>CM042555.1:5102500-5805000 GCA_023630585.1 Cranoglanis bouderius
GGCACATGCAAAGAAATGCTATAAAGAGCAGTAAACAGTAGTAAATGAAACAAAGTCAATATTTGGTGTGACAAAAAAATCAAAAATCAAAATAGTAGTCTCTGATAGAATTTGTGTAGTTTTATAAGGAAATGAGCTGGTAAGTTTTATTGAGCATTTTGCAGAACCAGCCACAGTTCTTCTGTAGACTTTGACTGTCTTTGACTTCTTAATTTTGCAGCAAAACCCAGCAGCCTACATTGTGTTTTTTTGTCTGAAAAGTATCTCATACGTAACATGCAGCTTTCTTTAATGACATACAAACATTTTTCTGTAACATTTCATTTTGTGCTAGAAAACTAATGTTTGGGAATCTGAAATGTTTTTTGTACTGACTTGATAATGTAGAAGTCATAAAATAAAAAAATCTATAACAAAGTTTGTACTAAAAAAATAGAGTGCCTAAAACTTTTTCACAGTACTGTATATAGTAAGTACAAGTCACTGGTTCGGCCTTGTCCTGATTCGATTGCTACCTCAGAAAGTCTTGTACACTCTTGTTGGCCATTAGTTAATAGTGTCAGATCAGTTTGCAGGCGGAGAAAGAAGACGATGGATGTGACTGAGGGACGCCTGAGTGCTCTCTGAGCGTTGTCCATGCCACTCGATCTGGGCAGGAGAGTGGTGATGACAGTGCGCAATGCTATAGGGTGATATTTGAGGAGAAGCCTGATAGAAAGGTCACAACCTACCCTGGTTGCGACACAGACAGAGAGCAACAGGGAAAGAAAGAAACAGCAGGGGGCAGTCTGGACTTCCTGGGACACTTCCTGTGGCTCAAATAATTCTAGGAGCGAATAGTTATTTACTCTAATAATTTGTTAATTCCAGTGGTCCGAAGTTATTATTATAGTCTGAGTTATTTTACTTAAAATGCATGCTGTAAGTTGAATTATCTTGATTTCATCGGTGAGTCCATGCTTGGGTTCTCATTTGCTTCCCACTAAAGACATGTTTATGTAACATTTATGGATGAAGTCTCCAGTACAATTAATACGTTTTCTGCCATGGGACAGAGGAGTTTGTGTTTTCAGGTTTCTTGGTAACATGACACGTTGCCTTTTTGTCTGATTAACTACAAGAATGAGAAAAAAAGAGAAGCTTGTGAAGGAATGAAGGCTTATAGATGCCATAACGTAAGCAATAACAGGAAGTAACTTGTTTCAAGGACATTTCTTTAAACTTTAAATGGATAAAATGTACACTGTGTCATTTTTGTAATTAATTAAAACGGTATAAGAGGAGGGGAGCATGGTGGCTTCGTGGTTAGCACTTTTGCCTCACACCTCTGGGGTTGGAGGTTTTAATCCCACCTGTGCTTCAGGAGTTTTCTCCTGGAACTCCGGCTTCCTCTCCCAGTCCAAAGACATGCATTGTAGGCAAATTGTCCATAGTGTATAAATGTGTGTGTGAAACTTTCTAAAGATCCCGCAAACTCTGTGCACCCCAGAAACAGCGAACACCAGTGACTACTTTTAGAGAAGCTTTGTGGCATGACAGATCCACAACCTAGGCTCACTATTCAAACAAATCTAAAGCTGCGGTATTAAACACGAGAGAAGATTTCCACAAATACATCCATATTAATAGCGCTCCTCTCAGCTGCAGCTGAGGATAATTGGCCAGACAAGTTGGAGGGGCTGTGCACACAGCTCAGGCAGCTCCCGGCATCATAAATGCAGATGTTAGAGGCCTGATTAGATCTTGGTCCTAACATGTGTTTTCAGCTGCCCCCTTTCATTAGTGCCGGGCATGATGCAAGCAGAAATCAAAGACTATTATTGAAATTAGGATAAGAAAAACACCCGATAGCACAATTAAGGAAATTAAATTGTATACATTAAAGTCAGAGTGTAATAGAATAAAAGAATCATGCTGTAATTGAAATGCACTTAAAAAGGATCATGCTGACGAATACAATTGTATCAAGGCAGTAACGGAGCACCCACACACATCCACACACACACACACACACACACACACACACACACACACACACACAATTGCAACAGCACCTTCCACTAGATTTCCTTGTTAAATCCAATGGAATTGAAATAGCGAGGGCCCTGGCTGGCAGCCTGAAAGAATCAGTGCGCATCGGGGCGTCTCAAACGCAGATAATCATTTTAGAGCCAGCTCGACACCCCTGCCTGTGGCCCTTAAAGAACATTTTAGGATTAGGATGCTTTAAAAGGGGTTAAAAATAAAAGGGCAGGGCAATCATTATAACCTCATCACAGGACAGTCACAGGAGACAAGTCATTTCTTTTTTGCAGTCTTTTGGAGCATAAAAGATTAACCATAATTTCTAAGTGGTTAAGATTGCCTAATAACATTTTATCATGGACTGAAGATGGGTATCATTTATGAATGCTTTTTGTGTTGTTTTTGAATGAGTTTGTATGAACATGTGGAGATGTATGGATATGTAGGATCAATAAAGTGGTTTTGTTGATGTAATAGTAGCTACTATTTAGCTATGTAGCTACTATACTATTTATTTATAATTACATTTCTTTTCAATTCCCACTGAAGCAATTTGGAGTTAAAGACACTGAATTATTATTATTTTTTGTTAGTTTATGCCTCTGGGCATATTGTGCACTTAAAATGTATTTGTTTGTTTGTGCGTGGTATTAAACTAGTAATGTGTTATTATTAATTTAACACATTTTGTCTTAACTATCTGATAGAACGAGGCAGAAACAATCCTATTGCTGCATCCCAATTTTGCCTACTATCCATCTTAAATAGTATCTGAGATTAGAATTAGTCTGTCACAAATCGTAGTATGTTGAAATGAGTATCCCAAAGGTACCCAGATGGTCTACTATTTCTGGTAGATTTTCGAAGTGTGGATCCGTGGACACTTTTTCAGCTAATATTGCCCACAACTCCTTGCATGAGGTAGGAAGAGTTTTGTGATGGTCTGCTTCGCCAAATTCAACCTGGCAGATGAGTGTGGCTGATGAGTGTAACATCGGTGATGGGTCTTCAGTATTTAAATGTAACAACTTAAATGTTAAGCAATAAATATAAATACAAATAAATAAAGGGAATGGTAAATTGAATTATACAGTATAAATTATATAAGGAATAATGAATGAAGGAAAGCTGAAATGCAACAAGAAGTTAGTATAAGTAGGTGAATTGGAATCCAGCATATTTATAGCCCATCCTTTGCTAAATAATTGTCCAATCACATTCTGGGCTGACTTTGCTTTATTTGTCATTGACAAGCAAATCTAGCAGTATTCTTTTTTTAGTTATTCAGCATAAGGCATACACTCTTAGAACGAAAGGTTGGCTCTACAACCTTTAAGGGTTTCAGAGTTCTCCCTTTGGAGGACATATTGTAGATATAGACCATTGTAGATAGTTAAGAATACTTAACTATCCAAAGAACCAAAGAATATCAATAGCCACTACCAACTCATGGCTGGCATGCTGGTGCAATGGGTAGAGTTGGTGCCTCACAGGTCCAGGGTTTGATCCTGAGCTACTGTCTTTATAGAATTTTGCATGTTCTATATATGTCCACATGGGTTTCCAATGGGTTTCATCTTATAATTGTTTTAAAGTTTCCTTTAAGTGTATTGGTCAATATTGTGATAGGACAAGACCAGTTCCTCATGTCTCTTCTCAATAAACCCTCTCAAATTGAAGAATCTACATCTTCATTCATAGTACATAGATATTTAAACTATCTATAACCTCATACATAGTTATAACCAGTATTGAATCACACTCCTGGTTTGCAGTTCACAGATCCACCACTAGAGGCACTCTACATCACTTTCAACTTACTATGAAACAAATATGAGGATTAAAAATTCCTCATTTGCCTGCTGGCCTCTCTCTTTCTCCCTCACACACATATACACATTATCTCTTAATGAACAGCCAGTTACAGTTAGCCATGAAACAAATTAATGTTAAATTACTCATAGGAATGAAAATGTCTACAATGTGTTTTGCCTTGCGACAAGGGAACAGTGTTTTCTTTTTAATGATGTACAGACCACTTTCTGCCCACATCCAACCCCAAACATCTTTAACACCAACATCACACTGTTTCACACAAACACGCGCACACACAGAACTTGGGAGCACATGCAGACGTCAATTATGCATTACACATCTTAAGAAATTTAAGCGCTTTGTAGGAGTTAAGGCTCGGAGTTGTGCCGTGTCATTCTGTGCTGTGTCATTACGGGTTATGGGTGTCATTACTGCATCTTCCCAAAACTGCTGGAAAGAAGGACTACATGAGTTGTGTGTGCCTGTGTAATGCTTCAACATGTGCCATCCTCGCAATAAGGAAAATTCTCTGAATAATCCACACAGCAGAAGCACTTCTACCACAGCATTATGGGATAGAGAGATGGGGTTAGCTTTTCCCGCTGAGGGAAAGTAAAGCTGGCAAAAACCGAGATGAAAATGCTTAAAGGGGTGTAATGACAATGTAAGTGACTAAGAGGTTTAATGAGAATTTAAAGAAATTCACTACACAGGCTTTGAACAAACTGAGTGAAAAAAAAAATGTATTTCTAATATTTTCTTTATCACCAAGTTACACATTTCCAATTCTGTATATGCATTTCAAAATATGTCAATTTATTTAAATAAAATGAATATATCCTAAAGTGCACACTGTTCTATTTTAAAAATATGTACTGCATATTTGCAGCATATATGCAAAAAATTCAGGTAATAATATAAGCATTAGTTACAATGCTTAAACTTTTCTATTGAACAACCAGGGTAACTTATGTCAGCATAAGAAACTATAAACTATGGTGGTGGATCACTGAGACTTTGGGGACATCATGAATGACATCATGAATTTCACACACTCTAGCCTAAAACCTGGTTGCCTTTGCCAGGAGGTTACAGTTTGGCCGTTGACCCCAAACAAAAATCCAAGTCAATACAGACATAGCTGTAAGACACAATACCAATCTTTGTCAGTCACAGAAACTGAACTGCATTTTTTTTTTAAAAATGGCATACATTACAGAAATAAAGTTTCGCATTTATTGGACTGTATTTTTTTTTTTTTCATCATATATTCATCAATCCTTGATAGCCAGGGTCTCAGTGGATCCAGAGCCTCCATGCTTCTTATTATTAAATATTTAACCTCAAAATATCACTGCATGAGTTAAATATTTTTTTAGTTAAAAATAATGAAAATAAAATATAATAAAAAATACAAATTATGTTCATTGTGGAGTTCTGTTTTCATACATATTTCTAATATCCTTCAAAATATGTTTGTATATATTTTTTTAAATATATTTCATCATCAAGTTGACTTGGCCCACTGATATTTTAACATTACACTATGAGCAATGGACTATTTAAAACATATACAATATACTCTATTTTCGTAACTTTAAACAACACATTAGTTTAATAACTTATTTTCAATTACATGTGAATATTGCATTGAGGTATAATATTTATTATTCAAATGCAAATAATGTACATCTTCTCATAGAAAGAAGTACACTCTGCTAAAAGAAAAGAATGAAAATTGGTGTATTTATGAGATGGATTTAGCTTTGTGTGTGTGTGTGTGTGTGTGTGTGTGTGTGTGTGTGTGTGCACGCGCTTATGTATGTGTGCATGTTCGTAAAATTGCTAAGCCGCAGACATTGCAGGGTGTGAGTATGTATTTTCTGAGTCTGATTGAAGCGAAACATAGTCTTTAATGTATCATTTCAAGTGAACACAGAAGCCAAATGAAAACACACACCTACACGTGGCGGCCTAATTGAAGACTGCAGGTTGCCATGCTGCTGGTTTTACAGGCACAAGAGTACTTTTGAAATCAATATTCACTCTGAGTTGTTTTTCTATCTACAAATTAAAGCTGCCACTTACAGAGAGTTGACGCCAGACAGAGAGAGAGAGAGAGAGAGAGAGAGAGAGAGAGAGAGAGAGAGAGAGAGAGAGAGAGAGAAAGCAGTACGTGTCATGAAGGTTTTATAGCACTCCTTTTTGAAGATCATAAAAAAGGCTTCTTTTATGTTCATAGAGAACAAGCTATTAGTTAATAATACCACCCCGAAGAGAACTGATCGAAACAGCCAATTACACACAATGATAGTGCAGTGTAATAGTCGAGAAAAACATGGAACTCAGTAGCTAACAAGTAAAAACGTAAGATCTCTTAGTGCACCAAACATTTATCTCTTTATAATATTCAGGCCTGGATTCTTTATACATACGCTTATTGCTATGTTCTGTAGTTTTCATCACTATTTGTGTCTTTTGCTATGTCTGCCATGAAACATGCAATTACACATATTTAACAATGTATAACCTACAATTTGCACACCACACGCCCTTTCAAACCCACCTTCGACTCTCCTCTACTAAAGACGCCAATGACCATGAACAAGCTAAAGCCTCTCAATTTAAAGCCATGAATATTTCATTGAGACAGCTCTTGTGAGCCCGACTCCTCTGCCCCACTCCCTCCCACATACAGCTGCTGATATATTTAATTGGTGGCCCAAAGCACTGGAGACAGACAGGACTCTGTTTCTTCAATAATGGATGCCCCAGACTTGTGATAAATGAGTCTTGACTGTAGTGAGGTGGAAGAAGACTTCATCAGCTCCTGGGTCTAAGTAACAAAATGAATGATTTAAATGAGTACATAAATATATAAAAGAAGAGAACATCTGTATAAGGTTAATTGTCCTGGTGATGTTGCTTATGTTTGTTTCTGACTGTATGGAGACAATATAGGTCCCCCTTTATGATCTTGAGGTTACGATCGTTTACTCCGGGTTCTCCGATTTCTTCCCACCTACATAGGACATGGCAGTAGGTGGATTGGCTATGCTAAATTGCCCCAAGATGCGAATGTGAGTGTGCATGGGTCCCTGGAATGAACTGATATCCTAGCTAGGGCGTAAAACAGTTAATTAAGATGAATGAATGAACAAACAATACTAAAATAATTTGTAATATTTATAATTAGATTAGTTATGATTAATAACCTTGGATTAAACTACATTATATATACATTATATAATATAAATAAACTATATTATATTCTTATATGTTCTCATTTAATTGGTCTGGTGTGGCAAAGACTATTTCTGTAAACACCTTCCTTCTTTTTGGAACATCATCTCTACATAGAATTTTTGCAAAGTAAAACTTCGCACCACCGGGGTTGGGGGTTCAAATCTCGCCTCTGCCCTATGAGTTTCCTTGTTCTCCCAGTGCTTCGGGGGTTTCCTCCGGCGGCTCCAGTTTCCTCTCCCAGTCCAAAGATTTGGCATTTCCAAATTGTCCATAGTGTGTGATTGTGCCCTGCAATGGGTTGACACCCCATCTAGGGTGTCCCCTGCCTTGTGCCCCAAGTTCCCTGGGATAGGCTCCAGGCTCCCCCATGACCCTGTGGGTGTACTGATAGGAAAATAATCAATGATGGGGTGGTGTGCTACCACCCTGAAGTTGATTATTTTCCAGTAGCACCACTTCCTGAAGTGGTTTATTCCTCTTATACCACAGGGGTTTGCTAACAATACTGCTACATTGTTAATTTAAGAACATGATACTTTTTATTTGCTCATAGTTACATTTAGGTAGTATCTGCTATCTCTTATTATATGGCCACTATAAACAGTCATTTCTTCAGTATCTCTTGAATTTAATATGACAAGAAAGGCCGCTTGTTATGGAGAAACCATAAATCACAATGTCCTCTGTTCTGAAGATTATCTCATGGTGGAAAACCCTAATCCGCTGACACTGGAGGCCACTTCCACAAATGTTAATTGGCCTCTCTAACTCCTATTCTTAGATTATGTGGAACGTCCAAGCATGCAAGTCCCTGTGAATTAGCTGTTACAATAGAAACAGACACATATTAAAAATGAATACATTAATATAAACCTGTGATTTGCCCTATAGAATTAGAATTTGCTTAATCAAGAATTCAACAGTGCCTGGGTATGAAATACAGTATATTTTTCCTCACTGTGACAGAACAAGATGGCACAAGACAAATCTAAACTTACTCTTTAGTTCTCACTTTTTGGATTGAGAACAAACGCAGCATGTGATGTATACAGCTACATTTATTCCTGTGAAAAAGTAACTACCTTTTGAGGACAAGTTGAAACAACTGGTTGTGTGTTTGTGCATTCTGCGAATTAGAGACAAGACTAAAGACCTGCTCGTGTATATCATTCCATTTGTCTGATTCGACTGTGTCCTAGTTAGGAACTGCAGTGGGACTCATTTAGGTTGGAACAGAAATGGGCCGCTATTTAATTTATTAATGAATACAATCAGAGCAGGATGTTGTGATGAGAGAGCTGTTTTGTAATGAGTGGAAACACTGGGCCACCGACAGAGGCGTCATTGTGGCACTAAAAAGTTCATCACAAGTCCACTAAACAAATGCAAAGCACACATTCCTTTAAACACACTGTACACATTTGACAATATATACCAAATATTTATATGTGCCCATATTGACACAAAAAAAACCAAAAGAATTCTTCAAAAATATTTTTCTCCCCACATACACACATGACACACATTTTCACACTCCCTGGCAAAGAGGCATCACCATCACATTAAAAATAAATTCATTCAAAGTCAATTTGTGGAACGCTTGCCGATTCGGGGAAACAATACCGACTCTGCGCTGGGAATTGCAGATGTCTCCCCCCTGCTCTCCCTCCCCAAGGCATTCCTTTGTCTCTCTATTTTTCTGTGATTAAAAATACAATGATGAATGCATATTATTTCCAGATGAATAACTTGGAGGAGTTGGCAGCAGATAAAGCAAACAGTTGCAGCTAGTAGGTAGTAGCTAGATCACAATTCACATTACGTCCATGTGTGCTGGCTCTGTATGAATGTGGACAGACTCTCAGAGACACAAAACATGCAAATTAAGTACTTCAGTGTGTAAAGTCTTTCTTTTTTTTTAGCTTCTTCTTTTAGCTTTAGCTTTGATTTAATTAGAATTTTTTTGTTTGTATTTTTATTTTCTAAACTATAAGATCCTAACTAGAGTTTTGGGACAATTTGACTAATATAAAATAAATGCAAAGTATAAAATAAATAGATAATGATATAAAACAAATGCAAAAAATGTTTTAGAAATGAAAAAAGTTTTCGGTTTTGTTGCCAATTTTATATTTTGTTTGTTTTGGTTTTGTTTTGTTTGTTTTTTCTGCCAAAACCACCTTGAGTGTTTGTTGCCAAATAAAGCTCAAATTTGAGCTCATAAGACGAGAGAACCTGGTTCCTGTCAAGGTTTCAGTCTAGTTGTAGATTTAGTGACTTGGCGACCCAGAAAAATGCTGTGGATCTAAACATTTTCAGACATGGAGCTATTTTTTAGCCATTGTCTGATTTATGCACACTTTTGTTTCATTTGTGTATTCTGTACTCATGGGTATGTTGATGAAAGGAATGTGGGCTCTTTGTCACATCATTTATACCCAAAGAAAAAAAGACACATGAGGGTGACCACTTAAGAGTTCTTAAACACACAGGTGAAGAAAAAGCAAAAATGGGAATTTATATATATATATATATATATATATATATATATATATATATATATATATATATATATATATATATATATATTTATTTATATATATATATATATATATATATATATATATATATATATATATATATATATATATATATCATAGAATAAACTTACTTTAATCATGTGTCAATCGTCTCATATTATCAGTATGAGACTGAACTAATAAATCGCAGAGATTTTTTACACAACCTTTTTTTTGACCCATCTTAACCAAGAGTGACAAAAATTCTCAAGCTGACTGTATCTTAAACACCCATTTTCATATCAATATTGGATGAATTATGTATTCAGAGCTAATCCTGGGAGACAGCCATGATGCTGTTTCCTTACTGGAGTCTTTTACACAAGTCTGTCAGCCTTCAGAAAGCTTTTGAAATGTAACAATCCTCAACAAACCCTGGAGAATTGATCTAAACAGATGGTCCAGCGAATCAAAGAGCATCCGCTGAAGTCGGGAACAGTACCCCAGTAAGTTCAGCTCGTTGACTTTACTAAGAGCAATCACAGTGAACTGGTATGATTTGGAGGTTGCAGTTTTGCTTCTTTTAAATCATGTGCTTCTGAAAACCAAAAAAAAAAAAAAACCAAGCAAACAAACAAACAAAAAAAAAAAACTGGCCTGTTCAATATGATGTAAACACCAAACCAAGCAGCAGCTTCTCATCCCGAGAGGCAGCAGGTGAAAAGTCCGAGATGCACACACTCGTATTACATGCAGTAAATAAACACTAAGTGAAGCTCAGGACCTGAGTACCAGGGGAGGATTTTATTCGAAGGCCCAGATAGAGCCTCTCTCCAGCCCCCAATTTCCCCCAGAGCAGCCCTTGCTCTCTCCCTCTCAACTGCTCCCTGTAGACACAGAGCACATATTCGGCCTTGCTCTTCTTTTTACCCCGTCTTTCCGTCTCTCCTCCCCTTCTTCACAAGTCGACTTCAGAGAGTCAGGCCCTCACACCCGCTAAGCTTTGATGCCAAAATAGTCCTGGAAGTTCCTGTCTTGAAAAGTGCCTCAGTAGGCCTAGATCCCCGAGCTGAGAGACAGAGAGAGAGAGACAGATAGACAGACAGACAGACAGACAGACAGAAGGCTATGCCAAAGCTGCACTCAGTTGCTCTTCTTCACAAAGAATACATGATGCAGGATTAACAATATTATTCCCTGAATTAAATGTGAAAGAGAATGCCTTAATATCAGAGCATACAGCTCACAGCTGTGTTGATGGATCTGTCTTAAAAGAGTCTACTGTATATTGTAAAGATCTTTCTGTTGATAGAATGTAGAATTTAAATATACAGTTTAAAAAAAAAAAAAAAGAAGTGTTGCATCATTCCTAGCCTGGCTTATACTTACTTTAAATTTTTTACTCGTGTATGCTTGCAAGATGGCTGCCTTGTCAATTTTGCACATCCAAAAAAGTGAATGTGACTAATATAAATAAGGCAAAAGTAAAGGGAAATATTATGCGATGTCTGCAACGCACTGAACAAACTATAGCTGCATCTTAAATCACATACTTATGAACTAGTTTTGACAGTTTTGAGTTTTGAATTAAAAAAAATTATAGCAAGGACTACTGTTAGCATGCAATAGATGATTTTCTTATAACAACCAGTCCCTCCAGGATTTTGCGATCACAGAAATTAATGCAAAATCAAGGAAACTGCGTAATATTTGCAGGTGCTATCAATTTTTCAAAATTACTGCAGATTTTCCACAGATTTGGGACAAGACGAGTCATGTGACATCAGCACAACACATTCAGCCAAAGCCCCCTTTGATTCATGTACGTCGAACATGAGTACAGCTAAAAGGTCTCATTTACCAACAAACATCACTGTGAAAGACCGTGCAAAACAATTTCGTGCAAGTACAATTTCACCAATTCAAGTAGTTTCCCCTCCCCAAAAAAGAAAAAAAAAAAAAAAAAAAAAAAATCTGCAAAGTGCATAGCAAATTTTGAAAAAAAGCCTCTGACTGTTACCTCTGACTGTTTCAAAGCACTGACACTGGAGACTCCTTCCATATAGAAAACTTCCCCACATCCACCATTACACATGGTTTTTAATGAGTTTATGTAGAAAGTCCACCGTACAAGGTGTGTACGTTGTCCATTAGCTTAAACCTTGCAACCAGAACTACTTTCAGAGTTGCAGTTATAGAAAATGAATCAACACCTACTGACCAGTCAAGCATTCAACAATAAAGTGGTGTAATTTTAATGTTAAGATGCAGCTCTTGAATCTGTTTAACTAAGGGTTATTCTGTATGTACTTAAACTAATAAAATGTACTTGATAATAAGTTCTAGTGCAAAAGTCTATGTAGTAGTTAAACTGTTAAAAATGTTCAATACTAGACCTTAAACATGTGTACTCAAGTTGTAAGATGATGCTGTCCCTGTGCATGGCTTAGTCCATGGTAATAACAAGTAAGAAAAGATTCATAGCGAATGACAGAAAAGAATTCAGCTGGACTGCAAAACAAAGAGCGAAAGCAGTCAGGAAACAGTGACAGAAGACAGAAAGCAATTCAGATAAAACCGTGCCAAACTGCCTGCTCCAAATTTTGCTCCGGTCTCTCATGATGGCAATCTGCATGTGTTGAAGTGACATTATGTATAAAGCAGCATGCTGAGTGAGCCAGCCTCCTCATTACACCTGCACATGCTAATATTAGTGAAAAAAGGAGCATGAATCAATACTGGGGAGGAGGTTCAGAGCGAGAAAGAGAAAAAAAGAGAGAGTATTTGGTAGCCACAAAGGCTCAAGATGAAAGTTCCTCTACCTGTCAAACAAACTGCTGGAACTGTGATAAATTAATGATCAAATACACTGCTGGGGTGTACAGTGGCGTGTCAGAATCCAGCAGTCACCAGAACCTCAGATTTACACAGAGAGAGAGAGAGAGAGAGAGAGAGAGAGTATGAAACGAGTAAAAGCGAGACTGACATCAAAACCTTGGCACTTTGCAACGAATTTCCTGTGACTTCAAAGAAAGGGGCGGGTCACCATGACTATTCTGAACAACCAATCAGAGCGTGTTTACTACACAGTGACATGTTTGACATTTGAAGTGGTCTTAGTACCACATGCTTAGGGATGGATCCAGTGCTATTGAGTCCAGTGTCTCAGCATGGACACTTAATCCATCCGTACTCCAACTAGAGGTCTTAGTGTCACCACTGTATGCAACATGAGTTATGCATGAAGTGGTAGTAAGTGTATGTGTGTTTTTCAGATGTGAGGCGTGGGACAGTGTAAGCAGGTATGAACAAAAAAAAAATAGGTCTAAAGTTCACTCTCGCACATCATCATCTCACACATGTCAGATGTCACTGTGGCCTGAATTCTGGAAAACACCAAACAAAGATCAAAATGTAGGTTTGTCTACATTTGTCAATAATATACACATGACGTGTCTACTTTAAGAAAGCATGAATATATTTTACCAAAACAGTGTGGAAATGTTTTGTTATTTAGTCTACTTTAAAACCTTGCCTTTGATGTCTGCCTGCAAAGAAACTGTTCCAGAAACAGTTTGCATAAATATGTCTAAAACCTTGGTAGCTACTGTAGGTGTGATGTCACTCACTGAATGTCCTGGTGTGATCAAATTTTGTAATCAGATATAAATGACAGAACAGGGGCATGGTGGCTTAGTGGTTAGCATGTTTGTCTCACATCTCTGGGGTTCGGCGTTTGAATCCCACCTTTGCCCTGTGTGCACAGAGTTTGCATGTTCTCCCAGTGCTTCAGGGGTTTCCTCCAGGTACTCCACTTTCCTCCCCCAGTCCAAAGATGTGTTGTAGGTTGATTGGCATTTACAAATTGTCCATAGTGTGTGTGATTGTGCTCTGCAATGGGCTGGCACACCACCTTGTGCCCAGAGTCCCCTGGGATAGGCTCCCTGCGACCCTGTGTAGGATAAGCAATACAGAAAATGGATGGATGGATACAGAACATAACTGATTAAATGAGAAAAGAGATAAGTTCTCCATTGATGTTAGTGTGAACAGTGTTCAGTGGAATGAAGAGATGATAAGGCTCATGTTTAAATGTTGTGAGTGACTTTTACCTCACGTGATGAGATATAGACTGATGTAGATTACGCTGATAATGAAACTGATAATAGTTTTCGCATTGTAAAACTATAATACTTTTAGATTAGTTTGTACATGTAGAGGTTCTAATATACATAGTAGAAAATCACATAGAAAAATTGACCATGTGAAAGGTTTTCCCAGGCTGCCACATATATGCTTGGCTACTTGCAAGAAAATGCAACTTTTTTTTCCTCTATAAACAACTTGCTTCCTGTATTCCTTGCATTCCTCATTGGCAGATGGAGTCCCTGTCCCTCATGTCAGTGTTGTCACTTTTTTCTTGGCACATTTCCATGTCTCTCATGTCATGATGCTACACCTCCACTAAGCCGCTAATGACCAGCCTGTCTCCTCTCCTCTCCTCCGCTCCCCTTTGAAAGAACAGAGGGAAATTAAAATGATGTGTCTGAATTATGGATCCTATGACAAGACCGCCTCTGTGGAGCTCTTCCTCTCTCGTCCTTAAACAAAGTTACCAAGGGTTCGTCTGCTAGCCTATTCCTTAAGAGCGCCACGTGTGAGAAGTGAGAAACGAGGAAGAAAGAAGGGAAACATCTCAAATGATGATAAAGCACAGTTTGATAAAACTGACAAGGGAGTCAATTAAAGTAGGCTGTCAAAGAAGGAGAGATATTTTATTAAGTGGCACGCTTCTACTTGCCAGTTACATCAAGCGACACATCTGCTAGTGGCAGTGGGGGGGGATTAAGAGAGGACATGTGTCGCCACTTTCAGGGAACATCACTCAAAAACCCGCTTCATCACGTCCACTGAAAAATTAACAGGCTCAGTATTAGGATGCCATTACTCTTTTATGTACATCAGTCAATATCGATGGGGGAATATCATCACATCACATCAAATCACATCACATAATATCACATCACACTCGTTCCATCCTCTCATTATATCAGATCTCGGATTTCCTAAGAAATTGATATCTGATTCAACACAATACCACATTTTCCAATGTCTTTAATACTTCATTAGATAACAACATCCTCAAAATTAGAGTACTGAACTACAGTAAATAAATAAATAAATAAATAAATAAACTATGTTAAAAGATAACTTCTGATAAAAAGTCACCATAACATTTCCATATCCTATTCTGGCACATGTATACACTATGCATAGTTATGATTTAAGTTCACATTTGAACCAAAGGAAAAGAGAGATGGAATCTCTTACATTTCCAGGCAAGTATTCCCAGATGACAGGCAGGCAGGGTGCAGATGGAGTTCTGAAACCACTTCCTTTCTTTAACGTTACACTCTTGCACACATACAAGATACACACCAAACTCATCTGAGAGAAATGACAGAAAAGGCAGAGATGGATGTTGCTTCACATGTTGAAAGTTAACCTACTGCTATAATCATAAACACTGTCCTGTGCTCATCCCACGACTCCTATCCTTTCAACACACTCAGTACTGTTTGTCTTTACTATTATACTGTAATGATTTATAATAGCACACTTCTGGTGTGAGTCTGGTTCCTTTTAAGGATTCCTCGTGTCATCTCAGGTCTTGCTCAATACCCTATGTTCATACCAGTGAGTAACAAGTCACTCAGGTCACTTGTAGTTTGTCTCTTGTGAGCAACCACAACTGTTGTATCTTGTGGGTTTAGCCTGTCCAGCATTTTTTAGTTCAGATGAGAAATGGTTGTAGCTATATCTTTCATCATTAACTAGTTAAATACAAATTAAATGACAACCAATTTTTACACTGAATAGTTTGTTTGATTTTCATGTTGGGGGCCACGATGAATTAGTGGTTAGCACATTTGCCTCACACCTCCAGGGTTGGGGGTTTGAATCCCACCTCCACTCTGTGTGCCTGGAGTTTTATGTTCTCCCTGTGCTTTGGGGGTTTTCTCCAGGTACGCTGGTTTCCTCACCAAGTCCAAAGACATGCATTGTAGGCTGATTGGCATTTCCAAATCGTCCGTAGTGTATGAGTGTATATATGATTGTGCCCTGTGATTGTGCCCTGTAACGATGACCTTCTTGCTGTTCAATCTTCTTACTATGAATCTACTGTTCAAACAGGAAAATTCCTGTTTTCATTCATTATGTTTCTTTCTCCTTTAAATTTCACCCTTTTGTTTATTACTGAACAAACTTTATTAAAAAAAAAACAAAAAAAAAAACACTGGATCAAACATACTGTGAGAAAAAACAAACAGTGACATACTTTGAAGGGTTTCACTGAAACCTACGGAGGCATGGCATGTTTTGGAGAATGAAACTTTAATCCTGACACACTTCTGTAAAATCATGGCTGAGCATCTCGGACAAAATCACGAGACATGCAAAGAGAATAATCCACATGTCAGTATTATCTGGAGTCTTGTATGAAGGAGTGTTATTCCCTCTGTGTACACAAGCACGATGCTCACCATACATAATCTGTTTCATCTCCAACAAAAGCCCAGTCAGTGGACACAATAGGCCTGGTTCAAAAGGAATCTTGTCAACAGCAGCAAAGCCAAAAAGGTGAGAAACAGTCGATATCGGCTTGTTCGGCTATAATAGCAACATGACATTCACTGCCTTCCAGTTCATAAAAGGACCAAGGCATTTACTTTAAAAACTTTTTTTAAAACAAAATATACAGTTTGTAATGATTTAACATGTATATTATCCATAAGGATCCACCACTGGGATACCATTTATGTATAGTATCAGTATTTCTAAAATAATTTAAAAAAAAATTTGCATTGATGTAACACAGTATACTTTATATAGACTCAACATATAAATACACAGTAAAGTCAACATACAGTCGTGACATACTCAAATGTTCTACACATTAAAATACACATTTATACTGTACATTGCACACACCTGTAAATGTGTCAGAGTGGTTGTCCAATTCAGAGTCTGGACTAAGATTGGTTTCTCTACAAAAGAATAGTCATAACTATTACCAGAAACACCACTACAGTTGATTTGAGGTCACTACAGTAATCTCAGTGTGGTGAAACTTAAAGGCTTGGATGTTCATGACACATGTGGCGAGAATATCTCTGCTACAGAAACATCTGTAAAAACTCCCTCACAGCCACGTCACATAGACTTCATCACAACTGAACTGACAGTTTTTGGCCCTTAAAGATACAGCACGCTGTTCTAATGAGTCCACAGGAAACAGAGGAATTCGGCAGTGCACATGATTCCAGACACGACCGCTTTATTCCTTTCTCTTCATCTCTCTGTCTCTCGCCCAAAGTCTGTCAAATATCACCCATCTCCTAGCGTACATTTGCAGATGTTTTGAATGATACATAGATCTGTCATCCAGATCTCTTCACAAATTAAAGCTGCTACTGACCACTCTTTCATCACGTGTGGGGTTTGATGGAAGCTCCAGCCTTAGAGTGGAGTTTCAGTGAACTTGATTAGATATTTGCAGAAGAGTGTAGCGTGTGTATGACTGCAGAAGGGCTGTTTCTCCAACTGTGCAAATATTTCTATTTTGTTTTATTTATTTTAGTCTGTACTTTTTTTTCAGAAATGTAAGTCTCTCCATCTTGGCTCTCGTTGCAGTTTAATGAATGTATCTTGGATCGTTTCTTTGTAGCTGCTTCTCAGTGCAGTATGTTTTTGTTCTGCATGAAGTCGTGAACAGTGACTGGAACAATAGTTGGACAGGAAAACAGATACGGTGCCTTTTTTTGATGACGTGCAAGACATAAGCCTTCCAAAGCAAACACACGTACAGACAGTTACAACATGGTGAGTGGGTGTTGTGTTTTCACACCAGCGACACGTCCTCAGATTAAGACAAAAATAAATAAATAAATAAATACTATTCTACTGTTCCTCATTGTCCTGAATGTTCTAGTAATTTTATGACTTTACTTTTATTTTGTTTTTTTAAATAATTAAAAATAAAATAAGGTCACTTTGTGGTACATCATGGCTCTTCACACACGTTTAGTAATTTAATAAAAAAGAAGAATATTATTTTATTTAATATTTTATACAATATCATAATTTTGGAATCTCATTCAGTAAAAGATGTGTGGATAAATAGATCTGCTTCTACATTTCTTGAGATGATAACCAAAAAAAATTTAAAGTGCATACAGTATGTGTTCTGTATTTCCTCAAGGCTTAATTCAAAATCTTTTTAGGACGTATGTTAAGCATTCTAATTTCCACATCATAATGTAGATAATACATAAAACCAAATAATAAAGCAATAATAACTGATAAAAAAAAAAAAAAATACAGTTCCATTTTTGTCACCATTTTTATATATGTGCATTCATATGTGTATTGGCTCATAAATAAACATAATCTGCCTCTGGTTATAATGTGAGAATGAGATGGAGATAGAGTTACAGACATCACCAATAACAAAAATATAAGTGAAAATGAGAAAGGAAAAAGCATTTGCTAGTTTGATACCTCACAGTTTAGCAGTGCTAACTGGATCCTCATGAATTTGAGGTCAGCAATTGACCAGGTCTTTAAAAGGTTAATTCGTGACAATGATCTTGTATGATAAGACAGAGATACAGTGAGAAATTCAGTCTGTAATGCATATGGACAAAATGTGCTAATAGGTTACAGAGGAAACAGAGAAGGGGCATATTAAAGCAGACGTCAATGGAGAGGGAATAGCATTAGGCATGAAAATTAAACCTACAATCAATATTTTACTCATTACAATTAACTCCCATACAAATTGTCAAGAATTCAAGAAGCTCACTTTGTAAAAAAAAAAAAAAAAAAAAAAAAAAAAGCTTCTGAAAGAAAACTATTAACTATTGGATTAAAGCAAAACTCCACTCTGAAACACAATATGTTTATAAGGAAATATTTGTGATGTGCTTAGTGATTCCGGTGATAATTTGGTGCTTAGTGCTGTATTTGCTTTTTTTTCCACAAGGAAAAAAAAAAAACAATTTCAAACATAAGCGATTTCAGCTTTTGCTGTATTTTATTTTTGTTTGTTTGTTTGTTTGTTTGTTTGTTTGTTTGTTTGTTTTTTTCCCCTCAGGGTGTTTCCTCAGTTACACCCAGTTTTCCCAGGATAGACTCTGGATCCATCATTACCCTGACCAGAATAAAGCAGTTACTGAAGATGAATAAGTGAAAATAATATACAGAATAGTGTGCAGTCTAGCATAGTGAGCAAAATCCCAACAGTGAACCAAGTTACAGTATATATATATATAAATATAAAAGGTAGAACAATTTATGAATGTTTTTTCCCCCATTTTCTCCCCAGTCTGCCAATTCCCTCCCACCAGCCAGCTCTTCCTTACTGTACAGCTACAACAGGGTTAGGGTTAGGGTTAGGGGTTAGGGTTAGGGTTAAGGCAACCAGGTAGGGTGAAGGCAACCATGTTCCTCCGAGACACATGAATAAAGCTACCACATCTTTCCTAACTGGTGCTCATGCTACGTTTTCACTATTGTCTGAAAATCACAAGTCTGAATCCCAGTGATACCACAGTCATTCGTGGCCAATAGTCTAAGGAAAAAACTGGCTGTGCTCTCAGTGGAAAGGATGACATGCTCTCTTCCCTCAGTCAATCACAGTGACACTAACCAATCATAGGCATCTGTGAGCTCATGTATGTGGAAGATGGCAGATAGCACTTTCCTTGGAGTGCAGTCATCTCCCTTGCTTTTCTGCAGTGCAACTCAGGAGCCAAAGGGGGACGAATGGTGTGACCAATCATAGCTTGATTTCAGTCCAACAAAACTGACTGCCCTCATAGAATTCCTACTAGTGAAATCATGCTGAAGAATTCAGACCTATGATTTCCCCATTCTCCACTTCAGAACAGACAAAATTTGTAAGACCAGAGGCAGTCACTAGAGTCACTAGGTGAACAAGAGGGAAGATGACAAGCCTGTGATACGTGCTTCCCCCATTTTGCCTTACACTTTGATTCCTGCTCCTATGGTGATTGTAAGGATTTTACAATATCTGCATACTTACACACATTCTTTCTCCCCCTTCAACTGTGCACCAGTTCTCATTGTTATCAGAGTAAGTTATGTGTGACAAACGCCTCGAGCGAAATCACCATCAAAGCATCAGTTGGAAGGAAATCACGGCGGCTCTAAGCCTCTTATGCGTGACACATGTCACGTTTTGAAGTGTGCGGGGGATGAAAGTGGCAAGGAAATGACAGATTTTTGCATGGACAGTTTCTTTCTTTGCTTTTTTTTTTGTCGCAGCCATCATCAGTGGAACTCATAATGGAGCATCTAAAGTGGCAGGTCAGGGACTCACTGGGCGTCTGGGCGTCCGTCTGCCCACTACTCTCTCAGGGGTCTGAGTGCCAAACGAACGTCTGCCTCTGCTGGCTGAGCCTCTTTTTCATGGACCTTCACCCAAAATTATAAACAGGGGCCTTGTGGACAATTTGGTAAACTCTATATTGGTGATATGGTTATGGTCATGTTTTGAAGGCTAACTACTTTGGACACTACATGGAGAGTAAAAAACATCTAAATGGCACCAAAAGTAACTGACTTCATGCAAAATTCATAGAAATGAAATGGATTTCACTGGATCACATATAAACTAAGAAAAGCTAATCCCAACCTTCACCCATCTTGAAGCATATGTTAACTTTTCATACAAGCTGGCTTATGTTAATTCTTTCCAGAGACACTGTTTCCAAAATACAGCATTATGGATGCTTAAATATACATGAGTGAAGAACATTTGCACATAAATGTGTGATGTTGTTGGAAAACCCTTCACATGGTGAAATTTTGACATTTGTTTCTATATGTATTGTGAAAACTGCAGGCTTTCCTGTACTGAAATATTTTTCTTTTTTGCACAACTAGCACCAAAACTGAAAAGGTAGAAAATCACATTTCTGAAATTTTAATGAATTATAGCAATGTTTTTGACATCTTTATGCAGACTGATTGTTTTCACTGTTGCATTTTTTAAACTGGCTTTTTGCCCAAAATGATCTTTTGAAGGAAGACACCAAGGCATGGTTAGAACGAAGCGTAAATGAAGTCATTTCCATGTCATTTTCGTAAAATGTATTTATGTTTTCTTAAAATAGAGATGTCAAAGTATATTATTGACAAAAAAAAAAAACAAAAAAAAAAAACATTCAGCCACAGCCACATCTTTTTTTTCCCCCCAGCCCACCACATAAATACAACTAGCATAAAAGCGAAAAGTAGTAATGGGCCTTTATGTGTTTCTTTAATTATATTCAACCAATGCAATGACTCACACAGTAGCACCCTAGTGGAAAACACATCCCTGTACCAACTAGAGATAAAAGAGGAGAGCACTCCAGTGCACCACTGCACAAGCCCAACAAGTAATAAAAAAAGGCATCTCGCATTGATGCAGAGCAAAGTTTCTCACTGTTCGGGCTGAACAGCATCTCGTAAACAAGTCACAGAATGGCTGGCTTTCAAAAGTGGCCTTGGTTCTCGACAGCAGCAGAAAGCTAGAGTGCCACTTCTCACAGTAGACTTTCCTGCTTCTACACTCTCAATATCTTTATTGTCGCTTGATATGTCACCGGTGCCTACATCTCCTACTTACTCTCCTGCTTTGCTTGCTTTACTTTGGATTCTTCCCTTTTTATAAATTATTCACAGTTCCGTGTGTTTTCTCTGTACCTGCACCTCCATTGTCTAGGTACCCATCCCGTCTTGTGAAAGGGCTTCTGCTTTGAGACAGAGTTTGTGAAATGTAAAGTTAGTGTAGCTGTGACAACCACCTTCTAAGCACTAACACTTGCAAGAGATACCTCATACTACAGGTACCTTTCATAAAGAATGCAGTAGGTACCAAAAAAAAAAAAAAAAGAAGAAGAAAAAAGATGCATTATTTAAGATATCCAAACACAGCCCAAAATAAAAATGGCATAACAAAATAGGAATTAAAAATGGTAAATATATTCAGAATGCTATTTCCTGGATGTAGCTTCATTATTCCCGACAGCAATATAAATAAGATGAAGTCTGAAAGTGACATTTGCATGCATTTTGCTTTATTTGCTGTAGTGTACACAGCAGAGGGAGGTGATGTAAATAGCCTTATTTGACTTATGAGACTGAATATGATTAGTGTCCAGACACAGGAGAGCTGACCTGATCCCAATTAATCACACAAACCCGGAGAGAACTGTCATCTCTCATCTACATCACCATTTCTCGCTGTCTGTCACTAGCCCAGACTCTTTCCGGCATGTTCCTATCTCTCTTATATCCCTTCCCTCCTTTCTTTCTGGCACCCTCTACTTTATTAAAACACCCTGCTTGACAGATCGTTGGGCACTGGGTCTGGATTCTCCTCCATCTCACCAGGTTCCCCAACCTCCAAAGAGCAGTAACAGCAGGGAGGACGATGGCGGGTTTCCCCGAGAGGGCCAGGAACAATGGCGGTGCTCCAAAGTGTAGCCTACATCCTCCTCCCACCATCAAAGAACATTCCCCCTTGTAACACGGCAGTGAAGCCACTGAACCACACACCACCGACATCAATTGAGAGCTTTCAAGAGTAGCCCTGTTATTTATTCCGTCTGTCTTCCTACCCCATAGCTAACCACTCAGATCTTCACACGATGGAGGAAAACAAGGCAAAATGTTGAAGCTTCGGCGCGCCTATCAGCCGGCCAAGCAGAAGCCTGTTGAGGGATATTCTCTCTAATAAGAGGAACTGCTGCCACTGTTCCAGTGCCAATAAGACACTGGGTTCTCTGAATGAGACCAGTGAGCCAATGATGTACTCCAAGAAAAGTGATACAGTGACAGCTGACAGTTATGGTTTAGTAAAGAAAACAGGACAACGGATTATAATAGAAACTTAAAGGGAAGCTCTATCCTGAAACACATTATACATGTTTATATTTAAATATTTGTGATCGTCTTTGGTTTGTTGTTTGGTGGTGCATTTTCCTTATTCCTGTGAGAAGTTAATGATGGTGTGCTGTGTTGATGTCACAAAGGGACTATGCTAGCACAATGGTGAAACAAAAGAGCAAGAGCTTATTTTCTCTCTCACCATTTTCCAGTGATGCGTAATGTCAGATTATTGAGAAATCGAATGTAGAATTGATCTAAAGAGCAAACTCAAAGTTCCAGAATGCAATGCAGCTATAAGACACAGTTGTGCCAAGTTAGAGCAGAGACTTGACTTGTCTAGTTAGCGATATACAAGTTGACAAGAGCAATGACATTGATGATGGAACAACAGAGTGTACAGATGAGGAGGTAAGAGAGCTGGACAGACGAATAGACTAAAGCGCTGCTGCATTGTCTCTTTAGGCTGAGATGAAGCAAGGGTTAAATTACACTGCACCACTATCAGCAAGTATCAGCAGCAGTAGCATTGTTGGTAATGTTGGAAACTGCTAACCAAAGTGAAACTAGACCACCATGTCAATGAAAGAGGTTTAAATATATGTAAAAAGTCAAGTTAAGCCAGAAGGCAGAAATATGCATATGCTAACCATACTAACTGTTAGTACAAGCATTCCAAGAGATGTCATGGTTTGAAACAATATCTGTAAGTTTATAATCCTGGCATGTTTTAGTCACTCAGGGAACTGGAGTTCTACTGAACTTTTAAAATGATTCTGTCTGTAATTTGACTAGAAAGGAAAGAAAGAAAAAAAAACAGACAAAATGTACATCACTTCTTAAGTTTATGTCATTCTTTTTTCCCTTGGAACAGCTAATGATTGTCAGCTATCATAACCAGCACAATGACACATATTCCCTTGCTTTTAACATTCATGATATTAGCCGAGATCAAAATGTGGCAAATGCTGATGAAAGTGACATGGTGCATATAAAAGTCATCCCTCAGCTGTGTGTTGATTTAACTTTATATTACCATTTGAGCATTCTCTTTGAAATGGGAGAACTGGCATCTCTAGAAATCATAGAGGAAGTCGGGAGACTTCATAATGCATACTGTTCTGACTCGGCTGTTCAAACAGTTGTTCTGTAGACTTTTATCCCAAACTACTTCCATCCCTTCAATTCCTCTTCATTTTACTGCACGCCATTTATCTCCAATACATATTTTTATCATTTGTTTCCAGATTCCTAAAATTAAAAAACAGGATGTACTGACATCAATTTAGCTACACAAATCCAGAACTAACCAGCAAAATAAACAAAATCATGGTAACACCTTGCAATCTGTCAACTTGTCAGTTTAGAATTATGATTTTAACGTGTTATTTTTTATGGATTTATTGCACTGAACAAGCCTGCACAGTGTCCTGTCAATCTACTTGCTTTCTATATAAATCTCTGTCAGTTTTATTTCACTTTCTTGTTAGTAGTTGTCTCATTGAATGATCACTGTAATGATGAGCCTGTAAAACAGTAAGAGCTAAGGTTACCAAGGGGCCTCCAGGGCCAAAGGTTGACTTGCAGGGGACTCAGAGGGAGGAGAGTCCAAATTAAGAGGCAGTCCTTGGGGAGAAGAGAATGGGCGGTCCCTTCTTGAGCTCCATACTCAATTCAGCATATCGCCTACCGCTGCTTATAATTTCCCCCCAGCTTCTCCTCCCAAAACCCACAGTGCTGAAACTTCTTTTTCAGTCTATCGCTTTGTTAATGAGCCCCCATGTGGCTTCCAACATTTAAACTCTTCCTGCAATCATCAGGTGCAAGCGTGTCAAGAGAATACACAGAGGATAGTTATTGTGGGGAAAGAGACTAAAGAAACAACAAAATTTACATTTTTAATGTCTGTTTTACCAGCACTCACCAAACTCTCTGTTGCCCCAGTTTTTCAGTGATGCTTGGTGATGGTTGTGGCTCTTTTTTTCAATTCATTTTATGCAATTATTATTTTTTTTATTTTGTTATAATGCCATTAATGAATGAACAATGAATGAATAAATAATCAAACAAATACATAAATACTTAAATAAAATAATTCAATAACAAACTTAGCTTTTTTTTTTCTTTTTACCAGCATTCAGACGATGATCTTTGCAGTGAGACTTGGTTTTGTTGTTGGTTTATTTATTTATTTTATTAAACAAACAAACAAACAAATAAATACATTTTCCTGTTTAATGTCTTCTCATGAGCACTCACCAACTCGATAAATAATGTCAGTAATTGATGGATGAATAAACACACAAACATACAAATAAATAAACAAACAAACAAATAAATAAATGTGATGATTAATTTTTGGTTGAGGCTCTTTGTTTTATTCATCTATTATCTTTCTTTCTGTTTGTCTGTCTTTATCTCAAAAGGGCTAAAAATAAAATAAATAAAGTATTAAGACACCCCCCTGTAACACGCCCCCCTCCACCTGTAAAAATAAAATACAGAAATAAAATAAAATAAAAACCGACTATAAAGTTATAGTCAAGTGCTACAGCAGCCAGTTCAAGATGTACAGCTATGCCAGGCACACTGCCACACAAAGCCCTAGGTGCTAGTCAGAGCCAGTCAATGGCCAACAGCAAGGCCTGGCCCTCCAAACATCCAAATCAATCAGGGATAAGACCATTACAATACTGACTATAGAATGCCAGGCATTCACTCGGGCTGGGACTCAATTATATTCCTGGAGGACTTCTGAGGAATCTCTATTCATAATACCCACTGCCACAGCCATACAATGAAAAGGGAATGAACAGGGACAAACAAAATCCCCAGACGGTGAGTCAGAATAAGCTTCAATTAGCAACCTAAACCCATGATCAGCCACCTACTGACCACATCCTACGAAGTCCTTACTGTCCTGTTATGCCAATCCACACACTCAGACAGGGTGGACTGGGTGTTGGAGAGAAAAGCATTAACCAAAGGCACGTGTCTGACTGTGTGTCATACGAGACCACCAATTAAAATCACTTATTGATGGAATAATATCCAGTTTCTTAATGGCAGAACACAAAGGGCTTTAAGAGGATTAGCTTGGGTGTAACTCAATCTCGTTCTCTCAGGCACAAATCTCTGCATGATCATTCCTGGACTCCAGCTGTATCTTAAAGACCTGGTTTAGAGAAGAGTGGGCAAGACAGACAGGAATGGAGGACTCAAAAACAAACAGAGTTGACCACAAGTACATGTACATTATGCTAAGACATCTATACACCACTCCCTGTATCCTGAACAAATCACTAAGTTAAAGGACATATTCCTAAAATTATATGAATTACAATTTTTGAGGTCATGAAAGTCCTTGATCCATGAAAAACCCATATACAAATGCTCGGTCAGCTTCAATGACATTCGTGTGAGTGTCCATCTAAGTTAGACAAGTGCTAAATAGATTAGCTTTAATATGATCCACATGTTAATGGTAAAACTGGAATATCCTCACAGATGTTTCCATGATATCTTGTACTCTTTACACCATCCCCCTAACACCCCATTGTTGGGGCACTCGCTCAGACAAAGTGCCTGTCTGATTGGACTATTTTTACAGGCTTCAGATTTTAGGAACACATGTCCCATCACTAATCCCTCATATCTCAGTCTTCACCCCCTTCATTTCGCATTTCAGAGGCCAAAGCGAAAATACTTTAAAGCCCCAGTCAAATCATAAAGCATATTAAGACTAACTCAAAGGTTAAGTGCCGACAATGCCTCTGAGATCACCATGGCTTTTAAAAAGAGAGAAGGATCAAAAGCTAAACAGGCTATAAAATGACATCATCAGGATTTCTAGAGTGACTTGTCTCAGGCTCAATGATTGCTGATTCTTTTTCACAGGTCTTGTGTAGTCAAAGCTTCCCGCTGTTCCAGACGACCAGCTATAGCCAGCTTGTGGCTAGCCAAGACTGCTAACCAGCTGGCCAAGTATCCACAAAAGCCTGAGTGACAGGATAAGTCCAGAGGCTCCTGCTGCATTTCTGCTACTTGTGGCTACACATTACCCAAGGAGCTCACATTAATTGCCCCATTTGGCTGGTCGTTTTTAGCAACAACCTTCACCACAGTAAGACTGGAACAAGACGATCCAAAACCCCAAATGGCTCTATCTAAGTTTAAGCTGGCAAAGGAAAGCGTACTTTTCCCACAGGGCTCCTGCATGGGTCGCCAAGCTACACGCATATACACAATGGCTGGGATTTAAAGGACCATGCTGTGGATCTTTTGCTACATTTGATCTGACCTGAACATGGAGCAAAGTGCGGAAAACAGCATTGTCAGGTTGTTGTGGCAAGTGGTTTGGCGGCATGAGTTAACACAGATCCTACATGAGACAATCACTTACTGCCATCAGATGGAAAGACTGGGGAGGAGATATGCCATGTAGCTGGCTTGTTTAGCTTGGACCGGTGAATAAACACATCAAACACCTATATTAAAAAAAAGCAAAATTATGGAAATTTTGGCTTTTGGGATCCTTTTTAGTCAAATCTGTTATGAGCACAGTCTTCAAGCTTAAGGTTTTACATTGTCTTTTGTGAAATGAAAAAGCTATTCCAAGTCTTGCAAAAGTGGCCACTCCAACAACAAACAACTCTCCTTTTTTCTTCCTTTTTTATTTATTTATTTTTTTACAGCAGCTTGGCAGTCCATCACTGGCAATAAAACCCCTTTATGATTTCAGGGCACCGGTGAAAATGCCAGCTTGGCTTTGACCCATCTGGATATGGACCGGTGGGTGTCTGCTTCTCTGGGTCCAGGGGTAATGGAGCCTGCTGATGGTTGAGACATGGTCACACTTCTGTGGGTTATGAATATGAAACCTTTCACTGTGTCATCCTGCCATGTTACCAAGAGGAACCTTGGACTGTGGGAATGCAAGGCTTACTCTCTGTGCCAGGACAAGCAGAGGCCTCTCAACAGCTGGGGCACTACTGCTGGAACCTGGCTGGACAAGAACAAGAACAACGAACATAGAGCACCGCATGCAGGATAGGAAAGTCTGGCTTGAAGGCCACTCTATGATGGGAAAAGAAGCTTGAAACAGAGATTCTTCATGTTTTGGCTATGTTGGGCAGGTTATGTAGGCAAGCTAAAAGAGGTATAACAAAATTCTACAGAGTGCATGTTTTTGAGGTCAGCCAGCATTGCACTGTTTGTAGTTTCCTGGCAGCCTTTCACCTTTTTCAGAACTACTCCAAAATGTTCATATACTGTATACATGCAAAAATGGATCGAGTCTGGGATAAGTTAAGTAATTGAACTAGACCAAGAAGAATGCATAAACATAGATCATGTTCTTCTGGTCATAGAAATGTTGCCTCAAAGGCAGAAGTTAGATCACATAATGCTTGGACCATGAATAAAACTTATCCTTTTGACTGCTCACAATATCCAAAATACTTGATTGAAATCACAGTCAATGCAGCTTATGATATCTAAGGAGAAATCCATATGAATTCAAACACGCCAAGGTGATGTGGAACCCACAGAGCATCTGATATCTATTGTTCACTTAGCTATCCACAAGTTTGAGAATCTTGAATGTTGAAACCTTACTGGCATTTCTCTCATTCATGTATTTCCATTTCACTGGTTTCCAATGGAAACTTTTCAACAAAGCTTTGAGCTTTTCAGTGTAAGATATAGCCACCAGGGGGGGAAAAAAGAGTTCATGGCATCTTGTATTTAAAGTTTTGGGTTTTTTTTTCATAGTTTTGCTTGAAGCAGTTAGTGACAAGTAAATGAGATACTTTTGTGTGTTTGTGGACAGGATCTGGGAATGTCTGACAGGTCATTTGCCATGTTGGTCCTTGTCCATATTTAGGCCTCATCCACATGTATGTATATGGATTTTTTTTCTATACAAGTAAAAACGCAAAATAAGATTTGAAAACACTCACATGATCACACTGGCCCAGTAGGTGGTGATATGTCAGACACTAAGAGTATGCAGTAGAGAAGGCGAAATGCAGAAATGCACTCTTCAGCCACAAGAATCTCTGATTGGAAATTGTTCCATCAGTTGCTAGTTCATCCAGGTTCTTTTTGGACTCTTCCTTTGTAGTAAGAGTTGTACTGCCAGAGTGGTAGATTCAGGAGATGTACCGCATACATCATGTTGATAGTGATCAGGCTGACAGTGATGTCAATGTTGTCAAAACATACTTTAAAAAATAAATAAATAAATAAATTATATATATATATATATATATATATATATATATATATATATATATATATATATATATATATATATATATATATATATATCCATGTCCTTGTAGATGAACCTTAGTGGAAAAAAAGAACCAGACTTTCTAATCAATAGTAACCTTTCATACAAATTGAGTCATTTGACTTGTTACAAAATTGCAAATATAAAAGCATGTTGCCTCACAATTTATACAGTCAGCTATAATGCACAATGTAGGTAACAATGCCTTTTTTACTTCCTGTGCTTATTGCACCATGAGAGACACATGGTCATTTTCTGACCAAAGTTCTGGACACAATCCAAAATTCTACTTTAAATGACTTCCCTGTCATTTTAACCACCCTTTCTGCTCTCTTTCTCTTTAATTGCTGTTTGGGTAAAGGTGCCCAGGCTGGACCGTCTCTTTCACGGTATTAGTGTTTAGCATTAATGCTAAAGCCCTGAGTGTGCCAGTTGTGCAGCAATGCCATGCCACTGAAGCCGAAAGTGATGTGTGGACAAAATGGGGTAAAAGTGTGTATGTGTGTGTTTAAGGGGGTGGGGGGTAGGGTTGGGTGAAATCAATAGGCACCCCCCAGGGGGGGGCTCAGCATGCCATCACTGCCCTCTAGTGCTGAGGAGGAGAAAGGCATGGATGAAAAGAGAGTAGAGCAGATGCGGTGACACAGCCTCTCAGAGTTAAACAGATAATTGGCCTTATTGATGTATAAAAGATGTCCCACTGAGGCTTCCGAATCTCCATTAGTGAAGGAACATCTAAATTGTTCATGAGCTGCTTCTGAATATAGAAATGAAAAAAAAAAAGAAAAGAAGATTAATAAGACTTTTATCAATCCATCTCACTCTCTGTGATTGTGTGGGTTTGACTTTTGTCAACAATTTAAATGCTTCTGGGATTCATTAAGCTAAATTAAACCTGAATGAAGAAAGTAACTCATGAATAAAGTGAGGTAATCAACATACACAGAAAACCCATCCTCCACCCCAACTACAGAACCACATATACACACACATATACACACACACACACACACACACACACACACACACACACACACACACACACACACACACACACACACACACACACACACACAGTACTGTAAGTAATGACCTACACTACCTTTTCAACACAGTCTCATGTGTGTGTTCTGTGTTGTTTTATTAATCAGAAGGTTTAATGCCGTTCGATTTTTCTGTGATTGAAGTTCTATACCAGTGGAGACTCATACACACTTTCTACATGTGTTTCATGACTACACCATGTACAACAGAAAAACAAATATGTACTTTCCATTTATACAATAACGAGAAGTCAGTGGCAAGGCTGATTAATGGGATGACACTTCTAGTGCTAAAATAATGATCTATGTCTGTCCAGAAGCTTCTTTTTTTCAGTGTTCAGTTCTCAATTTCTGAGGTCCTACCATCTTTGATCAAAATGTGTGCTCACTCTATTTCTATCCTGGGTTTAAACTTTAAAACCTCAATACGCTGTCTATAAAACTTCAGAAATCTTCTATTTCTGAGACTGATAATAAAACACTCAAAATATACTGCATAATAAAAAGCACCGAGGAAAAAAAAACATGTATGGGTTTTTGGGGTAAAAAGTAAAATAAAAAAGAAGCCATCTTTAAAATTAAATCCAGCTCTTGAGTTCTTAGAAGTGTGTATACGTTTATATATTTATATTCAAATCCAAGGCACATAATTATTCATGGAGTGAAGGCAGCTGAACCGTTGATGGGCGCTATCAGGAAGGAATGACACTGTGTTAAGTTAGAAATTCTCTTTGTGTTAGTGAGGCTTCTCTAGTTAATCTTGCACCTTGCTTGATCTGCAATGTTGTAATTGGGATGCGCGGTGAAACGACCTGTCTTATCGAGCTCGGCGGCAGAACAATGAAAGAAATGAACATCACACCGTTAGCTTTCTAATCAATTCTGTGTGAGCACGTTCAGAAGCAGGGTTGTACTTTTTAATGAGGACAGAGTTTTTTTTTTTTTTTTCGTTTTTTTTCATAGCTCTGTGTTTCTGAAACAGTGAGGATTACAGTGCCAATTAAGTAAACTTTCACTTGAGCTGAAAAGATCTCTTTATTTTGGATTCAGAGTCACTTGTTTGCTGCATCTTATGAGGGCATAATCAATGCCACCATCTGTATCTATTTAGTGCTTCAAATAATTGTATGTGTATCTGTATATGGATATAAATCTGAAGTGGGAGTGGCTCTGAAGGTCCTTCAACCTCAGATATACTGTATTACTCAAGTTCATAACTCGTTTCAACTAGAGATGTGTGGGGGACTGTTTTTAAACCTGCTCTTGCAGATATTATATTAGCATGTGCCTGCCAACACAATTTTCTAACAAATTTAATTGGTTCTACTATATTTCCCCAAATGTAAACAAACTAGTAGCCTAATTTAAACCCCACAACTCTGACCAGGAAATTACTAAGGATGAATGAAGGAATGCTGTAAATGCATCACAACAACAACTCACATTAATAAAATTGTTTTTTGTTTTTTTTCTTGAAACTATTGCACCTACATGAAAGTGTAAAAACCACTAGCTCGGGTTTTTTGCTGTGTTCCCATGAGATCCCAATCATGATGCACGCCTCTAGTTTCAACCAAATGCTCTGTGAACAAATAATGCACCTCCTATTCATATCTATATTTGCATCTGTTTTAATTCCGAATAATGTATTCGTATTTGGTTATAACCCTAATATCTTGACAATGTGTACAAAAACATGTATTTGGGTGGAACGTGGCTCTATGAAAAGGAATATAGATAGATTAGATACATTTCTGTTGGGTCATGTGGGCTTGCAAGTTGCAAGTCACATGACAGAGTGATCTCCAATGTCATGACCCCTCCGCATAAACAGTCCAATGATGAGGCCGATCAGTTGTCATGGTGACCTTGCAGTCACCGCAGTAACCCAGCACCCAATGGGCAAATAGACTCGACCCTATGCCCTGCATTCCGCTGGGTCCTCTGGCACATTCTAATGCATCCGAATGTATTCTCAAAACTTTAACAGGGTCACAACAATACTTGAACCTATTTCAATTAAGTTTTTTTTATGCACCACGCACCCATGAGTGGAACAAAACAAACGGCACATAAAAGTGCCATAGACAAGACTGCATATCTTTTGAAACCTAGCGACCGTGAGGATCATGACTCCATCTGTTTTCCAGCCTCTGTTTTTGTGCTCGCTCCCATATTTTGCAGTGTTTTTGATAATTTAAAGTGACTGTGAGAAGACTGAGGGGTGGATGTCATAGCACTTCTCTCAACTACCTATATTTACTGCTGAAAGTGAATTCTTGATGAGGCCGGTGATATCAAAGGCTCCGGGATCAAAGCGGCTCTAATAAGCTACCCACTGTTCTTAGAAACCTGGACTTTTTTACTGCACCGTGCCTCTGTGCTGCCTCGGGTTTCTTCACTGGAGTCATGCGAAAGGGGGGAGACGGTGAAAGCAAACATCTGTAGTCACATTGTCATCCTCTAGTCTTTAATTTGTTCCTCTGTATAGCTTTGTAGAGGCAAATGTCCCAGTGCAGGCTGTTGGCTGTTGCTTTTTGGCTGCTGCTGTTTTTTAGCCCCAAATGAAAAGGGCTTGTCATTTCTAAAATGCACACCTGATGCTCCTCACGCTGCATGCGCTCTGGCAGCTGTTAGATTTGTTTTCCCCTATTTTTATTCAATGTGCCGGTGCGGTTTATGATCTGGGAAAAATGGAGGTGGGAGATGGGAGGTGAGAGAAAGAGTCCACAGAGCTATCATCTGACATCTTATCAACAGTCACAACTCGGTTTGTAATTTCAAACCTACCAAAAATAAATAAATAAATAAATCAAAGCACCTGAAGTCATATTTTATAAACGCAATGAAACACTGAGCTGAGAATTTTTATTGCGTCTTAAAGGTACAGTGGGAAGAATTTGGGTTCTACGAGATACAAGGTGAACTAAAAGCACTGGAATGATTTGTTTCCATTAAGCCCATACAGATGAATCCCAGGCTACCAGAAACTACCAGCATCAACATTTTTAAAACTAGCTAGTAAATTTACAATCTAAAATTTACACATTCATAGTTAAATCACTTAAAAAGAAAAATAACTACAAAAATCAAGGCAAAATAATATACCAAAAAATGTACCTTGCTTGGTCAGTTAGCATGAAATTAGCATAGTACTTAACCTTTTTTTGTGTTTGGTGATTATTGTGTTCTGAATATAGTTTCACACATTTTTTTAAATAGCAACAACAACAACAACAATAACAACAACACCTATGCCCCTTGAAATACCCCCATGCAGAGAGTCACTTCCTATCAACACACACAAGTCCTCAGGCCATGTCATCCCTGTCTCCTCTCTCTGTCTCTGTGTGCTCACACGCGTACACACACATGCACACACACTCTCTCTTAGCAGTAAAGCGGGAAGTAATTGAGTGTGCCACACAGTCTTTAAGTGTTGTCTCCTCCAAACAGCTCCATGATTAAGAGAGACAGATGATTAGAGGCTGTATAGCTGACTCAGAAAAACACACACATACTCACTCACTCTCACACACACACACACACACACACACACACACAGTTGCATGGATGATTAAAATTTAATGGTAATGATATGGTTATGCATGAAGCAATACACTGGGGTTAAATAATGATAATAGTTCCCCGCTCCCTCCCTCTCTCCACCTCTGTAATAATGTAGTCTGCACTGCAACATGATGTTAAAATTATGGGTTCGGTTAGAGGCATTAGTGGCTGTGGCCCTCCACTCAACACACATCTCTCCTGGTGCAGGAACATCGAGGGAGACGCGGGGCGTAAGAAAGGCTGTTTCTCCTCACTCCCGGTTACTTAATGTATATCATTAGAACCAAGCAGAGCTACTCAGACCTCTCACTGGGAAAGGCCAACCTGCTGCTTCCTTAAATGTACACCATGTTTACAAGCCTACTGTACCACACTATTAATATTTTACATGCCCCACTCTTCCATGAGAAATATGGAAGAAGCTGTAGATCATGCCGTAATGGGAACTAAGAGCTGAACATACATACTAACAATTTGTTAGTGCAGTGTTATTAACCTATAGATTTTGGGGGGGAAATAAGGCTATCAAAAAAACCTAGCTAAAAATTAGTAGTAGTTCTAAATTATTCCAGACTATAAGTGGATTTTGAAAAGAAAAGATACTTTGGTATTTTAAAGCCAGCATTACAAATGTTACGACTGCATTGCTTTAGAATGAACCCATGTGACCTGCATGGGACATCCATTGCTAAGTAATAAATAGAACATAGGGATTAAGATGACACTACTTCTGGACCCATGTGGTGAGCTCTAGCAATTTTTATAGACCTAGGGTTACAAATTAGAGCAGTTAGTGGACCTTTTCTATCCATTCATCAATCTGTGCATCCGTCAATTGTATCAGTTCATCCATCCATGTTGAACTCGAGGTTCTAGAGGTGAGTTTGTGTCTCTCTGTTGTTCAGAGGGCAGTTCAGGGGAAGTTGCCCCCTGAGGCAGAGTATCCATCACAGGGCTTCTTGTAGGGAACAAGGGAATGAGGAAAGGGGTAACAGAGGCCTCAGGCTTTCTGTGACTACCAGGCCATGTCTGGGGCTTTGGAATGGAGCCTTGAGGTCATCAGCTGGCTCTTTATTGACCTCTGAACTCGACGTCACCTTAGGTGGCTTATTAACCCCAGCACCTATACACACACTCTATTAGTGCTAAAGAAAACACACACATTGATGTGATTGATGTGTCATACTTTGAATCACAGCATCTCCTGACAGCAAGTCAATTCCTCCTACAGCATAATACACACATTTAGAGTGAGATTACTACTCAAAGCTATAGCTGTCAATCAAGACAGGCGCAACGCCAGAGGCAAATTCAGATGCTTTTTGAAATATGTTTTGTTTTATTGATTTTATGCACACACATACATATACATATATAAATGTACATATACATCTTAAGAAAAATCCAGAACAGAACTGCAATGTATTTCAATAATAAAGTTAAGGAGGGAAAAATAGCACAAAGGCACAAAGTTTCCAATGAAACAGAACCAATAAATGACTTGGAAGGGGGAAAGAATGAACATTCCCTTGAAACTTCATTCTAAAATGTATATACACCTTCACATATAATCTGCCAAATAGTCAGAGATTAACAAATCCAGGCATTATAGTGTAACACCTAATGATGAAATATTTATGAATAAGTATTCTGCTCTGGCTGCAGTGCCAAGCAATATTTTATGTATAATATTTACATAGAGATTAATTAAGTCAGACACACACAGTATATATGGCTTCAAGATTGGTATAGTTATCAGAACAGTTGTATTGTGATTTCTTTAGTTCTCCAGGATTATTTAACTTTCAGTGGCACCACAATTATTAATTTGTCTACATGATGTTGATGCTCATCTTAATCTCCTAACCTCTCTTTCACCCTTCTTTCTACTCTAACCCATTTGTCTCTCTCACAAAGGCGCCCATACACACCACACCCATGCCTACAGACATACACATAGATAACATACATATATTTAGAAACACACCTCACACACATATGCATTTTACCAGACAAGTCAAATCAGATATGCCTCAGGATATTTGGACACATAATGAGCTGTTCAGATTGAGAGCAGAGCGAGAGAGAGAGAGAGAGAGAGAGAGAGAGTGTGTGTGTGTGTGTGTGTGTGGGTGTGTGTGTGGGTGTGTGTGTGTGTGTGTGTGTGTTCGCGTGTGAGAGATCTCCCACTCCCAAACTGCCACTTAGCAACTTTGGCTAGCCATTCAACAAAAACAAATTACCTTCATGTAAACATCAGGAATAATCAAAGGAAACAATATATGGGTGTAAAGTTGGTTCAGGACCAACTCCTTTGAAATCAACTATAAGCCTTCAAAAAAAAAAAAATTGGACAAAAACTTTGGCCACATAGCAGCATTAGTGGTTTTAAATTAGATGTTAGCTGCACAAACTTGAAAAAAATGGGCTGATGTGATAATACATTTGACAAGAAACTAAATTAATGACAAGAGAAAAGTCCATATGCAGATTCCTTTATGTTTTTAATTAAATAATAATAATAATAATAACAATAATAATAATAATAATAATAATAATAATAATAATAATAATAATAATAATAATAATAATAATAATAAATGATAGTTTTATACATATTTACACCTTTGTGGAATCCTCAAAACAGCAAATAAAATAAATAGAAAATATATATAAAATTAAATTGAAATCAGAGTCCAAAAAGTACCAAAAAGTAAACAAAATACAAACATAATGTGAAATCACAAATATAATTTACTCATTATTACACATTATTTTTCAACAGTAGATATTTGTTTCTTTTGTTAAAGAACAATAGTAGCTCCAGTCAATGCACCAACATAGAATTTTGAGGATTGTTCTCTGTGATCTATAATTTCATATAGGGAATTAAATGAGAGATACAGGACAAAACAGACACACACACACACACCACACATGCACATGCACACACACACACACACACACACACACACACACCACACATTCACACATGTGCACAGACACACACCCACACGTGTACAGACACACACACACCACACATTCACACATGTGCACAGACACACTCACACAGACACACACACACACACACACACACACACGTGTACAGACACACACACAACACACACACACACACACACCACACATTCACACATGTGCACAGACACACTCGCACAGCCTTTTTTAGAATCGTCTCACGTGAATAAAGGAAATTGCACAAGAGCCCATGGTAGAACTGATATCAAACAGAAAGAAGGCCAGGAGAATTAAGTGCATGTTTGTTTTCTTTCTGTTACCATTTCAATAAAATACTCAAACAATTCCTTGAGGTAATTTCGCCTCTCTTGTTGGACGAACTTGCAAGGAAGTAAAACCAATGGAATGTTTAAAAAATAATTTGTATATGTTCAGCATTAACAAGTAGATTTCATTTAGAATGCTAAAAGAGCACTTTATTCTTGCTGTTTGTTTACAACAGCAAAGAGATGATTCATGAATTATTACTTATTAATCACTGAATTTGTGTTAAGTAGCACCAGATGTTCTAATCAGGCTAATATTCCTATCCCATATTAAACATATTTATGTAGTGTTTACTACTGTGTAATAACACATCTATTACAGATGAATAAAATGCACATGAATGAATTATGTAATTTTCTATGCATTTGATTATGTGTGCACACTGGGGCTTAAATCACATGAGACTAAAGAAAATTCTGTTGTGCTGGCCATCTTCAATTCTTATTCTGACTGTAAGAAATAAAGACAACAACACGTCTCATTAAAAAAAAATAATAATAATAATTTTCAGGTTAGAAAAAAGAAACCACAGCCCTCTATCTTGTTTTCTCTTAGCTTACTCAGAAACCAAAAGCAAATTCCATTTTCCTTTATAAACACTTATAAATAGTATATAAATTGTATTCACATTTGGGGTAACCCTACCTAGCTGGTTATAGCTTGTAATTATGGAGGCTCCAAATTGCAGTTGGAATCCATCCATCCATTTTCTGTACCGCTTATCCTACACAGGGTCGCGGGGAGCCTGGAGTCTATACCAGGGGACTCGGGGCATGAGGCGGGGAACACCTTGGACGGGGTGCCAAAATTCACACACCATTTAGAGATGGCAATCAGCCTACAACACATGTCTTTGGACTGGGGAAGGAAACCGAAGTACCCAGAGGAACCCCCAAAGCATAGGGAGAACATGCAAACTCTGCGCATGCAGGGCGGAGGCAGGAATTGAACCCCCAACCCTGGGGTGTGAGTCAAATGTGCTAATTACTAAGCCACAGTACCCTCCACAGTTAGTTTATTTCTTGTGTTTGGAGGTTTAAAAAAAAAAAAAGAAAAATCTTCAGTTTGTTTCAATTAGGTTTGTCACAATACCATAAACATATCTTGCGATACTATACCAAGTAGTATCATGATACCACGCAATATTGTGTTAATTCATAATTCAAATCTATAAAATGAACCAAATTTGCAGAAATACATAGATATAAATGAAAACAGACTAACCAGATTTTCCTCTCAATACTTTATTAATGAGATTGAATAACTGGCTATCGGAAAAAATTTACAAATGATCATACAATTGGGAAGCAACTAATTCAATGTGCCACATATTTCATCTATTGTTCCCTAGAACAGTGAAATCAGGCAAATGGAAATTGTTCACTGAGAACTAAGAATGAACTCATCATTGGTAATAAATAACTGAATTTGGAAACGAACCCGCATATGATCAAACACAGCTAATTTTACAGGGTTCATACAGATACGAACATAATGAAATTCCAGGACTATCAAGGACTTTTCAAGCAAAATTTTTTTTTTGTTTGTTTTGTTTTCAAGGATAATACAAGAGATATTGTCATCATGTTGTCAGACAATGGAATGAGTATGAAATAGTGACTGAAACGCAGCCTATTAAGACTACATGTTAGCCAGCAGTCACTTCCAAGACATTTCCAAGCCGCTGCTCTGCACTGATTTATAACCGCGACATCCTCAGACAAAATACACATAAGTTAAAGACAACGGCTGTGCTGTGATTTCGGCTATATGTAAAATGATCACTCAGAGAGAAAGTTAGAAGCGAATGAACATGCTGCCCGTCTCTGTTCAGTGAGTGAGTGAGTGGCAGAGTAGCCACAGAGAGAGAGAGAGAGAGAGAGAGAGAGAGAGAGAGGTGTACCTGCAGTGGGAAAACAAGACCACATGCTCACAGGACAGTACTGGTGACTCTCTTCTATGGAAAGTAGCTAAAGTTTTCCCCAAAAGTCGCTAGCAGCAATATTTCTGGCTCCCAGGTGTCTTTTACACAGGTAATGAGCTGAGATTAGGAGCACTCTCTTAAAGGGAGTGCCCCTAATCTCAGCTTGTTACCTGTAAAAAGACACCTGTCCACAGAAGCAATCAATCAATCAGATTCCAAACTCTCCACCATGGCCAAGACCAAAGAGCTGTCCAAGGATGTCAGGGACAAGATTGTAGACCTACACATGGCTGGAATGGGCTACAAGACCATCGCCAAGCAGCTTGGTAAGAAGGTGACAGCAGTTGGTGCGATTATTCGCAAATGGAAGAAACTGTCAGTCTCCCTCGGTCTGGTGCTCCATGCAAGATCTCACCTCATGGAGTTTCAGTGATCATGAGAATGGTGAGGAATCAGCCCAGAACTACAAGGGAGGATCTTATTAATGATCTCAAGGCAGCTGGGACCATAGTCACCAAGAAAACAATTGTTAACACACTACGCCATGAAGGACTGAAATCCTGCAGCGCCTGCAAGGTCCCCCTGCTCAAGAAAGCACATGTACAAGCCCATCTGAAGTTTGCCTGAATGATTCAGATGAGAACTGGTTGAAAGTGTTGTGGTCAGGTGTGGTCAGATCTCTTTGGCATCAACTCAACTCGCTGTGTTTGGAGGAGGAGGAATGCTGCTTATGACCCCAAGAACACCATCCCCACCATCAAACATGAAGGTGGGAACATTATGCTTTGGTGGTGTTTTTCTGCTAAGGGGACAGGACAACTGCACCACATCAAAGGGACGATGGACTGGGCCATGTACCGTCAAATCTTGGGTGAGAACCTCCTTCCCTCAGCCAGGGTATGGGACAAAATCCATCCTGAGATGTGTGCAAACCTGGTGGCCAACTACAAGAAATGTCTGACCTCTGTGATTGCCAACAAGGGTTTTGCCACCAAGTACTAAGTCGAAGGGGTCAAATACTCATTTCCCTCATTAAAATGCGAATCCATTTATAACTTTTTTGAAATGCGTTTTTCTGGATTTTTTTGTTGTTATTCTGTCTCTTACTGTTAAAATACACCTACCATTAAAATTATAGACTGATCATTTCTTTGTCAGTGGGCAAACGTACAAAATCAGCAGGGGATCAAATACTTTTTTCCTCCACTGTAAATTTCAAAAAGCCAAATTCAAGCACCTTGTACGAACCCTGATTTTAGAATTTACACACAGCAGTTAGCATATCGTTAGCTCACGTACTAGCAAACAGGGTTAATTTTATTATTTACACACATCGGTTAGCGTAATGTTAGCTCACTTGGTAGCAAACAGGAAATCTTTAATAGTATTAACTGCAGCACATAAAACATTACTTATGGTACTACCATATTGACGATACTACCATTTAAAAAAATACAGTTGCATTGACGGTATTTTGAAGCTTTAGTATCACAATACTACTGTAGTACTGGTATAGCGTGCAACCCTAGTTTCAATTGTGTGTTTGTATTTTGGGGAGAATTTGACCAGACAAATTCATTTAACAAGTGCAGGAAAAACCCACAAACACACGGGATATATATTTCTATTAAACGACAGTGACAACACATTTGTTTGCTACAACTGCATTGGCACAGTCATATTTGCCATTAAATGAGAGAGAGAGAGAGAGAGAGAGAGAGAGAGAGAGAGAGAGAGAGAGAGAGAGAGAGAGAGAGATGGACAGGTAGAGAGAAAGACAGAATGTTGTGGGAACGACACACTTTAGTCCTCATCTGACAACTCAGATGGACAGAGCCTCTCTCTCTCTCTCTCTCTCTCTCTCTCTCTCTCTCTCTCTCTCTCTCTCTCACACACACACACACAAACACATACACACACACAATAATGCAGGTGCTGTCTCACACCAGGTCTGTAGCTGACATCAAAAGGACACCGTATGATGATGCACACAGATTTTTTGCCACTACAAAGAAAGACCAAAAGAACAAACATGAAAGTGAAGTCAATAAACATATGGCAATTAATAAAACATTTTAACACCAAATTCACTACAAAGACCTTTCTTAATAAACACAGCATAACAAAAAAGAATATGTAAAAGCAACAGCTGATTTAAGGCTGGCTTTGTTCTGAGAGTGTAGTCATAACAGTGGGATGGCACTCAGGGGCGAGGGTTAGGACACTGCTGGAACGGTAAGGAGAAATAGTCCAGATTTTACCATCAGCTGATGTCATTGACAATTTGTAGAGCTTCTAATGAGCGAGTGTGATTTCCCTTGGATTCACATGAATAAAAAAGTTATAAAAACTACACTAGCTGACCTCACACCTTGTTTTTCCTCCTTAAACTCCAATTACCAATAAAGTTAGATTCCGTGAATGTAAGATGTGTAGTTTAAAAAAAACAGTTTTAAAAAAAAAAAGTCGATAAAGGAGTCTGACAAGTGGAAAAGTGTTTATTTTTTTTTCTATCAAAAATAAACACTTTAAAGTTATTTAGCAGATTCATTTTTATTGACTTTTTATAATTCAAGCAGTTTTTAAGCATCGCTAGATTATACAGCGGCTTAAAAATGACTATTTTCAAGGTTTTCCAGTACTTACAGTGGGGGAATATTTGTTGACAGGACAGGAATTAACTTGTCTCACAGATCCCTGCTGAAAAAACAAAACAAAACAAAAGAAACTGACATTTTAATGGTTTCCACTACAAATACCATTACAAACCCACAGGGGCCATTACATTTTCCTTCAAAACCAATATAGTTCCCATTATAACCAATAAACCATTACAAATTCTTTAAGGGTTTCTATTGTGTCCCTTTTTTCAACAGGGATGTTCCACAACATTAAACCATTACAATGTTTGAAGTGTGTGAATGTGTGAAATGACGGACACTTCGTGTCATGCCATATCACACCACCCTGGTATGGATCATTTTCATATAACCACACGGTATGATGTTGTGGGTTATTCCTTACTAACAGCAGCTCTGACAGTAGCTCTGGCTGTAATTCAAATCGCAAGTTTATGTTAATTAGCACTTTCTAATACATTTTTTTTCCTATAGTAACAACTTAGACAGAGATTTGTAATACAGGCTGTCCACATGATTTAAGGTTAATAATAAACAGATCTAACAAATAAAAACATAAATATTTGATAGTATTCTGTAAGGAGATGTTTATTTTTACATTTATGAAAGGAGTCTCCAGTGTCAGTACTCTGTAACAGTCATGGCGCTATGTAAAGTTTCCCAGCACGGGAAAGTCTTTAGGACAGAGGAGATTGAGCTTTCTGGTTCTCACCAAGATGACAAGCTGCATTTTTTTTAAACCTCAATAGAGAGAAAAAATACGCACTACAAACTCTCCCTGCCATTGTCAAGGCACATATTCTGTTTAAACTTCATTTACTCATACTACTCATCCAGCTAATTACACACCTACACCAGCTCTTCTTCCACTATGAGGACAATTTTCAAAGGAGAGAGAGAGAGATATAGAGAGAGAGAGAGAACTATCCAGAACACTCAAATGGTTTTCTTCATTTATCTTTTTTCCACATGATAACAGAAAGCATCAATCACTTAACATGACTGTCTGTTTTTCTTCTTCAAAAGTACACTCCATTTGCACTTTTATGCACTTTCAAAGAGGTGCAAAGGAAAACCTTTTACTATTAATAATTCTACAAGGTTGAAAGCATATTTGGCTTATATTTAGAAATAGTGTTGCTGTTATATTCAGGAGAAAATCATTTGAAGCAAGGCAAGAAATTCTGAACTGTAAAACCACTTCCATTTTCTTCCACAATTATTTCATGAAAAAAAAAAAAAAAGAGTCATAGTCACATGACAATGGCTTTTTATCTTTGACCCACAAAGAGCAAACAGCTTCTGGAAATTGTAAAATGCAGTTGTAAGTTCTTTGTAAGACTGCCAAAGAACACCTGAAATAATAAAGTTAAGGTTAATAACAATTAAGTTAATAATAATAATATTTATGCATTGTAGGTGACACAGACAAAACAAAGAGTTACCGAATGGTCAGAGCTGCACTTGATCCACAGTCTAAACTGGGAAAATTCGGTGAGAGTTGGGAATGCATCCTGGATGGAACATCAGTCCATCACAAGGTGAAATGTTTCACCAAAGGTAAACAACTTAAGCCTATAGATAAAAACAGTTTAAATGGCTAGACATACCGTGTATGTTTTATGCTTCCAATTAAATAAAAAGTCAGACTTATACCTATGCCCTCTGGTCCCCTTTTTAGTCCCCAATTTGATTACCTGCCAATTCCTAACCACCAGCCAGCTCCCCTATCACCAACCTCTATCCACCGTCTTCCACATACATGAGCTCATAGACAGCCATGTCCAAAGTTGGCGCTACAACTTTTTGTTTTACTAACCTTTGAAAACTTTCACAATCTGTTAGTAGGGTCCAGTCTTACATTTCTCTCACTTGTTACTTCACACCTTTCCTGTTAGATTCATCACATTTACTGAACAAGTTACAGTAGTTACTAAACCATATGCTTTAAGATGAATAATTAAAATGATACAGATTTAATGACATTTAATCAAATAAATGCTGTTTAGTTTCAGCTGCAACAATTCTTCAACCTCTGTGGGTTCAAGATAAAATGTCTTCTTGGCACCGAGTAGTTCTCCAATATTCCAACTTTTCTGTAGCACTGTACTATAGCAGCTGCACAACTTCCAGAATCCATAAAATTATATTTTATATATATATATATATATATATATATATATATATATATATATATATATATATATATATATATATATATATATATATTGTTGGCCCTTCAAACTGAACCATGAGGTCCTAGGAGGAAAATATGTTGTAGCTCAGTGATTGAAAATCTCATTACCTAATCAAGAACCTTTTCTTACAGAATATATGTCTTAAACAGAGACTTTGTAGAAAAGAAGAGAGAGTGAGAGAGAGAGAGAATGTGTGTGTGCGTGTGCGCCACAATAGTGTAGGGTGTAGGTAAAGCCACCTTATCTGCATGCGATCAGATTAGTGAGGGATTGGTGGAGATCTAAGCTCCACAGATCACAGCCAGCCAGGATCAAGATGATTTGATTGTTATTTCACATCATATTATCCCTTAACCAGTATAATTTTTTTTGTCTCCTTTTTTCCTACTATATTAGACTATGCTCTACCTCAAACTGTCTCCGCTTAATATAGATCAAGACATTTAGACAAACACACAAAGAAATGTTTTACCATTCGCTGTGCTTCACCTCCTGGAGTTTCCAGATGGGGGTGCTGTGCTCTGTTGTGCATGCTAAAAACAACTTATCTGATGTATATATATATATATGTGTGTGTGTGTGTGTGTGTGTGTGTGTGTGTGTGTGTGTGTGTGTGTGTGTGTGTGTGTGTGTGAGAGAGAGAGAGAGAGAGAGAGAGAGAGAGAGAGAGAGAGAGAGAGAGAGATGGCATGGTGAGAAGGGAAAGGAGTCTGGAATCAAGTCAAGCTAATCATGCATATAATTGCATTTTGACATTGGGGACTACTGGGACTAGACCTTTGACTAGCAGGTTATCCAGGAAGCACTTTAGTGATTAACAAATGGAAATGCAGGTCTAAACTTAATTAGGTGAGATATTTGGCTGAGAACCTGTGGGACCACGAAGGTTCCCCTCTTAACGGCGCATCCGCTGCCCTGTGCGAAATGACATCAAACAGCGGATTCGACTGCATTTTTTCCCTTGTGGCCTCGAACATCTCCGTCCCAGCTGAGACCACAGAACACTGTCATTCAAGTCACTCTCAACACCATGGCTGCGGTCGGCTCAGAAAAACCTCACAAACCTCACACACCTAAGTAACAAGCATTTAAATGGATGTTCTGGATTGTTACTCTTTATCTCTTCACCTCTTTTTACTTGACTATAAACAACGTTGACATCATGTTTTGGTTCTAATTATGATCATCTCTGCAGTGTGTGTGTGTACATACACATGGGCATTATAATACAACAAGTTTTTAGCTTAGTATTTAAGAGTTCCAGTTATGTTAGGGAATTATATATTACACTCTGAGCTCATACAAAAACAGTATTAAAGGAATTGAAGCCAATATCCATCTACTGCATGTGTATGAGTGTATCGGTCAAAATGTCCATGATGCTCCTATGCCATAGTCCAACCGAATTTTCTCTTGTTCCACTTTTTAAATTCTAAAAATTATAGAGATTTACCTGTGGTTGTGATTCATGCAAAAGAGAAACATTTCAGTTCAGGAATGTCTATTTTTTCAGAACTTTGAAGAGATTTCTCAAGCCACCACACATTTGCCAGAATTCAAGATGTGCCCTTAGCTTTCCGTTATAAGTTAGCTTTGAGTTAACAGTTTTTGGTGTTGCTATAGGTGTGATAGTGAGAGAGAGAGATTGAGAGAGAGAGAGAGAGAGAGAGAGAGAGAGAGAGAGAGAGAGAGAGAGAGAATTCCTTGAAATCAGTGCACTTTGTTTTAGTATTTCAGTCATGCACTGTGTGGACAATTCATGTCCTGTACTGTCGATGTACAAGTATAGAGAGTGAGACTTATTTTTGGTAGAACACACACACACACACACACACACACACACACACACACACACACACACACACACACACACACACACACACACACACACAGTTTATATGCACACCACTCGTCTGTGAAAAGTGGCATCTGAACACGGTTATCTACTTTTGCACTTTACTAATTCATAGCCAACTCACCCTAAGCTTACAGGACACCAGCCTCACTGTACTGTATACTTTTCCCTTTAGAGTTTATCTAGCCACACACATCCACACACACACACACACACACACACACACACACACACACACACACACACACACACACACACACACACACACCTGTGCCCCAACCTAGTGTAGTCTGTCTTGTATCCTGAGCGTTTGTTTTATCTCAGCCCCGACTATAAATAATTGATCCCTCCGTCTGCCGGGCCGTGAAGCCCACTCTGTCCGGCCCAGCTCTATGACCACCTTATGATTTATTATTTAATCTTTTCCATGTCCACTGCTCCTTTAAAGTGTGAAAGAGCGAGCTGGAGAAAGCAGGAGAGAGAAAGAGTGAGAGCGAGATGGCCGACAGGGGATGAAGTCCAAAAGAAACATGAATAGTTGTCTTTCTTTTTCATCTTGTTTTATCGTTAAGCATACACATTGATTTTTGTCTACTCCTCCTCCTCTCTGAGACCCAAACACCAGTCTCGACATGGAATGGCAGGGCTCGCTGGCTGGCTAGAGAAGGTCAGCTGGCCACAAATGTAAGAGAAAAGGCATTTCTGTGCTCTGGGAGCTTCAAACAGCTCTCACTGATGTGACATCACACACTATAAATACTTTAGTCGAGACGGACTCGCTGTACACCCAATCTGAGTCACTGAGCAGCACGTTCAATTCACAGTGAGTAATGGACAGAGACGAAAGTCCAGAATATCCACAACTTCTTAAAGTTAGTTCTGTTGTGTGTGTGTCTCTACCCACATCATACACAGTTTGGATCAAAGTTACCTACACTACACCAAACCACAAGTTTTTTTTTTTTTTTCAGCTTTATGTCCTTTATGAATACATTTCTATATTAATAACTGAAATTTATTACAGTATACTACTACTAGTACTACTGCAGGGCAGTGGTGGCTCAACAGTTACTGATCAGAAGGTTGTGCTCTGACCCCACAAGCCTTCTTTAAATTTGGAGATTGAGTGTGGTGGTGCAAAAAAAAATCTTTTATAATTATAATTTATATTTTTTTTTATAAATTTGTATTTTGAATTGTAGTCTTGTTGGAGGATCCACACACATTTCACTCGTGACTTCTTGAACAGACTCAATTCTTGAACTTCCCCCTGAATTTGGGTGCAATTCTGTAACTGGTCACTGTAGATGCAGTACATCATTAGCGAAATAAGATGAGTTGTCCATACACAGTCGTCCATGCTCTTAAAGAATGAACACATCTCATTTCCTCCTCCTGCTCCTTGTGCATTTTGCATAAGAGATGCTCTTCATTATGCAAGGATGCTTTTCTACAGGAAGGTGGCAGACACTTCCACAGACGACAGCCTCTCTCCCTGAACAAGGTGGCCCTCAATTATGCAAGCCCACACCAGCAGTCCTGCATCTCTTTCCTCGTGTGCGCGCATGTGTGTGTGTGTTTTCATGCTGCTGTCATTACTCAGTGTGTACAGTTTCCGCATACACTGATCCACAATACCCTTAATACACTGTACCCTTAATGCACAATACCCTTAGTACATTGGCTTGTGACCTCCTGTGGCTAGATTAATAATAACTACCCAATATGAAAACATTAAAAGCTTCATAAAGGATTTAGGAGGTTTTCTCTAGAGTAACTATGAATGTGTTGATTAATTTAGATTAAATTACTATATTAATGTGCTCATTCTAATATGTTATCATTTCGATAGTAACAACTTACATAGGCAATTGTATGGCTAACACTGCACATAAACGAATGACAATTGATATACAGTAGTTCAAATTTTATGTGAGGAGACATTATTTAGCATTTTTGTAAGGGGTCTCCAGCTTTGTAACAGTAAGTTTTGTAAGTTTGCTGAAACAGGAATTTCTTAATGATGGAGGGCTTTTCCATTTTCTCTGTAATATGACAAGCTGCATTTTTTTTTTGTCTTATTAACCTCCAGAGACAGAAAGATAATTTAGTGAGGGAATGACTGTTTATGGCTGCTGTAATGTAACATAGGACAAAAACTAGATTTGTGGACATGAAATGCAACTATAAATGGACAAAAAGATTCGGAATTTGTAATTATTGGCAAATTCTTGTGGTTTAAATGGAATAAAACACCTCAGGATGTGTCATTTTTGAAAACAATCAACATCAGGGTGGTAACAGTAACTCCGCTTCAGTACGGGCCACATCAGACCACCCAATTATTGATTATTTTCCTATAGCAGCATGCCCTGAAGTGTTTTATTCCTTACTAATTGCACATTTTCTTAATTATAAAATATGATGTGTCTGTGCACGACACATAAAATCTGAGTCGCATTTAGGAACCAAGGCTAGTTTTGCTTTTATTTGTTACATCTACTCAGTTGTATTTAGTTAGTAGTTAAGTGAAGCAGCTTATTTGGTAGAAGTAGGACTTTTAACTATTGTTTTGCCCTTGTGTATATGCTAAGAGGTGTTTTTATAGGTGGTTAGCACAAATCTGTTCCAAAAGCCCTTTAAAAATACCACAGCTCTGCTGGATTTTGAAAGTCACACACCCTTGTTGCATGAGCAAGTTCATTTCTGGCCATGAAAATTGCAACTAGGTTTAAAAGAAAAATGTAAAATTGGCTCACACCCAACTAAATTAGCAATACGCCAGCATTTTGTTACTCACACCTGCATGGAAAGAGAGCCCACATTGTTTATCTGCATGAAAACACTCCATGCAGATGGAGCACAGAAACAATTAAAACCCATTCACACCACATTACGTCTCACTTGCCTTCCAATCACTGTCTCCAGCACTGTTTCTGTCCAAGTGTGTTAACACGGTGATGCTTAGAAAATTGTGTGTGTGTGTGTGTGTGTGTGTGTGCGTGTGTGTGTGTGTGTGTGTGTGTGTGTGTTTACATTAAGAGTGTGGCATAGTTTAGTTGGAAGTGAAGAAGCACAAGAGGGATTTTCAGCATGATTGGGTTTTCATCTGCTATTTAAAGATACAAATAATTTATTTCCGGTAGGTGTGTGTGAGCATGTGTGTGTGCTTGTGCAAGTTTTTTTATATCTTGGTGGAGACCAAATGTCCCCTCAAGGATAGGAATATATGACAATTTAAAAAAAAAATAAAAAATCCTGTCTTCAGGATTTCAGATTTGATTTAGACGCACACACAAACTTCTATACCTACACTAATATATATATATATATATATATATATATATATATATATATATATATATATATATATATATATATATATATATATATATATAAAATATACACATACATAACAACTAACATCAGGGTGGTATAAATATATAAAATCACACACACACAGCTGGGTAAAGCTCCCAAAAGTGAAATTCCTGCAATCATTCCCTTGAGATTGGCCCAGACTGCTGGCAGCTACATGTCCGCACTCATGAGTGAGCACAGGAGGCTGACAAATCCATTCTACTGTGCCTCTGTGACAGATAAATATTTCACACGCAAATAAATAAAGGATGCTCTCTCAATGGCTCTTCACAGTCCAGTGCTCATGCACACCCTCACACATACGCATACACACAGGAAATCTCCTCACACTCCACATCCACAACCAGAAGACCTCCTCATCAGATATCTCCAAACTACACACATACACACAAGACCACACACACACACACACACACACACACACACACACAAACACTCCCAAGACTCCATGCTCTTATAAGGTCCAAAACCCCAATCCCAAAGCGCTTCAATCCCATGCTGTCAAGACACAGGTAACTTTCTTCTCCTTATGTCTCCCGACAAAGAAGCAATTAATGTGCGTCTGAAGGAGTGCATGCAGAGGAAGGCCCTCCTATTGTGTCCGCGACTGTCCTCTTTTTCACCCGATCAGAAACTACCTCGCTCCCATTGTCGTCAAGTAATTACTATAATGTGTAGGATACATGTCGAATTATAATGACTTCTTTTTTTTTTACTCCTTCACCCCCGTAATACCACCTGGGGAAGCAATTACACGAGCTCCTCTGGGAAGCGTAAAAATAATAATACATTTCATTTAATACTAGATTAAGTGGAGAAGATGTCTGTGCTTGTAATAGGCATTGCTAAGTGTCTGTGCCTTCCCTGTGCTCTCTGTTTCCTTATGAATTACCTTGCTTGAGTCGATTACCACTCCGCGGCCCTTGAGGAGAGAGGTGTGATAAGTCAATTAAAAGGGTAATTAAAAGATGTAACGGAGCTTTCCAGGCTTTTTGTCTAGGAAAGCATTTGGATAAGGAAGCTGTTGCCTTCCTATTGAGCGAGAATGCATCTGAAGACTGAGTTTGATCCCGGATAACATTCAAACATACTAATGTATTGTTTTTTTTCTTTTTTTTTTATTCTTACCCATTCTTCCTTTGTGAAGAGAATTTAGACTAATTAATTTTGAGTTAATTTAAAATTTGCTTGCTTTACTTGCTTTTTTCCATGGCCACAACTGATACTTTGGTACTGGACTAATGTACTTGTGGGTGGAGCTAAAAGCACAATATATTACTGATTGGTTATGCATAATGTTTTACACGATGACATCCCAGCCATATATCCAGTCACACATACAGAAGTCTGCACAAATGTTGAATTTATCAGCATCTGCATATGTAATAAAATAAATAAATAAATTAATTAATTAAAAAATGTATTTAAATTTTGCCACAGTCTGGATTTTTCCATATAGTTCTTTTTTTTTAATTAAATGTAATTTAGTTGCAGCAAATTATACCAAATAGATGGCCGATCAAAGAAGCATTGTTAATCCAAGCATTTCTTCCACTGTTGAACAGTAATATGATTATGCATTGACATGAGGCAGGTGCTTGCACCATTCCAGTAGTCTTCCAGGTTGGTGGAAAATGACCAGAACTCCAAATTCTGTTGGATCCTGTTTGGGTCAGTTCTTGTTTTTGAATATGCGGTGTATAACAAAAAAATACCATTAAGTGGCTACAGATTGAAATTCTTTTCATTAATAGTTTACCATCAATTCTGAATGATAATTGTTTTGCTTATCTGACTCTTTATTGTTCAAGTGATTTAGACATTTAAGTTTGAAATGTTTTATAAAACTGTCATCTACCATAAACTAATTTCTCCACACTTTGAAAACCTTAAATTTTTACACAAAGTGCATTTGCTAAAGCTCATCATTTGTTCAGAATAGCACTCAGCCCTATTCAACTGCACCATGACCAACATATCAATCAGCACTATGTAAAATTCAGAAAATATCTGTTCCTATTGATAATGATGTATAAAAACTCTTCAGTTATAGACTGTAAGTAAACAATCTGCTATGGAGGGGGTCTTTTTTTCTCATTTTTTTTCTTTTTTTCTCTTTTTTTTTGTTTGCATGTGACTTTGACCTTGCATGTGAAAGGTCACAGGATCTCAGGAACATTCACGCAATGCATGGTTCACCCATTCCAATACAGATATAATCGCCTATGAATTTCAAATTGTGTGAGGAATAATGTATAGTAAATCACCCATATAGAATAAATACATCCTGATAGGAATGAAAAGGAATGATCTGATCAATAGTTTTAACATGAATCATTCTCTGTCTATCCTCTGCTAACACACACCTTGCTGAAATATTAATCACAGTGTTCTGTGGTCTGCGATGAAGAGACTGGGATTGAGAGACTCCTGCTGCATGAGTCTGTTCTGCTTCATTAAGGCAGCGTGTGAGCTCAGAACAGATAACGAGAGGCCAAACATCTCCACAGAGACCCAGACCTGCCTCACACACACCTACACACACACACACACACACACACACACACACACACACACACACACACACACACACACTCACACACTCTCTTTTTGCTAATCCACTGAGGCTTCCTAAATCCAAAGAGAAAACTAGGGCTACATAATACACCCCCACAATGCATGCACACACTTCTCATTTTCATTACACACATTAACATACACACACACACATACACACACACACACACACACACACACACACACACACACACACACACACACACACACACACACAGCTATTTCTTCCTGTTCACCTACATGTTTGCATATACAGTCTCACATAGTTCCACTTAATTTGAGAATTTTCTTATTTTCTTCTTATCTTATCCCCCTTATTTCAGTATATTTATTCAGGACAGTTTATTTGATTATTTTCATTAAATTTAATAATTAAACCAAAATCTAATCCTTCTGTGTAGACACAATTAAGTATGTGTTTGTCCATTTTTAGTGCTTAATTCTAGAAAATCTGTTTTTAAACTCTTTACTATCTATTACATTATATTCTACCATGATTGGTTTAACATGTCATGGTACGTCCTGTTTCTACTATAGTGATGCCAGGGAAAGAGTTGTTATGCTTATTAGTATACAATATAAAACCAGACATTCATAGGACCGGAGCACTGTAATTAGTTTACTTTTCTGGAGCAAGGTGCTTGCAATAAGAGCATTTCATGTCTGACTAAATATCTTTTATGGGATCAGCTCCACGTTTGCAGGTATCCCTGCATGAAGACACGCCTTGTACCCAAAAAACACTGTTCTTTGCCACTTGAGTGTTGGTTCTAAAGGAAAATAATAATTGTAAAAAACAGCAAATTGATGAACCTAGTGCCTACCATTTTACAAACCTGCATGCACAAAAGTGATGTATGGAGCCACGGTTCAGATGGGATATCTTCTATGCGAACACAAACCTGCGATTATGAGCCTTGCCTTAAAATGAGCCCAGAATCTGTTCAGAGTACATACTCAAGTATTTGGCCCAAGTGTGATTTTGGGGCATGGCTGTGGGAATTTGCTCATTCAGCCACAAGAGCATTAGTGAAGTCAGGCACTGATGTTGGGTGAGGAGGCATGAGGTGCAGTCAGCATTCCAGGTCATCCCAAAAGTGTTCAGTGTGGTTGAGGTCAAGGCCCTGTGCAGGCCTTCCATTCCAACCTCGGCAAACCATGTCTTGCTTTGTGCACAGGGGCATTGTCATGCTAGAACAGTTTCAGTGAAGGGAAATTGTAATGCTACAGCATACACAGCCATTCTAGACAATTGTGCACTTCCAACTTTGTGGCAACTGTTTGGGGAAGACCCTCATATGGGTGTAATGGTCAGGTGTTCATAAACCTTAGTGTATTTTGAATCTGATATTAGAATTCATACAACATTTTCATGAGAAGTAACGGCAAACATGGTCGTACATGTTGTGTTGTCCTTTTTACTTCAATAAGAAAAGAGTTATGAAGTTAGCAAAACAAGCAAGACCTAAGGCCTAATTGATTTTATGCACTTACTCACAAGGAAGTGAGTTAACATGTGGTTCTGTTTGATAATTTTATAATAAAGCCAGTTGGATATTTTGCTCCAATGAAAGAGTTTTGGAAAAGCACATTTGGATTTATGGTTGGTGTACTTTTAATTTTATTTATTTTTTTATAACTTCAAATGCTATTTGTGCCACAGGCCTGTGGATTCATCCTTCATGTGGGAAATAGAATAAAAATTATTTCTGGAAAGTCCAGTGGCTTTTGCTAATCCCTAATTATGGTCTTAAGGGCTTCTAATATTTCACTGATGGTCTTCATTTATTGAAATATTCCTCTATTCATATTTCTCCTCCAAATTGGTTTCTTTATATCTTTCTATCTTTAATTAAGTAATCATGGTCAAACCGTGATGCAGTTCTGACCACACCGTAAGTCAAATTGTATCATATAATAGATTTTATTTGTGGAGAAATTTGAGATCCAGGCTACAAATCCAAAAATACTTTTTAGCCACATACTTCCTTTTTTTTTTTGTTTTGTAAGGTGTGTGACAAATTAGAGAAGTATTTGAATGTCTATGGCACATATATAATTTTAATGTTATTTTCTCATGTAAAAAGGTCATTGTTCTTCACTACTGATTAAAATATGGGACGATTTATATTGCAAAAGCAAATGTTTTAAAATATAAGCAACTGGTGTGTTGAGTCCTGTGCGATTGGCGGAAATCGAAACACATTTAAACATATGTTTGAATAGTGCTGTGTTTGAGAGAAGCAGTGGTACCTCAGGGATGGTACATTCTCACATTCCTCTTTTTCTCTCTCTTTCTTATTCTTTCTCTGTTTCTTCTTCCTCACAGATGAAATGGATCAAAATGATGTGAGATGACGTGTTCATTCAAACCTGAAACAGAGTACGAACTCAATATTCCAGTGAGAGAAAGGAAGTGAGCGCTAGTGAGAGGAGTAGAGAGAGCCACTAGAGGAAGAACAAGAAATCCAGCAGTTCTGAAAACATAAGGATGAATGCTGATAGATAAATACAGAATATAGCAATAAAAGGCTCAAGAAGCAATAAAAAAAAAATATTAAGATTTGCTCTCTCTCTCACAGTCTATGTTTGTTTTCTTTTATTTTTATTAAAATATATAATGAGAGAACTGATATAATGGAAATAACCATTCAAACCATAACCGTTCAAAAAAAAAAAAAGTGAATCTTCATAAAGTCCTCATTCACAACTCCATACATTTTAAATTGCATTAAAAATACGAATTACCTCTTGAGTAAGCAATGATTTAAAAATTTACTGATCTGGCTGTGTGATCACTGCCCCATTTAGCATTTATTGCAATATTAGCAATATTGTTAATATTGCACCTAGTGGCCAAAATTGGAACTGCATCTACTGCTAAAGCCTCTGGTATACTTCGGTTTTTTACACGTATGCTAGCGTATGCGCACAGTCATACGCATAGCCTTTCAAAGTATACTCCATTTAACATGTACGCGTACACAAGCGGTCGATGCATGTGCATTACGACAACTTGCACCACCCCTCCTGGACTACAAGAGTCAGTACAGAGCAGTACATCAGGTCTTCTGGTGTGAAGGACAACAACGGAGAAGAATCACAACAACATGAAGAACAATGGAGGAGAAAGACATGCAGCTTCACTTGTTGTTTCTGTGGGACCACTCAACCAGAAAAGAGTGAGGGATGGCTAATTATCTCATGCCATTTCTTCCGTTTCTTCCATTTTTTCTTTGGCTTCCTTAAAAATCAACGGCTCTGGATCACTGTTGCTACCTTGTGGAACAACTAAATAGTGCAAAACAATTCAATGCGCATGTGCGACCTGTGCATACAAAGTACGCACGGTTAGAAAAATCTGGCGGTGCATGTACAATACGTGCATACTCTGCTGATGACAATTTGAGTCACGCATACTGTATGCTGTTCCTAGCGTACGGATAAAAAGTGAAGCATAATTTCTACTTAATAGGGACCAATTGGGAAATGAATCACACCACGTTATACTCAGAGGAGGAGATGTGGATAGGACAGTGTTGCCAGGGTCATGTTGTTTATGTTTATGTTCCTAGTTCAAAAATACCCCTTGGCCAAAGAGGTCTTGTTTTATATCAAATAATCATTTTAATGTATTCTTTTAAATTAAATCTAATAAATTTCCACAAACAAAGACCAAATGTAAATGCATACAGCATGGCTTATGATGTACAGAACCATTTCTAAACTCCTGAAACCCTAAACTTAATTTTGTTTGAATTGTTACTAATTTGAATAAAAATATATTGGATTTATCTGGCTGAATTAAACTTTTGATTTTTTTATGTTGTTCTTCTGGTTCCAGATTTCCCATGAAACATGTGAGCAGTTGTCACCTCCCTACACCATATCCAAGAAAAGAGCAAGAGACAAAAATAATAAGGTAGAGGAAAAAAAAATACAATGAATGGCATCCAAGGACAAGACAGCAAACAAACGTCCAGATGAGAGGAACAAGTGATAAATCCCTTTATTAACTCTCTCTCTCACTCCATCTCTCTCACAGGGTTGTATGTAAACCCTTAAACCCTTGTCGGAACACCACTCAAAGGCCAGCGCAATCTGTTCTCAGCCCTGTTCGGGAGTGTGGAGGTTGCGCACCTCCTCCTTGCCTTTTGTCCCTCTGCTCTCCGTCGCTTCAGGCAGTTATTAAATATGCACCTTCCAGGCCGATCTCACAAAACCAGTGCCTAATCTCCGGCAGAGCCTGGGACCCCCACATATGCAAATCCACATCTGCTCTGCTTCAAAGGGGAGAAGAAGGATTACAGCCTCACCCAAAACACACACCCCCCATGCACAAACACACACCTGAAACCATTTTATCACAGTACACAATACAGACAGATCCATACACACAGTCTGTCAAATTAACACATCTAAACTTACAGTCACACACATCATACATGTTTGAGGGAGCTCTCACACTCACCGCCTGCTCAAACACTCTTATCCTTGTTCTTATCCTCCTTCATCTTATTGAGCTGAATGAAATCAGATGGTGAAGAAGTGGCCCCTTTGTGCCAGTGCTTAGCACTCCCCATTGTGAGAGATGACAAACCAGGCGGCTGAAATCTGCTCACGGACCCCGGGCACATCCCAAAGAGGGGATGAGAGCAAGAAAAAGAGCACTTGAGGGGTCTACATAAGTGACACCACCCTGATCTAGCCCTAAGCCATCCTTCAGTGCTTATTCAACAACGGATTACCAGATATCAAATCCTGAGGACAGCTTTATCAGACGCTGTCCATGTCCTCCTTTACTACTAAACCATCACTACTGCTGCAAGGGCTTTGGAGATATGACAGCAGGACAGATATTCACTCTGCATATAAAGTTGCATATTCACTCTGCATATAAAGTTGCAAAGGTGATGGCTAGGATGAACATTAACAGCTTTTCATACTACTTAATTCATATAAAATGAATGCCATATGGATGCAATGGAAGATTCATCACAAGCACCACAGTGTTGGTGAGCATCACTGGTATGGAAATCAACAAATTTGATATTTTACACTGTAGGATAGAGGTCTAGAAATGACCATGGACTCAATAACTATTTCCGCTCAATTTGTAGGAACATTTGCGAAGGTTAATGTTTTACTCTCAGGATCCATCATTCCATCTAAAATTCTTTAGTCTCTTAAGAACATTGTAAGAAGGGTTTCACTGTAGAATCACAATAATAATAAAAGACTTTGCTGTGCACTCTGGGTGGGAGGGGTGGCATATGCTCATTCCCCTGTCAATCAGAGTGACACTAGGTAACTGTTGGCATCTGCAAGCTCATGTATGCAGAAGAGGGCAAATAACGTTTTCTCAGAGGGTGTTACACCACCCTGTAGTGCAGGATGAGCAGTTCAAAAAAATATGAGGGCGGCTGGATTCATGTTTCTCAGAGGAAGCCTGGGTTACCCTTCACCTTCATCAATTGGTAGGTTTTGAATGATAGGGGAGAGCTGACTGATGGGTGGTACTTGGCCAAGACCAAATTAGGGAGAAAATGGAATATCACTCTTCATTCAAATTGGTACAATTTTTTCATGAGATCAGGGGATCTTATCGTAACACCACTAAGTACACTGAAATGTCCTAGATAAGAGGTTCTTTTACCAAAGGAACTGTTGCTAAGGAATTCTGTAAAATCCTGGTAGGCACTGAGGGGCAAGACACAGGTGGCAGACTTGAGAGAGAGCCATGCACTTTTCAATGGATTTTTCTTAAAAAAAAAAAAAAAACCTTCAATTTTGTTCAAGAGAACAAAATTGTCACTTCTGGGGAAACTTGTGCAAAGTATCAATTGTTTTGAGCCAATTATTCAATCACATGATTTGTTGAGGCAAAGTCACATGACTTTTGATGTGCATCAAGGAACTTATTCGGTAAATATGTTTCCATTGTAGTTTATGTGCATGTGTTCTTATCGAATAAAAAAAAAAAATATCTGCCTCAATTGAGCGTATACATTTTTTTAATGCACATTTTGGAGAGTTTATTTACATCTAGTGTTTCCATCCAGCGTATTCCCCAAAATTCACATAAAAAAAAAAAAAAGAAAAAAAAAAAAAGAAAACTGTCAGCTCTCTTGGCATTGGCTTTCTCTCAGGGAGCACAAAAACATTCACTGCAACAACAGTCATTATTAACTGAACACAGGTGTAACCACTCACTCATTAACCGCTCATTCTCTGCGACTCCCATTCACAGCTGAAACTTGACCATGCCCACGTTGCCACAAAAATCCAAGTGATTTTTGATACAGTAGCTGCCTGCATTGTAAACGCAAAATTAATTCATAAAAAAATAAAAATAAAAATGAAACCATTGCTGTGTTTCATATGAAAACAAAAATCCAAAATGCTCACATTCTGTGTATAAGTTAAGCAAATCGTCAGCATAGCTTAAACATGTGTATGTATTTGTATTTCAATTTTCATTTATTCAGTGTAACAACATACACAGTCCATATGTGGCAGATTTTAACCTGGTTTAAACATAGTTTGTCAATTTTAATTTTCCACATGAAAATATATTAGACAAATATTTGTGCGAATGAAATCATTCGCACAAATATTTTTGCGTTCTTGCGTTCCATTTTATTTTCACTGAAATATTATGTTATACTTACCATGCAAACTTCTACTTAAGCCAATCAGATGTGTAAACTTTGATCTCCAGTGGTACTTCATTACTTAATAGGTGAATTGACTGCATATACAATCAACATGCTATCATTTTCTAAATCCATTTGCCTTTACAAATATTGAATAATTTAAATTGACTGCATAGTTAAGTGCTGTAGTGAGATGGATAGGGTTTTGTGATTTGGTCTTAGTGACTTAGAGGTATGATTAAGGTATGATTAACAGAATTAGGAGCTGCTTTTAGTCCTAAAATGCTTTGTGAATCACTTATATATATATATATATATATATATATTTATATTTATATATATTTCCCCCAACAAACTACCAATGTTTCACTTCAGTAGCATTGAAAAATATTGTCATTTGTTTGCACATCATTTATGTGTGTATTAGTTTCAGCTTGTCTCATATGATATACCTTCTGCACACAAAACTCTTAATGCAGCATTCTGAAAATTAAGTGTGTATGTGCACGCATGTGCACGTGTGTGTGTTGGGGGTGTTTGAGAAGAGCTGACTTTAAGGTACGTCAAGCGTGAGATGTAAAGAAAGCAGATTTGCATATTTAATTAAGTTATCAGCACACAAAGCAGAGAGCACCCTCCAAATCTGCAGAGTCAACAAGCCCTGTAATATCATACCCTCCTGAACACACCCACACACACACACAGATGTAAAGATCTTAATTAACATGCTGCACAAGACATTCACACTCCATCACACTAATAATGTCAAGCTTGCCTCTTTGTCTGTGATGACACCACTCGGTCTCAGGAAAAACACAAATAAAAGAAGAGTGATTACGAGAAAGACGGTCTGAAATATGGTTGTGGTCTGTGCGTGTATGTATGTGTGTGCATGCGTGCCTGTCTCAATTGCAAGCTCTCCGCTCATTAGCTGGGCCACGACTGCTATCATTGTTCGGCTGTGTTTGAAATTCACCAAGGGATTTTTCTTTAATCTCACCCATCAAAGGTAACACACACACCCCAGTAGTCACTGGCTGGATTAGGCCTTCGATGGGGAGAAACTAGGTCCATTGTAACCCTATGAGAACACACACACACACACACACACACACACACACACCTAAAACATGGTACTCTGCTGCCAGTGACACTCTGAAGATGACTGTCATTTAAAAAAATAAGCCTGTGAGGCTGACATTATGTAATTATGTTATGAAAATGTGGTACGTGTAGGTGGAGTGTGTATGTGTGTGTGTGTGTGTGTGTGTGTGGGTGTGTGTGTGTGTGTGTTACTGGTACAGAGGATAAGCTATACTGGTCTGGTGTCTCTTCAGAAGATATTTTTTTTTGGCAATTTGCAATTCAAAACATTCACCCTTATGAATACAAAATTTGGGGGGTTGATCTCAAACTTGTTGGGGAGTGAGGTTATTTTAAGACTGTGGTACAGCCATTGGCATTTGTTTGGAAAATCATTCAAAAGAATTAATCATTAAAAAAGGAACAATGGAGATACACATAGCTGCAAATGTGATTACAATAATTATGGTATTGTGTACGTATTACAGTATTTCTACAAGAACCTCATGAATTTATCTAGCTATTATGTGGGAATGTTTAGCTACTGCATTATTACCCTCTCCGTTTAGAAACATCTGCTTATTTGATACCTCATTGTATTAACGTTTAAGATTATAAGATAAGATTAAATGTATTTCTAGGTTTATTTTTTAATTATCTGCCAACAGAAGAAGAAAACTGAAAGCTTGAAATAGTAAAAATGCTTAAAAATATATATTTGTTTGGAAATTATTGAAATCCTATAACAGGAAATACGATATTTCTGCTAAAATGGCTTTTTAAAAAAAATAAATAAAAAAAAACAATATGCAATATGGCCTGACATAAAGCAACCCTGAAGTTTCCAAAAACAGCATGTCCCGAACTGTTTTTTTGCTCTAATACCACAGCAAATGTACATGATTTTATTGATAAGAATGACGTCAAACTTTGAATTGATAAAAGGTTCATTTTAAATGTTATGAAATGCAAGGCAAAGAAAATTGATTTTATGAATCAATAAATATAATCAACACCGAAAAGGAATTGAACATTTGTAGTGTTAAAGTGCTAGGGTAATGTACACTGCTGATAAAGCTTCAGGAAAATTGTGATGAGAATAAATAAATAAATAAATAAACAAACAAACATTTCAAGGACGACATGGTGAAGAAGATAAGGCTCCTCATATAATATGACCATGCTTTTTGGTTTAAGCTGTGAAGGTGAAGAATGAATATGAATATGTCTTGATCACATAAAAGTAGTGATTTCATGGCAGGTGCACTGCCTTGTAAAACACAAGCTCTCCGGTCACTGAGGTATTTGTTTCCCAGAAGCCTTTGCCACTGTCACGCTCCAGCGCCAGTGGCTCCCTGAAGCCGTTTGAGTAAGAGGTTGACAAGGGCATAGGAATGGGATGAGGGAATTGTTTGTGTGTGTGTGTGTGTGTGTGTAAGAAAGAAAGAGTTGGGGATAGGGGTCAGGATAATGCGGTTAGGGGCGTTAGACCTCCGTTGTGATGAAAGCAGCACCTCACTGATCAAATTAAAGTAAAGCTGCGCTGGAGTGTGGCTGCTCAGGGACTTAGGAAAGCGAGTATTGTAATGGCCAATGCAAACACACAGAGAGGGGGCATAAGCCTGTCCATGCACACACACAAAGAAATTAGGACAGAGGAGAAGCAAGGCCACACAGAGCATCGTGAGGAAGTGTGAGTATGTCTCTGCATGCAATACGTTCAGTTACCCAAAAGCTCTTTTGTAAACAATAGCCTTTGGACCTGGTGTGGTTTTTTTTGCATGTTTGCATGTGTATCAGGTCTGTCAAATTCCTTCAAAGCTTACATTAGAATTTAAATGACTGAAAATAATTTATAGTTAAATGCATTTTCATATTAAAAAGCAGATCATTTTAGACTGTAACAGTAAACATTAGCAGTAGAGCTACACTATGCATTCATATCACATACGTAAACCATGGTGAAAATTTTGAAACAAAGAATCTAGAGGATGATGTACCATCATTTTAGCATAAACTCTAATGTTTGAGATTCATTTCTTTTAAACCTGCAGCAATATTTTTTTTGTTGTTGTTGTTGGTAATTATTCAAATCTTATATTTCACAGGACACATGATTTAGCCTGATTTGTTTGTTTAGTTGTTTATGTCCCTTGAATACACAGTCAAAGCCAAAACCTAAAAGGCTTCTTATTCACTATATATGCTTACATCATCTGATATAAACACAATACACTGTAGAACCCACATAGTGCACTATACAGTAGGTTCAATTTAAGGTTAACCCACAAGCAATAGCAATTCCAGTAAGTGCTGGTCATTCACTACTTATCTATAGTCCATCCATTCATTTTCCATACCACTTATCCTACACAGGGTTGCATGGGATCCCAGGAAACTTGGGGGACATCCTGGATCTGGTGCCAACCCATCACAGGGCACAATCACACACGCATTCATAGTCACTTTGGACAATTTGCAATCAGCCTACAACGCATGTCTTTGGACTGGGGGAGGAGAACCAGGGTACCCAGAGGAAGCCCCCGAAGCAAGGGGAGAGCATGCAAGCTCCATGCACACAGGGTGCAGGTGGGATTTGAACTCCCAACCCCAGAGGTACAAGGCAAGTGTGCTAGCCACTAAGCCACCATTTTAAATGAACATAGGTTTGTTAAAGCAATATAAATCAGGCATGTTGGGTAACTAGTAAGCTAATCCTGTAAATTCTTAGTTAGCAAGCCACTGATATGATAGGGGTCTATTAGTAACAACCAGAAATCTGGCATTGCGTATCATGTTGTGCATCATGTGAATGAAACCTCCTATCAGCACATTACAGTTTTGCTCAGAAATTAATGCATTGCTTAAACATTCACTATTGCATAAAACTAGAAATGAATATATTATACTAAGTACTACATGACAAAGTATCATAGCACTGTCAATTCATAATTCTTTATAGTTGTTGTGGTTTCATCTGTCACTGCTCTGGCACTATGGTACCCATCACACATGCAACCAGGCAGCTAACTGGGAATCTGTACCATAATGAACCAGCCCTGACTCCTAGCCACTGATATATAGGCTAACAAATGCAGCTAGTTTTGGTTAAGACTTGTACCTTAATTACACTGATCCAAAATATCCAATCTAAAGTGGTTGTAGTCCTTAAAATATTAATTTCACATCAAGGAACATCATTATCAGGTTTTCCCAGTTTGATTTTGCCCAATAATCAAATTAGAAAATCTCATGCTAAGTGACTGACATGTTTACAACAGAGGCATCGATGTTTTTTTTGTGTGTTTTTTCCCCCCCTGGCCAGAGTATCCCTTTAAACACAGCTAACATAATATCCTTTAAACTAGCACAATAAGCTAGCTAATGATTCCTCATTTTACACCATACACTCCTGAAAACATTAATTAATGCACCTGGTAGCTGGTCATTATCTTTCATTTCAGTCCATGTGAACTTGTCTAACCACACGTACACACACACACACACACACACACACATCCTTTTTTTTTTTTTTTTTAAACCCCATTTCAAATGGTCAGAAACCAAAACAAAACTTGCTTCCAGTGTTATTTGTGCTGGCTTGTTTTCTTTCGCTCACAGTTTTGAAAACTTGAGCAAATCACCCTCCTAACATTTGTGCAAGTGTGTCTTGGGCGAAGTTAACATCTGAGGCTAAGCTGAGACAGACAGGCTAAGCCCAGCAGGTTGCTCTAGAAGTGAGTGGGGGGGGAATAAAAACAGCAAAACTCGGAGTTGCTTCAGCAATTACGAGGTCAGGAAACCGAAGAGGTGTTCACACACAACACAGGAATGCAAAAACAAAGGAGCCTTTCAGGGTACTAACACCCTAGGTGTTTTCATAAAGTGTGCAGTTTTGTCAGCACACACACACACACACATACACACACACACACACACACACACACGGAAATGAAAGATAACGACTGCTGGCTACCAGGTGCTTTAATTTAGTATGAGCTGAGCAGTTGAGCTCTGCATGCTGTGTGTGTGTGTGTGTGTGTGTGTGTGTGTGTGTGTGTGTGTGCCCAGCCATCTGCCTTAGTCTTGGTTTGATTTTAAACTGTAAACTGGCTCTTTGGAATATTTAAGGGCACAGGTTAAAGCTGGAAGTTATGAGTTATTAGAGAACACACACACACACACACACACACACACACACACACACACAGATCTTGGCACACATAATGAATCAAAATTCACCTTGAAAGACCCCACATCATTGGAGGAGTGTGTGTGTGTGTGTGTGTGCGTGTGTTTAAACCTTTCTGGGGACCAAAAAGTACTAAAGGTCCTCATAATGCTAGGAGAGTGTCAAATGTCCTCATAGTCACCCAGTCCTCAAAAAAAAAAAAAATCTTTTCACAACTTTTATTTGAAAAACTAAGAGGTTTCTGGTTACAGAGGTTAAGGATGGGGTTGATTTAGGTGTAATTAGTTAAAGTAATCACTGTCCATGTCCATGAAAGGTCCTTGAAAAGTTTGTGTGCACCCAAACACACGCATGTTTTTATATCTTAGTGGAGATCAAATATCCACACAAGGATTAAAATATCTGACGGAATATCAAATCTCCTGACAGTCACCCAGTCCTCACAAAAACACTGCTGTTTTCAAAAAACTAAGACACAAATTAGTTAGTTTTGGTTACTGAGGTTAAGCTTTGGTCTAGGTTTAACACACGACTTTGCATGCACATGCAGAAACAGCATCAACACAAGTGGTACTTTTTACACACTCACCTGCGTAGTTTATGTACATCTGGAGGATTAAAAGAGACATCCACTAGATGTCCTGTCAGAGCCAAAATATCCCCAAAACATGCCTGTCTTTCAGATTTCAACATTGACGTGTAAAATGTTTAGTGTTTTCACGTACAGCGATGTTAAACACACTGAAAAGCTCTCATTAAAACATTCCTCTGTCGTCATGATTGTCGTCATGAGCTGTGTCTCAAAAAGAAAACTCTGACCTCAAAAATATTTACTAATCTTGAATAGACTGGTACACATTACAGTCTTTTTAGTAGGTTTGTGGCTATGTGGGAGGTTTTTCAAATTCAAACTGTAACTGGAAATTCAGTTAGTGTTAGTAGTCAATAATGGTATAGAATAGTGCACATGTATGCAATTTGAGAAACAAGGCTGGTTTGTTTAGTCAGCAGTGGACACTGTCATATGGTGGTGTACTGCCTCCACTATTTACAGTGGTATTGGACCACAAGAACACTTCATTTCTGAGGATACGCACAAGCAACACAAGCAACCAGAGGAGCCATGCAGCAGCCATCTTGTGTATGCGTATTTGTAGTTAAAAGAATGTATAATTCAGTTTTTACATGTAGGTAGGTATGTAAGGTATGTATGTGTGTGCGCAATATTTTTAGAAAGCAGCATTTGGCCATTTTAGTTCAACTGATTACAGTAGTGTGTACATCTATGTATGTAGGTCTATTAACTCAGTCCATGATAATGAATTTATTTAAGTGTTCGACCAATTTCAGAGACTTAAAAGAAGCCTTTGTTACATATACATCGAAATTATTTTTTTCCCCACACATCCCAGCTTGTTAGGAATTTGGGGTTAGAGTACAGGGTCAGCCATGATACAGCACCCCTGGTCCAGATAAGGTTAAGGGCCTTGCTCAAGGGCCCAACAGTGGCAGCTTGAACCCATGACCTTCAGCTCAGTAGCCCCAAGAATTAACCTTTGAGCCACCAATTTGGTTAATGTTTTGATTATTAACTACATTCTCTTCAAAACTCTGCTACTACACCTAACTGAGGTCAAATACTTTATTCAAGTTTGGCTAGCACCTTCATTTTTACTTGACACTGTGATAGAACATCCCAGATAACAATTTTACAGCACACTTCATTAACATTTCATCACTTTTGATTCCTGGGAAAATTCCAAGTTTCCAGAGAATGTTTTTCCACAATACTTATAAAACTTCCTACACATTAGTAGTAGGCACATTAACCAAAAATTCCTCCAGTGTTAATCTTATTTAACTGGGAACATAATAGGGATATTCTGAAGTAAATCAAAATCATGCTTGAAGTAAACATAACATTTTCAAACCATTAAACGGAGCATTATTTTTGTAAAGCTACTATCAAACCAATTCAGAATCTTTCAAATATATAAATTTCAAAACATTGATGTTTAGTTCATAAAATAAAATATTGATTCCCTTTTTTTTGTATTAATCATTGCTAAATTCCATGTAATTTAGTAAACCCATATACGATTCAGCATTATTAAGCTGAATCAGGTGTTGGCACATGAGAGCTGCCTTGCACAAGACCTGCATTATATCTGATTTAGCAACACACTCATTCCTGATCCAGCTATCATGCCACTCCTTTGGCAGATTGAAGTAGTCATTTGAATTTCACACCTGCTTTATGGATCAGATTAGGATCACTATTGTTCCTGGAAACAGATCAAACACATTAAACCTTTGAAAACTGCCTGTACGGTATGACTAAGCCAATGATTCATGTAATTATCTGAAATTGTGACTCGTTATTTTTCCCACAGTGAGACTGGAACATCAGATCTCTCTAAATTTAGATTTCGTCATTCACAGCAGTCTGGGCTATCCTTCATAATTTCACTACCGCACTAAGGACTGCGCATAATTCATAATGTAGGCCAAAACAAAACTGATTCCAGATCAGTGTCCATCTTTACTGCAGGAAAGGGAGGGTGACTAAGCACATTGCCAGTGTGGTCCAAGAGCAGCTATTTTCTGCTTGTTTGGTTAGGGATCCCGGGTTATGGTGTGGCCTACAGTTCCATCCAGCCACAGATATTCCTTTCCTCTGAGCTGCTATTTCCACCAAGGACTCTGGCAGTTGGTTTAAGGCACCGTCTTCTCCCTGTGGCTTTCAGTTGCTTGCACGTAACCCAGCCCTGTATTTGTGGTTGGCCAAAAAGCTACATTTAGCATGCCACTGACAAAATGAAGCAGAGGAATGACACTTTTAAGGAGACGATCAGTGGTCATGCTGGATCAAGAGGTAATGAGCCAAACAGGACTGACATACTTAAGATGAAGTATAAACATAAAATACATATAATACAGGCCAAAATGTGGTTTCCAAACAACACAGTCAATGAATGAAACCATTAATCAAAATTAAATATGAAAAATATATATTCATTTATTAAAATTAAGAGAAAATTCATTTAAAATAAAAACTGGAGATGTATTTTTGTTGTTTATTTGTTCATTAAATGTATTTATTTTAAATTGAAAATGGATTTACTTAAAATTAATGGTTACAAAATTAACAATTATAGTAAGGACAATTACTGTGAATTACAGTTAGCACTTTTGGAATGTATTTACAACAACAACAACAACAACAACAACCACAGAGAGTAACTTTTTATTGTGTTTTTTTATATCTTAAACTAACTTGACCATTATTCTTGGGAACTAACACTTCATGTTTGTTAGTTCCAAAGAATAATGGTCAGTTATAATTATAAATATATAATTCTTCAAATAATAATGAAGAATAACACTTCATATGTGTTTTTTTTCCTGTAGAACCCTTTATACAACATAGTTAAACCTTTACTAAAAGATAAGGTTTTGTTATGTTTATGCATATTACAATATTTCCTTAAAAATTAACAGCCTTCTATTGCCAAGCACACATTTTTTATCCATATACACAAATTCACAAAATATGCAATGCAAGACCATATTTAGAACATAACCACTTGTGCAGAGTCATAAAACAGAGTTCCAAAAAAAAAAAAAAAAAAAAAAAAAAAATTACACCCTGTACAACATGTTAACTTTTCTAAGGTTGGTTAGAAAGTAGAGAAAAAGTCCCTACAGTTGTGCTGAAATGTCAGGAAGACAGACAAGCCGGACTGACACGTGTACGTGTGTGCGTGAGAGAGTGTGTGCACCTGAATGTGCAATGAGGGGTGTTAGCAAAGCTTAATGTTTCATCTTCAGGATTAGGAGAAGCAAAAGGTGTGTTCGACACAGAGCTACTCTGACTACAGCCAAAACCAACCTTGTTGAGAAAACTATCCATCTGCACAATTATATTTCGGTTTTTCAATGACTGGTGCACAAATGTGCACGCACATACACAGCCAAATATCCAATGCTACTTGCTCTCTCTTTGGCCTGGAGGGCAGATCAAAAGCTGCTATGGTCGTATTTCTTTTTGGTGCGGCATGTTGTCAGAAAGTGGGAAGAAAAGCTCGGCATCCGCTCACTGCTTGTCCACTGCAAACTTTTCACCAAACAAGACTGAGAAGGCCAAAACTCCAAAGGATGTTCGAGAGCCACAGTTAATTGTCAGGCCTAAATGATGCAAGAAGCAGGCTGTGAGTTACTCTGAGGATGAATCAGAATTTCTCAGTGCATGGCTATACACTCAAAAAAATCAATTATTAAGCAGCTATCATACCCCATAGTATGAAAATAAACACACGAGGGAAAGGGAAGAAGTGTGTGAGAGAACAGGGCGGAATACTGATGTTTTAGTACGAGTCCGTGGTGTATTAATAGGAATGATCACACAGAAAGGAAAAGAGAAAGAAAGACAGACAACTCACACACAAAGTAAGTCCATACTAGTCTTATGCTATACACACAGATCACAGGTCTACTCATCCTCAGCCGTATATGAATCAAACACCATCAAGGGCTAGACAGACAGACTTGTGGGATTTTTTTTTTCTTTCCCAGGCTCAGCTTGAAACCCACATGCCCTGGAGTAAAGACACCTGAGTTACATTCTGAGAAAAAAATGCAGCCACATAAAGAGAAAAGATACACGGAAAATACGTCTTGTTAATCAAAGAGGACTGGAAATTGTCTTGAATGATGGGAAAGGAAAAAAAAAAGAAAAAAAAAACCAAGGATATCAAAAGTGACAATTAAAATTCCTGTTTTTTTTCCTCTCTTTCTTTTTGCCTACTGTACATTAGAGAAGACAAATGGCTAATGATTTTAATTTGATGTTTTTAAGTCAATAGACCACAGTCAAAGGTAGTGATTTTGCATCCAAATGTCAATTTTCAGCTTTTTGGAAATTCTATAACTTTCATACCTCAACAAAATGTAAAAATGCATCAGTAATTGCAATATTTTTGTTTGTTTGTTTGTTTTTATTCGGTTTACATGTGGAATATCCACCATAAAACACCATAAATGTTAGAAATTAGTGTATTAAATAAGGTGCATTAATTTAACTTGTCTTAAAGCTGGCACTACTGTCAGAATGGCTATTAGAGAAAATGAATCAATGCCTTCTGACCAATCAGATTTGTGAACAAAAGTGCTGTGGTAAACAATATTTGAATAAACTCTTATGTCAATGTCTGACAATTGGGTGTGAAAAAAGCCTTCTTGCATATATTTTTTTTTGTATGAGGTTGAGTCAAATGAAAACCTTAAAAGTGCAACATAACTTGGAATTGAGTCGATTTTATTTTTTCTAGAGGAATCCGGGATGCTCATTAAACACTGGAACACTTTCATAGCAACAGGGGTACAGTGGCTTAGTGGTTAGTACATTTGCCCTGTATCTCCATGGATGGGGGTTTGATTCCTGCCTTCACCCTGTGTGTGCGGAGCTTGTGTGTTCTACCCTTACTTTGCGGGTTTCCTCCAGGTACTCTGGTTTCCTCCCCCAATCCAAAGACATGCATTATAGGCTGATTGGCATTTCCAAGTTGTCTGTAGTGTGTGTGTGGGATTGTGGGTTGGCACCTCATCCAGGGTGTCCCCCGCCCTGAGCTCCCTGGATTAGGTCCCAGGCTCCCCGTAACCCTGTGTAGGATAACCAGCATAGAAAATGGATGGATAATAATAATTAGAGGAAGGAGTTTTCATTTGATGCTCCTTAATATATATAAAATATGTCTTTATGCTTTCAACAGGTTTGGTTTATAAAAACATAAGCAAAAAAATAAATGTGTAAAGGATCAAATAAGTTGGTTAGGGTGTTATACCTGGTGTTGAGCATCTACTACTATGAAAGAAACAACTGAGCATCTCTTACTTATTTAATAAAATTCATAAATCAATTCAAACTACATCTTAGGAGAACAACAATTCATATAATTTGCATTTGGTCAATTTGAACATCATTTAGCCACATCAGCGTTTACTGTCACATGCTCACTGTTATTTAACCTAATCATTGTTAGCCACATTAGCATTCAGCACGGATTGAACTTTTTATCCTTTTAAGCCTCAGCCCCAGTCCGAGTTATGTTCGGCTGCTGGTGAGCCAGCCAGCTGTCTGTGATGAGAAACAGCCTGAGCCTGGCCTTCCAGATGCCCTCACAGTCTGCATGTCTCGGGCTCCGTGCCATCGCTTTACACTGATAGCTTTATGATTTATGGGTGTTTGGGCTAAACGAAGATCCAGAAGCAGACATTTGGCAGGGGGGCCAAGCATGTAAAAAAAGAAGACGCAGCCTCTGTAAACCATATGAAATGATGGAGAAAAAAAAAGATGGAGAGTGGAGTGACTGGTGACCACAAGGGGGTGCGCGTCCTGAAGTGTGTGGGTTCCCAAGGGATGTGACCGATAGTGACTTCTTACTGTGTGTATCTCTGTCTTTAAGTCCTTTAGTCTGGTCCAAATTTCAAGTTGCTTTCTGGATGCTAGATTTTGCAGCAAGAGGTTCAAAGGGCTCTCCTGAAATAGGCTCCTACATCCTAAAGCTAAAGCTCCTACATCCTAAAGCCACTTGATCCTTCTGCCGTAACCTCAGATACTGAACAATCCCAAACCTGCGAGGAGAGAGAGAGAGAGGAGAGGTGTAACTTGGGGAAACAAAGCCAGACAGTCTAACCCCCACCTGCTCAACAGGCAAAAGCTTGTTCTCACTACCTAGCCCCGTGTCTATGGAACTTGGAAAAGTATTTATGCTGCAATCCATTATGACTGGAAAAACTCGACCTCTGACACAGAAACGTGCAATGGACCAGTCATTCGACTCCAAATTCCCAACTAGGAACTCTGGCAATGTGGATGATCTTGGTCATACACACATTTCTCTTTGCATCATTTTCTATGTAATACAACTTGATTTTACTTGTTGTGTAGATTCATGTTGTGAAAGTGTTTCAACAAATTTGGGAGTGTTAAGACCACTGTGACATAACTTTTATGAGCAAAGTTGAACAAGACAGTTGAGCTGCCTTATTAGTGATATCTACCATGCAGAAATAATTCATGTAGATCTTTATATGTTTAGCAAATTTAGAGAACAGAACCAGAAAGAGCTTTATTGCCAAGTCTGCTCACACACACAAGGAATTTGACTTACACAAACAAGACAGGAAGACATAAGAATTAAAAAAAAAAAAAAGAAGAAGACACCAAGCTTAAGGCAGAATAGACATGGTACACGTGCTATGTACAGCTATGCAAGGGGTAATGCAATGTGCAGAAGATAAGGGGTATATGTTGGAAATAGAATAAATAGGAATGAATTTATAGTGAATTTGTTGTACGAACAGCCATAGAACTTTGTAAAAGTTTTTTTTTGGAAAAAATTAATATTCTACTGAAATAACTAGTGTTCTACACGTGATACCCAACATAATTTTAGGTCACGTCCTAGCTACAGGTTAGTCTAATGTTAGCTTGCTGGAAATTTTTAGCAGTTAGCACCTGAAGTTAGCTGCTTAATACTTGATTTAAATGCACTTGCCTTATTATAGTTAATTTCTAACATTTTAACTCCATTTTACTCCACACTTCATGTTGTGGTCATGGTGACTGTGACTGACTAAAGTTCACCAGTCTGAAAGCTTCTGCTTCTCCCTGGGAATCACAAATGTTTCACTTTGGCCTAATTTACATAAATTCTGGATTTTTTAGATTTGAATTTTTGTATTTAGTCATTTTATTTTTTATCTTAAACCATAATCCATAATTTTTTATTTTATTTTTTTAAGATGCCTAGCAAGTTCAATAAGAAGTATAAATGTATTAAATACACCACAAAAAAAAAAAAACAAAACAAAAAAAAAAAAAAAAAACATTTATTTAATTTGATGTAAAAATGTAAAACACTTCTGTCAGCTTTCAAGATCCATATCTTTCTTCCTTTCCTCATTTCCCCTATCACTATTGGACATTCAGCACCTGCTGTTTGAGGCCTTCTGGAAACGAAAAGTTAAGATAAGATAGACGTTGTTTTTTATTGTGTCAATTCTCAGCAGTGAAACCTTAGAAGGCCCTGACAAACCTCAACTCAACAGAAGACAAAGAATCCAAGATTGCTCTGCGCTAATTTACGAGCATGGAGAACAAATTCTTTGTGTCATCGCAGCAGATTTGAACTTGAGCTCGAGTTCTAGCATGTTGCTCCAACATCCTCAAAATGGTTCTGCCTGAGACAAGTAAAAGCAGGAATCCGTAACTCATAGATCATACTATATTTCATCGCTGTTTGTTGAGTGCTCAGAGATATAGGCAGATATCAAGATCGGAATACGTTTCATCAAATGCCATTTCAGGCCTGGGGTTTCAGTGGCTAGGTTTCAGATATCGCTGATGTTTATCTTGTCTCTCCTGCAGTTGCTAACATTAAAAAAAAAAAAGAAGAGAAAAAAAAAGAAGTATTTATTGCTAGAGTAATTAGAGCTGAAATATTAATGGTCCTTTAAGGTAAAAAAAAAATAAAATAAAATAATCCTAAACAAATACACACCCTGTCTTTAAATTCAGCTTGTATCTTAATTGTGAGATTTATTTACAGTACATTGTAAAATTGCCAATTCACTTTCATTTGCGTTTAGCTCAAGTTACTGCTGTATTGTTTGAACAGTAATCTTGATATGTCTCACAGAGAAACACAGATTCTAACTCTGACGGGGAAAAAGGACCTTATCTTCCACTTTTTCTGCAGCTACAAAGAAATGATACAGATCCAAAACCAGAAAAGCGAAAGAGCAGAAAAACAGGCTGCTTTTTATACATACTGCATAACAAAGAGCTCTCTGAGTTCATAAAGCCTGTTCAGACCGTTACCAAGTGGCTACAATGTGCCAAACTATTATCAATCTGAACATTATATCAGATTAAACAAATAAATAATTTGCATTAAGGTACTTTTGAGAAGTGTCAATATCAGAGCCAGGATTTCTTGATGCATCCACTAACAGAAGTTCTTGACAGATCCTGTGAGAAAGCCAAACAGAGCAAACACAGTGTCTAGCTATATTTTATTTAATGTTATGTTTTTTTTAAAAATTTATTTAGTTTTTTTTTCACCCCCTCAAGATGTTCCACCCTAAATGGATAACTAAAGCTTCATGTACTATAGACGTCCTCCTGAGTTGTACATTTCGGATTCTGGGGGTTAAAACTGTGATGGCATTCAGAAAACACTAGCTTTAGTGGTGCTGTACACAGCAACCTTTCTTCACAGAGCTGTGTGCAATTTGTGCAGTCTTTTTATATGTTTATGTGTGTGTGTGTGTGTGTGTGGGGGGGGGGGGGTGTTGGGCACAGACAGAATACAAACATACCTGCTGGGGAAAAAAAATAGACCACAATAGAAGCCATAACACAAATTCTAATGGTTTCCACTACAAATACCATTAAAACCATCAGCTCTTAACCATTAAAACCATTACCATTATTGGTCCTTAATGTTATCCACTAGACATAACGTGCCACCAATAGAGGGTGCATTGCCAGTAGAGACCCACAGGGACCATTACAGTTTCCATTAAAATCAATACAATTCCCATTATAACCAGTAAAGCCATTACAAATTGTATGAAGGTTTTCATTGTTGTTGTTTTTTGTTTGTTTGTTTGTTTTTTCCAGTAGGCAGGATAACTATCACATCTCAAAAGGAATGCATACCGATATATTGAACGCTCTATTCTGATTGGTCAGAAGATTTTCTGGTTGAGGTTTTCTATAGTAACATCTTATATAGGGCCTTGTATGGTGGACGATTGACAAACAGATTTAAAAAATGAGTCGCTGTTGATATTGTGAAGTTTTCTGTAAGGAGATATGTATTTAATGTTTTTGGAAGGAGTCTGCACTGTCACTGTTTTGTAATGGTCAGAGGTAAAGCTGTAACTGGTACCAACTTGTTTCATAGATGTCCCATGACATTGACCCTAACTATAAACAAATAAGTACAACCTGCTCTTTAATTAATTTAAAAATGTAATCATTTGTAAATTGATGTGGTAACTGTAACTCCATGGAACTTGTTTCATTTTGGCAAACGTTCTCGAACATGTTGAGGCTTGATTTGACAGGGGTTTTTTGTTGTTGTTTTTTATCCCCCCAGCATATTTATGTAGAAATACTCGACCTGACATAACGATATCATAAATATCAGTCAAATCTAAGAGCTAGGAGAGCAGTGAATCATGTATAGTATATATAGCACACTGTTTTAGATGACTTCAAATTATGTCACATTTACAGTGGTTACTGTTTGTCTAAAATGTCAAGAAAGGTATATAGGGTGTACTATAAGTCCAGATTCACAGGAGCAAAAATAAAAGGACAAAAGAAGAGCTTTTAATTACAGAACTTGTTCAGTAAGTCCATTTTTTTCTTAATACACAAATTCCTATGAGCATAATTATTTTGATTTGTTCCTCCTTGCTCTGATAAATCAGTCTGTAAAAAAAATAAAATATCCAAATAAACATACGTTAATCCTATGATGCTGGACTTATGAAACACCCTGTACAATATATTAAGCCAGCCAATATCCACAATGAAAGTCTCATTATCCTTTAATCTATGAATCAATAAACAAATAGAGTCTGCTGTTGCTATTCATCAATACGTTACAGAAGAAAGAGCCATGAAAGACTACAAGAAAACAAAAAAAAAACTTGTGCTTTTCAAGAATAAATACATAGAAAACATGCTGACATTAGTTTGCATTCATTTATACACTTCCCATGATGCCCAAACCACATCAGTTGACCAATCAGAAGCCTTTCCTCATTCACAGGCACCTACCTTGTAATCACACACAGCTGTTCACAATCAGGACATTTGCTTTAAATAATTCTCCAGTCCACTGTGAAGGCTTGCTGCTAAAATTCTGATGTCATGCAGCCTTGGTTATTTATTATATTTAGCTAGGTGGGTTGGTATTGTGACTTTGGTCATTATTTATTTATTTAAATAAGCAATCATGTCCTCATTTTGAGAGAGAGAGAGATTGATCGATCTGTGGTAGGTCAGATCAGGACTAAAAGAGCACATAGTTTGTTAAAGACATCATTTGTCTTTAGTTCATCTGAATTTTTCTTGAACAAACATTACCTCATGATTAAATTGTTAAGGTAGTAGCAAATTTAGGAATATTAGTTTCTGCTTGTTTGTTTACTGGTGCTTTTTTTTCCCCCTGTGTAACTTTTCTGGCCAGATTTATTTCATGGTGCAATCAGCTGCCAATCACCCTTGATAGTCAGGATATTTATAATTTAATAAAAAGAATAAGACCATCTCAATCATTACTTGTGTATGATTTGTTTCACACATGGCTTCAGGACTGACCTTAATCAGTTGTGGTGAAGATGACCTTCTAAAACTGGACCAATTAGCTAGTGAACTGAGGCTATAGTTAGAGTCCCTTTTTAAGGTAACAAGCTTGACATAGGTGTACACAAAATGATAACTAGCTAAGTTGTAATTGCTAATATAGCAATCTACCCTGGGCTAGCATTCTAATTTGCTTCAGGTGCTAATCTGTGCTTTCAATTTGGCTCATTTGTTTATTTATTTATTTATTTTTAAATGAGCTAAACAAAAATCAAATAAGGGACTAGTGAACTAAAGCTAAATAATGTGATTTTCCTACAAGTAGTAACAAATTCTTCAATAAATGAATAGTGATATTAGGGAGTATGTGCAACTTACTGCAACTTAATATAGCCATGAGGGAAATCATAATGGGTGCACACAATTTACTTTATTCATGCTCTCAACCTGCTTTATATACAATTCATTCATATTGACCCTCATATGTGCTCTCCTCTAAAGATAAACATGCCCATGGTTTAATCTAATGAATAATTGTCTAATGGAGTCTGCTGCATCTTTTGTGTAATTCATAGGTCACCATTAAAGATAGACATCATTTAATTAAAGTATAATTCTTCATTAGGATGTGTTTGAGATGTACTGTGAGTAAGAGGACTCTTACGGACTCTTACGATGGTTATATTAAGGCTTTGGGTTAAGTCATCAAATTTATTAAGTTAGTTACAAGGCAATAAGAAAGCACAAGTGCTCCACAGACATGTTTGTCTTTAGAAGTTGCAAATTAACCAATATGTTGGCACAGTCTTATTAATTCAAGGAACTAATATACAAAATAATCTAAATCATGTGTACAGAATAAAGGTTCCTTTTCTGATCTATCCATAACTTCATAGTTATGCTATATATTTATTCATGTTTTTTTGTTTTCTCTCATTTGCTCAACCATACACTTTGTGACTAATGGAAAATGTAAACTTGATATTAGACTACCCTAAAAATCCAGTGCATTTCAATTACTTACAATCTTAACCTGATCTCCCTAAAGAATACCACTGCAGTTCTCGTTCTCTCTCTCTCTCTCTCTCTCTCTCTCTCTCTCTCTCTCTCTCTCTCTCTCTCTCTCTCACAGACACACACACACACTCACACGTCATATGCCTCAGAGACGAAGTCATTTTTAGGGAGGTCAGGTGGAAAGGCTGCAAGCTCCACTGGGTGTGTGGAAGTGACTGAGTGGGGTTAGATAAATGACCCAGGCCCGGAGTGGTGCTTTGGGACACAGCCTGTGTCTACCCCCCTGCTTCTGCCCTGCTAAGTGGGGCATTACTGGGCTGCCAGGGGCAGCAGCATATGCCACCAAATCCCAAGTGAAGTCTAGCGCCAAGTAAACAGAGACCCAGCTAATGGAAGACTGCCTGCTTGTGACCTTCAACTGCTTCCGCTGCCTCCTTCACTCTCTCTCCATTATCTGTCTGTCCCTCTGTCTGTCTCTCTACTGCTCAACCCTGGTCTCCCTCCCTTTTTCGCCTCAAACATGTTAATATTGCTGTTAATACTAGCCTGTATAGTGCTAGTTGTGCTGCAACTGATATGCATCCTCAGAGACATGGAAGTACATTCTGTACCCCAAAAGAACACTCCCACTCACACACACACCCACTGCAATAATTTTATGTTGGAGCACACATACATTCTCTTACCACACTTTGGAAGTTTGGTTCATGAACTGATCCTGCACTTATCAATAAAATCATTATGGAAACCATTATGGTTGAGCTTGGAGCATGGGGTCTCATTATAGGAATAAAACTGAATAAAAATTCTTGTTCACATCACGCATTGAAAGACAGATGGGCAATACCATTCAATTACTTTTTTTTTTTTAATCCAAGTGTTTCAATGCTGTGTCTCATCTGATTAGCAAGCATGGTAAATGCAAAATCTACACTTACCATTAGCCAGCTCTTTCATTCAAAGCAACCAAAACATACATTTGTTGCTTTGTGTAACTTGTGTTTTAATTGGCCAATGTTTGCTTAGGCTGTTTACTTATAACTTATCTGAAAGCAATTTTGAAATATCAATGAGCAAGAAAGTAATCTCATTTATATTTATCCATTCATCCATTTTACATACCACTTATCCTACATGGGATCACGGGGGAGCCTGGAGCACAGGGCAGGGGACACCCTGGACCCCTGCCAACCCATCAAGGGCACAATCGCACACGTATTCAAACACTACAGACAATATGGGAATGCCAATCAGCCTTGAAAGTATGTCTTTGGACTGGGGGAGGAAACCGGAGTACCTGGAGGAAACCCATGAAGCACGAGGAGAACATGCAAGCTCCATGCACACAGGGCAGAGACAGGATTTGAGCCCCCAACACCGGAGGTGTGACACAAATGTGCTATCCACTAAGCCACCATGCCCCCATTTATATTTATTAAACATGCTATTCTTTTACATGTGCACCTTCTTAATTGCTGCTCATCACAAAACAAAACATCGGTGTTCCCCCATGGTGTTAAACCTCCTTCACTCTCAAAGTGGAAAGATTGTAGTTTTAACAGCCACATTCAGAGCAGATATAACTGTCATTATTGAAACCATTGTCCACTGAAGAGCTCTTCAGTGGTGTGACACAATAATTCCGGCACATTTATCTCCCTGTTACATGTCTGTAATTAGCCTTTCATTTGTTCCAGAGCTGGCATATGTAACAGAAATGACAAAAAGAGAGGGAATTGTGAACATTTCTAAAACTCTGTTCCTCTGTTGGTGCCGTGCTGGCAGATAAGACTGACAATAACAGAAACGACAGTCTTTGGTGTCAGAGCTTTGCTAAAGGGTGTGATGGGTTTCTCTGATAGTTGTTTGGAAATGAAAAAGAATAAAGACCATGTAATCATGCTACTTTTCGTGCACTCGGTATCTATGTGAGGAGAGAGATCCTGTTTAAAGATTTGTTTAATTTTCCTAAACAGAAAAGATGAGCTGAAATGATGATCCCAGCTTGACTTGATGACCATCATTTCAAATGTAATTTTAGCCATTTTATTCGACACGCATGCTGCACTTTACTGTCTTGTCATAGGTTTTGGGACTAAACCTGCATTAACAGTACTTAAGCCTGCTTCTAACAAAAGTCAGTCATGATGTTCTAATACACAGAGGGTACTCCAGGACCACAGTATGAATACCTGTTTTTTTAACATAAACCAGCCAACAGAGTTTCATAGCACAGCCACACATTCATTCATTTATTCAGCTTTAATAGCCACTTCATCCTGGTCAGGGTTCCAGTGGATCTGAAGCCTATCCCAGGAACACTGGTCATGAATGGGGAGCACAATGTGGATGGGATGCAAATGCATCGCAGGGTATCATGAACACATGCATTCACACGAACAGGCAATTCAGAGTCCTCGATCCACCAGCATGTTATCGGGAGTTGGGAGGAGCCAGGAGAACCCAGAGGATACCCATGCAGACCCAGGGAGGACATGCAAAACAGCCAGTAGCTCAGAATCAAACTTTATACCCAAGTGCAATCAAGCTTACTATTGTGTACTCTACCAGGAGTTCCAATAAAGTCTATTGAAGCATTTATAAAACATAAGTGGCTTAAAATGAATTACTATGATGAGTGGAAATGAGAGATTGACTATCTTTTTTTCAGACTAGTTTGCCTTACCCATTGGGTAAGTCTCAATTGCCAAGTCACATGTTCACTCTGATTTTGAGCCTCTTCTGATGGAAGCAGTATTTAATACAAATTTGATTAGTTCATACTGTTGAATCTTTGGCACTTATTCCTCAGGTGAACTCTATTTTCTTTCACTCTTGTTTGTTCTTCCTTCCTGCCCTCCTTTATCAAGTCAGTCTGTCTCTGACTCAATAGTCATAAGAGTTTAATGAATTGATCATCTGAGTGATGGTAGCCTGAAGAGCAGAGATTCATCCAGGTAGAAACAGATGAACTTCCTCTTTGAAGAAGTTACCAAGGAAGGAGAAAAGGTGAATCTTTTTTTAAATTTTTTTTTATTGTAGAACAAACACATTACCTCCAACCCACTCCCACCTTTTTTTTTTTTTTTTAAATTGTAATGAGCAAGAAGTGGACTGAGAGCTTGACCCACTTTTAATGAGACTAGATCTACAGTCTTGGAGCAAAAACACACATACAAATGCAGGAATGTCTTCCCTAGGGCTAAGGTGGGGTACTTCACTAGGCTTAAAGACTACTTTTAAAATTACATGCACGTCTTGTAGCTTGCATGCATTTTCTTTTCCAGACAAAGAAAATTCGTCAAAACATGTTATAATAAAATCTACAGAAACAGTGTTTCTGTATGTATAGTACAAATCATTCTACTGTTAGCCAAATTATTGGTCAATGCGTGTTATGCAGCAAGCAATGGGATTAGGAAGTATGCGCTATATTTACAGCATTGGGTGTATCACATAACTGTGAAGGACCTTATGTTTAAACATGTCTGTTTTGCAAAAGTTGATTAAAAAGTATGTATTCATTTATTTTTTTCCCCCCTCTGGGTGTACGTACATGTCTGCTGGGCAATTATGAATAATGAAAAAAAACATGAAATCAGCTTGTCCCAGATGCCCAGGATACTGATTTGACCCCTTCTCTCTTTATCTGCAAAACTGTTTTTGTGTGTGTGTGTTATTATTATTTTTTGAGAGACTCAAGTGTCAGTGCTTTGTAGCAGTCAGAGGAAAGTTTGGAAGCGTCCCCTAATATAAAAAATTACTAATGATTGTTACAAAAAGAGATGTTTAGTATTTAGTGAAATCATTCTTGGATCTTTTAGTTGTATGAAATCAAATTAGACTACTCACTTGTTACAATTTCTGTGAATTTGTAGTCAGACTGCACACTTTCCACAAAGCATGTTTTCTTTTTCATTAATAATATTTGTCCCTGCTCTTCTGAATATCCTCAACGTGCCCTCTGTAGCCTATAAAAGAACTTTCAGGAGCAGGACTATATAATCAATAATGTAGCTCTTGCTCTACTGGAACCACACTTCCTGTCTGTCTGCGTTACAACATACTGAACTCATTAGGATGTATATTGGAAAGGGAGGCCTATATACAATAAAGATTGCCAACTAAAACAGTGTCCTGTCTCATCTTCAAATCTCTTTAAAGCAGAGATACTTTGAATTTGAAATTTATAATTTCAGCCTCAACTTGGATATTCAAAAAGATTTTTTCATGGCCCACTAAGCTCCGTTACTCTAACTAGGATCCACTAGGGGATGAAATAGATGTCTATACCAGAGATTCTAGTCAATTTACTTTTGCCTGGTTTATTCGAGTTAAAGGCCTGAGTTGAAGGTGGGCTGTGAAGATTTTATCTGTAAAAGAGCTGTATGGTTAGCAAACAAACAGACAATGGGCATAAAGCAGGTTTACAGAAATCTGGACTGGATGTAGATTTAGATCCCTAATGAACAAGCAAGTTGTGAGGAAAAACTGAGATAACATGAATAAACCCCAAATGGAACCAAACTCAAAACAGAACTATCTTGTGGGCGACAGTGGATAGTGGAATTATAAACCATAACTATATTGAAAAATAGTCACAGTACTAATAGTGTTGAACGGATTTTCATTATGATCCAACTGAAGAAGTCCTAAGATGAGCACAGGATTGGGATCATGGTTATAGCAGCAGTTCTTTGGTATAAACCTACAATATCCAGGTGGCCTCCAGTGAAGCATGGGTGAAATTTGGGAATAAACTGTTTTTGGGAAGCAAAAATCTTTGTGGTGTCTACAGTATGTGGGGCCGCACAACGTGAGTCATGAGTGAAGGAAGCTCTATGTGTTAGTAGAACATCTAACATCCAGGTAACTTCTATTCAGTCATTCAAGCATGGATTCCTAACTCCATTTATTTAGAAAAACGTTAAATATTGCTAAAGCATTCTTTGGTTAGCTCCACTGACAGAACCCTAAATAGGAATGTTCTATGTAGAAACCTACAATAGATGGTTCCTCTATGAGCAAGGCTTCCGTGTAGGTCCCATTTAGAAATCTACAAACCCCAATTTAAAGAATCCTTGAGCAACCATCTCTCATGCACATGTTTGTTTTACTGTCTTTGTAAGGACCTTCCATTGACATAATTATAAATGCTATGCCTACACCCAAATCTAACTCTAACCTTAATCTCAGTAACCAGAATCAAGTAACTGCTTTTTTTTTTCTTTCAAAAAATGTTTCCCTTGTGTGGTCCAGCCAAATGTGTCCCCACAAGGACAAAATGGTCAGATATTCCAATCCTTTGGAACATTTGGTCCCCACTAGGATATAAAAACATGCCTGTCAACATACACACATATGGGGGGGGGGGACAAATAAATAAAATAAACACATCAGCACACCATATTAATGACACCCTCAGTCTTTCCAGGTCTGTCTCCCAGCAAAAGCCTGTTGTGACACGATCATTACAAATTGATTGCAAAATAGCTAACAATCCTGATTAAATCATTAAATTTGTGTGTATGCTTCAGAGAACGGGGGCAAAATTAACTTCCCACCAACCTAATTTTTTCCCCTTTACTCCAATACGAAATAATGATTTTCTGCAAGTCTAATTACAAAGCCAACATCTGATCAAGCCAGCATCCAGAGGGGATTATCACATGTGCCAGTATTAGAGCTCATTACCAGCTTGAGTGCAGAATTATTACATCTTGTAATTGGATGGTGAGATTTATATACAGATCAGGCCAGTTTCTGTAAGATTGTAATTACAGGCTCCATTGGTTAGCTACTTATCACTCTGCTGCGGGGAGAGGAAGAGAGGCAGAAACAGAGGGAGTGTTTCATTAACCCTTAACCCCACATAGGGAAAACCCTGTACCAAACACACGGCTGTGATAAGAACAACAGTTCAACGCACACATGAAACTGTTTATTACCCTCTACCCAATACCCAGTGACCTCCACTCCCCGCCCAAATGGGTGTTCGTTTAATGTAGACACTGCTGGGCAATTTTGGTTCATGTTGAAATGCCGTGTGCATTTTTCCGCTTGGCTGGGATCCATTCTGTAATTAGCAGGAGTAACAGTGTGGAATAAGTACTCATCTGCTTACTGTGGCTTTTAAAAAGGGCTGAGCTCTTTACACTCATGTCCTGGAGTGTGTACACCTCCCTTTCTTGGACTCAATATATCACAGTCTTCAGAAACGTAAGCGTATCATGGTTAAATTTCTTACATAAGCAATAAAACATGACGGGGCGTGTGGTTATGGGGAAATAATCGACGACGGGCTGGTGTGATGCGGCCATTCCGAACTGTTCTATTCCCCCATAACAATTTGCCAACATTATCGATTTTATATACTAAAGAAAAACATGGAATACTTTTTATCTGTTTATAGTTACGTTTAATGCTGTGGAACAGCTCTGAACAATTCAGTCCCTGTTCTCACTTATGTTATTGCTGCTTGTCGCGTTACATAGAATCTGTAAAGCCTTCCATTATGAAGACTTTCCAAGAACATGGTTACAAAGCACTGACACTGGAGACTCCTTCCAAAAATGCCAAAAAAATAACTTCTCACAGAAAGCTTCAATAAACAATAACATAGAAATGTTAACATATGCTGTTATATAAAATTAATCAACCTACTGAACCAATCAGAATAAAGCATTCTGTGTTATGGTACAAACTATAAAATAACACAAACAAGCACTGCCTTGGAAAAAATTTTTACATTTTGCAGAAGTGTAGTTCTTGATGATGTAGTACATAAACACAATATTCCCTCTGAGGAATAGTGGTATAGAAGAAAGCAGAAAAAAAATAAAATCGAGTTGTCATATTCAGGCTGGAACATAAACTCATTTATCTTTTCCCGTAAGTCAGCAAGATACCATTCTAGCTGTTGCTGAGAGAAATGGAAAGAAGGAAATAACAAAAAAAAAAAAAAAAATGAGCATCTATTCAAGTCTGTACAACTTTACAAGTTTCTTTCTCTGTGCATGAAAAACAGGCTGCTCGGAATCGATACAGGCTTCCATTTTATGAGACAAGGAGTTAACTTGTTCAATTATGGCACAGACAGCTCTATTCTTTTGTAACAAGTAATGTGGGTAGGGAAATCGATACTGACAGGCTGCCTGCACACTGCCTAATTTCATATTACCTCCAGCCAATGGCAGCTTGGCTCCATAATGAAGCTGTGCTGAGCACTTCATTATGGAGGAGGAAGGGGGGATCGATACACACATGGCTACACGCATACACACAGCCTGGGGAGAGGGGTATCGCAGGCTTACAGAGTGTGTCTGGAGGCACAGGATGAGGCTCAAAGATGCATTAAAGATGAGCTCGAGGTAACAGATTAGGGTGTATATAAGCGTGTGTGTGGAAGGTGTGTGTGTGTGACTGATGTTTTGGGAATTACACTGTAGGGTTATGCTCGGGATCAATGGTCAGGATCATAACACGCTCAAAGACTGCATGCTACATTGATTAAGTTTATCAACATAGTCAAAATCAAAGTTAAAGCAAGTTAGCTGTTGATGATTTTAAGGTGTCAATAAGACAAATTAATCTTGGATTTATTGGCGCTGGTTACAAGTTGCGTAAATTTAACTGTAGCATATTTTTATTCAAACATTTCATGTAGATGTAGGCAGCTAGTGCATTGCTGATGGTGCGAATCACATTCTTTCGAGTAAGACTATGCACACCATTTAACAGAATTAATGTAGGAGCAGAAAGTAAATGACTAAAGTGTGTATGTAAAATTATAACATGTACACATACATATTTGTGTGTGTATGTATGTGTATTATATATATGTATGTATGTATATGTATGTATGTATATGTATGTATATATATATATATATATATATATATATATATATATATATATATATATATATATATATATATATATATATATATATATATATATATATATATGTATATATGTGTGTATGTGTGTGTAATTACAGAAAAAATAGTAGTACAGTACTAATAGACACGCTATTTTTTTGGTACAAACTTTGTTATAGATTTTTTATTTTAAGACTTCTACATTATCAAGTCAGTATAAAATACATTTTAGATTCCCAAACATTAGTTTTCTAGCACAAAATTAAATATTACAGAAAAATGTTTGTATGTCATTAGAGAAAGCAGCATATTACATAAGAGATACTTTTCAGACAAAAAACACAATGAAGGCTGCTGGGTTTTGCTGCAAAAATAAGACGCGAGTGCGAAAGTCAAAGTCTCTAGAAGAACTGTGTCTGGTTCTGCAAGATGCTCAATAAAACTTACCATTTTCCTTATAAAATTGCACAAATTGTACCGGAGACTACTATTTTTATTTTTATTTATTTAAAAATGTATATTTTTTGTCACACCAAATATTGACTTTGTTTAATTTACTACTGTTTACTGTATATAAACATAAAAATGAAATAATATATAATACTGTATAAAAGGAGGAAAAGGCAGAAGGCAATTTTCAACTAGTACAATTTAAAGTTGGCAAGGACATGGAGTTTGGTGAGCAATTGGGAGAAGAAAAAACAACAACATATAAACAAAATGCGCATTGAGACTAAAGATATTTATTTTTTCATAACTTTCCACTAAGTAATCCGCTCTTTATTACTCCCATTAATAATCATTACCAGGTTAATCTTAGCGAGCCGTGACAGGCATCATTTAGCACCGCATACAGAACTGGAGAATAGGCAATTCATAAGAGGGCAAGCTGTACTGTAATGTGTAAAAATTCCATTTAGCGTGGTTTAATCTAAATAACCCGTCCACAGCTCTGCATTTATTTTCTGTCTTCACTACAGAGTCACAGTTATTGAGCAAATCTGACTTTTATGAGACGGATGCAGAATTTGGAGGAAGAGTATCATCCGTTATGTAGCAATAAAGTGCATGAATTTATAGTGTTTAACACAAGCGAGAAGATATGGCATAAGCCTATCTAAGTAAGTAAGACTGTTCTATCATAGAGCTGAAGTGATGGAATAAAACTGCCTTTATTTTATTTATATGTTTTAATATACTGTGCCATAAATAGAATGTCTATAATTATATAGAATAAAATGAAAACTAGCCCACCACTTCACCATACACAATGAAATCATCTGGACTACATCTTCAAGCACATGCCGTTCATTAAACGTCGGGTTCTTGCTCTCAATGGGTTTGAATTTTTTTTATTTATTTTTTTTTCCAAAAAATAATAGTGAAGCACGAGAGGTGCAGGCAGTTCTCGCCGGACACAGACTGCTCGCAAAGCTCAGACAACTTCAAAACTGAGGCCCTTTGATCAATACAGGATTGTGTCTACATTTTTTGATGTGCTTCATCATAAGCCTGTCTCGTTCCCTGATGGGACACTTGATCTTAGACAATTCATATTTATGCTTGCTAAACCAGGGAGCAAGAGAAAGCGTTAGGGATAAAGGAAAAAGAAAGTAAATAGAGCAAGTGTAGAGAAAGATGGGGTGAGATCGGGAATTCAGATGGATGTCTGGACGCTGGAGGATGAGAACTCTGCAAATGCAAGGTCTGCTGTGGGAACAGTCATGAATCCACTTATATCCTGCCAAATCGATATAGCACAGGGAATACTGGGCTCGGTGCTATATAGAGATTTCAGTCGAGTTATAGAAATGTAAAGATATATAGTGTTTTCGGATTCACTAAAACCAGCTCCTTCACCCAACTTTCTCAATTATCTATGTATTGCAAAATACAGTATATTTAAGAATGCTAGGTCAGGTCAGACCTTTTGTAATACAGACTCTGCTAGGTGTAAATGTGTAAGCCCAGTAAAACCATTTGGCAAATACAGTACAAGTGTAAATACACATTACTGTATTTACTGTATTATTAATATACTGTTTCTATACTGGTCAGCCTGTGGGAGTGTTGATAATATACACTGATATATATTTTTAATGAACATCACCAGTGTTCCCTTACTCAGAAAAATGTGTCTCGACACAAAGCCTATCGATTCAAAAATAAGTTGAAAGAAAGAACAGTACCAGACCTCTGACGTGGCATTTTTTAGGAAGGTCACAAATATGTTGAGGCAATGAACTTTGTTTCGGTATCTATTTTATAGCCATGAAGTACTTCCTCTCATGGCCATTAATATTGGAATGATGCACAAAGACATACCCTGTCACTGATCTTGTGGCAAAGATATACCATTATCTTGTCACCTTATGCAAATTCTCAAGGTGAAAACCATTTTCTCCTTTGGATTCCAGCCAGATTTCCACATTTCATTTGTGTAAAAAGCCAAAAATCTGTTCATTGACTTTTGCATATTTGGTTAGTTACAAAAAGCTAATTGCTGTGTCCATTTCAAGAAAGTTTAAAATTGTCTACCTGGCTTCTATGACAAAATAAAACTAGCTAGCTACCGAGATATTACTAGCTTTAATTCATTTAACAGTTCATTCACTGGTATTTGATATTTGGCTAGCAACTTATAGCTAATATTGTTGTGTCCAAATCAAAGCAGGCCTAATATTAGCTAGCTTCCATGAAAATATAAAACTTGTCAACTACCCAGGTATCATTAGTAAAAACAGTTTTAATAAACAGTCACATTAGAGAATGTAGAAAATGCATTATCAGTGAAGCCTACATTACACTACATTACATCTAGCATACATTACTCTACAGTACTCCTTTTTTCTTTTTCTTTTTTAAATGCATCAATTCAATCACTGGTAGTATAACAATGAAAACAAACAATTATTGATTAAATAGTTAGTTAATTACGTGTTCCACCCACCCCCATGTAGCCCTATAGGCTACTGTATATGGCCCATTCAATTCTCAAACATAGCTTAATAACATGGATGGATAAGCCCTGGTTACACTCAGAGTTTGTGTCAAGATGATCATTTGGTAGTGTATGCATTCCACACAGGACACTGGAGGGTTGCAGGTTTGCTTTACAGTGCAGGCCTAAACATGCTGAAGAAGGTTCCAATGTCCCTGCTAGTCCTGTATCAACGGTCACTATGCCCTTGAGCAAGCGCCTTGAAGTTCTTCAACTCCTATGCCCTATGATTCTGTTGTCCAGCATCTGCGCAAGACCAGGGACAGCTCAATGTTTTAACCAAGGGCATATAAAGGATGCTATATTTATGCAAAAGATACCCAAGAGACTGCTTACTTGCTGAAGTAGGTTTAGCCACATTTGCAATACAGTCAAAATGGTTGCAGACACTAAATCTATACCATGACAAAACAGGTTAATGTGCAGTCTACTTGATTAGCCCAAACTGCTATGATTTGACAAGACCCACCAAGACCTCACTTAGCACACAGCAGAAGGCTCACTCCACGGTTCCAGGGGTGACCTCTGACCTGGGGATATGACAGTGGTGTCATCTGAAAGGCCAATCACTTTGAACCAACACCCCCACCCTCCTCTCTTTATTTCTCATCGCTTTGGGGACCCCCAGTCACTTATGACTTATTCATGCGGTTCTCACATTACACCAATAAATAACAAATATGATACCCTCTTAACCCCCATTCACTTTCCATAGCCACCTCACCCCATAATAGCATCATCCCTCATATTTGCTTTATGATCCAGAAGGCACTCTTGAGGCTCAGAATCATAGCTGTAGCTATCCTTATAAAAGCATTCAGATGGAGAAAACAAATACCGAGCAGTCTGATCTGTGCTGTCTTTTTCGGTTATGCTGGTGTGTTTCTAGTCTGAATATTTTCATCAGCATCACTCGGTCCCTGTGGAGTCCTCCGCTTTAAACACTTAACGGCTAAATAAATAATGACAGAGGCAGCACACTCAATGGAGCAGAGAGAAAGGGAGAGAGATTGAGCTTTCTCTCCATCTACCCAGGCATCAGGCCCTGCCCAAACCCCTTGGTACCCATTCACAGCTGGATTATGGGTCTTTACCTACCACCCAACCCTGAAATGGTACTCCAGAGCTGTAGAAGTACAGTGGCAGACTGAGACAGAATATCTCAGTAAAAACTTACCTAGGTAGTCATTTATGTGCAATTTTCCACTTCAAATTTAAAAACAAGAACAGGCTCAAGTAGGACCAAGTGAATCTTTTGGATTCTAGCTTTAATTCATTTACCATCAATATAATGGGTCATATATTGGGTCATACATATACATACATATATAGTAAAGTAACACTTATTGTTATGAAACGCAACAGTAGCATTGGATTAGCATTGTTCGTTTGTCTGATTGGCTGTCTGGTGTCATCTCATTGAATGTGTGCTGTTTAATCAATCATTAGAAGGTTCAAATTACTTACTTAGACCACTGCTGATTAGAATATGCACCAAAAAAAGAAACCCTCGGCAACCCATATAATCAGAAAATGAAGCCATTTAAGGTATTACTGCAATTTTGTTGTAAAAATTGTCTTCACTGTTGACTGCACAAATGATACCAATAAATTGGGCTACTTTGAGTTTTGATTTGCTGTTTGGTGAACAGTGCTGCTAGCCGGACCCACCGATGAGGACCATAAGGTCCTGTGGGTAGACAGAAGGGTGTAGACTGCCTCATATCAATTCTAAAGCTTATGCAAGTTGTTCACTGTGGACTTGAATGACTGCATTCCAATGCAATAATGTTTAGGTAAAAGTTGTTTGAAATGGATTCCTCCAGCGTCTACCATAACGCATAGATAAATTGTAACAAGTTACTTGCATTTTGTAGTGGAAGGTAGGAGTGAACATTTCAGATCCGAGATCAGTGGAAAAAGTGAGTGAGATTGAAACAGAGAAAGAATGATTAATCATGGGACCAAAGTTGGGATTTCTTTGAGCTTTGCACTCTGCTATCTGTCATCACTCAATATGACTCTATCCCTTTATCCATCTTTCTCTTTATTTCTTTATCACCTGCTCATCTCAGATTAAGCCTGCTACTCACTCCTATTTCTCATTCTCCTTCCCTTCTCTTTCTCGTTCTCTCTCTCCTTCCCCTATCCAGCTCTGTGGGGATCTTGTCTTATTGAATCATGTTTAATTCTGCCTCTTTTGATTGATAAATTGCCTTCACCTTACTCTGGCCGAGCTCATGTAGAAGCTTACAGTGATAACGCATTAAGATTCATTTAAGGAGCTTTGTTTGAGATTCAAATCAATAACCGGCTTTGAAATAAGGCCTGTTGTGTAAACCAGACACGTCAGACCAAACACCCCATGAACACCAAGGACGGACAGAGGGCTGTATAGTCTTCTAAAAACACACAGTGATCTAGGAGAGGAGAGCTGGAGGATTCCAGTCCACTGCCGAATGACATCTGGACATCAATATGGCTCCCTTACCATGTGATGTGATGGTAAAAGTGCTATTGATTTTAGACGATTTAAAAGCACTGTTGGGAGCAATTGAAGCTAAACTTACTGCCCAGAGTGTCCACGGCCATCATGACGGATGAATCCTGAGCTACATCACCAGAAGCACCTAGGAATGAGGAGTTGTTGTTTGTTTTTATCTACACACAAGCCTGGTAAAAATTTCTGGAATATGTAGTTTGGTTTCATGAAACTTGGTATAATGAAGATATTTTTGCTTATTCAAGGTTTTGAAAGCTGATGAACAAAATAAACACACATACACACACTCTAATTTACAGCTTCTATACTTCTATATGCTATACATTTTAATCAAATAACATAAACATGTGTAGGTAAACAGATTTTATGTTTTTATTTCTGATTTGATATTGTCGGATAAACCCGAAAAACCAGCAAGACACGCCCAACTACACCCTCAAATGTACATGCAAACAGATGGAGAGAGACAACCATACACACTCTTTTCCCTCACTTTGGTCACACACCTCACTTACATAATATTGATTAACCTGTCCACTTTCTGTGTCGACCTTCAGGGAGAACGATTTTTTTTCATTCCCCTTTGTAACTGCAGCACATTATGCATATGAGCATGAGGCGATGAGGTGTCTGTGTCTTTGTTATAATTAAGATTATGTCTAAAGAAAAGAAAAAAAAAAAAATGCCTAGCCTAGTAAATAGACATGGTACATCTAATACAATTGGGTATTAGAAAAAAATTACATATACACATAAATGTAGCTTATAAATGTTTAAAATTATCAATATAATTTTGAGGTTCAATTATTATTGTTGTGATTTATTGCACAGTATTTATCCACCGATCATTATACACAATTTAAGAAAGTACCATTACAGATATTTGAACTTTTATATCTAATCAATGCATGTTGAAAACATAAAACAAAAGATGTCAATAAAAGATAAATGCATGAAATCATGCAGTTGATTACACACATCAATACTGCTTCCTGTAAAATGAGCACTGCATCAGTGTATAGCATTAATGTTAAAAAGAACAAAATGGCTGTACCTGACGGATTACATCATGCTTTTAAAATAGAACAAAAGGGGGGGGGGGGAGTTAAAACTGCTGTAACACTTTATACGAAGCTTATATTCATAAATCATTACTTGTAAGCATTTTTATAAAGGCACATAATGCCTCATGAATGTTCTATAAGCATATGTTGTAATGCAAGTGTCACTATTCATTATAATGTCAAGTGATGTATTTGTAGTTTAAGCTTTATTCCAATTAAATTACAAAAATGACCAGGACACACGCATAGCATTTACTTGAGCTAATTTAGCTACTACATGTCATTTTTTCATTGTCATTGTATCTGGTAATTTTTAGTTGGCACCCATCTTGTTTTTTCCTGGCTTGTAACAGTTAATAAATTACAGTTGCTTTATAATTATTTTCATGTCCTTATTAGTTAAAAATGGTTGAGCAGTACAGGTCATGGCATTATAAATGTTGATGTTCTGTTATAATATCATTATACATTTTCAAGGAATTACTGGACATTATTAGAGCTCTACAAGGCATTATTCATTTATAAGAAATCATTACCAGCACAGTTATAATGATTTATGAATATAGGCTTCATAGAAAGTGTTAAACACTCTGCACAAAGTTTATTAGACAGGACAGTGTACACTTAACAAGTAAATACTGCTGGTGTAGATGTTTCAGTTACTATAAGCCATGTCAGATAATGCAGAGAAAATGACCACGTGCCAAAAATTGCACTGCGTGTTTGTTTGTTGGTCTGTTTACTTCTTATTAATGGAGCAAAAAGGGCAAATTGATCAGTTATGCTGAGATCAAACAAGACGTGCGTGTATCTGAGCTGCAGAGCGGCTATAGGATCAAAGAACTGGCTCGACCTGAGCAGGTGTTTGAAGGAGCATAAAAACAGCAAATGGAGGTGTGTTGGTTCGAGAGATCTAGGGCAAAAACATCCCATTAGAAACCAAGCGGGTAAACAAAACAGGGCTCCTCAGGGACCCGGCCTCCTGAAGAGGGGTTACACACACTTTGAAGTGGCTAGAGGTATTCCCTTAGCTGTGTAGAGGCGTCTATTTGAATAATACACACACACACATGCAGGGAGTGCAATACTGAGGTAGGAGATGACAGGGTTTTTTTTTTTTTTTTTTCATCACTGGGTGAAGCAACAAACATAGATGAGATGATTGAGGAACACATTTATGGATACCATGGCGCTGTTGAAATTTCCAGACTCATTGTTCAGAAGATGTTGATTAATTTTCTTAAACAGCATATTATCCTTTACATTAACATGCTCAGTGTAATGTTATTGTTTCTAGTAACAACTGGCACAGGGACTTTTATGGTGGATACACTATAATAATCTAAAGCTAATAATAATCAAATTTTTAAGAAAAAAAAAAGATGTTCAACAAAAAAATATATATATAATCATTGATGTGATGAAGATTTTCGTAAGGATATGTTTAACATTTATGGAGTGAGTCTCCAGTTTCAGCGCTTTGTAAAAGTCAGTATTTTTACTAACTTCATGGGAGAAAAAAAATAAAGATGCAGTTGTTTATAGCTGCTATAATGATGTGATAACAGGAAGCACCTTGTTTCGTGGACGTTCCACAAGATTAAATGCATCTATAAAATACTTGTTTGCTCATTAATAAATTACAAATTGTAAAAAATTTTTAAAAAATTGCCATGTTATTGAAAATAATCAGTTTTGGGGATGAGAACAGTAACTCAGCTTTGTGCCTGAAAATATGTTTCTTTTAAAAAGAAATCTCAGACTTTCATAGGGTTTTTTTTTTGTTTTTGTTTTGTTTTTTAGCTTTTTTAAACATCATTAGAAGTAATAGAGATCCAGTTCTTCCCTGTTTTTCACCTGGTATAGGTTACCCCATGATTAACAGTATAATTTATTACTATAAGATTCAAGTAACATGGTGTACAAGTCATACCATTATACTGTATCACTTCACCCTTAATAGAGCAAAATGACCTGAGAAATGACGCAATGAGATGCCTGGAAACATCTAGAGATGTAGAAATATGTTCTTGAGAGCCAGAGGCAAAAAAGGGAGAGCTGGATTGAAGGAGAGCTGAATCGAGACAGGGAATAGAGTGTGTATCGGCTTCCTAAAAACATTTTGACACTTTAAACCTACAGCCGCTTCCAGCTCGTAAATACTCAATACAGAATCAATAGCAGTCAGCTTTAAGGAGCAGAAACAGAGGCATGTGAAATACAGCCGTGCAGAGAGCTATGGATTTTATGACACCAGATACTTTGAAATGCAAATATTAACTTATGCTCACTGTCCTTCTCTCCTGCTGCTGCACCTATTGATCGCCGCGCACTGACGCTATCGATCATTGAATATTTAATTGTGATAATTAAATTTGAGAAGCCCAGTACTTGGAGCCATTTCTGCAGTCCTCCCACAGACACTAGAGAGGACTTGCATGACTTTGAGGTTTAATTATGCTCTAATGTAATCAATCACTGAATGATGTGCAATTAGGATCATACAGAGACCCAAATGTAGAGTCAAAGCACTGAATCATTTAAAGTAAGACTTTGAGATTGACCATGATTCACCTAAATCAGTGGAAAATGATCTGAAAAAAAACATTTCTACTAATATAGAACAAATGTTGCGCTCAAGCGAAAACGCACATTTATTTTTACTCTAATGATTTTCATACCAAGAAAAAAGATGCTAAATTTGATAATGTTATCCTGCTAAGAGTGACATCACTAGAGAAGACTAGAGAAAAAGATGAGTGAAAAATAACATTTTCAATGTCCCTCATGTGCACACACACTGATCCATTTCCTTCCAGCTTATCTTCAGTATCTTTATCCCCTCCAAGTGTTTCTAAAAATGGGAAGGAGGGGGGGAAATATCTCCCTAATCGACGTCATAATTTATGACATTAAAGCGTGGGGGGAAACAGGGAGAGGTTGCTGTAGGGATTGCATTAAAGGGCATCGTGCACTGCACAGGCCAATGTTAAACAAAGTGTCAATCAATAGCTCTTTTATTGGTGACCGCAATCAATGCATTACTGACGGAGGAGGCCAATTAAGACTATCGACCATGAGAGGGGCAAAGATGGGTGGACAGGAGGACAGGAGAGAAGAGGAAAAACTAAACACGACTGCAGGAAAAGGAGTGTACAGATACAATGAGAGCATGAAAGAGACAACAGGGAGATACCAAGAGACAGCACCTAAAAAAATAATCACCCCCTCATCCTCTCCATCGGCTTGATTTCCTTTCCTGAGTGTCAAGATTTCAAACACCATGTTCCCACATCAGCAGCTCCCCCAGGGTGCAGGCAGGACAACACGCTGATGGAGAGCAGAGGCAGCCTATCTCCCTGGAGGAAGAGCGGGTCAGGGGTCAACTGGCCCCTGTCTGCAGCCGCTGCCTGCTCGTGACGTGGAGCTGCCAGTGGGAAAGCTGCTCCTCCTCTCTTCTCACCACACACGGCATCTTAATGAGGCAAGGTACATTCTTCATGCTGCCCACTTTGGACAAATGTGTAAAGTCTGTGTGGTGTGTGTTTTTTTTTTTTTTTTTTTTTTTTTTTTATCCCAGAAATTTTCCAGATTTCTTTAGCACATATAGGTGAACAGGTTGATTTAGCCTGATGTATAATATGATATAATAAATATAGCAAAAGCATTAATTATTACATTTCCTATGTCAGGAATAAAAATCTTGGGCATGCTGTTATAGGAAAATAATCAATGACGGTGGGTGGTGTGATGTGGCTCAACAGGAACATCCCAAATTGTTGGAGTCCTTATATACCCCTGCAATTTGATAGCTATTACATTTTGTTATTAAAGAGAAGGTGCATCATACTTTAATCTATTTATAGTTACTTTTAGTGTTAAATTTTAATTTATAGTTACTGTTGTGGAATGTCGTGGAAGTTAGTTTCTGTTATATCCGGTTATAACAGTTATAAACAGCTGTTCCCTCACAAGAATCTTTTTTCCCCACTCTTTTGAAGTTAAAAAACACACAGCTTGTCATGTTACTGAAAAATCTCACAAGTACAAAATCCTCTGGTCTGAATACGTTTCTGTGGCGATAAAGCTCTGACACTGGAGACTCCTTCTATAAATGTTAAATAAACACTTCCTTCCTTTCCTTATTAGGCTTGGATTATGTAGTGTCCATCATAAAATTCCCTGTAAAGTAGTTGTTACTATAAAAACAATAACATTACAACAAGCGCATTGATGTATAAACATGTGATATGCCTTGCAGCCAGAATTACAACGGACCAATCATATTTAAGAATGTATGCTGTGATTGTGTATATCCATCAGTCAATTGGTCTATCAATCGATCTATCTATATCTTATTATTTTTGCATTTAGAGACACCAAGTCTGACCTATAAAAATATTAATCCTGTTCTCTTGTACTCTAGCCAAGAAAAAAAAAAAATAGTCAACACTGAACTCTTGCTCTACATGTAATCCCTGCTGCTGTCAGTGATGCCTCCAAGTGTTCCTTTACATATACTTTCCATTCTTATCAACTCATGTGACTACACTAGACCAAAAAACCTATTCCTTCCTGTGTAGCTTTATGTCCTGTTCCCAAGGACAGAGGGTCATAGAGGCCATCTGTTTAATGTCACTGGTGCTTGCTACTCTACTGAGGGGTTATCGGCACTCAGAGCTAGCTGACCCTTCTCATCCAGCTCCAACACTCCAACACCACACACACACACTTCCAGACCCAGGACTCAAAGTCTTCCATGTGTGATGTGATGAGCCCCATTCTCCTTTTACTTTTTTTTTTTTTTTTTTTTTGGTTGTTTTATTGCTAGTAGGTGTGTCTTATTTTTATATCTTATCATATGACTTGTTTCAATTTTTCTCATATTTGCAAATATGAGCAAGTGTCCCTTGCATGTAACCCCAGTCACAGGTTCTCTGTGGTTCTCAAGGCTCTCAGTTTTCTGTGTTTTAGATAAAAAGTTGTGCTTGATCTGTCTTACATAAACCTTGAATGTGATTGACCAAGATTACTGAGTGTAAAGTAATAAAAGTGTCACTCTGAGAAATGGATGGATGTAACTACACAATAAGTTAAAGCCGTGTTTGGAGCCAAGAGCTACACTCTTTCAGGTAGATCTGACATGGCAGAGAGCAGAGCTTGTCAGAAAAGCATTTGAAGAGCGACCATGTGGTGGGAGAAAACACCAATCATGAGGAGAATGACATGGACCTCTGCAAATTATGGGGTTACCTTTCCAACCTTTCCATCTGCTGAAAGAAAACAGCAGATCTCTCTCTCTCTCTCTCTCTCTCTCTCTCTCTCTCTCTCTCTCTCATGGTTCATGGCTTTTAAAACCATAATGAATCATGGACTGCCATATTAGGAGAGGAAATACAAAACAGACAAATTGAATGGTTTCTTGCTGTATAAAAATTGTACCAGACCCTTTGTTTAAAAAGTGTTTTTATTTGATTAAAAATGGTGTTTTCTCTTTTTTTCCTTCTTTCTCTTTCTTTCCATTCTATTCACTATGCATTAGTGTCATCAAACAAAGAGATAACTCCAAGCTGAAATGTGATGGTCTCATAAAGTTGAAATAAATTCATTAATATTTGCATCACTGCTTTACATCCCTGTTTATTTTCTTCACTTATTTGTATTTCACCTGCCTTTCTTGGTTCAGAGTCTTATTCCCTCCACATAGAAATAACCAGACACACTACATGCCTCAGAGCAGACAAATATAATATTTCAAATTGAATCCCATCACTTTGATGCAATCACCATAAGCACTCAGAGGTCAGCGTAGTGTAAGAACACAACACATATTACAGACTATAAAACAAAGTTGTTTCCAGCTTTTGAGCTTTAGCTGGAGACTCGCAGTGTGGGAATGTTTGATTCAAAGTATGTTACAGGACCATACTGGCTATCAGACTTCTGGATGCTGCTCAAGATGAAGAGAGCCCTGGGGGGAAAAAGAGAAATTATACAATTCATGCACACAAAAGCAGATCTTGGGTCTTTTTTCCATGTAAAATTTATATTCCTACGAATACAGTCTGCAGAAAAGCTAAGACCGACACCCAGCCTTCCTCAACCTTAAGTTTTAATAAATTTCCAATATTTGCTTCTGTAATTTCTGCAAAACTATTTAAGATTGCCAATAAAGTGGAATTCTTACTAAGTACTGTATATTTTAAGGTAGTGACCTCTAATCACACCCAGTTTTTAGTCCAGATTATAACTGTTTCTTTCTTTATGTAACGTTTTGTACAAGAATTCATTTTTTAAAAATGGTTTTGATTGATTTCCTCCAGGATGGAGTTAGTTTCATATCATGGCTATAAAACTGAGTAAATTCTAAGAGGGCATGACATCAATGATGCACATATATTGAAGGTGCCATCTTAAAGCTGTATGCCAGGAATGGGCCAAGCTGACTGAAATCCCACATGCTGAATACAAACATTTTCTTACTAGTAGTATTGACACTTTATTTTCTGTAATTACTGCCCATCATGCCTTACTAGCTTTTCTAGTGATACCGTTACACCTCTGTTTTTGTCATTCAAACCTGACATCATGTTATTTCTACATTCTTAAATCCAGAACTACAAAAGCTTCTTTGTGTTCTCCCTCTGGGGGAACTATGAGATTCTATCCAAAACCCTACAACAGCCTGTTTTCCTATCAGAAAATGTTCCATGTACATCCCTTTCAGAAAACTAAGACCCCTACTGAAGTATTTCACACAGAACAGACACCGAAATGAAACACTGGTGTCAAACTAACAGCAGATTGAAAACAATGTGGAATACCATCGGTAATACACAGTTCTGTTGAATGCTTGATTCTGATTGGTCAAAAGATTTGTCTGACAGTAGTGCAGGTGCAAATCACAGGTTTATATTAAATCACATATTCAAATACTGTACATTATCATTTCTGTAGTAACGACTTGGACAGGGACTTGTAAGGTGGACACTCCACATAAACGTATTAAAATCTGTGTGTAAGTTTTCTGAGAGGAGATGTTTGTTTAGCATTTTTGGAAGGAGCCTCCAGTGTCAGCACTTTGTCACCACGGTCAGCAGTAAAGCTGTAACAGTTCGTTTTCAGACACTTCATGATGGAAGGCTTTGTGGTTTCTTTTCTTTGTGTTTTTTTTTTTTTTTTTTTTCCCCTTAACTTTAAGAACAAGAAAAATGAGCTGGTGAGGAAATGACCATTTATATGTGGCTATAATCCAAATGATAACAGGAACTAACTGGTTTTACAGATGTTCCACAACAATATACGATGTCAGTATTTAATAAATAATAAAATAAAATTGCAATCGATGGCATACCATTGTGGTATAAAACACTTCAGGACATTCTGTTAAAGGAAAATGATCAACTTAAGTTTGCAGTATCACATCATCCTGTTGCTGATTATTTTATTAATAATCTTAAAAATTGCACCAAGCCAGACTCTGCCAATCTACTTAACTCAGTATAAAGTAAGTATAACCCTCAACTGTCTTAGTGAAATAGACAATCAATAAGGGTATATTAATGCAGTGTATATAGTGGTGTGAATCAAACAAAAAGAGCTACCTACTGTAAAATGCTAACGGAAAGCCCTATTTCAAATGAATAATACATGGGCCAAAAGAATGTGGTGGTATAAACTTGGTAATTATGGAGCTTCAGCGCTGCACTGAAAAGATTACTAAATGGAATGTGCTTTTTAGTGCTGTTTCATTATTAAAACATGGTACCACTAGAGGCTACTGTTTCTCCCTACTGACTAAGATTTATGAGGCTGTAATACATGTCTGCAGTGTACATTTTGTATTTTTAGTCTAAATTTAAATTGGTGTTTGGTTAAGCTCATGTCTATATTTACTTTCAGCACCTTGTGGTAGCACTGCAATAACTGACACTTTAAATTTAAAGCCTCGCTCACTCTGTAACACAGTTTAACAACATTTTCTGACTGTATCTCTATGGGCTTATTTTACCACATTTAAAGTAAATAAACTTGCTGAAGGGATTTCATTCACTACATTTTTTTAAAGAAAATAAAGCTACACCATGCACAGACTGCCTAACAGAATCCAGTATCCTGGAGTTCTTGAACACCATACCTATATCAGAGAGAACAGCAAGGGGAACAAATATCTTAAAAGTTGTGTACTGCGTTTCAAGGACGTAACCCACTACTGGAGCTCGCCTTTAGTTAGAAGAGCCGCATCTAAATCAATAAAGGAAAACCCTTGAGATCTGATCCAAGCTCCTTGATCTCCAAAGTAAGTTTGACAGTCTGCAAATCAAAAATTAGCACTAACCCCCGGCAAGCTGTTGCCGTGTTTGAAATGGGATGACGTATGCCCATCTGAGCCAAGGTCAAAAGCTGTGTAAAAGTGATGTTTGGGTCCACTTTACGATAACCAGCGAATCTGCCAATCAAAGGTATTTAATTCCACCTTCTGTACAGTTAACAACACCGTTTGATGTTGGCAGATATACAACATCTGCTGTAGATAAATAGAGATTCTTGTATAAGGGAAATAACCTTGCTCAGGACTCATAGTATGCTACATAACTCAAAGAATTTAAAAGGAGAAAAAGAGACGAAATGGTCGTACTTGAATGCCGTTCTCCTGTAACTGTGGTGTGCTAACTCCAAAAAATGCATGACATCGATTTTAGAGAGCAGGGTGACATTCCTGGTGTCTTACAGAATAGTATAACGAAGCCAAATCTCTGTTTGGAATTAAACGGCATTGTCTCTTTCTTTTTTTTTTCCACGGAGCTCTTGCTTTGATCATTTTATAACGAAAGCCGTTGAACTTTTTGCTTTAGGCTGGATGGGACATGTGAGATTTAGGAGGATTCTTTGAATGTGTCAATATAATCTTTGGCAATAAACTTTATACCATTTTATGTCTTGCTATCTTCTCCGTAACTTTGAGACACAAGGTGTGGTAAGCTCATATTAACTCATGTAGCATATGTGTCCTGGAGGGAAGTATGTGTGTTTTTAGTGCTTAAAGATGATCCTGTCAAGACAAAGTAGGTAAATCCCAGACACATCAGCACAGGACATGAGTAGAACTGTTGTTTTTTTTTTTTCCATCTGAAAACATGGCTATAAAACGTCTTTAAGTCCCGAGGCATGATACCACACAGCCACGGAATGGTAGATGAAAACCAAAACGTGTGGAGGAAATATTTTTAGAGGCATCTGGCTTGCGTTTGGAGGCCGACCGTGTAGGAGAAAAGCTTGGGCCGCAAATGAGGTCCAGAGGCCCTTGCAATTGAACTGTCACCAGTGGAAATGCCGCTTTATCCCGCTGAGGCACGGCTAGACATCAGGGTATGCGGGCAGGCTTCCACGGTGCAGGCCTGTCTGTTCTTAGTTACCTCCAGCATGGCGCACTTACCTGAAGATGAAAGCAGTCAGGTCAATTTTGCTAAACCAGCAGAATAACCGCAGATAAGTGATGATGACTACCAATTGGTCACTTTCGCTTTTGCGCAAATCCCTGGGATGAGAACCTGAATCGTAAACGTGCCAGCGATAATGGAGCGAAAATGAGTATTCTTTAGGTTTTTTTGTACATGTAACCCAAGCTCAAACTCTCCCGCCCCTACATGCCTCTGCGTTTTTCTCCTTCTCTGGAGTCGCCACAGTCGAGGAGCAGAATGAAAAGGGAAAGGCAAAACCTTGATTCTCAATTACGACAACCTCTCTTTACTAATACTGCGTGGTACCCAGAGCGAGGCTTTGAAGTGACTGCAAGTGGAAAAATAAATTTGACATTACTACAGCCTGTGTTTCTTTAATGCTCACAGAAAATAAGACTTAGCCCTCTGTCTTTCCCCAAGTAACTTAACCACAGAAGCCAGACTGCTGCACGGAAGATCTGCTGGGACCCTGAGATGAACTGAAAAAAAAAAATTAGAAAAAGAGAGAGGGTAAGAAAACAAATAGAATCAAACATCAATGCTTGGGTAAGCGTTATGTTCCCTAGCTTAGTCATGGCCCCTCAACCTCATACCAACTCCGCCTTAAAAAAGAGCAAGCAAGAGGGGGAAAAAAGTGGTGCTACCTCTCAAAACAGTTTATGCAAACAAACATCAAGTACTGCTATTTGTATTGGCACCACTTTTCACTTAACTGCCATCAACCAGCTGCAGATGGGACTTCTCCCAAGGGACAGAGAGAAAGAGAGAGAGACTACAGACTGAAGGAATAGAGGACACTGTGAAGCAGAGAATGAGGAGCACTTATGAAATTAGGAAAAATATCCAGAACAAACAAATCCACTAAGCTTATTACAACTTGAAACACGTACAATGCCACTATTGATGTAAACCATGGTACAATATGATCATAATTAGTATGGAAGTAATACAACACTGAAAGAAGTAAACAGTTTGGTTACACTCGTTTATGTTTCTTGAAGATGCAAATGTCCTGAAGCTATTTTCCAAAGGATGAACCATGGGCTTTTTGTAGGCACACGTGTTACAAAATGCATCCATGAGGAATAGAAACAAGAAACATGCTAAACAAATATACATGTGGCAAAGTACACAAGATTGACCACAGGCATCATACAACATACAACAACCTTCTTCCTCCTTAGACACGCACGTGAACGCGCGCACACACACACACACAGACACTAATTTCCCCCATCGATGCCAGACCACTCTGTGTGTGACAAGTTACAAATCTCAGACAGCACCACTGATGATAGGTTTACAGCAGTCTGCAGTGGCATCTGCCAGCTATTGAAGAGCACACACACACACACGCATGCACACACATGCTCACACACTTCAACTCACTTCTGTATTACTGTCACTACATTATGCTCTACAACGAACCTTAAACTTAAACATAAATCATTTCACTTTTTTCGTTTTTCAAATAAAAGTTGGATTTTATTTCATTTCTTTTTTCCATTCGTTCATCTTCAGTAACAGGTCAGGGCTGCACTAGATCTTGTAGTCTATCCCAGGAATACTGGGAGTAACCGGAAATACAATCTGGGTGGGACATTTCGCACATATTCACACACTCATTCACACCTAGTGGCAAAATTTATATCCATTAACATCCACCTACTGGCATGTTTTTTGGGAGGTGGGAGGAAACCAGAGAACCCAGAGGAAACCCACACAAGAACAATCAAGGAGGCTCCAGTGTCAATACTTAGTAAATTTTCCAACATTGGAAGATCTTCAGGACAGAAAACTTTCGTGTTTATCTGTAACATTTTTTTTTTTTGTCTTATGAACTTCATAAGCTGGTGAGGGAACAATTGGTTACTGCTGTTATAACACAGGAACTAACTTTTTTCATGAATGTTCCACAACATTAAAAATAACAAATAGATAAAGTATGATGCATCCAGACATTGTTTCACAGATAAATTGTTTGTTTGACTTGGCAAATTGTGTCTATTCCCCTTATACCACAGCAATGTTACATGCTGTCAGGCAGTAACTCCACCCAGTCACTGATTAATTTCCCATAACAACATGCCCCATTCTGCTTTATTCCTTGCTTATTATAATTACTTGTTTCACTATGACAAAAGGTTTGAATATTGTCCTTTTCAGCAGACTGTGCTTCTGTCCAACTCATAAACCACACTCATGAGCACTTAATGAACACCTATTATTAAAAATATGTCTGTGAATAAACCCCAACTCATTACTATCCTCCAGAGGCTTTATTAGAAAAACTCAAGTGATAACTTTCATTGTGATTGTTTTAATAACGCTGCTAAAGTCTCTCTGTGGTCAATTTAATCTGCAGCTCAGACAAAGTTTATTTTGGGCTTTACTGGGCACTCCTATGACCACATTCATTATCATCTGAACACTTCTCATTTAAATATTTATTACTTTCTTTTCAATTTTTAGATAATTTAACAGTATTAATACCTGGCCAGAGATGAAGGCACATAAGGGTGTGTGTGATTGTGTGTACAATAATTCAGGACCCTGTGTGTCGAGGATTCATAGGAATATATCAGTATCAGCTATATCAGCTTTGCCTAATGAGATCAGTCTTCCATATTTCTGAATGTCCCCTCCTCTTCAACATTCTTTACTTTTATTATTATTTAATAATAAAAAAAAGCTATGCTCATTCTTATTAAAAATAAAATCTGAAAGCTTTGTGAAATTCATTAAAGCAGCATGAGTAACGTATTAAATGTGAAGTCGAAGCTAGCTGTTGGTTTAACCTTTCTGAATCATAATAATCCATATGCAAGGCTAACAGAGGAGTTAGCAAGCGCATACACACTAGTAACTGAAGAGCGAACCTCTGTTATAGTGAACTCAGAACATTCTTTATGTTAACTATAGACTAGGGTTTAACAAGCAAAATGCTTTCGCAAAACAGGTTGAAAAAAGAAGTGTTTTGACTCTATTTTGCTGAATGTTATATTATACTGTAGCTACTATAAAGTGATATAAATAAGGAATAAAACAAGACAGAACATGCTCTTTTAGGAAAATACTAAATAGTAGGGTGGTGTGATTTGATTCTGTGGTGTGGTGATTATTTTCCGATAACATCATGTTCTGACATCATCTTTTTTATACAAAATAGTCATTCATGGTTGTGGAATGTTCACAAAAGAGTTAGTTCCTGTTATCGCTTGTGTTCCAACAGCCACTAAAAACGAACGATTTTGGGTTGTCTGCACATCCAAGATCCTCGTTAGTGATCAAGAACAAGTAGCTGAATGTTTCTAGGCTTTATATGGAATTAACATTGTAACAAGCAGATTAACTGATTAGATTTCACAATAGATCCAAACAGGATCAAGGTCACATTTGGTGTCAAGTTCTACTTGTAACCTTTCTTGAAATTAGAGATTTTTTTTTTTTTTTTTTTTTTTTTTTTAATTGCAGCTTTGTCATATTACAGAGAAACCAAAAAGCCCAAACTCCTCTTTCCTAAAGACTTTCCTGTGGTGGAAAACTTTCTCACTATTACAAAGTGCCAACACTGGAGACTCCTTAAATAAATGTTTAAAATGGTGAAGGTTTATGCAAGATGTTTATGATTTCTTTGTAAAATAACAGCATAGTTTCTCCTGAGTGGTGCAACAGAAAAGTGTTCACCCTACTGTCCAGAGATCATTAATTTGAATCTCAACAATAGCACAGCCATTCATAACCGGGAGTCCAAGAGAAAATTGTCTATGCTCTCTGGGTGGAAGGGATGGCATTCTCCCTCTCTCCTGTCAATCACAGCGACACCTGCCAATCGAGAGCATGTGTAAGTTCACGCAGTGCATGAAAAGATGCATATGGCAGTTTCATGTGTCTTGGAGGAAGCACGTGTTGGCTCTGGTTGGTAGCAGTAGTGTGATGGGTGAGCGCTGGCTGGTGGCTGGGAATTGTCCAAGACTACATTAGGGAGAAAATCAGGGGAATCTATATAATAATAGCATGGTTTTTTTTAGAGTGTATTAGACGTCTTATATTACATGGAGTATCCATCATATAAGTCCCTGTGAAATAGCAGTTACTATTGAATTAGAGATTATTTATTGTTGCTAATATAAACCTGTGATTTTGTATTACAGCCAGCATTGAATTCCTACTACTCTTACAGAAAATAAATCAACACCTTCTGATGAATCAGATTTGAGTATTCAACAGCACTATGGTATAAATCTATAGTTAATCCATGTTAGAATACCTCCATGGGCCTTCATGTTGGCTACAAAATTAGCTACCAAGACATGTTATAGCTATAATTATTCATTAAAAACTTGCAAAATTGTACACTTTTAAGCACTACAAGTACACGTTCAGTATCTGATTTCTATCTCAACTGCAAGTTCAGTAACGCCAAACCAAAAATTCACACTGCAGCCTCGATAGCTGCAAGAGTACAAGGGACACGTTGACGTCTCTGAGTTTAGACCGACTGGCTCCTTGGATCTAGCGAGTGTGAAAATTGATATGGGCAAATGAAGGAGCTGGTCAGCGCACCCTGCCTCTTCAATTAAAGCTGCTTTGAGTTTCACCCTCCCCTCCTCGAACTGCTGCTTATACATAATGCATGAGTGGGTCCATATGCACTTGGGCTATCATGCATGCCCTTGTGAGAGGCTCGGGATCCTGTAAGCTATTCTGAAAGTGCATGAGAGAGCCTGACCTTCCTCTGCACCGCTCTCCTCGGCCTCAGGTGTGTCTCATGTTCTTGAGAGGCAAATAAATAGCCTTAATAGACCTAAATGTATATGGGCTTTGATCAACGGATTTTCATAGCTGTTAGAGAACAACTGCATAGTGTCATGATTTTATCAACTACCGTGTTCATGTACCGTACTAGATCTTAGTCTATCTGGAGAAAAAGAAACACTAGGAAATCATTCAACATTAGAGTTATGATATTGCGCTAGTTAACAAATCATGCTAACTAGTACACTATGGTGAATATATTATGGTTTTGGACATACAGTATGCCATTTTTAGGTTTCCAAAATAACCTTTTGCTTCATTGGAAACCATTAAGAGACATATTAAATTAAAGATTTAATTCCTACCTTAAAGAACCATCCACAATATGGTATGCAATGGCTTTTCAGTTCATTGTGCTAAATAAGAAACATTTCTAGCATCTTTACTTCTAATAGTTTACTAAATATTGAATTTTCAAATATTTATCATCATATCTTCAGATAAATAAATATTTTGTAGCAATGAATGCTTGTTTGTTTGTTCATGGACATTCATTGATGTTTTTTTTTTTTTTTCTTTTTCTTATAGTTCATTAAATATTCATCTAACTCAAACGTATAATTTGACTTGCTGGTTAGCTAATGTTTAGTTTAATCACCCTGTTGTAATGAATAAGATGTCATTAGCAATGAAAATAATACCTAGCAAATTACCAAATTAAATTTTAATTATACAAAATTATAATTTACCAAATTAAAGCTGACTTGAATTAACTTTTTTTATTTATTTGTTTGTTTGTTTGTTTGTTTGTTTATTTATTGAAATTTTATGTGGATGCAAAGCAGACATGTCATCATGTATGGTTCGTTGGTGAATCCAACAACAAAAGAACAAGCTCAAACCACAGTTTAGCACAGTTTCATTTGACACTGGAGAAAATTTGGATTCTTATAAAAATAAATAAATAAATAAAAATAAACAAATTGCATTACAATAGGGTGCCTATGCACTTTTGGTGCTTGCCGATCTAAATAAGTGAGAACACAACTGATTGGCGAAGCAACTGGTCAAGAAACATCTGGCATTTGAAATTTTTAAAAAGTACTTCAAAGGTCCAAATGCAAAATGTAAGGACATTTACTTGAGTAACCAAATAGTATTTGAGTAAAGTACAAATATTCCAAAATAGTACTTCAGTACAGTAATTAAGGTTAACTGTTCAAATATTTCCCATGCCTTAATGTAGCAAAATATTTTCACTGTTTTGGTATACCCTGTAATCTCAAAACATGACAATAAATCTGACTTGACTTCAGTAGTACATAGCCTATTGTAATCTATGGAGGAGTCTATAGACGTAACCCTAGTCACTATGACACAAACATGATACAACGTGATTCCTGAACGTAGCCACACTCACAACACTATTTGAGAAGCTAGCATGTGGTTTGGGACATTTAAGTTTCTTCCCAGTGCTCATTCCAGGTCCGTGGAATGATTCCGGCGTCTCCACGTGGACCATGGCACTATAAAGTATTCATGGGCCAGTCACTGTACGTCATACTCGTGTTTTTCTTTGTGGCGTTATCTTCTCGACACGGGTGCGCGCTTTACTCGCGGCTCTTTGGCGCCACTCGAAGAGAAAGCGCGTAATCGCAGAGGGATCTGCGGCCAAAAAGCGTCCGGCCGTTGTCAAGTAGGAGCAGTCAAATATTTTCCTCATATTATCCGGGCCAATGATGATATTCAGAGAGAGAGAGAGGGGGAGAGAGCGAGAGAGAGAGAGGGAGAGGGGGTGTGGTGAATAAAGGGAGTTCTAACGTCATAGTGTTTTTGCGTGATGCGTTACTCCAAGGAGGGGAAAAAATGGGAATCGTTTCCACCCAAGGTGATGAGAACAGCAGACTTCATAACGCCACGGTGATGGAATGAGGATATACTGAGGAATTTCTAATTGTCACGAAGACATTAAATAAAACTTCATATCCTTTCCCCCAGGTATTATTCAGAGCGAATCTCTTACATCCGTTTTCAAGTGTGCGCCATGCAGTTAAAATACAATGCAATGCAAGTCACCTCCCACTGCTATTCTATAATTAGGCACGAAAGATATTATCAGAATATTTTCAGTTCTTTTTTTTGTTTTGTTTGTTTGTTTCTTTTTTCCCCTTTTTTATTCTCCCTGGGAATTTCCCCATAACCGCGCATTTTGAAGGCATTGCTCGGCTGGTTAAACATGGCCATTTCCAGCTGTTAATTGATGCGATTACGCATTTGTGCGTAATGGTCGTGGAGGTCCCGAGCTCCACATCAATCACTCCTGTATTGACCTGACTGAGGCTTTCTCCGTTTTTTTTTTTTTTTTTTTTTTTTTTTTCCCGCGCATGCCCAGTGGGAGCGCTCAGACCTTTAATACAGAGAGATGGAAGCAGACAGATGTGGGGTCTGTTTATCCCGCTTTATCAGCTGGACGGAGTTTTCGGAATACTGTCGCTATAAACAAACAAACAAACAAACAAATGACCATGGCGGTAACACGCAATCTTGTAATGTATCAAAATGAGACATGACTTATGATTCAAATAGATGCTGAAAAATTATGTATAAGAGCAACTTTATATCAGACGAGTTATACAATGTGTATGGGATTTTATATTAGAATATTATTTTATAATGGTTATTATTTTTTTTTCTGATTAGAAAAATCATTAAGTGATCGGATGGATTTACTCATGTTGCCTGTTAAAATACAATGTATTTGATTTACTTGCTGTTTTTCTCAGCCAATCTGATTTTAACCACACTGACAGACTGATTCCTTTAAAGCTCCTTTTAAAGATTTTAAATGGTCTAGTGCACACACACACACAAAAAAAAAATCATGAGAGGACGGGGGGTGTGCAAAACACATCTCAGGAAAATCGTACTGTAGATGTGATTGGCAAACACATTATTCTATCCGAGCGTCCCGGGATTATCGTGACGTCACGCCGGTACCCTGCATGGATGAATGCTAAAGAACTATAGAGGCACAAAATAATGCCACAAGCAGAAGTCCATATCTTGCAAGTGTTACGTTATCCTTTAAGCTTTCTTCTGCACTAGCAACAATATTTATTTATTTTTTTTATTTTTTTGCACTTGATTAGGATTTACTCTTTGTTCCCTTAGGGGGATTATACAAACATATAAAACTAAGGGGCAGGCGTAAACAGACGCAGTTCTTAAGTACAGCTATCTATTATTGAGAGAAAGGCCGAGTGTGGAAATGCGCGCAAGACGGTGGATTTGAACCAGATTTGGCTTCAATCGATCAGCGGAGAAGAATATTGCTGATGGTAACCAAAGACGCAGCAATGTCTTTCTCTCAGTTTGGATATCCTTACAATGCAACTTCTCAGGTAAGCAAAAACAAGTGTCATTCAGCCTATTATTTTTCTAAAGACTTAACCATAGCATACCTTCATATTCTATTTAGCTCACCTTTTGAGTACAATATAGGTGGGTTTATGTCAATTTACATCAATAAGTTCAATTGTTTCCCGCAACATGTGTTGTGTTATGTGTAATATAAGGAACATTGCTCAATTTGAATTATGAATGAACTCACGTGTTGTTGTTGTGGGGTGAAAAACCCTGTGTACATTACCTTTAAGGTGTAATTACAGAGCGACTCGGCTCCTCCCTTTACTCTATAGTGTGTGTTAAATTGATTGAGCCTCCTCAACTTTTAACCATGTGCGAGTTTACGACTATAAGCCTCAGCCGATCTTTTTGTGTCGTTATTTATAAAAAAAAAAAAAAGTTTTGTTACGCTTTCTACAAAAAGTAAAAATTAGTTGTTTTTTTTTTTTTTTTCTCTTTCTCTAAAAACATGAGTTGCACTTAACTTTTAAGCGCATTATTTATTTCCGCTTTCTATTTAAGAACAGTTTTGGAACATTCACAGACAATATAATGGACAGTTATACAATAATTTATTTAAAATAAATAAATAAATATTGTGAAGAAAAGCAAACGTCTTACCTTTGTTTCTTTCTTTAAAATTTACTTACAATATAGTAGGTCTAAAAAAGTGCCTGTAGCAACGCATAAAAATAACGTCTCCTTCCGTGATTTTCTTCATGCAGTTTTTCGTGTCGTCAAAGCCCAGTACGACTTGCTGCGATTCGATTTCCAGGTCGGTCCCGGACGGCTCGAGCGCTCCCCAGGCCGCCGCCGCCGCCGCCTCCTTCTGCTGCCCGCCCGCCTGTGAGAAGCGGCTGGTGTCGGGAGCGCGCGCGGAGTTGAGCGCGGCGCTCGGGATGTACGGCACCCCGTACGCGCCGGCACACGCTTACGCCAACTACTTCCAGTACGGAGCGGATTCCTCTGCCATCTACTCCACACTGGTACGCCCTGAGCTCAGCACAAAACAAGCAGTCATGGCTCCCCGATCGATCAAGCCTGTCCTTGCACTCTCATGCATCGATCACTGGTCGGTGTTTAGAACTTCAAGCAGTCCAGTACTGTAGTAATAAATAAGGGATAATATGGGACACCTTCTTTTAGTCTGTTTTTTTTTTTTTTTTTTTTATTATTATTATTATTAAATTATTTTAAGGACAACTGTTAGAAATTAGATCACTGTATAGGTTTATTAACTAGACTGTAACTAACAGTCTAGTCGATAATAAAAAAAAAAAACTAAAAGTAATCTTATATTAATATTATTGTTTAAAAAATAATTTTACATAGTCCACCCATACAAGACAGAGATGTAAAGCTTAGTATAAGTATACGTACGAGTATTATTTATTTATTTATTATTTATTTATGTGTAATATTTTTTGGTAGTGGCCTAATGTCAGTGTCTACCTGCCCTCACACACTGAATTAACACATATGCTATAGGAGTTAACTCTTTACAGCATTCATTTGGGTCCATCTAGACTTCCAAACTGCATAAAAGTTAATTCATCACTCTAGATTTTGCTGGGCATCCACAAACATCTCAATTATCTTACAAATTGGTTCAGGTGTGTTAATTAAACAGGGAGCGCACAGACATACATTTAGGGCTTCTCCAGAAACTACTGCTTTTCTATAACTATATGTAGGATTTCTTAGTGTAAGAATTCAGGGCATGCTCTCAGAAATAAAAGTACCAAACTGTATTTGTATTGTTCTTGTGGTGTTTTGTTTGTTTAGTATGTATCTTGCATCACAAGGGTATGTGTTGTACCTTTTGGTGTAGTGATTGGACCTTAAGATCCAGTTACATATTTTAAATAATTTTTCAGGTTAAATAATGCATACTATAGTACAAATGATGTCCCCTTGATGGTACCATGCCAACAGTACAGTTTGATACCTTTTATTTCTGAGTGTATAAGAAAGAATGCTTTGTTCTTTGCTTTATATTATATGTACAGTAACAATGCTCTCAATTTGTTTTATTGGCAGAATCCTCAGTACGATATTAAGGAAAGCACAGCAAGCCTTCATGGTGGGATCAGCCAGCCCAACGCTTACTACCCATATGACCACTCACTGGGCCAGTATCAGTATGATAGGTAAAGTGACAATTATAGAGATGTTCTATTCTGAGAAGATCTGAAATACAATGCAAAAGTGTTCACTCTCCATTCATAATAAATAAGCCCACCTTTCTCAGGTATGGTACCGTCGACTTTAACAGCTCAGCCAGGAGAAAGAATGCTACACGCGAGACGACAAGCACTCTCAAGACATGGCTTTACGAGCACCGCAAGAACCCGTATCCAACCAAGGGTGAGAAGATCATGCTGGCCATCATCACCAAGATGACCCTCACCCAGGTGTCCACCTGGTTCGCCAATGCCCGAAGAAGACTGAAGAAGGAGAACAAGATGACCTGGTCACCCAAGAATAAGGCTGTAGATGACAAGAAGGATATCCTGGATAAGACAGACCAGGAATCTGTCACCAAAGGTATCTGCTCTTTATATCTTCTATAAGACACAGTTTACCATAATGAACCAAAAAAAAAAAAAAATTCAGGTCCTTTACTTGTCTGAGAACCAATCTTTGCAGTATTTCATTCTTGTCTAGATTCTAAAGACTGCAAGGAGGATCGGGACCTCCGTCTTAGTGACCTTGACAACATAGAAGATGAGGATGAGGACTGTGACAAGCTGGACAGTGACTGTGAGAAACCCAGCCAAGATATGGCCTCGCTCCCTCTGCCCTCTCTGCCCATCTCCAGTCCTCCAAAGAGAGACTGCAGCTCTGACCTTCCTTCCCCCTCCAGCTTCCCTGCATTCCCCTGCAAAGTGAAAGGTGTTATGGCACTCGTTCCTGACTTGGACACTTCAGGCTCCAAACAGCAACCACAACAGCTTCCGGCTTTACATCCTGCCTCCGTTGGTCCGATTTCCCTGCCTAATTTCCAAGTACTGGATCAGAAGCCAAGGATTTGGTCCCTGGCCAGAACCGCTGCTACTGGAATGACACAGCACAGACAGGACTTACAAACTGAATGCCAGCTACAAGCTGCTCGGGTGCCAATGGCGGGGAGCGGTGGGCACTGTGCGAGTTCCAAGGGTCTCCAAGACCCCACGAACTTGGGGAACTCTGAGAGCTTTTTTGAAGAAGGAGCACCGGGGTTGAATAAGGTGTACAATGCAGCAAACTACAGAGGCCTACAACTCCACTGTTCCTCATACCAGGCTGTGACAGACTCCTATCAGTACTCCACTATGGAAGGTAGAGAATCTTGCAGCAGTTAGCTCTCTTCTTAGAGATATTTGAGTGATTTTTAAGTCTTCACATCCAGTAACCAGATGTGGTACCCTTAACTGTACTCTATTTGTAACTTAAGTATGTATCTTTTACCTAGAAAAATGAATGCAGTGTGCCTTTAAAGTATAACTCTAAAAGGTAATTACAACTGATTAATGTACCTTAAATCATTTGTACATGTGCAAAGATTATTAAAGGTCCAAAACATGGTCCCTTGAGCTTACCACCCCATTGACAAGAAAAGGCACAGTTTAGTTCTAATTTTATTGAGAGTGTGGCAAATGTAGTTTTGTCATATCTTGACAGAACATCTTGTAGGAGCAGCACTATTATGGATAATGGCTTGGAAAATCAATTAAAATTACAGTTTTCTTCAGCTAAATTCACCCATCGCATTATGGACTGGCCATTTGCCCAGTGTCCAACTTGTAGTGTACAGATTGCGGATGTGTCCTGCATGTCTTTTAGGATTCTGCAGTGGAGGGAAGTCAGAGACAGAGTCCTCTGAGCTCAGTGACACGTGTCTAACGCTGCAGGATGCCAAGACGACCGCTTTCAGACCTGTGATGAAGAGGTGAGGCAGGTGAGCCCATTGAGGATGCACACATGCACTCGTACACACACACACACACACACACACACACACACACACACACACACACACGCACACACTTTTGTCCTACTATCCTTGTGAGGACCTTCCAATTATTAACACAGTTAATAAATACCATGTCCACACCTACATAACCCTAACCTTAACCTCAGTAACCAAAAAGAAACTTTTGACTCTTTTAGGTTTTATTTTTCACTCATGGCAACCAGCCAAATGTCCCAACAAGTTCAAAACGGTCAATGATTCTTATCCTTGTGGGGACATGTCTTACTAAAAGGCGTTCTAACAAACTGGACATTTTTTTTTTTTTAACATACAAGCTTTTAAATCCAATCATGTGCGATTACAAAATACATATACCTCCTCACTCCTAGTCAGCAAACACACTGTGGCTGATGGCATTACAAGCATAGGAGCAATCACTGGATCAATCTACCTACAGAGTAATAAATCTGTAGCTCAAACAAAATCTGCACATACTGTACAAGATACCCACAAAGATTAGATGCATTAAGATCTAGCCTATATCTGAGTATATTTTGCTTCTTGTCCGTAGGTTGACCGAAGCGCTGTCCTTAAGCACCGGCACGTTTCTGTAACTTCATTTATTCACTGTGGGCCCGAATTAAAGAAGATGAAGAGAAAAGCGCGTGACCGACCGGAACTCGCCATGTGCGCGCGACCAGCCAGCCGCTTTGTGAACGCGGAGGTAGCCAGCATTTTGCACAGTATGATTCTTGACGGTGTTAATGACTTTATGCAATGTTTAAAAAAGAAAAAAAATGCAACTGTTGTATAAAAAAAAAAAAATTATCCGTGAGTTCTGATGTCCGCACCGGCAATCGTAGTTTAGTGATCTTATTTATTATTATGTATTTATAATTTTAATATTCACCCGCTATTTATTTCGCACCATGCGTCTCCTCTGTGTTTTGTTGTGAACTTTATGTCCTGTTGTCAATGTTTCCATGTGTTGTTTTTTCCCCCCTTTCTTTTTTGAGGACAAACTTGAAGCTTATTGTTGGTCTTTTTTAAAATTGATTTAATCTGAGAAACTGAATATAGAAGTCTGAAGAGTGCTCTATATTCTGGGGTGGGGGGGTGGGGGGAATAATAGTATTAATAATGACCTTGACCCATCAGTATTGCATTTATAAGCTATTTTATAACAATGCATTTTCCGCCAGGTCTGTCATTTCTGTGTCATATTTCCTTGCTTACCAATGGTCTGATTAAACCTTTAAAATATTTCAAACTCTTTACTGGATCCAAGTTCATCTTCTTGAATTTTGGAGAGTTAATAATAAACTATTTAAAGTGCGAATTGAATACTTAGTTTTCAGTCACAAGTATAACTGAATGCAGTACTAATTTGTACACCAGAGTCATTCAGAAGCATGGGCCATGTGTGTTAATCAGTCATATGAAGGCATCTGCAAACACACTAGCAATATCTCGTTGTAAAGCTCAGTGCTGAATGAATCTTACAGCGTTGAATGACCTCACATTGCTGAAGGGAAAAAAAAAGATAGTGTGTAATATAATCTGGCTACAAAATATTTGTGAACAGCTGGATTTGGGCCTATATGTACACTGTAAGTGGTGTTCTTTCTGTATTTTTCCTTGTCGCTGGTGTGATACTATCATGGGTACCACCATCCTTTGCACCTTTACTATCTATCGGTTGGTGCATGTACATTTAATTAGCTTTTCGTGTAAAGCTTTAAAGATGCATCAGTGTCCCTTGAGGTCAATTTGGAGCCAAAAATATATTAAAACATATTTAAAGGTACAATACTGTAGGTGTATGAGTGATGGTACCACCATAGTGACATGGAAGGGTGCAGTTTGGTACCTTTTATTTCTGAGAATGTAGGCCTATGTAAGGATGCAGTTCTACAGGCTATTTTGAGAGTTCTTCAGGTTCTTTGCATATGTAAGGGCTTTAGCTTCTTAAAATGGATCATGTTTGGAACCTTTCTGACAGCAAACACTATTTTGCATGGTTCTCCACACCACATGCACCCAAAGGGATAAGCAAAATTAGTATATTCTCAGTGAAGGTTTACATCTGTTAGGACCAACCAAAATTGATATATAAGTCTGTAAATTAAACTGAGAAAAGATTAAACTGTAATTCATGTGGTATTGGGAGGATTAAAGCATGTGTTAAAAGCGGTTCAGAAAGCTTGATTCTGAAGAACTGTAGTCCGTTTGAGAGAGTGTGTGCTGGCTTCACCAGAAAATTGTAATAATTTCAGTACAATAAATGTCAAGACCCTATTTGTCATATGCACCTGATAAACCAGATAAAGTAGACTAATGCATGTCAACTCAGAACGGACGTTATTATTAGATGATTGCTTGTAGCAGGTGTAAAATCAACATGTAGGCATATTGACGTCTACCAAGCATGGTTATTAGATATTGTGCATTGGATTAGTGTCCATGGATATTGGGCACTAGCTGCTGCCATTTTAAGAAGAGTACAAAACACAAAAGTAGACTTGCTTGGTGCGTTCTTGTTTTTGTTTTGTTTTGTTTTGTACTATGTACTACAGAATAAATTCAGGATAAGAACAGAGACAGTCAAAACGGGTCGGAATAATAAAGCTATGTAAAGGTGGCGCGCTTCGAATATATATTTTTTATTATTATTATTATTATTATTATTATTATTATTATTATTATTATTATTATTATTATTATTATTATTATTATTAAAGGTCAGCGGAGCTTGGTTTAAGATGATCCGCCAGGATCTCCGGTTCTATGCAATCTGTCTAAATATAATCTATACATAATCTCTCAGGGTCGTATTCAGAATACTGTTTTGATTAAGGGAAAGTCGGAGCTGGACATGGTCCATAATGACATGGAAAAGAATTTAAGAGCGCGGTATTAATGTTTAATGAAAAACGGACTGATTTGCAAATTCAGGGATCTGATATTGCAGAGTCACTCTTGATTTATCCTCGACCTGAATCTCCCAAAGGAACGTATTTAATACTCGCAACACACATTTACATACTAAATAGGCTAGTAAGCAATATTAAACAACCCAAAGACAAAATGCAGACGGAAAGCTGCAGGGCCTGTGTGTCCTCTCATTCACAACCTGTGTAGGTCTCATAAACAGGGTTTTTTTTTTTTTGGAGAAGCCTATATGAAATATTAAAGAGAGAGTTAATTAAAATGAGGATGTAGAGCAAAGCTGCCAAACCTGATTGAAGGTAGTGATGCATGCGCAGAGGGATTAGAGCTGGTGGAGGGGAAGCAGCAAAAACGGCATCGGGCTCAAGCAACCACTAATAGAGCAATTAAGAGCCTGTCTTACATCGGCTTAACACAGCCTTAAAACAGGGCACGAGAGGGAACGGAGTCATTTTAGACAGTGGCATGTGTGTTCCTGGGCTTATAAGTATCTCATAAAATATCTAATAAAGAATAAAACCAAACAAACAAACAAATAAATTTAATAATAATAATAATAATAATAATAATAATAATAATAATAATAATAATAATAATAATAACAATTATTATTATTATTATTATTAGTAGTAGTAGTAGTAGTAGTAGTAGTAGTAGTAGTAGCAGATTTATTTGTTTGTTTGTTTGTTTGTTTGTTTGTTTATTTCCTCCACCGAATGTGCTTAATGGAATGTTATGGATCGTCGCAGGCTGAGCATTATGCGTTAATCATAGCGCATTTAATAATAATAATAATAATAATAATAATAATAATAATAATAATAATAATAGTAGTAGTAGTACTAGTAGTAGCAGTAGTAGTAAAACATTGTATAGGCTTTTTAACATCCATACTATAGATGAAGAGAAAAAACAGCAACGTTAAATTAATCATAAGCCGGATTTCATTTACGTTTTTCATTAGAAACTTCAAGTTCAGTTTCAATGTATTTAGTGGACGCCATGATTAGATCTCTCAATTTACAACTTTACACACTTGCTCTGCTTCTTTTGCAGGACTATGACTAATGTAGCGATGCAATTCTCAGGTTTTTAGATGCTGTTAAGACTTTTTTCTGAAATCACAGGTGAGTGACAGGCTTTGTTAGTGCGCATGCGCGTACAGTAGTCCGGGGCGCACAGTGTGCAAAGGATTAGACGGATATTTTATTCACAGGTGCGCACTCACATCACCACTGATTTCTAGTGGATATGCAGCACGACAGCCAAAATAAAACGTATATGGGAGTCATCGAACATTTTAATGCTTCTTGAGCTGTGTGGATGCTCAAAGTGTCTTATTAGGCCAGGGGTTCCCAATCCTGTTCTTGGAGTACCCCATGTCCTGTACATAGGGTACCAAATTTTCATGTTTTCCCTGCTTAACACATCCACTTAAACAAACAAGGGATTATAGTTAGCTGGTTAGTTGAATCAAGTGTGTTAGAGCAGTCAAGACACTAAAATGTGCTGGACAAGGGGTATTCTAGGACCAGTGATGGGGAAACTGTGTATAAAGCTATAGCATCTGAGGACCACAACATGTTTTTGCCCCTTCTAACTGACACACATCTTTCTACCTTAACTTTGACTTCTATTTCCTTAGACAAGTACACAATGTACTTTTAGATACTAATTTTTGAAAGCCTCAATTAGACTTACAATGCAGATGTAAATCAGTACCAAATCATGTACTAATATGTATTAGTTTGCATATTTACAAGCCAGAGTAGTTTGCATATCAAGGCATGGTGTTGTCTGTAAGATCCACTGTCACTAAGTTTTGCAAATGACATTGTTAGGGGAAAAACAAGCCCATTTTATGCCACTGCCTCTGAAAAGCTGTGACTTTTAGACAGTGTTCTTATTAGCTTATACGCCTGTTGTTCAAATGCAAATCTGTATAGACATGCTCGACATCTTTCTTATTAGAAATGTGACTACTATGAACTATTATTAATATATTTCTGTTGTATGAAACAATTTACAGTATTACTTAGACAAATGATCCCTGCAGACTGTGTTTTTGGTCACATACAGGGAAAATCTGGTTATACAGATAAACAGATAGCACCCAATTTATGATGTGTCAAAGGTCAGTGAAAGGATAACCATTGAAAAGTAGGTTATGAGAGTTTTTTTTTTTCCTTGTCTTCCTCCCATTTCCACCCCATGTATTTGCTTATTGAGCATACTGCCACTTTATATAACTCACTAACTGATTTGGACATGCCAGGAATCAACAGTTGTACCTAATAAGGCCTGTAATCGCCTGTAAGCCTTTGCCAAACGATCTGCAAAAAGAGGCCTGGCTGAAGGTACCATTTGATTTGCACAAAATAGAGTACTTGTCAGAAAAGGTCTCTATGAGGATGGCTCCGGGTTCAAATGTTGATGAGTGGGAAAAGCAGCACACTTCATTACATTTTGTCAAAGGGTGCAATGAAAAGTGAGCAAGGCTTTGTTCCTGTGCATGTCTCCCTCTGTGGAATTCTGGGACTCTGATGTCGTTACCAGTGTCTGCGCTAATGAGTTTTGTCAAAGATAATTACGGGCTGTTGGATGAAAGGGTGTCTTTGTGTGGCCCGCTAGTGGACGTTGCATTTTTGACCTTCCCCGTGCACTTTGGGTGACCCATTCCTGATGCCCAGTTTAAAAGTGGTGGGCATAAAAACAATGGTGTCCTGGATCAGTTTAGGATCTGTTCAGTACCACTTACTCATCTATCTAACCAAGTGTTTCTATACCCTTATGTGTCTGTCCTACACTCCTGATCCTTATTCACCAGGCCACAACATGGCTTGGCACAAAAGGGAAAGAATAAAAGAGGAAGATTGAGACTGGAGGGGAAAATATGTTGAAAAGAATTGAATTGGGAGCAAAAACATATAGTATTTGGGTGAGAATCTCCATATTAAAGTGTATTGTTGGCTGACTTTCATTCTTTCTTCTCACAAAGAACTCGTTAGATTTCTTTGGACCAAAATCTAATCTAGGATTAATCTATGTACTAAAAAAGCAGACTGCATGTTTCCATGATTGTGGTGCAATTTAACCTTATAATATATATATTTTTTTATCTTAGAAATCTCGGGCAACAATCTCTCTTTTATTTTCTTTTAAAAGGTTTCTTTCCCAACAGGCTGCATTTTGCTCTTTAATGAGTAACAGACAGAGTTGAGGTTTTCAGCATAGGATTATCAAATACACAAACTGTGGTTAACTAGCATCCATGCTAAGGCCATGAGGACATTATACACCTTCTAATGATTTACTTATGATTATTATTTAAATGAATCATTTATTTTTGATCTATAATTTGGGTAACAGGCTTGTAATAATCATAAAAAGTGGCTATTGACCATCAGGCTATATCAAACTATCACTGAAAATACAGAAAAGGAATGACAGATCTTACTTTTGTTCTTCCCACAGTCTACTTTTGTTCTTCTCATGATCAAAAACTGAATGATGCAACTTCCTGGTGAACTCCAATATTGCATATATTTGAACTGGTGAACATGTTTAGTGTTGAGTGAATATTGTTAAATTATTTAAAAAAAAAAGATTACACTTTCTCTTGAAGTGTATGTGTGTGTGTATATATATATATATATATATATATATATATATATATATATATATATATATATATATATATATATATATATATATATATATATATACATACAGTGCATTAGTTATAGTGAGCTAGAACAGGCATAATGCATGTTTTTTTCTTTCCTTTTTTTTTATCACATGTACTGTATGTTCTCAGGAACATGCACATCCTTGTGTTATTGTGAAGGACACTTTCTCTGTGTTTTTACATAACTTTGCCTTTGCTTTACATCAAATGGCACCTCAAACATGGAATAGTGTGTGTGTGTGTGTGTGTGTGTGTGTGTGTGTTTGTGTGTGTGTGTGTGTGTGTGTGACTGAGAAATAGCAATAATCTATTTAATTTTAATGCTGCCTTCATAATCCATCCAACTTTCCATCTATTCATTTTAATATCTTCCTCTACTTTTGATATTCTTCCACTTGTTTACCCCCATCATCTGTTTGGGGTTTTATCCCTGATTGTTGACCCCCAATTTCACTCACACACACAAATGCACACAAATGTATATTTCATGCCACAGTGCAACCGCCTTGTGCTTCATGACATCTCTATATAAGCTAATAGCATTCTTATAAATCAAAAGTTACTGTATATCCAAATCAATTTTTAATTCATGAACTGTTCATAGTATACTACCATTGTGAGAAACATTCAGAAACTCTTGGCCATGTGAGAAATGAGAGAATATTTCTGATAAACATATTTACATTACATTGGTTATATGAGTCCAAACATTCAAACCCTGATGTATTTGGATATATCATGCATGCATCAGGGCATGTGGTTTCATTTTTCATGTGACATTATATCACATTCACATGGATTTACTTGAGTTCATGTGTAATTTCAGATGAAATCATGGTCACATGTTTTTCCAAATGTGATCACACATTACTCACAATCACATGTGAAATGTATGTGATTTTTCTGTAAGGGTATATAGAAAACATAATGCAGAACTTCTCACATATTCTGCATTCTTTTGTGTTAGGCTTTTCAGCACCATCAACAATCCTGAGCATTAAATACCAGAGATTAGAGTGTGTGTATAACAGTGTTTACCGAGTATCTCCATCAGGTTATGATCCATCATCACCTCCGATAAATCTGGGAGTGTGTAAGTGGGAGGCAAAATTTCACAAGGTGCATGCCTTCATATCAGTGGTGGTCTTCTCAGTGCCCTTAGAAGTCTTCCTAGACTTTCATATAATTCATGTTTCAACATTATCACTCTATGATATGAGGAAAGTCATGGCATGGTATATGGAAATACACCTCAAAAAACTTGTGATTTTCAACTATTATACTCGTTTCTGTACTCACAGGTGGAACAGGGCGTTACGAGGCGTTACCGCAGTGCCATACCAATTAACACATGCTCTTGGAACCGTGTGTCCCGGAACAGTTCGTGTATCAAAGCAGGGCCGTCCCAACATGTCCACCCCACTCATTACACCCTACACAGATGTACAGCAAGCTCCAGCAGACCTGAAGGGGTTTGACACACAGACCACACATCGTCGTAGCTCAATCTGAGCTATAAAGCACAGCTATTATGTGCGTGTGGGATTTTCGGCCTGTTAAAGAAAAGAACGGCCCTCCGGGAATGACAGAGCATCATAATTACACATTTTATTGAGCATTTCGTTCCAGCTAGGACCAATTCTGTTCCTAAGCGTTTCCATTTGCCCTCTCTTTCATGTGGGGAAAGCTCGGAGCACCACGGCTTGCCCGTTTCGAAGGTGGGCCTGACAAATATTTACAGCCTGAAGTGGAGTCACGTCTAATCAGCACTCGCGCACCGGGTTTCAGAGGAATCTGTTCTTGGCACGCGCTTATCTTGTACATAATAAATGATCCTCACAGAAAGACATAGAGCCTTGAAGAGGCTGCCCAAAAATAATAAGTGACACATCTCTGTGGAATCACTTATAATGGAGGAAAGGTAACACACACTGACAAAATGGTGGAAGTAAATCAGGGACTTCCCCCTGCTGTACGGATGAAGAACTGCAGTCAGTGTTTTTTTTTTCCCATTAAATATTTTCATCGAGAATTCAAGGAAGTCGAGGAGTAAAAAAGCAGCCGACACCCATGGTTTTAGGGTGTTTACGATAAAGACACAGGAAGATACAAAACTAAAAAATCCTATGTCCTGATACAACCCCAACAGAACAGAAAGACTTGAATAATAAAAAATAAAAATAAAAACAGATCAAAAAGGAAGCAGGAACAAATGAAGGTGAGAAGGAGAAAATGTAATGCAAAATGTAAAATATGACTTGAATGACATTAAGAAAATGTTCTGCCCAAAATATAACTGCCTTTCTATCAAAATAAGTCAATTGTAATTGGCTTTCTACGTTTCACGCGTTCACAGCCAGTCCTGTTCCTAATGTCCCCATGTGCTTAAACCCAGCGGGTCTGAAATGCAGATTTATGACAGTAATATGTTCTTTTCCATGCTTTAACAATCCATACGGCCTTATAGCTGGCCTGCATTACCCAAAACACACATTTCCCTCTTGTATTAGGAGCTATGGGGATAGCAATCCTTAAAATGAGAGCCATAAATCACACTTGCCAACTATTATTCCATTAACAGAAGCATGGTTCTGTCATTTGGGTCATGCTAATAGTCCACGGATGATGACTGTGACTGTTAACAACGGCAAAGCCGAGTGAAGAAAGAGCGACGGCTTCATTTGTGCCATGGATCAGAGAGACAATCCACTTGTTTGGTGGTCCAGGGGCCTTGTCCTTTTCCTCCCCCCCCCTCTATCATCTGTTCCACATTTCCCTTCTTTTGCTTTCCCTCCTCCACAATTGAGTTTCTAAATCCTGCCTCTTTGTGGTCATCCACTGAGCCCCCACGACAAACTGGTGGCACATTTTCACAATCTGCAGGCCTCAGGATACCAGGATACCATGGCAGAACATATTAAATTTGTTACCAATTTTAAAACTTGGCCACAGTTTGGGCCGTCGGCTCACAGGAGGCCGACGGTTCGATTGGGGCGCGACCGCAACCACAATACAAACAAAGAGCAAGGAAGAGCAGCTACTTGTGTTCACTTTTCTCTGGAAATGTTTAGAGAAAAGACTTGGCAAAAATAACTCTGTATAATGGCATTAGCGTGAAACCAGATCCCTGCCTCAGTGTGTGTGTGTGTGTGTGTGTGTGTGTGTGTGTGTGTGTTGCTCTCATGATACAGTGAGACAATACAAGTACTTTTTATTTAACAGTGAGGCTCAGTCGAGACAAAACAGAAGAATGAGTCAGTTTTTCAAAATCAGAGGTCGTCTGCTTTCATCTTTTATCAGGTACAGGTGTGGGAAAGATGCTTGTGCACTGTGAACTGGGTCCTTTTCATCGTCGGCTGTACTGTGCGGTGAAAAAAGAGAAGAAACTACTAAATTTGAGAGCTATATGCGAAAAATAATGTATGTCTGTTTATGCAAAGTTTATTAATTTGAAATTCAATATGAAATAATGAAAAACACAGAATAATAAAACCTGATCTTATGAGAAATGTGTACAAATTCAGAACGGCAAAATCCATGTGTTTGGATTTTGAACAATAATGGAAAAGTAAAAATAATTAAATAAAATAAAATAAAGAATCTAACTTGGCCACTAACCCCAAAGATAAATGTAACATTTGTATATAATTTTTTTATGGTTATAAATTTGTTAAATGTTAATGTGTAATAAACTGTAATATTGTATCCTTTTATGTATGTATGCATTTGTATGTATAACTCTGTAATTTGCATGCCACATACAGTAGGAAAGTCAAAATTAGGTTAAGGGCATGGTTATGTTAAATTAAAAAAAATAAAATAAAATAACAATCTAGCCACATAAATTTTTCAAATTTATACGCATTCTTCATGTGCTTTAGTTGATTTATGGTCTCTACTAAGCTGTCTAACTCTCTTTAATTCACACATAAGCAAACATAGATACACACATGCACGTATCCAAATTAGTGACAAGGTCAAATTTGGTGTGTGTGTGTGTTTGTAAGTGTATGAGCAAGCACAAGTGTGACAGCATGTCCTGGAAGCACATTTTGATGGTTAATTGTTTTCTCCTCTCTCCAGTCAGCCCCTGATGGAGTGTGTTCAGCCATATTGGTTGTGTGGCAGGGCCATGAGTGCAGCTGTCACTGGTGGAACTGCACTGACCTCTAGAGACTGATCTCTCCAGGCGCAACACACAGACTCACATGCACACGCTCACACACACATGCATAGTGTCTCAGCAGACAGCTCCAGCACTGGTGTGACAGTGGGAGATCAGTCACAGGCCTGGCTGCAGTTAAACACACTCTGCTTATCCCATTTCCCCTTTACACACACTACACACACTCTCCATATATGAAAAAATACTTTGGGGTGGTGTGGTGTGATGTGTCCCGATGTCACACTAGGTTGATTGTTTTCCAATAGCAGCATCTCCTAAGGTGTTTCACCACAGCGAATGAATCAAAATTTTTATTAATTAAAGAATGACACATCCAATTTTTTATTTTTTTATCAATTTATAGTTGCATTTAATTTTCTGTAATGACCATGAAACTAGTTCCTGTTATGACTTACATTATAACAGCTATAATGGGTTGTTTTCTCAAAAGCATGTCAATTTTTCTCTCTTGAAGTTAACAAAAAAAAAAAAAGTTTGTTACAGCGTTCCCTCTGACTGTTACCAAAGTGGCAACACTGGTGATTCCTTCCAAAAAGTTAAATAAACATCTTCTCATAGAAAACTTCACTATATCAACAATTACACATTTTTAAAAATCTGTTTATGCAGATGCATGCTATGCTATACAAGTGTCTGTGTAAGTTGTTACTACAGAAACGACAACATATTAGAACAAGAGCATTGATATAAACCTTACAGCCAGAAATATTGTCAGAGCTGCTGTTATAGAAAATGAATCAACATCTTCAGAATCAAGCATTCAACAGCTCTTTGGTAGATACAGAGTTGCGACCACCCTGGAGTGTCTGTGCACCCAGTCTCACCCCTTCACTGAACCTCGCCTGGCCTTAATGTGTTTAGCAAACACTCATCTATTCTCTTCTGCTCTGTAACACTGAACACAATCTGTTTTTGCTTAATTATAGCCCAGTTCATCCACAGTTCACACAGCTCGGAGTGTGTATATGAATGTAAACGTGTGTGTATGTGATGTATGTGTAGATTTATAATTCTGACTCTAGCCATGACATTATTGAATGTGAAACTTAAATAAGCTGCTGTTTTGTGAAGATTGTTTTTTTTTTTTTGTGATCAGATGTGACCAATAAATATGCATAAATTTTGTAACATTCATAAGTCTGTAACATATTTTATTTATCTTTGTTTCCGTTTAAGTCTCAGGCCTTGTCGTATATCTCTCATTCTTGTGCTGTAACTCTGTGATTACTTTTACAGAAGATCCTCAGTGCTTTAAAATTAACAACTGAATAATGAACTAAGAGTTTAAATCCTACAGATTTAAAGCATTAATTTAACCCAGCATTCAAAAGTTAAGTTTGGATTAATGGCAAAAGAATATTAAGAAGAAGAATACAAAATGATACAAATTATAAAATGCATTACATGTGGTGTGTTCTCTTTTTTTCTTTCTGTCTTTTATTTATTTTTATTTTTTTTAACCAGAGACTTTGGTACAGATGTTAAAGTACACTTTATCTCATTCAACATGTAAACCTCCCCATGAGTTATATTTTGCTGTTGCTGTTATCATCATCATCATCATCATCATCATCATTGTCATTTATGATGTGCAATAAAAACTTAATGAAAAGCTGAAGCAATAAATATACGTGTGAGGCAGGGCTGTGAAACAGTACTCCCCAGAGATAACATAATAAAATAAATAGAAGTAAAGATGCCATTGAAATAGCACTGTGCGCTTTTACCACTGTTTAAAGCATTTTTCAGGCAGAGGCTCTCCGTCAGTGTAGGTAATACATCTCAGTGACGATATCCAGAGACCTGGAGCGTTAACACACTTTCACACACAATGTAGCACATTTCAATTCTCCCCACAGTATAGACAGACAGATTTTAGGAAATCAGATACAGTGTGTGTGGGTGTGTGTGTAAACATGCAGATGCGCAGATGCACAGATGCCCTGTGCCATAAGGCAGTAAGACTCATTAGGCTAGTGTCTAATGCATGAATCAAAGGGGAGAAGAAGGAAACGATCAATCTAACTAATGGGAATCCCAGGTGAGGAATGTGGGCAGAGCTGGTCCAGCTGTACCCTCTCTCAGTGACCTCCCAACTTAAACACACACACACACACACACACACACACACACACACACGCACACACACAGAGACACAGCATATTTTAACACATTATGTCTGTCTACATACACTTAAACAGCTGGTTTAAAGCACCAGCCCCAACATTCAAAATCGACTTAAAACAGACTTGAATACTTAAGTTGATGTTGAATACTCAAATCTGATTGGTCAGAAGGTGTTTTATATTATCCATAACAGCACGGCACTCGTTCTAATATGTTATCATTTCTGTACTAACCATTTGCACGTGGATGTGATCTATAAACTGATTTTAAACAAGACAAGTGTAATTGTTGATATGGTGGAGTTTTCTGTAAGGAAGTGTTTATTTAGCAATTTTTGGAAAGATCCTCCAGTGTCAGTGCTTTGGAACAGTTTTCCATCATGGGAAAGTCTTCGGGACAGACGAGGTCGCGTTTTCCAGTTTCTCAGGAACTGCATTTATTTTGTCATATAAACTTCAAGAGAGAGAAAATAAAGGATGGTGAGGAAGCAACCTTGTTTCTGGGATGTTCCACAACATTAAAAGGAGCTAAAAATAGTACATGTAGTTCTTTAATTACTATACTTTTTTTTTTAAATGCTGTGGTATAATAGAAATAAAAGCGTATGCTGTTGTGTGAAAATAGGTCTCAAGGTATCACCACCACACCCTGTCATGTTTTATCCCATTCTTATACTTGACATATAGGTGTTCGCACACTCCCATATGCTGACACGCCTACACACCACAGCACACCACCCTCTTTCTCAGCTCCTTCTCAGCAGGGCATGAGGGAGCATACAGTAACACATCCCATGTGTCAGCTGTCTGGGTCTCAGTGTGTTTGCTGGTGTCCACACATGTGTGTGCCATATTTACCCACCCAGGAGGACCTTCTCCACATGGGGCTCCATCAACCAGACAGATAAGACTGGAAGAAAAGTGTCATGTTTTTACAGCGCCCATTTCTTTCTATGGTTGTTTATTTTCAGTTTTCATTGTTTCAACAGCTATGAGTGCACCACACAGGCATGGAGAGTGTCCTTTCTCACTATGCTCGAGCTCTAATACAAACACAGGCATCCTCTCTGTCGCAAAACACAAGGGCATCCGGGTCATCCACAACCGGTTCGCTGACAGACAGCCACTTCTGCTTTAATCTCTTAACCTTAGTCAACATTCTCCATCTCATTCCTCACTAACCGCTGCTTATCAGCCAGGCACTCCATTACATACTCGCACACTCGCGCACAGGCAGAGAGAGATCGGTTATGTGAAACACAAGTTGATTTAAACCAGGGAGTGACCTTTGACCTGCCACTTGGAGGATAACACAGAAGTCAAGGAGAGTCCCGAAGTGCAGTCAAAGTCAGCGCCTTCTCCTGCCATTCATGTTTCTATTTTAAATTCGCCTACTTGCATTCCTCGAGCCTGCACCACTCAGGGAACTTTCATTAAATTGATTTTCGGCGTACACCCTTTTAGCAGCTATAGGCCTGAAATATGAAACTTTCACCAGTGAACGCATTTCTTCTTTCTCTTTCCTTTTCCCCTTAGTCTCTATTCCTCGTTATTTTTTCCCCCTTCTTCTTCTTCTTCGTCTTCTACTTCTCATGCGCCGTAACTAATGATCTGGGGAGGGAGTGTGTTTGAAATTCTCCACGGTAACCATTTTCATAATTAAACACTTCTAATTTCAGAGCTTTGGCTGGCTCTGAGCAAACAGGCAGCAGGGCAGAGAGAGAGAAAGAGAGAGAGAGAGACATGCACACAGAGGGAGAGAGAGAGACAGAGAGAGAGAGAGAGCACTTCGACGTCTTTCATTAGAGCTCCCTCTTAATGTGGGCGGTAATGAAACGGGAGGACATTCAGCATTTCCCTGCTCATTAGGAGCTAAACTGAGGGCATTTGTTTGTACAGGATCTGGAGAGGGTTATCAAAGCACATGGTCAATCACATTTAATAATGGGGAGGTATTACACACTTAATGAGTTATTTCGAATTATTCAAAATCTGAAAAAAAAAAAAAAACAAGCATCTACGGAGATTATTCATGCATCATAAATGAAAGTTAGTATTACTATTATTTTTTTTTCCTCAACAAGGTTTAAATTACCGAACAAACAAAGCCCTCTTTAGAGACCTGGTGCATATGCATGTATGTGTAATTTAGAGCCAATGCTCAATAATTGCCATTGTGGGCCTTGGTCTCGCTATAATATATTACACCTGCGTCCTTTTATAGTGTCAATTTCCTCGACTTGACGTTATATGAGAATTCATCTACCATCTGACAGCCTGCCATTACATTCAAACATTCGATTTATATCCACAAAGAAAGATACATATTGATGATTTTGAATATCAGCTCGTTTGTTATGAGAGAGACTTGAGAAGTCCCCGAAAGCAATGCTGGCAGAGACTTAAACAGCAAACCCGTGTTTAAATTATTAAAGAGGGTGGAAATAATAATTGTCCGTATATTCCTCTGCTCATTCTTCTCTCTATAAACACGTCAAACCGGAGGTATTTGACATTCAGCAGAGGTTTGTAATGTAAATGACAGGACTGTATTTCTCCTCCATATCTTAACAGCCAATGAAGTGATCGAGTGGAGAAAAAAAATACAGGCGGCTACAGGTGGGGGTCAATTATCATTTGAATAATCGAGACGGCGGCTGACGGCCTCGGAGCACCCTGTGAAGTGTGACACGTTTCTATCTTCATGCATTTCAATGAAGTCAGACTGGTACATAAAAGGTTATCACCTAGGAAACATATTTGCCTAAGCACAAGTTAAACAGCCGAGCCAGATCGGCATAGATATTCAATTTAGCCAGTCAACCCTGACCTATAAATATTTCAACAAAACCCGGCGAGAACGATTTCTCTCTCTCTCTCTCTCTCTCTCTCTCTCTCTCTCTCTCTCTCTTGCTCTCTCACTCTCTCTCTCTCTCTCTCTCTCCCTCTCTCTCTCTCGCTCTCTCACTCTCTCGCTCACTCCCTCCCTCCCATCTTTGATCCAATTCCATTTCAGCTGCTAGAGATATGGAGGAGGAGGGGAGAGAGAGAGAAAGAGAGAGAGAGAGAGAAAGAGAGAGAGAGAGAGAGAGAAAGAGAGAGAAGGATGGGAAGGGGAAAAGAAAAAGAGATAAACAAAGGGAGGGGTGGTGAAAGAAAAGTCAAGCATACTGCGACTTATCTATTAAATGGATTGTTAAACGCAGCTGGTCTCTCCAGGCCTAGAAGTGAGAGGATAGGAGATAGGGGAGAGAGTGTGCTAGATGTCCCATAAGTTTAAGGGACAGAATGATAGATAATCTATATGGTTTGCTAAGAAACAGATCTATTTGACACATGGCCTCCTCTCTCTCTCAGCATTAATCAGGTGGAGTTTACTGTGCGCTGGAGTAATGTGCATGCGGGCTCCTCAAAGTGAGGCAGAGGTCAAGCAGGACGAGATTAATCAGTGACACACAGCTAAAGCAGACACTGCTCACAATGATGTAAACTACACACCACACACGTTCCATGTGACGTCAGTGTACTATATAGGCAGATACTGTATAACACTACAGTCAGATCTATGAGGAAAACAAGTGAACTTAGTGACACACCTGTACTGACAGATACAGAGACACTGACTTTAGAAAGCTCTCGAGAGAGAATTTTGCAGGCATGAGAAAGACACGGTGACACAAACACCCCCCGAACCCCCCTGCCTCCTCAAATGCATACAGTGAAAATCCCATTTTGCCCCCCAGCTGGGTTCTTGGAGGATTCTGAGCATTCAATTCAATTCAGTTTTATTTTACAGCACTTTTAACAATAAAATATTGTCAGAAAGCATCTTTACATGTAGATTTATATCCCTAATGATCCCCAATTCCCTGAGAATTACATGAAGAAACCTTGAGAGAAGCTAGACAGAAAAGGGAACCCAGCTTCGTCTGACACAGGACAATTACAAATCATTATAGTATACTGTTGTTGTGGGCTAAGGTCAGACAATATTAAGTGTGTTGAAATGATGTTCATTATGAGTAGATTGTGAATTAGAGTCCTGGGATGAGCACAAGGCAGTGTTTATGATTAGAGCAGCAGTTCTTAATTACAAATCTCTAGTATCCAGGTGAGAGAACTGTTTTTGGGAAGAGAGTCCATGTGGAACCATCAACAGCAGCAGAAACTGAGTACAGTGCAATATTTGACCCTCCACTGTTTATAACACCAGGTATTCTTGTTATTCTGGCAGGACAAGTAACCAAATACATCACATGTACTACTGTGCTTCTTTATGAGCCACTTGGCAATGGAAAAACAAAATATGGAATCAGGGATTTAGGATCAGTCAGAACACAGTAAGTGGTGAAAAATGTTTGCAATATTCAAATATCAGGATAATGTACTCTTTGGGTAATCCAAGCAGAGCCAATAGAACAAAAAATGTGACAAAGTTGGTCAACAACAAAGATGGTGGATGAAGACTGATCCCAGAAACACTGGGTATGAGGTGGGAATATATCCTGGATGGGTCTCCAGTCCATCACCGGGCACCATGCACACATTCACATCTAGGGGCAATTTTATCTTCGCCAGTTCACCTACTGGCATATTGTTGGGTGATAGGAGGAAACTGGAGAACCCAGAGAAAACCAATGGGGAGAACATGCACACAGACTGTAACCCAAGCTCAGGTTGGAACTTGGGATACTAGAGGTGGCAAAGCTACCCACTGCACCACCATGCCCCCAACAATGATGACTTTTTCTTACAAATTTATGGAGTAAAAAATGGTCTACATTGACAAACTAGGATTCCTAGTACTAGGATTCCTAGAATACAATTTCACAGGAAAGCCTGGATCTCTCTTTCTTAATGAATTAAGATCTCACTAGAGCCGACTAGAGGAAAATCTACCCAAGGTTCATGTTTGCTTCAGTGGATGCCCCTTTTAACTGTAAATTTTTGTCTAAAATGGTGCTAAAGAACCCAGTGAAGGAGATCAGTAAAATATCGAAGCTGTATAATATGATATCAAACTATTATGTTATACAGTTTTAACATACATTTTATTATGATATGTGGTCATGGAAGATTCTGTGTTTCACACTGTTACATACACACTCCTATATGCCAGTCTTAAGCACACACACACACACACACACACACACACACACACACACACACACACACACACACACACACAGAACTGACAACCTACTCAGCTGGGACTTCTTCAGCTCTCAGCCACAGTATGTCTTTCAAAGACAAAAAAAAGAAAAAAACACTCAGAGAGGAACGACGGAGCGAGAGAGAAACGAGTGCTGTCCAAGCCCCTTCTGTAGGGTTAAGCCACCCGTGGAGCCCCTGATGAGCGCCATGCTGTGACAGAAGACCTGTCAGCAGGGCCACGTTACACTAGCGCTGGCCTGATTTAGCGGCGGGCAGACAGCGTGGCAGCGGGTGAAGGCCCCGGCTATTTGTCACCGCTGTGCCCGTGTCAAAGTGTCAGGCGGTGGGTGCAGCTGGCGCAAAAGACAGGGCCGTATGGCCAGAGAGCCAGGCGCTTGTCAACCTGGGCTGGGGAGAAGCTCTACCCTCCCTCTCTTCATCTCCCTACATGTCTACTCTCTCTCTTTTCTCTCCAAGTCAGTGGCTCTGTCACGTCTCTGAGATGCTGCCGATGTAATCTGCCCTCGTTTAGTTCTTCGTTACACCTCAGCGTGTCTTTCTCCAGTGGCATAGTGGGGTTTTGCAGATACTTTGGACTCCCTTCTTCCATGACAAGTCTTCCTATCATTCTATTCTCCTTTTGTTCTTGTGTATGAAGCCATATATTACATGCAAACTTTAAACATTTATTCTCTACAAAGTGCCATGCAAATGTTATACTTTGGTACATAAAATGTGTGATTCACACCATAATAATTCCACAAAGTGCCATAAACCATAAAACGCTCACTTTACCAAGAATAATGCTGAGAAAAATCATTCTGGTGTATTTTTATGACTAGGATGAAGGTCAGATCATGATCTCGACTTGTCCTTGGGCTTTTCTTACTTTCTTTATCATACCTTTATCTATTTTTTTCTATAAAAAAAATAATAATAAAACAATAAAATCAAAATAAAATAAAACGATAAATCTTAGAGAAACCCACTTTATTCCCTTCAGCACATAAATTCCTGCCACAACAGCATAGTTCCTATGTTTAAATAACAAACCATAGTTTTGATTATGCATTTTATATGCTTTTTTCCCAATTATTCCACAAAGTACTACACAAACTAGTCCTAACTACTGTATATTCATTTGTTTATTCATTTAACATCAGTAACTGCTTTATGCTGGTCAGGGTCACTGTGGATCCAGAGCCTATACAAGGAAAACTGGGCATGAGCCAGGAAAACACTGTGGATGCCACACCAAGACACCCCCCCCCCCCACACACACACGTTAACACATTCAATCACTCCTAGGGGAAATTTAGAGCAGCAAATTCACCAACTGGCTTGTTTTTGGGAGGCTAGAGGAAACTGGAGAACCCGGAGGAAACCCTTGAGGAGAAACTCCTCATAGACATTAACCCAAGCTTAGGATCAAACTGGGGACCCTGGAGCTGTGAGGAGCAGATGGTACCCACTGGGCCAGCATGATGTCCTTATTAGATATAGATATAAATAAAAATAAACTACACAAGCTATAAGCACTAACAACACCAGACGTAACAATAATTGTTTCCTGTGACATTAATATTTTACACCTATTTGAAACACAATTTGTTATTGTAAATTTAAATTTCATTGACAATGATATTTCTTTCATTATTGGTGCCACCACAAGGACTTTGACCATCTTGCTTGTCCAGAGAATGATTAATCTATTGAGATTAATTGGGGGGAAAAAACACTGAATTAAATCGAACAGCAAGTAGCAATGACATTAAACATGCACATAAGATGCAAATTCATTTCTGTATTGTTACTTAAGCTTCTTTCGGTCTGTATTTAGCGACAGGGAGAGGGAGATGTCACCAACAAAAACAGGATATTTATGGGTCAAGCTGGGCCTGGGTGGGTTTTATGGCAGATTATGTCTTTCTCCCTGAAAAGAACACTAGCTGCCTCTACCAGGCTGTGTGGCATTCCCAGAGACTGATGGAAAGAGTGTGATGGAGTGATGAGGGGATTAGCAGAAAGGAGAAGGAGGAGGGATGAGGGAGTCTGTCCATCTTGGCAGTGATGCGCTTGTTGTTTTTTTCCTCCTCCCTTTGTTGTATCCATCGCTCATCTCTTTTCTTTTCCTCCTGTTTTCTTGTTTGCCTGTCTTGCTGTGCCCAACTCACCCCCCCCCCCCCCCCAAAAGTCCATCTGGTACCTTTAGTCACCCTCAAAACAAGATCTCACTGAATTCCCTGGACTAATTATGGAGATACAAACACAGGCGGCCATGGGTTCAAGAGTGTCTTTCTCCGCACACTCGCACACACACTCACACAGACATGTCCCATGAGAGGGAGTTTTTTTGAAAGGGAAAATTAATTGGATCAACTGGCAAGACACTCCTAATGATAAGCGAACAAAGAAATCTTCATATGTCAGCATTCATTTCAAAAGTTTGGCCACACTGATCCAAATGTTTTCTTCATAGAGAAAAAAAATCCTTTTGGATTTTTGTGAAGCATTAATGATCCTGATTGAGGCCTCATCTCAATCCTGGAAACAAGGATCAGTTTTCCTTATTTCACAATAAATCAGTAAGTTTGTTGACCCTGGAGTCAGAGTTAGTGTTTCAAAGCTTTTTTTTTGTTGTTGTTTCAAATATATTTCCCTAAAAAATATATTTCCCTTAGTGTCAATTTCATAGTTTGTTGCTGCTGGGATAATGATTAAAATTTCCTGATGACTCATCCTGCACTAATCTTCCATCCATCCATTTTTGGTACCACTTATCTTCCAAGATGTAAATCCTCCTGTGATGTAAATCACAGGGCAGAGGTGGGAAGTGAACCCCCAACCCTGGAGGGGCAAGGCAAATGGGCTAACAACTAAGCCACCATGTACTCATCTTGTGTTTGTCTAATAAACGCTCTCTAGAATGTACATACTGACAGGGGCAGTAGTATTACTCCTTAGCATTATTTATAGATACTTTGATTATTTTTGCTGCTAATTCTTTCGATATGTAAACCTACCACTAAGATGTATGACATACCTCCCAGTGATGACCCTACAGCTCTCTGTCATGATCAGTGCCATTGACGGCTCAATCATGTACGGCATAACTCGAAAATGGGGCTCGTCAAATGGCAGACAGTGTTTCTGGAAGTAAACCCAGCAAGGTATATCACTGGAGAAAAAATACTTACCTGATGGCAGCTCATCACACCAAAGACTAGTTACTAGGGCTGTAGGACTCAAGTCCAGTCTTGAGACATTTTCTGTATTGACTTGGGCTTATTGGCATTTGTACTTGATCTACGGTCTTGTTCTTGACTGAGAGTTTGTAAAAATAATATTTGTGGTGTCTTTTCTTTTTGCTTGCAAGTTTGACAAGCAGTAATTCTTTCTTCTAGAAAACAGTCTAGTCTAATCATCTAAGGATTGGACAAATAAGCATTTGATGGTCTTGATCCTGACTCTGTCTCTTTCATTTGGACTTTATTTTGACTTGGCCCTGACCCTTTAAGACTCCATCTTGACTCAATCTCTGCTAGTTCTGGTCTCGGACTTGTCTTGAATTTGACAGTAGTGGTCTTGACTGGACTACAGTGGTAATAGCTACACAGCTAAAGTTATTAGGTCAGAAAGAGAAGAGTTTTCACAGATGTTAGATTTTTATATTTTATTTACCATCTCTGGTATGATTAGTGAACTGATGCCATGTCTTATTTAAAGAAAAGACAACAATGAAAAAAAGAATGTTTAAAGACAATTGGACAAAAAACGATTGTGGAGTGATGGAGTCTTTGGCTCTAGTCAAAAATGGTAACTTGAAGGACCACTATGTAACAAAATATAATATATCCACTAACTCCCAATATAGCCATTAAATATCATTAATTATTAGCAAAGAAAAGCCAACTGTTGTCGACATTCACTCGTGTGAGCTGCATAATCCAGAGCTTTGTAAGTAAGGACTTTTATGTAACTGGATGTTTATGTAACTGGACAAATTTTAGTTAAAGTCTTCAGTCATGGATGGCAGCAGTGGTGAGAAATCTTCGCTGTCTCCACAGTCACTCTTCTCCATATTTAGCTAGGTCACTAAGCTATTGTCAAGTTTCTTTAGACTTGATGAGAAAGTGACGTATCTCAAAGGCTGTTGGATCTTATGTAAATCAGTCAAGCACTTCAACATACCATCACTACGACTTCCTGATTCAACATACAGATCAAATCATGTCTCTCAAGCCATTTCACAGGGACTTTAAATGTGCAGATTTGAATCCTCTGAGTGCTGCACATGCTCCTCACAGTATGTTCAGGCTTAATGGTTTCCATTTCACTGCCACTTATGTTGTTACAAATCAGTTTAATACATCAAAAGCAAATCATTCTCTCGGTTTGACTGCCTGGGCATTGAGTAACTCATACCGTCTCATTTTTCACACATGGCATCAAGCGTGTCCAAAACTTCACACCCCCCTCTTCACCTCCTTACATAAACTCCTCTCGTTTTCCATGTCAGATCTGGAATCCATCTTAAACACACACCGTATCGCATATCCTCAACCTTGACTTACTAATTCTTCCTTTGACAATGTTTTCCATTATTTTCAGAACGAATAAGATTGTTTAACAAGGCCTGTGGTAAAAACCTCACACCACGGCTGGTCTTTTTAAAAACTTAACACACATGAGAAACATATGGTAGCCTCACATATCCACCAGTGTGTAGACTTGAATATGAAATAGGAAAATGATTTAAAAGAGATCACTGTGTTTTGGAAGAGCAGACATTTGTAATTATCTTTTCTTCGCTAATAAACCTGTGATAAGCAATTGTACTTGAGCATTTCATTAAGGAGTTTCTTGAATAAAAGATGGTGGTCTGGTACAGTAAAATATGATTTATATACAGTATACAACTATTAGAGAAATGTTAGATGGTTTTGCTATTGACTGGCTATTAATAATAGAATATGCTATTGTAGTTTTGCTACAGCAATAGACCAGCTATTGGAACTCAACTTTAACCATTCAACCAACATTTAATCCAAGTTTTTATTTTCTGAAAATGTCTCCATTTTGCTGTTAAATTGGTAACAGGGTTGGGTTTTTAGCCTATAATTAGCATATTCATGAAATATGGTTAACTAGCACCCATGTTAATGTTATAAGTGAGTGATCTAGTGATCTAAATCATTATCACTGAAATTAAAGAAAAGAGAATGAGAGGACTTACTTTCTTCTTCCCATGATCTTGGGGAAATTCAGATGATGCAACTTCCTATTGAAAATGTAACTAGTGGAATATTCCAAATTCAATTTGAACATACAAACCTGTTACCCAAATTATAGATTGAAAGTAAATTATCAGTTAAAAAGGTCCAATTTAAGTAGTTATGTTAGCTAGCTAGATACAACAGCTTACAGGTTCTGTGGTTAATTTACAGGGTGTCCCAAAAGTCTCCATACACAGGGGACTATGTTTGCCAGCACCACGTCTGTGGATGTTGGTGGACGTCCACTTCTCAGTTGGTCTGCAACACTTCCAGTCTTTTTTGAATTTGTTAATAAGTTTGGCAACGGTGTCCTGTGTGATGTGTTTGCCATGTTTCCTGTTAAAGTCCATCGCAACCTTGGGACAGCTTCCTGATCCAGCCATGAGAATGATTTCAATACGTTCTTCTTTTGTCAAAGGCTGGAAAGAATATATATATATATATATATATATATATATATATATATATATATATATATATATATATATATATATATATATATATATATATATATATATATATATATATATTATAAATCAAGTATGAAACATTTTGGAAGACATTTTGCTAAAAAGTGTTACTTTCCCCTATGTATGGAGACTTTGGGGACACCCTGTAGTCGTATGTAACACTTGCTGATTTTTAAGTTCACTTTAACCTTAATAACACTTGATACGAATCGAGTCCCATGAGACCCTGTTGGTTATACATGCACCTTTATAAAAGATATCAAAGATCTTTGTTGAAGGTGTCAACACCCAATCACAGACAGAAACATACACATGTTGAGCAACTGGTTATAAAAAGTCCTGTATGGAATTTCTCTTCATTCTCCATGCATTAAGGTCATGTATTGGAACAGACAGTTTTGGGCCAAGTGTCTGAAACACTCAGAGTGCTCCAAAGAGCAGGTGGTAAGTCTGAATTACAGAAACAGACATTCACATTCACACTCGCACTCAAAAACACACAGCTAATGAGCACACCTGTGAGATGGTTTCACCAAACCCCCCGTCCACTTTCTGCCAATATCCTGCCCTCCTGTCAAAGGTCTGAACAGGTGGCACAGCGAGGACCAAGCACCTCTGACTGGCACAGAACTAACACACAGAACACCAGTGCCATATTAAACTCCCAGTGCTCGTGGCTCAGGCTGAAACCAGTAGCATGAGGCCAGTTCCTCACCTCCTAAGCCGATTAAAAACAGCAACCTGTTCTCTGAAGAACAGAATGGGAAATCAGCATGCAAACTTTCCGTCCATATAAATAGCTAATACTGATCAGTTTAATCAGCACACTGATATTCAGGTGTTCTGGTAAATTTCCGTTGTATTTCTGTTATAGTAATAATCTATCCAGGCATTTTATTCTGTTCACTGCAAATTTATAGGTTTATTTTAAAATGCCTAATATATTTTTGTGTTCATTGAAAATGATTGAAATATTCACAACTTCACAAAACAAAACAAAAAACGTCATAAAAAATATACCCCACAAAAGCATTTTGCATTTTCTGATTTGATTGGTTGGTTGATTAAATGACAGACTTACTTACTTACTAATTGTTGATTGTACACTATTTGACCTTGAATGCTAAATTACCTTTAGAAAGTATTTAAAGTATTTTTGTTTTGTTTTTTTTTATTTATCCCCACAGGGATGTAAACTTTTGCACTCAACTATATATTTCAGGAACATTATCATTATTTTTGATAATTAATATTCCTCTGTGAAAAAAAGTGATTGATTTAAATTTTGGGACACAAGACTAACAAATAGCTTTCAAATAGTACACTTGTGTCTCATGAGTATGTGTGTAACAGGAAAACAGTAGGTATGGAGGACACTCCCCCACACACAATTAAACAGAACGAGCACCTCACTGGGAAGGCGAATATTTGATTTAATAACCAGTAATATAAAAATACAGATATACAGGGTATACACATTAGCACATAGCATCCTTCAGATACATACACACATACAGTACATGCAGAAGTGATGGTACAGCCTGTGTAAGTCATTTATAAAAACACATTTTCAGTTAAACTGACCAACACCTAATAGCTTTCTTCATTTTTCATTTTCACCACATTTCTCTCTCCATGTCCCAGTTCGCACATGGACATCTGACCTCGTGCCCCACCCCCCAAAAAAATGGGAATGCAGAGAGAGAGAGAGTGGATAAAGGAATCAAAGGCAGGCTGCAGGACAAATTTAAGGAGATAAAATGTTCCTTTATTGCAGGATGGAGCCCCACTCAGTGAGCACATGAAAGCCCGATCTGTGTCGAACTAGCCGTCCGATACGACCGAGACCTCTCACATAGGCAACGCTCCGCTAGCCAGGGCCTTCACACACACTCAGACACACGCACACACACACACACACACACACACACACACACACACACACACACACACACACACACACACACACACACACAAATAAGCAGGCTGTTCAAACTTACCCATATTCACATATAAAACTGAGTTCAAAGGTTTGCACACCCATCGTACACAAAGAAGACCAATTTGTCCCCATTTGTTTCACAAATGTTCCTTGAATATTATATATTATTATAATTGGCAGTTTTTGTTAGCAAAAGTGAAAGAAATTTAAATTGTATAATTTAAACATATAAACTAGTTCTGAATTTGATGCAATTTAATTTGTAATAACTTGAATGTATGTCTATGCTTTCTCTTCATAACTGAATCCAACATGAAGTAGATGGGCTCACCCATCGTCTTCTTAAACACATATATTTGCTAAGCTTTGTCCAATTAGATGTAGGTTTTCTATCCTGATTTATCCGCTGACATTAAAGAATATCCCACAAATACACTGAAATCATGTGTGCAGTCAAATTTCTTGGCAGTTTGAGATATTGGTGGTAAAAAAATAAATAAAATAAAAAAAAAGAGTATGCAGACTAATCGTTATTGCTAAATGGGCCCAGGTTAACTGAATGGAGGATTGTCCTGATAATAGCCCAGGTCAGAGATTATCTCCTCTTACCAAGGTGTGTAGGATAATCCAATTTTTCAACAAGGGCCACTCCGACAAAGGCCATTCATAGACATGAATGGGAATTACCAGCTCCTGTTCAAAGCTGGCCTGCTGTGGGTGGAAACACAATAACGTTAATTACATCTTTTCTTCCAAAGCCCTTCCTCTGCTAAGTGCAGCCGTTGACAGAGAATTTGGCATTGGAGTGCTACACTGTGCTGCGCTCCTGACTGCTCGTGCATGCCAATTTCTTTTTTTTTTTTTTTTTTTTTTTTTGTTATTGCTCTTTTTTTCATACGTCGGAAGCCAAAACAAATCATATTAAAATGTTAGTGAAGAACACAAAACCTTTTGGCTGTCCCAGGAACATCCAGTGCCAGCTAAACTTCATGTCAGAGAGAATGGGTGTTAGGAAAGCTTTTAGGAAACCCTGCCCCTGCCACAATTATAAATAAGTTCCTTCATGGCGGGGCCATCATGGGTGGGCTAGAGGAGGCCTGAGGTGCTTGGCGAGAGGACAACCGATCACTGAAGTGGCTGGAAAGCAAGCTCTGCAAGCCCTCTCAAATATCCACTTTGTTACTGAAGAAATGTCTTCTTTCAAAGGGCCATTTGTCAACATGTTTACAGTGACAATTCTCATAGCTAAGGAGACAAAGGTTGAGGGAGGGGAGTAAAAGAGAAGGCTGTGAAAGAAACGGAAAGGTGGGAGCAAAAAAAAAAGGGTGTGTGTGTGTGTGTGTAGGGTTTTGAATGCAAAATATTAACAACATGCAGTGGCATGTTGTGATTCAGTAGACTGCTAGCAATAAGTACGTTGGTGGAGTGCATGAATATTCAATTCAGTGTGTGTGAGTCCAAATGTACCATCTTTATAATTGGTATTTATAATACAAGTGCCTGTGTGTACAGATGTGTTTGTGAATGTGCATACACTCATGCATATGAATGCACTCTACTGACTGTACATGTTTGCATAAATTATGTTTCTTAAGTGTGTGTAAAATTACACCAACCATTTGCCACTGGGATGTGCAGTCATTCACACACACTCCCTGTGAGACCATCATGCCTGGCAGCTCAGTCATCACAGTGACCATATCCTCAAGAGATCTTCTTCCACACTTCATTTATGAGGAAAGAAATGAAAATATGGCCTTTTATTTTATTATTTTTTTATCTGTGCCCCAATACCCAAGAGCAGGGTGCTGGCACATGCTATATAACCTTCAGTTTTGTGGTCCATTACTTCATTTGGTAGTTTGTTTGCTCCACAAACACATGAATCAGGCTTTTCTGGGAACTTGTGAATCTTGATACATGTATGCTGCTGTATATTTTCCTTGGATATATTTTTTTAAAAAATTGGTGCTTTAGTTTTAAGGATATGGTGTAGGGAATACAGTGAAAATAAATGCAATTTTATTAGCAATTGTTCTATAGCAACAATGTTGACTGGCAGACTGCTGCCCATATGCGGCAAAATATTGGAAAAAATACTGTGGCAAAGCTGATAAATGGGATAAATGGGGACCCCCTGACCACAGTTTAGCAACTCCAGTTTTCTTGCATTTATACAGTATAAATGATTTAGCTGAATACAGCTCATGAGACTAGAGCATTAACTCAGTAAGGGGAGTGCTTTCACAGATTTTTCAGACCCTCTGTGGTTTAATTTGAGAATTGACAATATGGGTTGTTTAAACAAAAGTTGACAATAAAAACAGGATGTTTAAATATGATTGAACAAAGAAGTATACATTTATTCTCCCTGTGGTGTAGTCAAAAGTAGTAACGTGAAGCGCCAATGCAAAAACACAAAACGTAACCACTTCAAATTGTCTTATTTATAGCCATAGACTAATAACTAATGGTTTAGCATTAAAAGGTAACTGATGTAACCATACAGTCATGTTAGTCACTTATCTGGGCCTTTGTAAGCAAGAAAATTTATGCAACTGGATCCCTGTTCTAAACTATTCATATTTTTTATTTTTATTTATTTATTTATTTTTTTCATTTTTGATTCAGGCTGTTAAAGTCCTTGAGTCGAAACACTGTTAAACCCATGAAGGCCTCCCCAAAAAAGAAAGGATGTCTTAAGCCGGTCTTGGCCTTGATTTACTCAGCCACGCGTTGACCATTTCTGCAGTGATTAGGATTAATTACAAGACAATCCGAAAAGATTATAAGCGGCAGTTTTAAGACTAGCATGTGGCAGGCCGTGTGCCCTCTTGAGTTAAACTATTAATCCCTGACCAGCTGCTCCACCAAACAACAGATGACATGTGAGCTCTGATGAGTTTCACTTTCTTTAAGAGCACTGGATTATGAAAAAAATCACTGACATGAATTGTACTTCTGACGTTCCATGTATAGCTATGAAATATTATATTAATTTAATATTATATTAAGGTAGACTTAGTAATCAGTATACAATAGTGTAGAATATAAATATATATATATATATATATATATATATATATATATATATATATATATATATATATATATATATATATATATATATATATATATATATATAGTATAGATCATATTTTTTTTTAAATCTAATTAGTTCAAGATTATTTAAGTCAGTGTTTCTCAGCAGGTCTTGCCTTAAGTAGTTTGTAGTACCTGTAGTTTGTGTACTTAACAAATCTAATGGGCACTAATGGGAAAGTTGAACCAGTCCAAAAGCAGAATATAAATAAAGATAATGTTAGTTTATCAACACTATGCTGAGAAGAGCTACTACTACTTGTTTGTTTGCTTGTTTATTTTCTTGCTTTTTTTGGTCAAAAAATGTGGTTTGCTACCAAGGATACAATTGCTACCAAGGATACACATTAGATACATGTTGTATCCAAGTTCTGCAAGCTTATTAAAAAGAAATAAAGATGTTAGATTCAGAGAAAGACATACACTTGACCCATTATGTGTTTTCTTGAGACACACTTTTGGGTTGCAACCCAGCAGTTTTACTTGCACAGACGTTGTGGACTTAGATCATTATGCATGAGAACTTTAAGATCAATTTAGGGCAAAATACAGGAAGTGGAGCAATTATTTATGCAAATACATATGTCATAATACTTTGGGTTTTTTTCTCCATTTAAGGTTGGAGTTGTCAATGACGGAAGTACAGCAGCAGTTGTTGGAACAATCGACTTCTCTCTACTTGTCAATTTAATAAAGAGAAACAGGGTGGGAGGGATGGACTTGCCCCAAGTGAAAACTAGCATGAAGGCCCGGCCATCTCAGCTGCTTAGAGTTGGCAATAGAAGAGCAACCGCTTTTCTTCTCTCCTCAGAAAAATCATTAATCATCACTCTTTTTTCTTTTGCTCTTGCCATCTGATCTGAACCAAACTCTCTTTCTCACCCTGTCTCCCATGTCCTGATAAGATCAGACGTTTAAGACTGGCGGCGCGCTGCATGCCGGCACCACCAGTATCACTATTCACTCCTCTGTCTCACTCTCTCTCTCACTCATCTTTTCTTTCTTTTCGCTAAAAGGGAACCGTTTAAGCCTGAAGAGGAGATGAAAACCAAGCCACACTCACACACTCACACTGCTGTCACCTATCACAACCTGCCTGCCCTCCCTACCATTTTGCCTGTTTGAACACTTTTCAATTGTGTGTGTGTGTGTGTGTGTGTGTGTGTGTGTGTGTGTGTGTGTGTGTGTGTGTGTGTGCAGTGATACTGTTAGTGATAGCAGACAATTCCCTCCTCTAGGCAATCATGAACAAAGAAGCACTAACTGCTGAACTCCAGAAGAAAAGTCACTCGTTGAAGGATTGATGGGGAGGGAGTAAAAAAAAGAGTAAATTTGTGATTTTGCTGCTAAACTACTGGGAATTATGGACACAGAGCATAAGTGACTAATGACTGAGCTAGCAAATAATGATTTACCTAGGTAGCACAAAGCCTGTAAATCTTTTATACAGGCAATGTAAAGGCAGAATGACACTGAAAATGAGACAAAACTGTCAGGAATCTCAACATTTCCCTCAGTTGTGTTGGTTAATGAGTAGGAAAAGACTTCATTATAACTTAAATTATACTATTGTTATGATTACCAATTAGCACTGACCACCAATTTAACTTTCTTGTCTTCTGGCATAAAGAGATACATCAACTTTGCTTCAACTTGGCAAAATTTCACTTTCAATGAGCTGAATACCCCAAGAGTGTGCCTTTCATACGGACTGTTCTAGTTAACTCAGTTAACACAACTGCTTTTAATCTCTCTCTCTCTCTCTCTCTCTCTCTCTCTCTCTCTCTCTCTCTCTCTCTCTCTCTCTCTCTCTTTTTTTTTTTCTCTGTCTGTGGAAGTGTTCAGAAACATTTACCATTATGCTGGTTCACTAAAACATCTTGAATTTGAAAGCATACTAGAAATTAACTTCAATTACTCCAGTATTCATGAGGATATCTAATTAAAATGAGATGTGTGCATATACCAGATACATTAAAATGTAATGTAAATAAAAGCAGAAAGAACCTGATATAAATTTTATATCTTTGAAATTATTTACTTCGACAAAGAAAGTCTGTCGTGGACGTTGGCATGAAAATAGCAGTTGCTTTAAAAAAACAAAATCTCCAAGTAAGGAAAAGTGATGAGGAGAAGGATGAAGAAAGTGAAAAGGAACTAGGTTTATAGACTAGACTTATAATAAGCGAGAGGAATTATGTTAGGATTCCTATAAACCCACCACTTGCCCAAACCTTATCTAATATTAGTTAGTGAGTGACAATTCTCTGCACATTTGCCAATGGGAAAATGTGTTTCCATATTAACTTTCATACTCTCTCTCTCTCTCTCTCTCTCTCTCTCTCTCTCTCTCTCTCGGCTTGCTTTTCTCTTAAACTTACATAAAGTCTGTCCAGCCTGTAGCACCCACAATCAGTGCATCATATATTAAATTACTGCACTGTGTGCTCCATTTACAGAGTTTCTTCATTCATCCTTAGTAATTGCCTGGTCAGGGTGATGGTTTAAATTAGGCAACTAGTTTGTTAACAATTTTGGGAACCAACTAAATTTGTTACAAAATATCAAATAACAATCTCATGCACATCTCAGTTGAGCGCAGTTATGGACTTGCATGATATAACTGAGGCCATTTCTACCTCTTTTTTCCTTCCAAGGATACTGTGTGTATAGTGGTATAGTTGTTGTTTTTTAATTAATTTATTTATTTTTCAGTAATTTGAAAATCTGCTTCTATGGTGTTATATAGCAGATGAACATGTTCTGAAGAGAACATGAACTACCATATACATGTGCTAACAGACTCATAATTGTCTTGTGGATCAACAGGTGAGATAGACATTACATCATCCTCATCCAGAGAGCAGCATAATTAGGTGGACTAATCTGGTATGAGCAACACTGATTTTGAACATTGTTCATCAAGAAAAAAAAAAAAAACACAAGCAGAGCCGTGATCGTAATGCAAGGTATGCATTCATGATAGTATTTAGCAGCTTATTGTTTTAATTTGCATGTCTGGGAGGCTATCTATGCAAAAACAAGGAGAGAAAAGACCAACAAACATCAAAGAGGCCAACAGGCAGTATGTAGCTGCTAATTTCTTAGCGAGAGAGTGAGAGAGAGAGAGAGAGAGAGAGACTCAGACTCTCCCTCCTCCAACTTCAAAGCTGTCTGTGGCCTGAAAAGGTCAGTCTGGGTTTTGACGTGGATCTGCAGAGGTGAATGAGAATCAAGCAGCCAAGGCGAGCCGCCTTCAGAAGTCAGGCTTGCACTATTAGCCCATCCCTCTTGCGTGCACACACACACACACACACACACACACACACACACACACTGCTTTGACAAAGAAGAAAAACAGGAAAATTCAATAATGCCCTTGAGAGGCTGGATTACCTGCGAGAGGAGAGCAAGATAGAGAAATCTCCAACGCCTCATTCCTCCACTCAGCTGAACAGATCTCTAGCACATCAAACCTGCACTTTGAAGCCTCAGTTGGACCCTGAGAGCCCAAGACAACAGCTAGCATGGGGTGTGTGTGTGTGTGTGTGTGTGTGTGTGTGTGTGTGTGTGTGTGTGTGTGTGTGTGTGTGTGTGTGTGTGTATATATATATATATATATATATATATATAAAATATTATATAGCCCGGGTGTGTGTTTGCGATGCTTCATTTTTATATCATTAAGTAACAGACTTGATTAACAGATCCTGGAAACATATTTCTGTCATTCTGATGCTAAAGCACATTCATTTTCTAAAAAAGGAGTAAGCCCTGCAGTGGTATCAGTGTCAGCGTGTGACAATATTATTTTTCACTATTGATGCTGAAGGCAAACATTCATGTAGAGGGGAAAAAAGCAAAATGTTAAGTTAAGGATAAAGTGCTATTACGGTTTGACACCCACACAAGGACTGGTTTTTGCCCATCACTCAACCACACTTTTGTTCAGCATAAAAAGGTATTTCACAAGAGAGAGGAAATGAAAATGTAGAACAAAAGAACTGCCTCTTCAAACACTGAAGCTTTCGTAATTAACACTGTTTACACAAGTGCTTGGCAGGTACAGCATGGTTCATCCGATTGGATTGACAAAAACGTTGCAGTGTTGGCACAACAAGACACACAAAGATCTCTTTGTTCCACCCACAAAGTCTCAGTGGCTGTAACTTCAAAAAATGAAGATGACAGATATTTAAAACCACAGAAAGCAACTGATTGATGAGATTTGTTTTTTGGATTTATAATACAATAGAGGCACGTCCCAGTTGAGAATATATATCAACTGACACATTATGCCTGACTTAAACCTAAGTACCTAAGTATGCTATAACATACAGTATGTCTTCATAATTCACTCCTAAAATCAAAAGAACAAGAGCTTCTTTTGTGCCTCAGCATTTGCTAGCAATGTTCAACATTATACTAATGAGAAATCCGATGTAGAAGTAGTGCAGACAGGAAACGTTGAAGTCCCAGAATGCAATGTAGCTATATTGACAAAGTAGTGCTGAAGACTCGACTCAGCTAGTAAGCGATCTATGAGATGATGAGCACAATGGCATTAGCATGAAAGTTGATGCTTTGGAAATTGAACTGTTTGAGCAGAGTATAGAAATCAGAAAGTAAGAGAGCTGGGCAGACTAAAGGACTAAAGCGCTGCTGCATCACTCTTGACAAAACAGTCCAGGACAGTATACCTCCCTGCCTCCCTTTCTCATTTCCTGGTTTATTCTCTATGTAAGCACATGTAGTTCATTTACCCATTGCGCATTCAATAGAGTTGTGTAAGCCATGTTTTCCTTGATTGCTGTTTCTGTGATTTGACCATTTTGCTATGCCATGTTTGACTACTCTTTGAATTTCCCTTCCATTTTGATGATTGATTCCAATACTGTGTTTGACTGTTCCTTGATTAAGTCTTTCAGGGTGGATTTTTTGGAGAGCTTAATTAGTTTTTGACCTCCAAGACCCAGGGAGCATCATAGAGAATATTGAAACAGAAGATTTATATCAAATGACCCATTTCCACTATGTTTGAGCTTTAATCTTGGCCAGGCTTAAAGCTGCAATTTGTGTGTGTGTGTGTTTGTGTGTGTGTGTTTATTTTTCACTTTGACATCAAGACTGTGCTGGAATATAAAGGAGAGTGTTTCTCCATTTTAACTGCCAATTAGTCAATAATTTCCGTCCTCCCTTCTGTTTTGTTCCAACAAAATGTCTTCAAGGGTTTCTCACTTTGGTTGGGTGTGACGCCATAGATCATAACTTGCTTGGGCCAAACCAAACAAAATGTCTGTTTTATTCCATTTCTCTTCCTTTCTCAGCAATGAGTAGAGGCAAGCTTCACAACACATTGCCCAAATGATACTTATAGATGCCATAATGGAAACCGCTCAACAGTCCAGCTCGAACCAAGACACATAAACACACACAAACATACAGAAGAAAAGGACTAGCATCTATCAGACCAGACTGATAAATTCAGCAAATGTGATTATTCTTTCGGTGTTCAAATAAATCCCACAGAATGGATTTTGTTTCACCTAAAATCCCTTTTTCTGTCACACCTCTTTCCCTGAATATGATTGGCACATCAATTACGTGCATAAATTCTAATACACATCCATCATATCGGTGCAAACAAATTGAGATGACATCACTGGCCAACTCCTGTGAGGACAGATTTATTTTTCTAAACTGAAGTTTATTTTTCTAGGCTGGTGCAAAAGTTAGTTATTTATGACCTTCTCCTTAAATCCACCATGACATTACGTTATAAAAAGACTTTATTTCAATACATCTGCCATCATGACTGAATTGTGACAGTCTATTCGAAATTCAAAATATAGTCACCTGATCTCGCGTCAAGAAGTGTCAAGTCGAGACATACGGAAATGTGGCAAATGAAAAGAATGACATTCAGTGCCTGAAGAAATAAGTAGGCTATTCAAAGGCAAGTATTTATACATTTGTGTGTGTTTGTGTGTGTGTGTGTGTGTGTGTGTGTGTGTGTGTGTGTGTGTGTGTGTGTGTGTGTGTGTGTGTGTGTGTGTGTGTGTGTGTGTGTGTGTGTGTGTGTGTGTTTAATGTAGGAACTAGATGAACTGACTAGAAGCATTCACTCCTTTGATTAACTGAACTGCGCACACTTGGGCTCAGAAGGCAGCTGCAAGAAAAGCTCTCGATTTCCAATAAAACCAGATTTATGCTTATTCAAAGACAAACTGAAAGCCATTACCAAGCACATTAAAAGCCTCTTTAGCTGCCAACTAATATTCGCTCCCCTCTATAATTAATTTAATCATATTTTCAGCTTCTTTCCGGGACATGAACTATGAATCCAATTTCATGTCTCCTTATTGAGAAGCCTCTGTATTGCTCCATGTATACAGACTTCATCATTGTGAATGTCTTTGTTAACTCTGGCTGCCGAAACCCGGCATGCGAGACGAGGCCTGCTTCACTGTGGAGGGGAAATACAATGAGAGAGAGAGAGAAAAAACAATATAGGAAATCCGAGTTATTAAATTGGATATTGAGGTAATGCATAATCTCAAACCGCCTGGTTGGAGCCTCCCAGAAAGCCTTTGTTTAGCCAGTGAGCTGCCGCACCCCCAGTAATTGAAAAACCAATTCAGATTTCTTATGAGCACCGGAGCCGGGGTGCTAAGGAAAAAAAAGTGGGTGGATGGATGGATGGATAGATAGATGAAGTGGAAGGGAGCATTAATCTTTATAAGGTTATTATTTTTTCATCCTCATTTTTTTCCCCCTCCCGATGAACTATTCTCCTTTGCATAATATGATTGCAGTTAGTAGGCTAATAAAGTCGGGCAGGAGGAGAGAGAGAGAGAGAGAGAGAGAGAGAGAGAGAGAGAGAGAGAGAGATGGTGAGGGAGTAGGACTTTCTGATTCACTGTGAACTCTCAAACTCACGGCTCTAGTTGCTCGTGTTCTTTCTTCACTTGCAAAGCTCAGTGAATGACTCCATTAGGTTGGAGAACTTCTTTGGAGCATCAAGACAAACTCTTAACAAGCCTCCAAAATGGAGACTATGAGTGTCTACCGAAAGTCACCCATACTCACTCACTCCTGAAATGATTCCATGGTCTCAGACTCCCAGCATGCATTAAACAGATGGAATAAAAATGCAAGGATGACTAATAGATTGCACAAAAAGGCTAGATTTATTATTCTTTTTAATTTAATACAAATATGCAACAATCTGGCCTAATATGTTTGGCCTAATCTGAGAGTTAGGACACCTCTCTAAAACTGTCTGTATACTAATTCTGTGCTGATTAATCACATACAGTAATCACGTACAGTAAACTGTTAATCACGTACAGTAAACTGTAAACCGTAAACCGAAAGTAAACTGTAAACCGAAATTACTGGCACCTTTCTTAAAAATGTCTGCCTTTCTTCCATCCAATATTGTTCTGTTGTCCTGTCTGTAGCAGTTAGTGTGCACAACTTGTGTCATTTGTTCTCCTGTGTATTTATTGCATATTTTTGCACTCGTCTCACAACATCGTGCATTGCACTTTATGTAGTCCTGTGTACCATGCTGCTAAATTATGTGCTGCATGGTTGACATGACTTGAACGTAAAACAATATATACTGTACATACTGTATACTAGGGGTTGCATAGACTAATTGACTAATACATTCACTATTCGCCGCTGTGGGGATGTTGACTAGTTGGGATGGTGGAAAAACACCAAGGCAGATGGTAAAGAAAGCTGCTAAATGTACTTTATTAGTCTGAAAATATTTCAGACTAGATGAAGCCAATTTAACAGTCAAAAATATACTGTAAGCCTACACTGGGTAAAGCCTTTTTTTATTTTGGTTTAATGGACAGTTAACACTTTATCACTTTGGAAATAGGAATTTCTTCTGCAGTTATTTTTGTTGTCCTTAAAAGATAATTGAAAGAAATAAAATCCTTGCACTGTGGCACTGAAACTCAATGAAATCCATTGAGACCAGCTCTTTAGAAGTCGTGGGTTGCACATCGCTATCGGTTACCACTCAGCTAGTTTCGAGTCAGATCAGCGACGCATGCCAGCTCAAAGAGGCCGAGGCACACTACTGTGATACTACTGAGTCCAGAGTTGAACTTGTTGGAAAAACCTCCCAGACACTGCTGTAGACATTGCATCCTCCAGCCATCCACTAAGCTATAAGAAGTTAGCACACCATCCTACAGATCAACAATTTCATCTGAGCCACCACCTCGTCCATATTAGTGCATTTTGAGAATTGGCATGTCATTAAATACAGTAATATGTTACACAGATGTATTATTTTGCACATTTTTTTTGCACTGATTTATTTAATTTCATTGTTAACAGTGTATCCTAAAAGACACTGAAGCTGAAAATGTATTTTGTAGGCAGTTTAGGGCTGTTAAATGAAGTGCAGTTTAATCCCTTAAAAAAAAAAAAAAAAAAAAAAAAAAAAAAAAGGCAATGTACTCATACAGTTATTCCTTTATCTATGGAAAAGACTACTGACTACTAGTTGAATTTTTTGTTTGTTTGTTTGTTTGTTTTTTGTTTTTTTAAATCTCTGGCTGACTAAAAATTAGAACTCCTCCAAACCCTACTCTATACATGCTGTAAGTGGTGTGCTTAAGCATAAAGCAAATCTCTGGTTTCAAAGGTTCATGGATACTAAGAAGGGGAAAAAACAGGGAGGACAATTTGTTTATTAATTTTAAATATTTATTAGAGATGTCAACTTGCCACACAATTTTCAGAGAAAATATTATTTAAAAAAAAAAAAAAAAAGTTGTGAATGTCTTTTGCAAAAGAAAGGTAAGTAGATTCTCAAAATGGTATAAGTGCAATTTATATACAATCTCACCCATTCTATTAAAGTATGCCAGTAACTCTGAAGCTGGATCTACATGCAATTTGTGGGGGGGGGGGGGAATAGAGCAATAAATTTAACTTAATTAATACTTGAGTAATACTTAATAAATACTAAATTAATAGATGTTTGCCAGTTGTTTTAAGCTTTTTTTTCTTTGGGTCATAGACCTTTTATTAAAGAACATTTACATACTTGAAACATGACGCCATCTACTGTCTACATCTATTTGTAGCCTGCTCTGGATAGAACAAAAACCTGAATCAATGTCTTTAGGTGCTAAAGATTCAGTTACGTGCATTCAATATGCCTGAGTGGAAGATTTATCCCAAAAGAAGTGAGGTCAAGAAACAAGTCACCAACTTATGGATGACGAGTTAATGTCACAGGGTACAATTGAGTCACGGTGCTTCATCAATCATCTGACTGGCTTTCATCCTTTCAGTGAATGAATGAAGGGAGTTTGGCGGTAAGATGAAACCATTTGTGTGTGTGTGTGTTGCTGTCAGGGTGTTAATTTCGTAATGTAAACTCTGAGTGAAAACTCCAGTCCATGGTGTGGTAGGTGTGGTTGCAGGACACAGGGTTAGGCCCAGAGGCAGGGTTAACTGCATCTCCCTTCTTTCACTGATGAGCCATCCATCTCTCCTTCTCTGCGTTGATGCCTCACTTATTGTCTCCTTCATTTGTCATGTGTCCAATCAGCGAGATGAATAGGAGCTCTGCTTCGCTGATCGATGGCCTTTCTAATTATGAGCCAAAGAAAAGATCTGCACTAAACTTGAAACGCAATTCTCCTATCTTTTCACCTCTCTCTCTCTCTCTCTCTCTCTCTCTCTCTCTCTCTCTCTCTCTCGCTCTCTCTCTGTCTCTCTCACACACACACACGCACACATGTTTGTCTTACTATCCTTATGAGGACCTTCCTTTGACATCATTATTATTGCAGCTTATTAATGCTACGTTACCCCTAAATCTAACCTTTACCTTAACCTTAGCAATGAAAAGTAAATATTTTGGCTCTTGAAGTTTATTTCTTTATTAATAAATGCTGCAAGTTTCCTCATGGGTACCCGCTAAATGTGTCCCCACAAGGTGACAAATATTTCTATTCTTGTGGGGACATTTGGTCCACATCAAAATATAAAAGCATGCCTACATACACATACACAGACACATACTGTCTGAGAATCTTTTTCTATCCGACCCAACCTGGTTAACATCATTTCCAGTACCAGACTGCTACAGACCATTGAAAGAGAGGTTAAAAAAAAAAGATTTAAAAAAAAAACAGCAGCAGGGCACTTTCCTTTGTTTGTTTGGTGGTGTTTAAAACAAAGACAGCACAGGCGTCGAGAATCTCATCTGTGCAAAATCCCAACAGACGCCTAGACGTATTCAAAGGCATGCAAATGCCGTCGCCGTGCGCTGCTTTACACAGGGACTGCGCTCGTACTGCTTAATTACTCCATTTCCAAAATAACTTGCATCTTGTTTACGAGGGCAGAACATAAGGTTGCACCACTGTTACGTTACCCAGGCTAAAAAAAAAAAAAGAAAGAAAGATGAGAAAAAAAAAATTGCCTCTGAATGAATGGTACAGAAAAGCATCAGTAGTACAGCATTATAGTCTATTTAAGTGCTTAAAGCAGCCTACATGTGCATACAGTCAATCCCAGCATGCCACTCAGCTCAGCTAATATGTAACAGTGTGGCTGAATTGTAGACGGCTTCAAAAATGTCAGTTGAATGAGCATCAGATATAAGGTGAAGGTTGTGAGCCTGCTGAGGGATTAAATGAAAGCAGGTAATGCTCGACAGTCTGTACTAGTTTAGCACAATCTATTCAAGTGCCTTAATGACCCCGAGAGATCAGAAAGGCCCAAGTCAGGGCATATCTACAGCATTTAAAAATGGAGGATATGCTTGGATGCTTCTTAAAACATGCATAGAGAGAGAGAGAGAGAGAGAGAGAGAGAGAGAGAGAGAGAGAGAGAGAGAGATGTAAAAAGGAGAATGAATGTGTCAGGCGAGACGACGCCTTTGAAAAGAATCAATTACAGTAAAAGCATCGGAATCACTCGTGCATGTAATACAGCTCATATCGGGACATTTCAGCCGCTGCCATCATCCCTCAACCATCAGCCTGGGCGATCTGCTATTCCCCTCTGTGAGGGAGCCATATTCTAAACTAATATCAGCACATTAAAAGCCAAGAAATCCTTTCAGGAACACATTAAGATGAATTGTTGCAGGCTGCTGATATCAAATAGCAGGTAGCAGCAGCATTGAAAGACCCTAATTTCTCATTTACAGCACTTCTGAGAAATATCCAGAGGAAGAGAGACAGAGAAAGGGGTGATATTCATACTAATTTGATCAAAAGTAATGTGATTTGTTTAACACCATTAATACGACTATCCGTCGCCATGAACAATAACAAGAACCGGTTGTGAAACCAAACAAATGTTCTGTTCATTTTTTTTAATAACACAAAACCACGTCCGCCTTTCCATGTTAGTGTGTATCACAAGCACAGCCATACAAAAAAAAACAAAAAAAACAACTAAAACTGCTTTCCAAGTGATCAGCTTTGTATGCAGGAGAACATCCTTAATCCTCAACATCAAAAACAAATAACATGCACACAAGGAATGAAAATATTATCCAGCTTAAATCTTTTTTTTCCTCTTGTCATCCTTTAGTGGACAAGTCCTGTTCATTAGTGTGGAACAACTCACCAAACAGGATTCAGCGGCACAGAGTGAGGACGGAACGATTGTTTTACGTAGCTTGCACAGTGTACACATGCTGTAGACATGCTGTAAACACTTGGGGTTCTTCCCAGGTCCTGTGCCCTAACACAAATATCAGCTCCATAATATATGTCCAATGTCTGTTAACAGACTCTGTGTGCATGTAGGATATTCTGTAAATGCCAAGGAGACAAAAGATCTAGTAAGATTTTTTTTTTTAAATAACACTTTACTTACTGTATACAGTAAATAGGGCACTGTTAAGCCCTGATATAAACCTTCATAAATCTTACTAAATGCTTTATGTGTCAACTGCCATTAAAAAGTCTTTTGTCAGATTTGAGGTCAAATTCACATAACACCCAAATCACGTGACAGTTTTTGGTTGACTAATGCTAGTCATATATACTCATAAAAATCATATAAATAGTCAAATTAACTCATTATTTAAGGGACAGAGAAATAAACACAACTTGTTATTACAGTGTGATGACAGCCATGAATATTCATAAAGATATGAACTGGTAAAATTGACTTGTGTTATTTATGATGAGAAAAAAACATACATAAATCTGTTAATATGGTGTCATGACACTGTTTTAATTTTACAATTTGTAATATTTTATCTCACTTTAGTTAAAGGACATCTTACATACAGTACTGTGCAAAAGTTTTAGGCATTTACAGCATTTGGCAGATGCCCTTATCCAGAGTGACTTAATTTATTTATTTTTTTTTTCAGTTGAGGGTTAAGGGCCTTGCTCAAGGGCCCAACAGTGTTAGCCTGGCAGTGCTGGGGTTTGAACTCATGACCTCCCAATCAGTAACCCAGTACAAAAAAACATTTCAGATTCCCAAACATTAGTTTTCTAGCACAAAATTAAATTAAATTTTAAAGAAAATATTGCATGTCATTGAAGAAAGCAGCATATTACGCAAGAAACCACTTTTCAGACAAAAAACACAATGAAGGCTGCTGGGTTTTGCTGCAAAAATAAGAAGCGAGTGCGAAAGTCGAAGTCTCCAGAAGAACTGTGGCTGGTTCTGCAAGATGCTCAATAAAACTTACCAGCTCATTTCCTTATAAAACTGCACAAATTGTACCGGAGACTACTATTTTTATTTAAATTCTTATTTTTTTGTCACACCAAATATTGACTTTGTTTCATTTACTACTGTTTACTGCTCTTTATGGTATTTTTTTAAATGTAGAAACATTTCATTTCATTATTTTGAAGGCGTCTTTGCTCTACAGCATTTCTTTGCATGTGCCTAAAACTTTTGCACAGTACTGTATGTCTGTCATCATAGAGTCAAATAATGTCATGACATTGGCATACATATTCATAAAAATCTTCTAATTAGTAAAATCAACTAGTTAAATAAGGGATAGAAAAAAAAAGTCTGCATAATGCATAATGATAGTGTCGTAGCATTGACACAAGTATTCATAAGAAATAAGAAAAGGACTCTATTTAAGGGCCAGAACAAAGCGATCTTTATGCCAGCTGATTCCTGAAACACCAAAATGTTTATGCAGTTTTATGTAAGTTGGCATGAAGGCTTATGTGGGTGTCATGTGGCCCTATAAACACGAGAAATTTTTAAGCTGCCGATGCTGTGTGGAGTTTTGGGGAAAATCTGCCATCCCGGGTTTTAAACGACCTGCTCGTTCATTACGTCCCAAACACCTGTCCAGCTCCACAAAGAATCGACTTTGGAGAATTGATGGCTATAAAGGAAAATGCGTGTGGGGCAAAAAGGCTTCCATGTAGCACCGTGGTCGGCATGTATGAAAATGACAGCCATGATTGATCTGACACGGCCGGCAAGATTTATCTTGCAAATGGAATAATTAGCGGAGCAGCGCAGAAGGTGGTCTGTTGCTCAGCTGATAGTGCAGGGAGAAAGAAAAGGCAGGGGAACAGTCCCCAAAGGATCGGACGCTAAAAATCTTCAAGAACTGTTGTGGAACAGACTGTCCTGGTCAAGGGTATGATGCAGTCATTCGTCTTAAGGAGTGTGTATGTGTGGCGCTTTGTCTCTTCACGACAAGGTGACCTAACGAGATCCAGGCAGGTAAGGACTAATTATTTATAAATGGACAGAAAAGTGGAACAGAAAAGGTAAAAGCAAGAAAGAATGTGCATGAAGACAAAGAAATAAATCCAAATTCAGTTTTCCTTCTTGCTTGCATGCAATGCATTCATCCTTGATCAAAGATATACTGAAAATGGGGTTCATAGACATACACTTATTTCAAAAGCAGCTGAGCTTGAGTTCATAAACACACACACACACACACACACACACACACACACACACACACACACACACACACGCGCGCGCACACACACACGCGCACACACACACACACACACACCATGCAAATGCATAGAGTGCCATCACAAAAGAATGGGTTTCCATCACAGCTCATCACCCCCAAGTTACGCTCGGAAAGCACCCTAGCCATCTCTCCATACATTCATAATTGAGAAAGTGCTCCCACAAATCCACACTGCAAATAAACAAATAAATAAATAAAAATCAACAGGATTTCCACATCACAACATTTTAACTTGACTGCTTTCCTCGGGCCCAGGGAGGGTGGTGGTGGGGAGAATAAGGCAAATCCTGAGGGTGGCTCTGATAATGTTTTGTTTATATCACTTTAAGAAAAAAAAAAAATCTCCAGTCTCGGAGGAGAGAATATGTTTCACAGGTATCCGTCATTCAACTGTCAATCTGGCCAGCGCATTTCACACTCCACTGATACTCCACTGGCCTCACCTGCTGACAGTCAAATCACTTCCCTTCCCTCGCTCCCTCTCACACACATGCATACACACGCTAAGGAAACAAACTGAACCAAGAACATCTATCAGAAACAGGTGGAAGTAAACAGAAGGAAAACAAATAAAGATTAAATCGGCCATTTTGTTGTGAAAAGCTGCCTCTCGCACGTGTTGAAGAATTATGACTCTGGCTGCGTCCGAAATCACGCACTACCCTACTACACAGTAGGCGAAAAGCAGTACGCCGGAGGGGAAGTATGTCTGAATTCTCAGTAGGTGAGAAACAATAGGCGAGAAATACCCGGATGGCGTACTGCTTATGGTCGAGATTTTGCAATATGCAACCGATGGATACTCGAATGGATGTTTGAATAAATTGTTAACTTGTTGAAGGTTTAAACAAGAAAACAGTTGTCACAGCTTTTAAAACCTTTTTTGTGATCTCCATCATGCCTTAGCGGGCCAAGCTAACGGCAACGAATTTACCTCAGCCTGTTAACACCGCCCACATTAAACTGCTAATTCGGTTAACTTTCCTGATATGCATTTTGCTGTTAGTGTAGGTGCTTTAATCTGATGGTCCCTTTAAGATTTTTGTGTTTATGATGACATCGAAGGTCACATGACAATACCAACATGGCGGATGTAGTATGTCCTGGATTGTAGTCATACTACACACACATACTGATTTAGTACATACTGTTTCAAAGGCCATGCAGTAGGTTCTGCATCGAATGCAGTACGTACCGTCTTAGTGTGCTTAGTGTGCAATTTTGGACGCAGCCTCTGTGTCTGTGTGAAATATTACATAAGGAATAAAACACAACCAGGCATGTAGTTATAGGAAATTAATCAATGATGGGTGGTGTGATGCAGTTCATGTTACTGTTGATTTATTTTCCAATAACAGCATGTCCCAATATTCCTCTCATGCCACAGCAATTTACCAACTTTAACAATGTGCTATTGTTTAAAGAATGATATACTTTTTTTATCCATTTATAGTTCAATTTAATGTTGTAGAACATCTTTGAAACTAGTTAGTTCCTGTTAGTTCCTCTCACTTACAACACAGCAGTCATTTCCTCATCAGCCTTTTTCTTTTTATCTCGCTCGTCAAGTTAATAATAAAAAACAAATAAATTAAATGCAATGTCATGTGGCTTTGAAACTGCAAATCCTCCATCTTGAATCCTTACCCATATTGGAAACTTTTAGGTTACAGCTTTACCTCTGACTTTTTTACAAACTGGAGTCTCCTTCCAAAATGTTAAAGTGTTATTACACACTTAAAAAGAAAAAAATTATGTGTTATGCAGAGGGTTCGCCATACAACAAGTGAGTAAGTTGTTACTATAGAAACCAAACATATTCGAAAGAGCACTGTACTTTTCTAGAAACAACTTGGGCCAATCAGAATCGAGCGTTCAATAGCATTGTGGTGTCAATGTATTTATATTTATTCCTAAAAGGTTTCTAGTGAGAAATCATTCTGATAAGGAAACCCACTTTTGTGGTTCTACATGCTGAACAACTGTAAGGTCAAACCATAAAACATAATGTTAGGGTTCTAGATTCCACCATATTTGTGCACTGTTTACTGTGTATGTGTTTACAATGCTGTCCAGCCTAATCAGCTTAGTAGTACTTTGCAAAGACATGCATATATCAAAAATAAAGTACGGTAAAAGAATTACCATCATGTACAACTAAACAAAATATGTAATGACACTTTATTCCAAATTTCTGTAAACTCCAATGACGCCTTGTGTAATTTTCACCCACTTTACTGACACGCATGGTGTCAACACTTCCACTCTAATCTCTCATGTGTTCCTCCATGTCAACTGTATTTTAATAAGCTTTATGAGCATTACATTGATCTCTAGGTTCTTCCCGCAGTGCTGCCACACAGCCCTGGCACAGGTATCACCTCCAAGGACAACTTAAATCTGCTTTACTCCTCCTCGAGTTTCATCTGCCACCGATCCAGCACCTGAGCTGTGGCTTTCGGCGTCTCCCACACATCTGAGCTTTCGTGTCATGTGTTTATGAAAAACACGCCGTTCAGGAACTAGTGTGGGTTACACTGCATTCTTTAAAAAACAGCTCCAACCTCTGAGCTCAGGCTAAACCTTCAGAGAGGGAAAAAGTCTACATCTTTGACGAATCCTGTGTAGTACACTTAATTCCCGGTAGAACACGATGCGTGGGACACCTCGTCAGAAGCAGGAGAAGGGAATTTAAGAATATGAACAGTAATATTCATGCCGGTGGAATCTGCATGCAGCGCGGGATTACAGGGCTCGTGGGAGATTACCGGCAGGGAAAGAACGGATACGAGTCCGGAAAACTTTTCATCTTTCACCCAGGCCATGAGCAGTCAGGAGTGTGCACAGTGCTTTATATGTTTAAACTCCACAGATGCACACACATGCGCGCACACACACACACACACTCTCACACACACACACACACAATCAGAGACTGACACAATATAGTGACAATATATTTTTTTAGGTTTCCCCCCCATTATATTCATATCTACTCTACTGTCATATCTCTTTATATGCAGTACTGTGCAAAAGTTTTAGGCACATGCAAAGAAATGCTGTAGAGCAAAGATGCCTTCAAAATAATGAAAGTAAATGTTTCTACATTAAAAAAAAATACCGTAACAAGCAGTAAACAGTAGTAAATGAAACAAAGTCAATATTTGGTGTGACAAAAAAAAAAATTCAAATAAAAATAGTAGTCTCCGGTACAATTAGTGCAGTTTTATAAGGAAATGAGCTGGTAAGTTTTATTGAGCATCTTGCAGAACCAGACACAGTTCTTCTGGAGACTTTGACTTTCGCAATCGCTTCTTATTTTTGCAGCAAAACCCAGCAGCCTTCATTGTGTTTTTTGTCTGAAAAGTGGCCTCTAACGTAATATGCTGCTTTCTTTAATGACATACAAACATTTTTCTATAACATTTAATTTTGTGCTAGAAAACTAATGTTTGGGAATCTAAAATGTATTTTATACTGACTTGATAATGTAGAAGTCTTAAAATAAAAAATCCCTAACAAAGTTTGTACAAAAAAAAAAAAAAAATAGGGTGCCTAAATCTTTTGCACAGTACTGTATATTTGTAGACCAGTGTTGATTTGTTGAGAACCCATCCACGAATCAACACTTCAGATATATAAACATCAACCTTTGAGAAGCACACATGAGGGCGTTTCTAAGAACTGTCTTTGATAATGTTGTGTTTATACCACTTTGAAAACTCAATAAAGAGACAGGACTAGAGCTGTCGTTTCAACAGTAGTGTTTTCTCAGTTCTTACTTCAATACACACAGTGTATACACAGAGATTAGTGGCTCCACTGAGCTGCCAGGCTTGATTTGGACCCTGCGTGTGTTGCGTTTCCTTCCCAGCACGGAGCAGCCGGCAGGCCACGCGTACAAAGCAAGCACAGGAAATCGGCCTCAGGAGTCAGCTTACAAAACGGCAAAACTCTGCAATTTCCCCTTGTGCACCTTCCGTGTGAGAGAAACATGTAACACACACTCCACTCAGGCACCATGTGCTCCCAATCACACACTTTAATCAAGGCCATCTAGACCAAGCACACGGACAGAGGGACTATAACAGGCTTGGACGTGCGTGTCACCACCAGAAATCATGCTGCTGGCTTGGAAAAAACGACTTATATTATCTCAAAATTGAGAACGTGATCGTGAGTTTTGTCATGACAGCAAAACTGAAGGTGTTTCAAGCTGCTTGGCGTCAGCTTTGTATCTCCTCCTTAGAGGCCCAGATCCCGATGAGAGAAAGGAAAGACGGAAGGAAGGAGGGAGGGAATGAGTCTCTTGGCTGCCCCATGCAGAGCTCTGCTAACTCGCTAGACTTGCCAGCGCTCCTAGTTCAAAGAGAATCCGATACACAGCCACCCATCAGCAGTTAGCCATCCGACGGCCAATGCCTTATTTTAAATGCACGGAAAAATACATACGTGTGTATACAAATACACCCAGTGTTTGGACTCTCAGCTCTTTAATAGGGACTGACGCTCTGAGCAGACTTCAGAGCTAACCTTTGACAAAGAGGCACATGCATATCAAAAGTAATGGTCAGGAAACTGTCTGTTCTTTGTGCACCTTTGCATGAGAGTTGAAGTCACCATGTCAAAGAGTGTCAGTGTTTTTACTGGTACTAAACTATGGGCAATATGCATAATAGAGTTAGTTATCATAGTTGTTTTGAAGTGTTGATTGATTTGATCATGGCACTTTATGGGAACTATGGTTACCAAGATAAAAACATTAATGTTACTCATTTAACTTTAGTAATTAACTTTGGCTCACTACTTTCTACTACTTGCACTACTTTCAGTTCAGTTCATATATGGAAATACACTATATGGCCAAAAGGACACTATATATCCAAACGTTTGTGGTTACCTGGCCATCACATGCGCATGTGCTTGTTGAACATACCAGTCTAGATTTACAATAACCTCCACTCCTCTGAGAAGGCTTTCCACTAGATTTTGGAGTGTGGTGGTGGGGATTTGTGTCCATTCAGACACAAGAGACACATTCGTCAGGCACTGATGTTGGGTGAGCAGGTCTGGGGTGCAGTCCGTGTTCCAGTTAATCCCAGAGGTGTTCAGTGGGATTGAGATCAGGGCTCTGTGCAGGACACCCAAGTTCTTCAACTCCAATCTTGGTACACCATGTTTTCATGGACCTAGGTTTGTGCACAGGGGCATTGTCATGCCGGAACAGGTTTGTATGCTCTAGCATTACAATTTCCCTTCCCTGGAACTAAGGGGTCCAGTGTCCAGATGTCTACAGACTTTTGACCATTTAGTGTATGTATAGTAATCAACATAACATTTGACTTGGACTTTTGCTGCAAAATTAATCATCATCATCATCATCATCATCATCATCATCATCATCATCATCATCATCATCATCATCATTCCTGAGGGCAGTTATCATGCTCCATCAAAAGTTATTTTGATCATTTGTATCATTTACTGCTTCATCGCATTAACTCACCAAAGAAATTTTCAACACCTAATGCTGTCACTTCTGATCACCCTCGTAACTAACCAGCTACAGTAGGTAAACAGCAATCAACAAATTGATGCTTAACGTTTTAGATTTTGCCAGTGTTTTATTCATTTCTGGTTGCATAGGTTACAAACAAACATGTATGATGTATAAAACATGTATGCTGCCATGTAAACCTTTCAGGCTCACCCACACTAATTTACATTCTACACTAATTAGAAACATTTAACTGGGTTCTGGACAGATACAACAATTTGAACATTGCAAATTGATTAAAAAATAACATTGAACAGGTTATGTGAAGACAGAAAAAGTAGTGGTGTAGCATAGCTAAACACTAGATGCTGCTTGGTGAAAATTCTTGGTGAAAAGTTTTACAGCAAGACATTACTTGCTGTAATGTCTACATTATTTTGAAAATAGCTCAGCTACGGCCACACAGTAATTACCATTACATATTTATTACCAGTATAGTGATAATGGGTATTGCACATAACAACTATAAAAAGTCATAGTTTTACATTGTATCACCATATTGTTGTGGTTTTTATAGCGACACTTTTGTTAACTCTAACTCTCATAACACTTACATATATGTTTGCAATGATACTAAAATGATACTTAAACTGTGGTAAGGCCTTGGTAATTTAAGGTGTCATGTTGCTTTTTTCTACTTCCTCTATGCCTTGCTATTTTATTCTTTATTTTGTTGTAAAATACAACAAAAGAGGTTTATGAATTTAATTCCAAAATCTCAGTGTAGCTTATGCATCTTTATGTAATATAATAAAAAATGTAGCAGTCAAACAACACACAATAAATTATACTCATATCAAATGTCTCCTCCAACGTCAATAGTTAATGTACAATTTATTAAACTCATTCTATGTATGTTAGTCTACCCCTGGCTTTAACATGCAAACCAAGCATGGGGCTTTCCCACAGCCAGTCGATCTTTATGATTTCAGTATGATTCCTTTGGCGTGGTGGAACCTGATTGCCACCTTCAGGATTGTGGAGGGCAAAAGTGATCTAAAAGCCTTTCTCGAATACCATTTAAATCGCCATCAGGGGAAACATCCCCATTCATAATCCTGGGCATATATCATTGTTGAGATAATGCGGAGGATGAATTACAGCATGCGCGTGAGCTGTGTGAGCACTGACCCAGGTGCAGCCTCATGAGGGCTGAGGAATTCATTTTCATATTGCAAATGGCCACCCTAATCATCACACTTTATTGTTCCACACAGGAGATTCACATGGCTGTGAGCAGGCTGCTGAGTGTGAGACAAGAACCAAAGCATTGATATGATATATATAATTTCTGACCACCTGTACTACAACTTAGCATAGTGTTGTAAAATTTTATATATATATATGTGTGTGTGTGTGTGTGTGTGTGTGTGTGTGTGTGTGTGTGTGTGTGTGTGTGTGTGTGTGTGTGTAAGTATTTGTTCATATATTAGTTCTCAGTTCTAGTGAACATAAAAAATATTTCTCTCCGTTTGTTAACTTTTTAAAATCAGGGACAACTAATGAACTAATCTTGGTATATTTTGCCAGTTTGTACAAATTTGCATGAGTGAGAATGTGGCTGGATTTCATTTAATTTCATATGAATGAACTATAATAAAATGGTATGAATGCTAGCTCCACCCCTGACCTTAACCTTTTCATACGATTCGAGTCTCATTCTTGCAAGTTCATGACAGTTTGCATGGCTCGATTTGTATAAAAAATATTGTTTAATGTTAAGGTTGGGGTTGGAGTTAGCATGCGAGCCTTTTTAATGACTTTAGAATTAAATCAAATTCAATCCAACCACTCATTTTTGGTAGAATTTTAATGAGGTCAGATTCTGAAGAGTAAACCCCAGACAGACAAAACAAATTGGAGACAGAGAAGAAAATTATCTCAGGAAGTGATTAAGAACAAGCTACTGTGCAAAATCGAATAAGATTGTTCCTTTCCTCGTAAAAAAGAAAAAGAGATCATATCACAAAATAAGTTAGTTACTGGGTTTGTTTGTTTTTTTGACAGTGCTAGCTAGCTTTAATCCTAGGACATTCATGCTACTCACCTTGACTAGATGGTGTTTTGAGCAAAAATCACTGGCTACTTCCTGTTTCTGGAAAACAGTAATCACGGTGGGCTTGTAGCCATAGTTATATATCGATATAGGCCATGATAATGTTGACCTTTTTCATTCCCTCTTGAGCCCTGAACACCCCAATCTTACTTTATAACACACACCCCTACCCATACACAGCAAGCCTTATCCCCCATTCAAAGGGGATGGAGCTCTTAAATGATTTAGCACTGCGATCTGGAGACATGCAGAGCAATTTCATACGCCACTGATATTCACAATGCAGCACATATGGGATTTCAGACACACGCACACACACATACACACCTACACATACACACACACACACACACACACACACACACACACACACACACACATAGGAGTCACAAAAGCGAGTCTGACATTGGTATAAGACGGGGAAATCACTGTCCCAAATATATTACTGAAATATAAAAAATAATGCCGGGGATTAGGTCTTGATACTCAGCCTTATTTACTCATGCTTGTATTAGGAAAAACACCTGGCTCCTGCTCCAATAGGATCAAGAGATTAATCTTAGTAAGTCTTAATACATACAGATGGTCAGACAGGAAAAATTAGAAAAATATGAAATACGAATACATTCGTCTTGTATAATTTGAAATACGATTCATCTACTGGAGAGATTATGGCTTGATGTATTGGTGTACTTAGCAAGGAGACAAAGTTAATTTCTTTAAAGGCCAAATGTTGCTGGCAAGATCCCTGGAATAATAATGATTCTTTGGGGAATATTATATAAATTAAACTGAAGCCATCTCTTCTGCTTGCATATTAATGGCTGCTGCTCAGGTACTGTATTTTTTTTTTTCTTTTATAATTCATATGCTGTCGGAGCCCTCTACAGATGACACAATACACTTCGCACAAACCGCTGACAGCTCAGGACATGCCATATATCCAATACCTTTAATGTCGGAGACATATTACAGAACTATGGATTAGGCCACCATTTCAACAAGGCCTTGCAATATTGTGTTCCTGTAGCTAGCAGGAAAACTTGCTATGATCTTGTAGCTATGCATGTTAAAATACCTGACTGTGTAATACTTTGGAAATCAAATAGACATGAAGAAATAAGTATTCACAATTTAATAAAAAAACTTTTCTTTTTTGAAAGCTGCTTAGCTTTAGAGCAGGGGCGGCTGGTGTAAAATGTGCTAGCAGTACTAACCCACCGTCTTTCAAAGATAAAAACACATCAATACATTAGTGTCCACATCTGATTATTTGCTTTTAACAAATGTTTTAGGGCAAAGTATTTTGGACTTTTGTGAAACTGTGTGGTCGTAAGAAAAAAGCACAGAATGCTATGAAGAACTGATTGAAAATGATTTGAATTGAATTGGAAAAAATGATTTTTTTTCTAGCCCAGACTGTCGATCCATACAGGGACATGCAGTGACAGTCATGTCAGGTGACTTACACAAAGTGAAACACTGCCTAGATTTGTTGTCCATTCAGACTCATATTTTTGAGACACATCTGTAACGTCATCAGCAGTGAATGAGATGTAATGGTTGTAATGCACACAAATGAAGTGGATTACTTACTTTTATCATCCTTTTTTTCCCAGAAAATACCTTTGGAGCAGAAGCTAAAAGTAGACAAATAGATAGAGTAAGATAGACTTTCCACACATTGTCCAATCAAAGTCAAATTACACAATAGGACAAATGACACAACTGTTTAACAGTTCATAATAACCATAACTGACAATTGCAGACTTGAACAATATTTAAAGATGGGAAATAACAAATGCAACTGCGTTTATGCCTTGTGTATAAGTCCATCCAACCATCCATCATAAGGCTAACGTCACCTTTATCCACTGACCTTGTGTCCTCCTTACAAAATGAATTTATGTATTTTCGATATTTTCAGAAACTTTTGAGTAACGTCTTAATATGTTAATATATTTTCAATGAAAATTTTTCATGAAGATTTTATATACATTATGTACGTATTCATTTGGCTGAAAAATGGACAATTTGGTTATTCTGTATTACGTACCAAACTACATTGTGATGTGTTTAAGCTCATCTCTTGCTGATGCTGCTATAAGAAAGAAAGCTTAAGTGCTACCCAAGTTCAATAAACCTAGACATCAAAGGCTTTCCATGTCATTTTGAATATAGTAACTGTTAAAAAAAAAAAAAAAAAACAGTCTGAAAACTGCTGATGGAGTTGTTTTTGACATTACTCCATCTAGGAACCAGACCTTTGGTACCTGACAGCTGAAAGGTGATACAGTAATCTATCACAGTGGGCTCCATATCCTTGCTTAACACCCCACGGGCCTCCCCTTCCTGTCAAAGGTCTTTCTCAATATCCTGAATGGAGGGAGCAGTGGAGGGAGGGGAGAAGGGGAGGCATTGAGAGAGGAGAATGACAGGGAAGGAGAGAGGTGGCGTGCCAGGTCGTGGTTAAGATTGAGAGGAGAGGCCACTTAGGCCAGATTTAAATCAAACCCTGCCGGAATCAGGGGAGGCGAAGATGCCATACCGGACACGGCAATATCCTTGCATGTATGCCTTGTACACACACACACACACACATATACATCTTCAAGGTAGAAACACAGAGGGGAAAGAAAATCCTATTTGTTCTCGGCCATAAAAGGAAAAGTTATACTGCAACGGTGAAAATATATTGAATATAGTCACATTTATTTAGTATTTCCTATTGTAAGATTACAATAAACTAAATATATGATTATTATGCCTATTTCTAGACATTTACTAATTTCAAGTCTTGTTTGTTTGTAAGATAATTGTTTCTAATTTTAAGCATTTATTTCTAGAAGGAAGCAAAATCGTTTGCTAATAGAGTAAGAAAACGTAAAGCTTGAAATGTGGAAAAGCATCTAAGAACAACCTGAATAATTTTAGATTTGATTTATAATAACCTCATAATAAGAAATGTTAGATCCTCATACTTAAGATATTTATATTTGCGAAGATATAATTTATATTGTAAGAAAACACAAATGTAAGTATTCAAATACATATAAATATTTATTTGTTTATTTATTCCTTTATTGCAAATTTCTCACTTATAATTAAAGACATATAAACTGAAATTTGTTGGAGGGAAAGTGAAGCTGTCCATATTTTTGCTCATGTAAATATTCTTGCTGAGAAAAAATTTAGTGAGACCAATTTTGTCATTTTTGGAGAAGTGTACAATATATGAACAGGTCCTTTTGCCATCTTAAGACACCTTGATGATACACGAATTAAATAAATACTGCATGTTTTGTGGCATTTAGAGATTGTACACATTGTATAGTATACAACACAAGTACAAGTCAGTAAAAGCTATGGTATACAAAAATTTTTTTTAACATACCAAAAAATGTAAACGTAGGCCTATAGTCAAAGACACAACGAAGGTCATTCAGGTTGAATTATCTAATAAAACATCACATAATGATACCATGACACTTCACATGTTATGTTTCACACTTTTTTCACAGGTAGTGGACATTTCCAAATGTAGTGCATGTTTTATTATCTGTGTTTTTAGACATTCATGAAAATGTATATCAGGTGAACAATATTAACGTGGCTATATTAACAATATTAACAGGGCACCACATGGTGAAATGCACCTTCACATGTTTTCACATGATCACATACAGTATATTATTTTTCTGTAAATAAGGACAATACATTCATGTTCCCAAAATAAACGATACACATTCATTGGGCAAAAATGTACTACTGAGCGTACCAGCCCAGTGGCAAGCATTTGTATCCTGTACAATACAGTTCAGTAGAGTACCATTTCTCCTGAAAATGTGTAGGCCTGTGTGAAAGGTTGCACACAGTGGAGGTAATATAACACTACTGTAGTAAGAAGGTGCAAGGAGTGAAAAGATAAAAGTGATAAATCCAGAGCTTTATTGGATCATGCAGTCTTCAGATCTGAGGAGTGAACCTTAGATCATTATCAAGAGAAGAGGAACTTCACTCTGGTGTGGAAGTTGTGACAGGAGAGAGAACTGTAACAGCACTGTATTGACACCTACAGGTTCATTGAGGATGACAGGATGGTAATATATATATATATATATATATATATATATATATATATATATATATATATATATATATATATATATATATATATATATATATATATACATACAGATGTTTGTGGGTATGTTCATGTAGAAAGGTGTTACAGATGTGGACATTTTGGTCTATAATATCTGTGTCTATGCAATTGTGTCTGTTAATTTCATAAAATAAGGAATAATTAATTGGGGATGGCATGTCTCATTATACAGTACTTGCATGGATTTTGTGACAAAGTGATTGTTTGTCCCATTTTACATATTACAAATAGTCCACTTAATGAAGGACTCTGGCTGAGACACAAAATGGCTCCTAAGCGATGTCCACATCAACCATTAGTTCAGTTCTGGCTGATGAATCAAATTAGAATGCTGTAATTAATATGGGTCCAGTACATTGTTTTAAAACATATTTTCACTCCTAAATAATTGCTTCTGGTGTACTTTAGAATAAAATGTTAGATGACAAACTATAGTTGAGTGTAAAGAATCCCGCATAAATGCTGAATGATGAATCGCTGTTTCTCAATTGATTTCTCAATTTATCTATGAAAAAATATGGTAAAAATTAAAAGTGAATGTATCCTGCAATAAGATAAAAATGTTCAGCGAATATAGGAGGTTGGAGGAAGTTATACTGTACATGCTAAAGTTTTATAAAGGGTCCCTGTTTCAATTCTAAGCTCTGCTTACTTTTTGTAAGGAGTTTTGTATGTTCTCCGTGTGTCTATATGGGTTTCCTCAGAGTTTTTCCGTTTCTTTTCGCCTCCGAGAAACATGCATGTAGATAAATTGGCTATGCAAAATTACCCATAGGTGGGAATGATTGTGTTAATGATTGTGTACCCAGTGTTTCTGGGATAGGCTTTATATCCACTGTGACCCTGACCAGAAAGTGTTACTGTTACTGAAAGAGTGAGTGAGACTACACTACCTGACCATTCGACTATTCTTGTTATAGAAGGACCATCATTTAGACCTAACACACACTAAATATGCTTTATTGGTATAAAATAAATGTCTTTCAAGGGTGGCACAAATATTTGCACTAAACTGTATGGTATATACTCCAGTTTTGCTCTGGATATACATAGCACATAAGTTCAAATTCACTTCCAGAACTGATTAACACTACATTAGATGGGTCTTTTGCAGCTCTAAGAACACTGCGTCTGCGTCAAGCAGGGCAGACAGACAAGGACAACTCGTCTACATAAAGCTGATGAGGTAATCTCACTCTTACACACACGTAAACACACATGCTTACACTTTCAAGAGGGAACACACACACAAGCATGAATATATTAATGCCAGATAGGCAGCATTTGGGAACAGGACCCCTGGAGCGAGGGAACGTATCCACGCTGTGTCAGGATGGGGAAAGGATTTGAAAGCTCACAGGGACTGAATGCTTAGTTTAGAGAGAAAGAAAGCAAGAAAGAGAGAGAGAGAGAGAGAGAGAGAGAGAGAGAGAGAGAGAGAGAGAAACATGCACACACTACACATCTTGCAACATGTATCCCTGCACCTACAACCTGTGTAGATTGAGTTTTCTTCAGCTATAAATCACATTAAACTCATTAAGACTTTAGTGTGATTATTTTGGATTCCTTGTCGTGAACGATCACACAGTTTGCCCTTGCCGTTTCAGCAAGGATGATTACAGCGGTGAAAAATTCATCTCCTCTGGCAGCTTGTCAGCTGCACCCAGTGCACACCTGGGTGAATATTTTACAGTAACTAAAAGCAATTCGGAATAGCCATGCATATTTCATCTGCAGCTACACATAAATACATACACACACACACAAGCTCATACTTTTTGATGCCTTGGGGAGTAATCTGTCTACGGCTCAGAAAGGCATCAATATTTGAATTTGGTTAGAAAAAAAAAAGTAAACAAAGATTGAAAGGAGGCCACAGGCTGATGCTGCTCTCTCTCTCTCTCTCTCTCTCTCTCTCTCTCTCTCTCTCTCTCTCTCTGTGTCTCTGAGCTCATCTCTCTTTCGCTAAATCCATCTTGAACAGACATCAAGCCACTCAAACTCTACATTTATATCAGTGCATCTGTGTTTAGATTAAAATCTGTTCTGAGCTAATTTAAATGTCAGTACCAGTCTGACTGTTCTATGATTGAGAGTGCTCTCACTCTATTCCCGTATCTTCCACTTCCCTACACTCTCCTGTCTATTTCTTCATCTGTGTAAGTGTGTATATGTGTGTGTGTTGTGCCATGCACAATCAGGGAGCCCTGTTTGAGCATGCACAGTGTTTTGGTGTCCCCTTATGACACACAAATCATTTACATGCTTCTCTCATCAAAGGCATCTCCTCTCATCTCCGCCGAGATGATCACATCTCCGGGGCAAGGAGTCTAACCTTTCCGACTTGCCAAGAAATGTGATTAATTTTTTAACTACAGCTGTGGACCTATTATTGAGACGGAAAGAAGCCGCGGGAGATGAGCCCACTTCCCGTAGCACCAGTAATGGAAAGCGCTATTCCATCAGTGTTTACAAGTCGCCGCTAAAAGAGACACAGAGAAGAGCAAAAAGGCGTTAAATGACAATAATTTGGTTGGCTGTTCCGGTTCAAACCCACACACGAAGCATCAATCAGAGGCCTAGATCTATCATGCGCCGCTTTCGCTTCACTAGTCACATCAGAAATCAGAGCAGTGACACAATGGAACAACAATTACGCAGTAGCACGGGAGTCCCAGCACTGCTTAATGCATGCATAAATAAAAGATGATGGATTCATGTTCAATAATTAATCATAATATTTCCATCATGCAATCACAGCAAGGTGTAAAACGGCACTGTTATGAAGTACTTAGCAAAATTAACTTCTGTTTCAAACAGATTGATTTGCATTCTAAAACTGCTTTCTTCGGCTGGCTTTGTACAACTTTGCTATCGCAGACAAAAAACACACTGTAAAAGGATTGTTTAGTTGTAATATGAGTTCAGTGGTCTTAGATTTAGTGCCACTGCAACCCAAGTCAGCCAACGACAAAGTTCTTGCAGTGTCAGGATGTGACTGCTGCTTCGACGCCCCTCCAAAATCCAGTAGTATGGCATAGGATGTTAAATTTACAGGACAGCTACAAATACGGCACTGGCGATGGCAAAACGTAAATGAAAAGGTTTTTTTTTTGTTTGTTTTTTTTTTCTGTCTAATGGACAGATAAAACATCCTTATTACCTCAGTCACACTTTGAGATGCCATTTTCTGTATCGGCCTGGATCACATAAGCAGAAAGTAGTAATATTCTTTAATTGCAGGTCTATCATTAGAGAATCTTCATTGTATAATCTGACATGGAGAACACGTTAGATTGGGGTCAGTTGAACCAGTGTCAGGTGTAATTAAATTACTTTTCCCCTGAAAAAGAGTAAAGCAAGGGATCACTCTTCATTTTTAAGTAATTTAATTACAGTTACGTATGATGCACTTGCATTACATACTGTATAGACTTTCGACAACTCTGTATAAAACAATACTGAATTTAAAATCTAATGTTAAAATTTGTTTTCTAATTTAACTCTGCCCCTTTAATTTGTTAGCTGTAGGCTAACGTGTGTGCATGTGAGTTCACGCCAGGTGGCTTTGAAGTCGCTCAAGTTCAAGGATGTCAGCAGAAATGAGTGGCTGTTTTGCTACATGGAAATATTCCCATTACTTCATTTATGTAGTAGACAAGAACAACACAGTAAAATGTAAGTTATATCCTGTGAACATATGCTTAATAGGCTAAACTATTCCATGTTTGACTCAAATTTAAAGAATTAAAAGCAGACTTTCACTTCTATTGTCCATGTGGTCAAGGTTGATATGGATTTTAAGAAGTAATTAGTAATAAGTAATTCAATTACTTTTCAGACAGGGTAATTAGCACGCAATGTAAATACAATGTTGACAATGTAATTAGTAATTAATTACTTTTTTGAAGCAACTTACCCAACGCTGGTTGTAACGCTATCAATTGGTCCAACAAGCTATGAGCAACAAGCTACGAGGTGACACTCAGTCTGCACATGCTCAGTAGGATCCTCTGGCTGCCTGCAAAAGAATCACAACTCATTTATTGTCAAAAGTTTGGAGTCATGAATGTAACTTTCCTCAGCTGAAGAACATTTTGATTGTGTTGTGTTCATTTTGTATGCAAAAGAAACCAAAATAGGCTAGTTTTGATCATTGTCTATATGTCTACATTGTGATACATGTTCATCTTGGGCAAACATCGTACAACTACATATGATAAAATAATTTGCATAAATATATTTATATCTCCCGAAAACTTAATAAAATGGAGGAGTCAGTTGTAACATTTTGGTCATTTGATTATATATATATATATATATATATATCCACTGGTGTTAACATAAAAATTGTATTTGTTTATAAATACCTATTTATGATTTTTTTAATACTATTTAGTTATTATGAATAGTTAACTGTCAACTTAACATATACCTAATGTATCAGAAACTAGAGCTTTACTCATAAGATTTACAAAAAAAAAAAAAAAAAAAAAACTCTGACGTTACAACTGATCCCACTCTACCATACAAATATGCATTTGTTGCAACAGTCCAATTCTCAGTACACAAGCTTTTCGACATCTTTCAAAAAAACCAACATGGCCAGCATTCACTTTGTAGTGCATGCTTGTAGGACATCTGAACTGTGATTCACTTTGTAGTGCGCACTCTCCCACATCCGCATTCAAACTAGAAAAAGAGCATAAGGGCTGAGAGTTGAGCATGAAAGCAGAGGAGGCATCCCGTTGCGGTGCTGCACACGAACACATATGGAGCATGTCCCTAACAGATGAGCATCTGAGGGGTTGACACGGCTTCTAACATGACCCAGATGAATGGGCCAGCACTCTCCGAAACGCCAAAAGACCCTTTTGGCCTGCTGATGGGCACAGGACTGCCAGTCCGAGTCCAGAGCATGAGACTAGGAGCCAAAACACAGTGTTACAGTCCAACTACACAGATTGTGTCATAGGGCTGTTTTAGTATTCCCCTTATAAGAGAGACATGCAGGAGCAAAAGTGGAAAGAAAAAAAACTGGCAACATCGCATCATGAGAGAGAAACATCAGAAAGATCCATCACAACCCTGACCAGGAAGAAGTGGTTACTGAAGATGAATGAATAAATAATATTTAATATATAGTTTAATATATATTTTTTTTTTTTTTCGTATCTAAGCAAATAGTCTACAATCTTATTATAACATTTTCTATGAAAATTACGTGAAATACATCAAATAATTTGATTCTGGAGACTACTGGACATATCTTTTCAGGGAATCTCTCTTGGCCTTTAGTAGTTTAAAACAATACAGAAATATCTCATTTTTAATCAGTATCTCAGTTTTAAAATGAATCCCTCAGTTTTAAAATGTTACCCTATTTTTAAATGTTGTAACATACGAAAATCACTTTCTGACATCTTTTCTGACTGTAAGGGATGGCAATGCAAGGCAAATGTATTTATTGATATAGCATTTTTATTTATCCTTTATTTTACCAGGATAGTCCCCATTATATATTATATTAGATAAAAACAAAAGTTTATTATATTAGTAATATGTAAATTATAAAAAGTCATATGAAATAGAACACAAAGTAGATTAAAGTGCAGTTTAAAATAGCAATAATAAATATGCAGACTGTAAGATTAAAACTACTTCAGATTGTCATGTTATATTGTAATACTGTCTAGTCAGAAAACATGTTTTTACTCTGTTACTTAGTTGAGGACTACATTATTCTGTACAGTAGCATATAGCCAATGCTATGTCTTTCATTTTAAAGTACTGTACGTGCAAGTGATTGTGACTCAGTGATGCATCCAAATTCAATACAATCCAGCTGGGAATTTGTATTGACTTGGAAATAAGGAAAGAGAGAGACAGAGAGACCAAATTGCTTCAACTTAAAAGAATAGTAAAAATAAATAAATAAATAAATAAAATAAAAAAAGACATTGAAGGAAAAAAAAAACAATTTACATGCAAATCAAAGTTTATCAACTCTATCTCTATTCACGCTGTTCTTTGAGGCATTTGCATTCACATGCTCGAATGCATTCATGTAAGCAAGAGAGCCTGCATACACACTTGGAGAGACAGAACGAGACAGAAGGAGTGTGAGGAGAGAGACTGAGACAGAGACAGGCGGAAAGAGACGAGAGACTGTATCCTCCTGTCAGCAGCATGAGACAGCTGTATGTGACAGAGCATGAAATGAAGGCAGACTGCAGAGCCAAAAGCCCTCGCCCATCACAGCCAAATGGACCGTACCACCGGGCCGTTCCTCATCTGCAGTCAGACCTGAAAAATTAACACCCTCTCCCCAATGCAGAGAGATTTGCAGACCGAGATACCCAGAAATAATCCTGTTTGAGAGCACTCTCACTGTAAGATTCCGTCACTAAGTCCCCAGGCTTTCCTTCATAAAGAGTCTGTGTCAATATACTGTCGAGTCTAATCCTCCACATGAGAAAAGAGAGATGTCAAAAGGAGTTAAAAGAAATCCTGTGGTGGATACGCAGGCCTAGTCAAGCTCAACAAGCCCTACTGAGGAATCATCAAAGTGTGCAGTGCTCCCTAATGCCACCAGAGGGCACTCCGACTTCTCTCTGGGATTATATACGTTTGAATGCAAAAGTTTGTACACTCTGAGGACAAACAGAAGTTAATTTATAAAAAAAATGATATTTAAATGTGTTTAGCTCTAACATGTCATACTCCATTTATTATAATAATAATAATAATAATAATAATAATAATAATAATAATAATAATAATAATAATAATCAACAGGTGATAATGGAAATTATCAATCAGATAATGTAGTGTTTTGCTCTGGCACCAGAGGGCACTCTCTCAGTATATAGGTTTATTTGATATCGTTAGAATTATATAACAATATATAAAATTATAGAAAATATTATATATATATATATATATATATATATATATATATATATATATATATATATATATATATATATATATATTATTATTATTATTATTATTATTATTATTATTATTATTATTAGTTATCAGGTTTGCCTTACACCTCTGAGGTTGGTGGTTCGATTCCTGCCTCCGCCCTGCGTGTGCAGAGTTTGCACATTCTCCCCATGCTTCAGGGGCTTCCTCCGGGTACCCTGGTTTTCTCCACCAGTCCAAAGACTTGCGTTGTAGGCTGACTGGCATCTGTAAATTGTCCATAGTGTGTGAATGGGTGTGCAAGTGTATTTGCAATTGTGCCCTTCAATGGGTTGGCACGCCATCCAGGGTGTCCACCGCCTTGTGCCCCTAGTTCCTTGGGATAGGCTCCAGGCTCCCCTACAACCCTGTGTAAGAAAAGTGGTATGGAAAATGGATTATTATTATTATTATTATTATTATTATTATTATTATGATTATTATTATTATTATTATTATTAAACATTTAATGTAATATTTCCTACTGGGACCAGTGGGCACTGTCACTGTGATTTATAAAGTATATTAAATATTTCATTAGTAAACGATAATATTCACCAGTCAGTCAGAGAAAAGACAGATTTTAGTTTATTATTTAGACACTATAATAATGAAAAGCCTATGTACAGGTAAATGCATCAATGTTATATAATTAAAAGAACTAGCACTCAGTGAGCAGAGAGTGAGGGAGGTCTAACGTATTGTTTATGAACCAATCATATTCCAGACAGCTTTGCTCAATATGACACTTATTCACACTGAAATACATCCTCCAGTCATATTTTCGGCTAAGTCAAACTCTAAAAATATGGTATGTTGTAGTGAGAAAGAGACAATGGTAACAGTGAGACATACAGACAGCACTTTGCATGCAGCCACATCATCCAGTAGATTTTTGCATGAAAGTCTCAGGTAAAGAAAAAAAAACAGACAAGAAAAGGAGAAAACATACAGATATTTGCACAGGAAAACAAGATATTCAACTGCTATCAAGCAATCACGCTCTGATATATTAATTGAATAAGCTGAATTTCGGTCATGCACCACCAGAGGGGAGTCTTTCCCTTCAAAATCTTCAGAGACATTCCCATCCACTCAGTTTTATGAGCAGGATGGTTTCATTCTGATGAATTACTATATTCTTATTACTTCAGTGCATTGTGTGTGTGTGTACGTTACATATGTGTGTATTGAGAATTTCAAATAACAATGAGTTATTTGCATATATAACAATTCTCCCATGAGTTATCACTTAATTAAAATAAATATTTAGAGGAACGGGTATTTCAAATCGTCTTTCGTGGATGAAAGAAAGAAAGAAAGAAAGAAAGAAAGAAAGAAAGAAAGAAAGAAAGAAAGAAAGAAAGAAAGGAAGAAAGAAAGAAAGAAAGAAAGAAAATCAATCGATCAATCAAACAAACAATTGGGTCAGCCACACTGCATTAACAGGGAATCCATGAAAATTGTCTTGAGTGTAGACTGAGTGAGGCAATCACTGGATAGGATAGGCCTATTTTAAATATGAAAGCTTGCCTGTACAGACCACCAAGTGTTCAGCTAGTCAGTATCAAATTTCCAGATTCAGTTTTGGCTTCCAAATGAAATCATAGTGCGTATGAAGTAGTAGCAGTTATTTCCTACACTTCTAGGCAGCCATATGGAATCCAGCCAATTCATGGTTTTGATCAGCTGTTGCACTTCTGCTATTTTGATGGTGTCTGTTTCTTGTTTGGGTTATTTTATTTATTTATTTTAACTTCCATATTCACTTCCAGTACTTGCACTGATTAGCTTCATTACTCTATTACTTTTCCGTTACTATTCTTTATTTATAACTACAGTGCCCTCCACTAATATTGGCACCCTTGGTAAATATGAGTAAAGAAGGTTGTGAATATTTGTCTTTATTGTTTAACCTTTTGATCTTTTGTTCAAAACATTAATTCAAAAATACTCTGCTCTCATGGATATCAAACAATTGCAAACAAAACATAGGTTTACCAAAATAAATATTGTTAAATATAGGTGTGCAACAATTATTAGCACCCTTTTAGTCAATACTTTGTGCTACCTCCCTTTGCCAAGATAGCAGATCTGAGTCTTCTCGTATAATGCCTGATGAGGTTGGAGAATACATGGCAAGGGATCTGAGATCATTCCTCCATACAGAATCTCTCCAGATCCTTCCAATTTCAAAGCCCATGCTGGTGGACTCTCCTCTTCAGTTCACCCCACAGGTTTTCTATGGGTTTCAAGTCAGGGGACTGGGACGGCCATGGCAGGACCTTGATATGTTTTGGATCATTGTCCTGCTGGAAGATCCAACCACGGCCCATTTTAAGCTTTCTGGCAGAGGCAGTCAGGTTTTCATTTAATATCTGTTGATATTTGATGCCATGTATCCTAACAAAATGTCCAGGTCCTCTGGCAGAAAAACAGCCCCAAAACATTAAAGAGCCACCACCATATTTAACTGTGGGCATGAGGTACTTTTCCATATGGCTATCTCTCTGCGTGTGCCAACACTACCTCTGGTGTTTATTGCCAAAAAGCTCTACTTTGGTTTCATCTGACCATAGAACCCAATCCCATTTGAAATTCCAGTAGTTTCTGGCAAACTGAAGTCTCTTGAGTTTGTTCTTGGATGAGAGTAGAGCCTTTTTTCTTGAAACCCTTCCAAACAACTTGTGGTGATGTAGGTGACTTCAGATTGTAGTTTTGGAAACTTTCTGACTCCAAGAAGCAACTAACTTCTGCAATTCTCCAGCTGTGATCACTGAAGATTTTTTGGCCACTCAAACCATCTTCTTCACAGTGTGTTGACGCAATATAGACAAGCGTCCAATTCCAGGTTGATTTGTAACATTTCCAGTTGACTGGAACTTCTTAATTATTGCCCTGATGGTGGAAATGGGCATTTTCAATGTTTGTCCTATTTTCTTATAGCCACTTCCCATTTTGTGAAGCTCAACAACCTTTTGCCGCACATCACAGCTATATTCCTTGGTCTAACCAATTGTTATGAATGACTAAGGGAATTTGGCCAATGAGTTACCTCATATTTATACCCCTGTGAAACAGGAACTCAGAATTTCCTGTTCCTAGTCACCCAGGTATACTGAAAAAAAAAAAGTAAAATAACAATGGGAATATACTTCAAATATATTTTCTCATATGAATTCATAGGGGTGCCAATAATTGTTGAACACCTATATATAACAAAGTTTTTTTTTCTTTTTGTTTTTTGATAAACCTGTGTTTTGTTTGCAATTATTTGATATCCATGAGAGCAGAGTATTTTTGTGATTTTTTTTTTTTTTTTTTTTTATCAAAAGATCAAAAGGTTAAACAATAAAGACAATTTTTCACAGCCTTCTTTGCTCATATTTACCAATGGTGCCAATATTAGTGGAGGGCACTTGTATATACTGTAGGTGTACTACACTCAAATTTTAATTTTAAAATAACCTACAATTATTAATGAAATACACTGCGGCTTCAATTTCAATGTGCATTGGTCCAGATTTTACAAATCTCTGGAACTGTACTACAGTGATGAACATCGTTGTTATTAAACATATTTCATCAGTAGGTGATTTGATGGTGGTGGTGTTTGAGTGCTGTCTAATGCATCAAACCAAAATCCATAAGTGTTTAAACTTATGATGAATAAAAAGTTATGATCACATATGAACCATACACCTTACTTAGGTCTGTGTTTACCCCTTACACCTTATGTTTACTTCAAATGGTGCATTTAGAGATATATGCATATTATAAAATATAATATATAAATGCATATTAGAAGTCTTTTTGTAACTGTGTAAACCATTTAGACATATTTGTCTGTCATGTGGCATGCTAACAAATTACTACTTATCAAAACGAATCTACACTTATGGGGAAAAAAATAGATACAATTTCACGTGATCATAAGATTTTCCACGTGTGATTATGTGAGTAATATGGGATCAAAAATAAATAAATAAATAAATAAATAAAAACGGGCCGCGACGTTGCATTTCACCATGTTATGCCCTGAAACTGCACATGTGAATTCAAGAAAACACGTGACAGGATGTGAATTATATGTGCAACATATGAATATGTGCATATGAAAGTGAAAAATAAATGGATTTTGTTCATGTAGAAAATGAGGTTTTTTTTGTTTGTTTTTTTAACTCATTTAAAAAAAAATACGAACGTTTTCTTGTTTGTTTGTTTTTGTTTATTTTTTTAAAGTGTCTAAAATTCACATGAGTAAAATCCAGATGTGAATCATGTGATTGCCTGAGATCACGAGTCACATCAGGACTATCCTTCGTGTTTTCGTCTTTGCACATCTGGTCTGCTTCAGTTTGCGTGCATGAGCACGCCACTAGGTGAACGCGCACGCGCTGGCGGCTCCAATTTCACTGTCCTCGCGCCACCGGGAATCAAGCGGCGCCGGAGTACTGTGTGCGCGCGCGCGCGCGAGTCAGCGTCTACGAGCCCGCCTCTGCGTGAGCTCCGGATCGGTGTGTGCATCAGTGCAGGAAAGCGAGCGGAAAACACACACGCACACACGCACACTGGAGCTTCGAGAGCGCACGGTGCTGAGCTGTTACTGCCGTCCGTGTCCGGGCTTCTTCTGCAACCGGATAAAATGAGTTTCTTTACGCTTTTCAGCCGGAGGCATTTAGTCCTTCGAGCTCTCCTGGTTCAGGTTCTTGCAACTTTAGGAACTTTTGCAGCGCCTTCGCCAATCATTAAGTTCCCAGGCGATGATCCTATATCTCGGACAGACAAAGAAGTAGCGCTGGTGAGTGGGTCATGAGAATTAATGTGGAAAATGTGTTACAGGTTTTACAGGTAAATACTTTAAGATATTTAATTGTAACCTGGAGTTAATGTTCATGACGGGAATTTTTTTAGGCATTTTAAAAATATTTTCTAGACATTTATTCAAGGCATTTTTTTTTTCTTGACACAATCCAAAATCCTGCCTTTGTTTTGGAAAGACACCTTTTCTAATTTATTGTGTTATACGTTAAAGGCTGTAATTTATAAAGAGTGTATAAGACCATAAATGAATGTTTATTTAAAGTTTCTCAACATTTTTTTAATGTGGGATGTGGTTGGAGAAGGTTTGGAATGTGGTAGCACTTCCAGTGAGGTTAACCTCTGTAAACTCTGTCAACTCTGTTCTTGTTTTCTGCTCTCTCCTTCTCCTCCTCCTCCCTCTCCCTCTCTCCGTATCTGTCTATATATCTAAAGCATTACTTGAATAAGTTCTATGGTTGCCCACAAGACCGCTGCAACTTGATGGTTCTGAAGGACACGCTGAAGAAGATGCAGAAGTTCTTTTCTCTTCCGGAGACGGGAGAGATTGACCAGAATACAGTTGAGATTATGAAGAAGCCGCGCTGTGGTGTCCCAGATGTTGCCAATTACAACTTCTTCCCGGCAAAGCCTAAGTGGCAAAATAATGAAGTTACATACAGGTGTGTGTGTGTGTGTGTTTGGGGGGGGGGGGGGGGTAACTGCCAAGGCATTGCTTAACCTCCTGCTGTTTGTTTTCTGAGATAGCGAAATGAGACTACTCAAACATTCTGTTCTGGTAAATGATGTTCAGTCCCCTTTTTGGATCCTAAAATGTTTTTTTTTTTTTTCCTTCTCTGAAAAAAAAAAAAATAACAAAAGCCATATTTGGTGTCTCTGCAAGCCACAAAGAACCAACTGGAAAGCAACGACTGCATTAGCAATGTTTAAAGAATGTCCTGACACTGCCTTCTGTGGCTAGAGCTGACCGGAACGATGCTGTTTGCATCACTAGCAACAGAATGAGTCAAAGACAGAAAAGGGAATGTTTTGATAGAGGATGCCCTTATAGCTGGATGCAAAACCAGCTATACTATACATGAGTCATAACCACAAGTATGTCTCGTAGGATTTTATCATGTCAAACACAGTCTATTCTAAGAGTAGAAGGGTACAAGAGACTTCACTCTTGAGTATGGAGGTCTAACTATCTTTCTTCTCTTTAGGATCTTGGGTCACAGTCCAGATATGGACGAGGAGACGATTGATGATGCATTCTTCCGTGCTTTTAAAGTCTGGAGTGATGTTACACCTCTTAAATTCACACGCATTACGACCGGAGAGGCTGATATCATGATCAACTTTGGGCGCAATGGTATTTGTAAAAACATTCTGGTGCGATTTTGTTTGTCTGGTGTCTTGACACCTTAATAAGTAAAGTACAAGTAACACTGACAAGAAAAGTTACATGTCAGGTGACAGCAACAGTTTATTTAAGGACTTCGATGTACGCAATATTTAATGCTACATATACTTTGAGAAAATACAGTAGGAGTAGACACACTGTAACTGCAGTGACTCTCTGCACAAGCTGTGGTTTGGTTCAACTTTGCCTTTGCATTTTCACTGTATAATTAAAAGCACAGCTCAGTTTACTGGAAATTGTAGCTTATGCGGACACATGATGTCCAAAGAAATCATAAGGCAATTACTCCTGTCGAAAGCCCCACTTATTTTTGACCAGTTGAGATTTTTCACCAGTGTCTGTATCTCTATCCTGCCAATGGACCCAAAGAAGAACAGGACATAGCAAACAAAAATCGGAGATACCATGTTAATGAATCCCAGCATGTTGTTACAGATTTCCCACATATGTTGTAGAAATCAGGATACATTACATTCATCAGGAGTGTGATGGTATACACTATGTGTTGACTTGACATTGGTGTGATCTTTAGAGCATGGTGATGGTTATCCATTTGATGGTAAGGATGGTCTCCTGGCCCACGCGTTCGCTCCAGGTCCTGGGATTGGAGGAGATTCCCACTTTGATGATGATGAGCATTGGACTTTGGGAGAGGGGCAAGGTATTTTCACCCTACGGATTTCATGAATACAAAGGTCTTTCTCCAAGGCCCAAGTAAACCTACATTTTCCCTTACTCTCTCTCTAGTTGTAAAGGTGAAGTTTGGCAATGCAGAGGGGGAGTTCTGTAAGTTTCCGTTCCTCTTCATGGGTAAACTATACAACAGCTGCACAAACCAAGGACGTGATGATGGCTTTCTGTGGTGTTCGACAACCTATGACTTTGACACTGATGGAAAGTACGGGTTCTGTCCACATGAATGTGAGTACCACTTAGCCGATACTGCTGATGCTACTCTCAAGTTTTCCAAAAAATTATATCGCCATTTTGTATTATTTACATAGCAGGGGTGAGACCATGATATAGTGTCCCAGCTCTCAGTGAGAAGGATGAGAGTTTGAATCCCAGCACCACCAAGCTGCCATGTGTGGGTCATTATACAAGACCCTTAATCTCAGTTGCTTCAGGGGTGCTGTATCATGACTGACTCTGTGCTTTGAACACAACTTCCTAACAAGTTGGTATATGAGAAGAAATTAATTTCACTGTACTTGTATATAATGACAAACTTTGCAGCTGTACATTGTTGATGCTTTATACTGTATATAACACTCATCCAACACATGATTGGGAAACCCACCAATGGGAAACCCACCAATGGGAAACTTGTAGTAGAACACTGATTTGACCAAAATATCTTAATATGAATTACTACAGAACATGCCATACAATCTTTTCAGTATCGTATAGAGTAGGGAGCTAATCATCTCTTGGAAAGAGTTCCAAGTAGCTAATTACCCATTGAACCCTTAAATAACCCTTGAAGTTTTTCTAAGAGTGCACTTTGCATTTTGCAGTGCTGCTCACACTGGGTGGAAATGGAGAAGGAGCACCATGTAAGTTCCCCTTCACGTTCCAAGGAGAGAAGTATGACAGCTGTACCACTGCAGGTAGAGACGACGGGTACCGTTGGTGCGCCACTACCGAGAACTATGACCAGGACAAGACCTATGGATTCTGCCCGGAAACTGGTAGATCATTATTTTTTACTGTCCCAGTGTATCACACTTTTATTATTAAAAGGATTGCTGCAATGTGGTTGTGAGTCATAAAACATTGGAAAGATTATATGATAAACCTCATGAATCTAATATAATATTTGGGCTGGAACCACATTTTGATTTATAGACAATTATTGCTAAGTGTAGCAGCATTTTGAGATGTTAAAGTACTAGAGATATATAGTATTTGGAAACACTGTCAAATGAAAGCTTGATTTTCAGGTAATATTACTGAGATATAATATTTGTTGTGGTCACATATTCACAGTTGGCAGAGAGTCATTTTAGAGAGTCATGCTAATTTAGCCATATAAACGGACAGTATTTTTAAAAAGTGCTTTACACTCAGCAGGAAAAATGTGTCCACTTGGGTCATATTCCAGCCAAAAATAACAAAGCAGTTTGGTTTCTCATTGAGCCACTTCAGTTAAAGACTTCTGTATGCACAGATACGTTGCATATGGTACAAACTGTAAATTACTGATACAATTTATAAATATATATTTTTCATATTAAAGCAAACAAATAATTTATATGTTTTAATTTTATCTCCCATCTTAGCTGAATGTTTAGTCATTTTGGCTAAAGCTTTCACTCACATGGGCACAAATGCAAACTGTTCAACCTACTAAATATTTTTAAAATACATCTCATTCTAATGAACAAAATATCAATATTTAATACTTACTGTATTTTGCTATAATTTATTGATTTTTAGTATGATAGAACCATCTGCAGTGTCCATTTGTCCTGTTAATCTCCCAAAAGGCTATGAAAGTCGGTCATCTGTTTTTGTTTTGTTTTTTTCACTGTGGGCTGGCAGTAGGTTTTTTTTTTTTCCATTGTGTCAAATAACTGGCTAAAACTAAGAGAGCAGGCCTCTTCATCTGGATCTAATTCTCTGGGAATGTAGTCCTGTGTGTGTTTCTGTGCCAGTGTGTGTGTTCATTCTGTATAACCTCTGGCTAAAAAGCAAAAGAAGCCTTGGGCTGCGTCAAGCCCATCGTTCAAAATAAAATCTGAGCAGTGCGGGAAAAGTAAAGCCTCTCATTTCACCGGTTCTGGAGTTTCATTTCTCTAATAATACCGCTGTACTAATGTTCAAAGCATCTGGTGTTGTGCTAATGTTAAAAGCATCTCTGTCAGATTCTTTTACATTCACAACCAAAGAGAATGTGTTGCGAGTCAGGACAGATCTTTTTGCTATAGAGATCTAAATGCTTAGAGTTAGTTTCAAATGTCGTTTCTTCATTTTCGATAGCAAGACAGGCTTTTTCCATTAACTACCAGTGAGACATCTTAGTCTCTTAATGACAGATGCTCATGCCATTAATATCTCCCTGGATACTAAAACACTGCTATAAAAATCATATATTGCCAGTTGTACTATGAAATAGCCTTAAGAAAGTGTGGAATGTGAGTAACAGACACTTTTGCATGTTGCTTTGTACTCTTTTAGCATTATGAACATTAGAAACTACCCTTAATATAGAGCTGGGTGACAGAAAAAATAATTAGTGTACAAAATATATTAGCAGAATACCCCTGTTAGTAGAAATTAGTATTAGAAATATGCTTTATTGCCTGCAGTTTTCACATAAGAGTATGGTTTAACTTTAAACAGGGTTTTGGAAAAGTATTAGATTTAAATGCATTCATTTTTTAACCTGGAAAAGTACCAAAGTTCAGAATATGGTTTGAAAAATATAAGGACTATATAGAGTAAAGTATATGATTTAAATTTCTCTACACCAACATGGCCTTTCTAAGACACATCACACTTCATGTTTCCCCTTTTTTCATGATTAAAGGGAAATTATTCTGGAATTAGTTTCAGATGGATTAAAATGCATCAGGTGGTTACTCATATCTTGCCCATATTTTGCTAAAATTGCTAAATTATTTTCCGTATCACTGCACACACACACACACACACACACACACGCACGCACGCACGCACACACACACACCCACACGCACACATGTGGCTCTGTGTCGGCGTCACTCTCTCTCTCTCGAGGCGCGTGTCTCTCCTCCTTTTTTCCTCACTGCAACACAGAACACTCGTTAGTCTCAATTTCCTACAGGTGTGTAAACCTTACCACTCGCTTTCTCCGACTCCGCCCTCCATTCACAAACCGGTGCTCGACCACGCCTCCCCCCCCCCCCCCCCCAAACACACACACACACACACACACATGCTAAAACAGACAGGCAAATTATATTTAACTCCAGATCCTTGTCTCTGTTGTTATTGGTTGCTACAGTAACTGTTCACAGTTGTTTCTGTTGCTCTAGTTTCAGCCTTATACAATCCTAATCAGGCATCAGATAGGTGTAGTACACCTCAGTTTTTGGTATCTCAAAGGTTGTAAGCTGATTAGCTATCTTTACATCTGTCTAAACATGTGTCCATGCACCAGTTTCCATGAGGAAAACAAACTATCGAATGGTGAACTTTAGCATCATATTGTCACTGAATTGGAGGATGTTTAAGCAGTTGGTGGTGAGTATGGCTGTGTTATCTGCCATGGCAGTCATATTGCCTCTTTCAGTGGAAGTAGCAGTACATGGCCATTGGTTTATTGACAAAATGTACCAGACTCTCTTGCAAAAGCAAGAAGCATGGTTGAGGGATAGTTTTACTCTATATCCTTTCATAAAGTTGTGTTGTGCTCTTCCTCACCTTGCAGCCTTGTCTACAATTGGAGGGAATGCTGAAGGAGCTCCCTGTGTGTTCCCCTTTATTTTCCTGGGCAAATCCTATGATGCATGCACCACCTCTGGACGTAATGATGGGAAGATGTGGTGTAGTGCCACCAAGAGTTTTGATGAAGACCGCAAATGGGGCTTTTGTCCAGACCAAGGTGATCAATCACTGGATCTGTTTGGCTTAGATGTAAAATATAGCATACAATAAATGCACAACACCATAATTTGACACCATCTTGACTAACAACATGGCACTGTTGCTACTGAATGCTAGTTTAAGGTTCTCTGTATTGTAATTATACATTATAATGACCAGGCTCAGGTGTGTTGACCCATTCTTTGTTCACTATCATCCAGGCTACAGTCTGTTCTTGGTGGCAGCTCATGAGTTTGGCCATGCTCTGGGCCTGGAGCACTCCCAAGACCCTGGAGCACTCATGGCTCCCATCTACACCTACACTAAGCACTTCAGGCTCTCCAATGATGACATCAGAGGAATTCAGGAGCTCTACGGTAATTAGAGAGTCACACAAAACACGTTGAATAATGATGCTACAATTAAAATTACATACTGTATACCGCAGTGTTATTGAATTTTCAAATCTGATTGGTCAGATGGTCTATAACAGCAGTTCTGACTATAGTGTTAAATGTTATTCTAATTTCTATAGTAACAAATTACACATAAATGGGAAAAAAAACACAACAACATGTAATTGTATATATGGTGCTATTTTTCTGTAAGGAAGTGTTTATTTAGCATTTATGTGTGAAGTCTCCAGTGGCAGTGCTTTGTAACAGTTAGATAATGTCCGGTGTTCCACGACATTAGATACAATTATAAATAAGTAAAATGTATGGTGTTATTTAATAAGCAAATGTAACTGTTGGCAAATTGCTTTAGTATAAGAGGAATAAAACACTTTGGGATATACTGTTATTGGAAAAGTATCATCTTCACGGTGTTACCAATAACAGTTCTTGTTGGGCCACATCACACCACCCAGCCATTGATTATTTTCCTAAAACAGTACATCCTGTCATGTTTTATCACGTATATAAGCATCAGAATGATGGAAGACTATTTCTCTCACTCACAGGTGTACCAACAGGAAAGCCAGTTCTTCCCACTCAGGGTCCAGTCACTCCTATGGATATCTGCAGTGAGAACATCATATTTGATGCTATAGCACAGTTCAGAGGGGAGACTTTCTTCTTTACAGACAGGTAACTGTGATGCTGTCTGTCTTTTCTGTGGCACGGTGCCTGAATCAGGGTCAGGATTAGATAATTTGCTAAATTAACAATTGCAGTTTGAAACACATTAATGTCATCTCTGACTACAAGGACACATTTCAACCACGTTTAACATGAAATGTGTTGTCAGTGAAACGCTCAGGAACACAAAGCTCTATGATTCTAATAAATGACCAAAATATTATTGACCACATTTAAATAATCTTGAAATTAAATAATTCTGTCTTGGGGGGGGGTTTGTTCATTTTTTTAAAATTTTTTTTACAGTTAAAGTTTACGAACCCATGTTCTATGTTTTGCATATCATTGGGGTTAGAGGACAAATGCTGCACAAATAGAGTGTAGACATTATTTTACCACTATGGTGGTATTACGTAAAGATTTAAATTTCTATTTGACAAGAATGACTTCCAGGCAGTTCATAGTCAACTAATCTCTATGTGGTTTAAAAAAACGATTGTGGAAAATAGCTGGAAAATCATACATAATGTATCTTTAAACACGTGATTTTTTTTAAAAGAAATACTATAATAATGTTAAAACTATCACAACATATTATATTCATTTTATTGAAAGAACTACAGTGGTGCTTGAAAGTTTATGAGCCATTTAGTCCTAAAAGTAGATAAAGAGAACCCAATTAAACAAATGAGACAAAAATATTATATTTATTTATTGAGGGAAATTATCTAATATTACATATCTTTGAGTGGCAAAAGTATGTAAATCTTTGCTTTCAGTATCTGGTGTGACCCCCTTGTGCAGAAATAACTGCAACTAAACGTCTCCGGTAAGATCAGTTTATCAGTCCTGCACATCGTCTTGAGGGAATTTTAGCCCATTCCTCAGTAAAGACACCATGTTTCACAGATGAGATAAGGTTCTTATGCTAGAATGCAGTGTTTACCTTTCTCCAAACATAACGCTTCTCATTTAAACCAAAAATTCTATTTTGTTCCCATCCGTCCATAAAACGTTTTTCCAATAGCCTTCTGATTTGTCCACATGATTGTTAGCAGACTGCAGAAAGAGGCAGCAGTCTTCTTTTTGGAAAGTGGGCTTTCTCCTTGAAACCCTGCCATGCATACCATTGTTGTTCAGTGTTCTCCTGATGGTGAACTCATGAACATTAACATTAGCCAATGTGAGAGATGCCTTTAGTTGCTTAGAAGTTACTCTGGGTTCCTTTGTGACCTCACAGACTATTACACGTCTTGCTCTTGGAGTGATCTTTGTTGGTCGGCCACTCCTGGGGAGGGTAACAGTGGTCTTGAATTTCCTCCATTTGTACACAATCTGTCTGACTGTGAATTGGTGAAATCCAGACTCTTTAGAGATGGTTTTGCAACCTTTTACAGCTCTTTTTCTGAGGTCCTCAGAAATCTCCTTTGTTCGTGCCATGATACACTTCCACAAAGGTGTTCTGAAGATCAGACTCTGATAGATCCCTGTTCTTTAAATAAAACGGGGCACTCACTCACTGATGAATGTTTTTTTTTTCTCCTGATTGTCATCCCATTGATCGAAAACACCTGACTCTAATTTCACCTTCAAATTAACTGCTAATCCTAGAGGTTCACATATGAACTCACAGATATGCAATATTGGATCATTTTCCTCAATAAATATATGACCAAGTATAATATTTCTGTCTCATTTGTTTGATTGGGTTCTCTTTATCTACTTTTAGGACTTGTTTGAAAATCTGATGATGTTTTAGGTCATATTTGTGCAGATGTATAGGAAAATCCTAAAGGGTTCACAAACTTTCAAGCACCACTGTATACAAGTTATGCTTCATCTGTAAATGCAATATATTTCTGAATCCTAAAAATAAATTAACATTAAATTTTTAGGCTGAATTTACAAGTCTGGAATCTCTTAGGTGGAAAGTGCAGTGTGTGCTTATGTGTATGGGCTGAGGGTGGGTGTGTGTGTGTGTGTGTGTGTGTGTGGCTAGACTGTGAGCAGTAACCACAAATTGCTCTACAGGTTCCAAAGCAAAATTTTTCATGGCACAAACAAAAGCATGCTTCAACAAACTTCAAGTAGTTCTGCTGACTGTACTGTTTTATTATAATTACATAATTAAACCTCAGATAAAACATTCCATCACAGGCTTTCCATCATGTTTACAAGTATGTATGTATGTATGCACTGTATGTTACAAGTATGTATGTTGTCTGCTTTTTGCAGTAGACACTCCATTCGATGTACTAAACTCTTTTAGGTGGCTTGCAAATGAAAGTAGCCGTGAAAGCCACAAAATTAGCATGCATATGTGTTTAATCAAGTTGTGACTCTGAGTAAACCCCTATGGTGACGCACGCACACACACAGACTCACACACAGACATCCGTCTTCACTCCAGATGTCCTCTGTTGGGGACTGGATCTGATTGGATCAGCTAACCCAAATAATGCAATCCTAAGCAAAACTCCTTGAAGTTGTTGGTTTAAACACACACCACGCTTATGTACATAATGTGGTCTCAGAATCGAGCCTTTGGAGCAAAAGAGAGTGCTTAGTGTTCTGAACACAGACCTATCTTTAATACAAATTAAATCCTTACTGCTCTGTGGTTAGCAGTGATAATCAGGAGACCACACACACACTGAGGGCTGTATTCAGATGTCTGGTAAGCACCGGTAGTGAGGAACTAATACCGAAATACCTCATAGACTGGTATTGAGTCCTCAGAATTATCCACGGAGTTAAGCATTGATCAGACATCTGTGCACGGGGGCGGAGTTTTACTTAAACAAGGGTTTTTTTCTTCATCATGTAAAGAACTGAAATGTTTTTTGTTTTTTTTGTTTTTTTTCCTGTTTGAAATTCAGTCCAGCTGTCTGATAATTCTTGTGACACCTAGCTTTTACCTTGAAATTCAAGTCTGAGACAGTGACAGTCAATATTAAATATGCAAATTGGAAGTTAAAATAAATAATTGTATGAATCGTTAAAACTTCTGCTGCAACTCCTAGTATCAGCCATCACATTTTTCATACCACTAAAGTCAGTTGTTGTAATTAGAATATTTAAAAGCATCAGCCGATCTGTATGATCAAACTTGCGTCTGAGTATTAAAAGTAATAATGATAAAAATACTGTTAATAATCACAATAGTGCATGTGAGAACATTGTCAGTGTTCCAATTCAGCCCAAAGGTGTTCAGTGGGGTTGAGGTCAGGGCTTTGGGCCACTTGACTTCTTCCAATCCAACACTGGCAAACCATCATGGGCCTTGCACTGTCCACAGGGGCTGTGTCATGCTGGACCAGGTTTTGGCCTCTTAGTTCAAGTGAAGGGCAATGTCAGTGCTACAGCATTCAAAGACATTCTAGACAACTGTGTCCTTACAACTTTGTGACAATAGTTTGGCGAAGGCACTTACATGATAGCTGATGTTCAGGTGTCCACATACTTTTGCCTATAGAGTGTATATAAGCAGCATGCACTATCAACACAATACAACCTTTTCACAATATAAATTTTCCCACATAGCTAGTGACATAGTGTCTTAATTTAAACTGACAATTTAATTTGCCAACTCGGAATACAGAGTTGAGACACTCGTGATGACCAGCTGTGAGGTCTCATGATGTGACCTAACTGTGTACATGCACGTATTTCTTTTCATATTCCTTTACGTTATGCCCAATAACTATCTAGAGTATAACTATCTATGGCAAAGAGGAATAAACTATGAAAATCTCATGACAGAGCTACATGTTTTTGCTCAATTATTCATGTTCATGTTTGTTTGTTTTTTTTATTTTATCTGTTTATTTTTTATTAGCTTTAATGATAATCTTGTGTTTGTTGTTGGTAGCTTTTCTGTGTGTTTTTTTTAGATTAGGATCAATTCAGAATTAGTTACAGCATATGGCAGTTAGGTGTTGGACTCAGTAGTATAAACACCAGCTGTTAAGAAAGAGTACTTCAGAGAGCCTTTTTTGCCTCACATGGCTACATTTCAGTAGAATTTTGCAACAGATATGATTTTAACTTCTCTTTTTTTTTAAAAAAAAAAGGTGAATGTAGAAGTTAGATGAAGTCTTAACTTTGTGGCCTTGGAGGGAAGAAAATTATTATTGCTGCAAATGCCTGATTGTAGTTAGTTACACAAATCATATTAAGATATTGGAAATGCCATTGTGATGAAATATATATTTTATAATGATCCTAAACTCAGAGTCAGCAAGTAATAAAGAGGCTGACATTACTCTAAGGAAAGATGACATTAGCCCTGAGATATTCACACAGCTGGGCCACTTTCTACAGCTGTTTAAACCATTTGGGAAACAGACAAAGAGGCAGATATGTTGAAAAACTTCCATGGATAATGTTCTGTGTTCATTATATTTGCACGGCTGCAGTGGAAATTTCATCTCTTTTATTTTGCATTAAATATTTTCAGTATTTTTTACAATTAAAGCTTTGTTTGTTTTCTTGTGAGTCAGTGGATCTTTAGGCAGTTTCTCTGTATTCCTCTCTTGCTGTCCTGTTGGAGCTTGCTGGACTATAAGAAGGGAATGCTGACAGGTGTGTATTCAAGAGCAGCTGTTAACTCAGTGCTGGAAGGGAGTGGTGTCTAGCCATTTGATTACCTCGTCTCCCATTCCAAGTGTGTCTAGAGGTATAGGTAGACTGTGATGTAATAGGAACATGAAAGTCTTAACTCTCCCATTCATCTAAGTCACGTATATAAATTTGTTTGTGCTTAGTTTGTTGGGGTTTGTTGGGAATACCAATCTGCTCTGAAAGAATCTGAAAGAATAAGTCTGGGCATCAGACAATTTTATAGGGGTGCATTCTGTTTCAAAATGCGAATATATAAGGAGTAAAAGGTGTATAGATCATGGGTATTGTAATCTGCAGCAGACTTTGACTTGACGAAACTCCACCTTCCCACCAGATGGCTCATTCTGGGATGGCATTTTATCTTCATCTCCATCCTTAGCCATGGAGCTGGGTGATCCAGGCATATAGCATGGAATTCTCTAATAAGTGCTGGGCCCAAGACCTCTTGAGCTGGGACCCAGCAGTGTCCTTGAGTGCTGCAACCCTCCCAGTGTATGAGTTACTGTAGCTGTCCTCTGTGACAGAGGTGGCCCTTGCTGCCATTAAATAAGGAGGTGCTGTTTATGTTGGGACCAGGAATTACTGGTTTGAGAAGGGAAGCTTGACTAGGTTTGAGAACCTAGACCACTTCTTGATGGATGGAAGTCTATTGCATACATGCATACCAGCTCCCCTGGTTTGAACAGTGGTGTAGCAGAGCAATGTCTGTCAGCAAATTCCTGTTGAATGACTGCTAGTTCTGTGGATCTCTGGACCTCCTCCCAGGCCCTTTGGCTTCTATGAAACCATTCATTAACAGCAGGTTCTTCAGTGAACAATAATGGTTTGCAGCATATTTGAAGGGTGTTAGAGGGTATATTCTGGGTATATTCATCCTATGAGACAAAATGTAACCATTCATCAGGACACTCTTCATAAATGGTTAAGAATCTTCATATCTCTTGATACACCCTCTGTACTTTACCATTTGCCTGTGGGTGGTAGCCTGAAATGAGGCTGATTGATATTCCTAGCTTTTTCATTATCTCCATAATTGTGATGTGAAATAGGAACTCCTGTCTGGAACTATATCTTGTGGAATACACATTTTAGTAATGTGTATGGCATTTAGCTGAGGTGTGTGTGACATTTACTCTAGATTTCTTCACTACTCTAGTCTTCACTAGATGTTCCATCCCCTCTAACTAGTGATGTCATTCCTCCCATTCCAGTTAAATGGCCATCAGTTCCTGTTTAACAAGGAACCATGTTTTATTGCCTTATAGTGATTTTCCTTTAAAGAATGCAGTGGGAAATATTTTTGCTGGAGATCCTCAATATTGATGATATCTAATGATATCTGAGGCATCCATGATGAAAGGCATCAGGGTGTATGAAAAGAGCTGTGGTGAATGTATGGGTGGTCTGCCTGGGTGGTGCATACTTGTGTCTTGGATCCACCCTTCAAAAGTGATATGGCAGGCACATCTGCGGAACTGTGGAAGTTGGTGAAACCTAGGAACCTTTGGAGGTCTTTATGCTTTGGGGTGTTCAGTGACTCTCCAAATTGTGTAATTCATGACAAATTCCCCTTAAATAATAATATAGCCCAAAAAGGTTCACAGGACATGTGGAGCTCCCATTTCTCAGCTTATCTGAATAGATTAAAGTTTCCTATTTTACCTATTGGATCCGATCTTTCAGTCAGTAGGAATATGGATATATGTTGCCAATGTATGTGATGACAAATCTGCCCAGTATATCTTGGAGGGCAGCTTTTCTGGACCTGCAAAATAGGGGGAGCATTGACCAATCCATATGCCATAACTAAGTATTCATAGTTCATGGTGTACTAAATGATGTTTTTGATGTAACCACTTCTTGAATCCTAATAAGATTGAAGGTATTTCATACATCAAGTTTGGTGAATATAGTGGTGGATGTTAGTAGTTGCAGGACAGATTGTGCCTTCTGTGATTTGCTTGAGTTGCAATAGTCAGTACTGGGTCTAATACTTCCCCCTTTCTTAGACATGAAGATGCTTACAGAAGTGCTCAATTGGAGGGTATGATGTAACCCTGTTGTAATGTCCAATGATGGACTCCTCCATTGCTTTATTTTCTGTAGGAAATAGAGAATATATGTGACCTTGCTGGGGTAAGGTCAGAAAACAGATCAATGGTACATTCATAAGGTCTGTGTGGAGGTAGGGCAAAGGCTTCGGCTTGACTGAACACATCTTAAAACTTGTCATGAAGTGTGGAATATTGACTGATTATATGCCATGTTAAATAGGGTGACATTGGAGCTATAAGAATTTGGGAGGCCATTTCAGTACACATAATGCTGATGTTGGGACAGTGGGATAGCTTGACAGGTGATGACTTTCTCACCCACTGACTTGCCCTCCTGACTGCTCTCATGCTGATGACCACTGAAAGTGGAGTACTTTTGGATTGTGAAATGGCTTGGCAGTAACAACATAGTTCATACTCACCACATTATTATGTGGTTGTTCTTCAATGCACTGTCCAGCACAGGCTCTTTTCTAGAAGTTTGTTGTTCACCTTAGGTCAGTTAATTGTCATTGATCTGCACGGTACAAAGCAAGGGGGGAAATCCAAAAGCCTGCAAACAATAAGAAAGGTTTTGTAAACCCAAAGAACAGTATCAGGAGGAAGACTTTCAATGAAGGACTCAATGCAGTGGTGGACTCAAGTGGTGTATTTAAAGGGTTAAAACATTGCTGTAGCCAGATTTTTTTGTATTTGCTGTTTATTGAAATGCATAGGCCGGATCTGCCTATTCAAGGTCTGAAATCATTTGGCCTTTGAAAAATAGGTCAGCGGAAAAGGAGCTGGGGGAAGTGGGTATTGTTGCTGGGCTGAATGTTGGAAAAGCACGGTTTGGGCCTGTCCCGCTGGCTCTGCTCTCTGCCATAACGAGAAACAGATGCTCCAATGAATCACCCCATTGTTGCCAGGAGGCAGATCTACTAATGCAGTCTCTCTCTCACTTTATCTCTCGGGCTTGCTCTCTCTCTCTCTCTCTCTCTCTCTCTCTCTCTCTCTCTCTCTCTTGCTCTCTCACTTACACAGTTCCTCATCCCTCACCCCTTCCCTTTTTGACTCTAGCCTTTGGCTGCCACTTCTGTCCCTTTTTTGAAGTGCTGCAAGTCTATTGCTCACCAGCATCACCCTTTACTGCATCCAGTTTTATTTGTGTATAGAGTCATTCAAGTAAACAACTCATAAGTCAAGCCTGGGTCAATTATCTTGTTCTCTCTCAGGTTCCTGTTTAGAACTACTAACACAGAGAAGAAGCCATCAGGACCATTGTTGGTGGCCACATTCTGGAGTGAGCTTCCTGAGAAGATAGATGCAGCCTATGAGAACCCACTTGAGGAGAAGTCTGTGTTCTTTTCAGGTAAAGTTGCACAGAAGACATCATAAAATGAAATCATTTTAACGATATAAAAATTTATAGACAGAAAGAAATACTAAACAGAAATAATAGAAAATAGCTACAAATTTTTTGTAATCAATACAAAATTAAAAGAAAGTACAATTACAAAGTAATATTTAAGTTCTATGTACTTTGACGTAATTCTTAATTCTACTCTGACGTAAGTCTCAGCCTCTCTCCAAGGCTATGACTCTGTGACCGACCACTTTCCAGTGTCCCACCTCACCAAGGAGACTATTTGCAGCTAGTTCTCTATGATGATGTACAATCTGTCTTTGATTGAGTAATTGTAATATACTGAGATCACATTTACCTTATTATTGACCAAAAAAATTAAAACCAGTTACAAGAGCTATATATCTGCAGCCCCAGTATTTGTTAATTTTTTGGCTTTGTTGGTTTGTGAGGAGGAAGATTCAGCTTTATAGATAAAACTTATAAAATGTGTCCTACCATGTCATACTTTGGGGAAAAGTTATAATGCACAATTGCATGAGGAGTTATATTAGGCAAAATATAAAGCACTGGATTTTTTCATAACACACTAAGGGCAAGCTTTGTAAAATGTATTTTGTTGGTAAAATAAAGACTATAAATAAAGACCTACTTAGTTTAATCTTGGTCTCTTATCTTAAAAATACCTGCATTTGGTCTCTATGCATGTAGTCATATCGAAGGTGTGTGTGTGTATCCTAGGTGATGAAGTATGGGTGTATTCAGCAAGCACTCTGGATAGAGGCTATCCTAAAAAGATCTCCTCCATGGGCTTTCCACCAGACCTTCACCGCATAGATGCGGCCTATGCCTTCCACAAGAGCAAGAAGACCTACCTGTTCTCAGGAGACAAATTCTGGAGGTACCGTCTCAACTATCACACACACTGTCACACCAGAGATAACAATACAAATGATCAAGAGTCATGTACAGAGGAGGAAAAAAAAACGCTAAAATTAAATTACATATACATTTGAGTGCAAAAGTTTTCATACCCTTAGGACAAAATAAAGAAGACAAAAAGTTTACATTTATAGCAGCAAGACTTGGATTTCACAGACGTTCTCAAATGGTCAAATAATACAGATTGTGTAGTACCGCAGCTTTATGCATTATGTGATTCTGATTGGTGAGAAGATGTTGATTAAAATGTGTTAAAATGATCATTCAAATTTATTTAGCAATTTTGGAAGCAGTCTCCAGTAACAGTTAGAGGTAAAGCTGTAATTTTCCAATGCAAAAAAGTCTTCAGGATGGAGGGGTTTGTGCTTCGTGGTTTCTCTGTAACACGACAAGCTACATTTTGTTGAATTATTAACTTCCAGAGAGAAAAAAGAGACTGGTGAGGGAACAACTATTTATAACTTCTGCTATAACATAAGTAATAACAGAAACTAACTTGTTTCATGGATGTTCCACAACATTAAACATAACTATAAATAAGTCAAAAGTATGACATTCTTCAGTATTTTTTTTTATTATTATTATAATCATTGCCAAATTGCTGTGGTGTAAGAGGAATAGAACACTTTGGAATGTGCTGTTATTGGAAAATAATCAATTTCAGGGTGGTAACATCATACCATTCTGCTGTTGATTATTTTCCTATAACGTGTTTTATTCCTAACTTAAGACATGTTATCTGGCTTTTGGTGGATCCAAACTTTTGCACTTAACTGTATGCCTAGCAATTCCTTGAAATAACATTACCAGCAGAAGTTAAAAGGCAAACATCTTGATTAAACATCTGTATCTAACAGTAATTAACTACAATGTTGTGTTGTCTGTTAGCATGTAAACAGCACCTGGTTTGTTTCTTAACCTCACAGATACAATGAGGCCAAGAAGAAAATGGATCCCGGCTTCCCCAAACTCATTGCTGATTCCTGGAATGGAGTTCCTGATGATTTGGGCGCTGCCTTCAGTATGAACGGAGGGGGTAAGAGACTCAGTGATTATTAAATGATCTCATTAATAGATAAAGTTAATGTGGCAAATATGTGGGCAGGTTTGTAGAAAGTCTACATGGACTTCTTGCTAGTTATATCACTGCTCCATCTGTTCCATTTTATGCAGAGAACACACACAAGCATGCTTTTACTGCAGTCAGTCGTCACCGAAACTCCCACATACACACATACACTGTATAAAAAAAAAAAGTGTTAAATAGACCAAGTGTTTGTGGTGCCTGAAATGAGCCTCTATGTTGGTAGCTAACCAGCTCTGTGTTGCAGATCATTTTTTCCCATTTCCTGTAAATGCCAGCACCTTATTTGTTTTACCCGTAGCTTCAGAGTCAATGCCTACTTGATGACCAGTTTCTGGCACAGACTTTACTAAAACCTATTTCCTTCCCTGTTACATATAAATTTGAACCTTTAAATAAAGCATCTGTAAAAATACATAAAGCAGCCAAGACACAGAAAGAATCAATATTTCAACAAGAAGACTAAGAGTTGCTTAGAAAGTATTCATTTGAATTGTATCTTAATTTGCAGATATTAAAAAAAAGACTTCTTCCTCTTTATTGGATGTACAGAAAATAATTTGTTGAACTGCACAAAAATCCAAAGTGAATAATTACAGGAGTGGACAAATCACTAGCCCAGTCATTCAGGATAAGCATATTAGCAGAAAAAAAGATAAAAGGTAGTCCTTATTGATTTTAGCAGAACAGTTTTAATTTTGCATGTAGCTATGTTTAAACTTCATTCACAGTGGTGTGCCATACATTGATGCTGCAACTATTGCCTTCATTACTCATTCCGAATCCCACCACCTGCGGCACTACATACATCAACTTGTGACCTGCTGTTCTACTAGGTTCTACTAGACTAATTAGCATGAACCTATGACAAACTATATTTTCAGAATCTGGAACATGCAGCTACAGTCATGTGAAAAAAATAAATACACCCCATGGAAATTGTTGGCTTTTTTTTTTTTTTTTTTTTTTTTTTTTTTTTTTTTTTTTTTTTGGACAAGCAAACATTTGATCCTCTTTGAAACAATGCCAATTAATAAAGGTGATACACTATCAAATGACACATAACATTGAGATTTTGTAGTAATTTTCACATTTTAAATTAACAAAAAACAGTCACATGGAAAAACTAAGTACACCCCTACATTTATCACAGCTCCAAATCCATAAAATTAGAATCAGGCGTTCAAGATTGGGTGCCAGTGATTAGAACCTGCTTAGGGAGTGGAGGTGGAACCTGTCTTATTTATACCCCTATCATATCTAGTGTCTGGTGTTCCCTTTGGTATTGAGGTGTGTGGTGTCATCATGGCAAAATCTAAAGAGCTCTGTAAGGCCTCCAGAAATAAGGTTGTGGATGCCTATGAGTCTGACAAGGGATTTAAAAAGATCTCCAAATTACTTGAAATACATCATTCCACTGTAAGGAAAATAATCTACAAATGGTGCAGATTTCAAATGACTGCCACTTTGTCCAGGACTGGCAGTCCCAGCAAATTCAGCCCAAGAGCACACCATCTGATGCAAAAAGAAGTCTCTAGGAACCCCAAAATTTCATCACAGGCTCTGCTAAGTCTTGCAACTGTTGGTATCAAAGTACATGCTTCTACAATCAGAAAGAGATTGCACAAATTTGACCTGCATGGGAGGCATGCCAGGAAAACGCTTTTGTGAGACTACAGTTTGCCAGTGAGCATATAGGCAAAGGCCTTTTGGAGTAATGTGCTCTGGACAGACGAATCATAGATAGAGTTGTTTGGCCACAGTAACAGCAGACATAATTGGTGCAGACCAAAGGCAGCTTTTCAAGAGAAGCACCTCATACCAACTGTGAAGCACGGTGGTGGAAATGTTATGGCTTGGGTTTGCTTTGCTGCCTCAGGGACTGGACAGATTGCATTCAATGATTCAACTATGAATTCTGAATCATATCAAAGTGCTTGAAGATAATGTGAGGCCATCTGTCCGAAAGTTGAAGTTGAACTGAAATTGGAGCTTTCAAGAGGTTAATGGTCCTAAGAACACTAGCAAATCTACCAAGGAATGGCTCAAAAAGAAGAAATGGAGGGTTATGGAATGGCCTAGTCAAAGCCCGGATTTGAATCCCATTGAAATGTTGTGGGGGGATTTGAAACGGTCAGTACGTTATTTCTGCTAAAAGGGGCATTACTAGCTTCTGAGGCCAAGGGTGTACTTACTTTTTCCACAGAAGAATATCACATCTATTGATATTTCTGTTGAATAAATGATTGAAAAAGATAATTTTCCTTGTGGTTTTGTTCAAGTATGTCAACTTTATTAATAGGAACTGTTTCAAAGATGATCAAATGTTTTCTTGTCCAAATATGTCAAAAAAAAAAAAAAAAAAGCCAGCAATTTCCATGGGGTGTACTTATTTTTTCACTTGACTGTATGTGGAAACTTTTGACTTTGAAATGAAGTCCAGCGCAAAGCTGCAATTTAGTACTTTAGCACTTACCTCAGGGTTTTTAAACAGCGGGAACAGAGGGGAAAATAAAGACTGTAGGCTGACTCAGATAATACATTTTAAGTGCAATGTGAGGACAGAACAACGTATCTAATACCCGAAATGTTGACCAATGACTTGCTGACTTTTTACTAAGGGTGCAAACTTGATGTGCTGCATGATCATATATTTGTTTGTTTCCCTTAATCTGTCTTAACTGTAATAATGTATGGTGTGCTAGTTAAGTGAGTTACTGTAAGTCCAGGGAATCAAAATCAAAACATAGGACTGGGCAGCACACTGGAGCTACTACTTGCCTAGTTTGTGCTTTTTTTCTACCTCTGAATTAACACGCACTGTGTTTATAACATGTAAAACATTTATTAAGGAACTTTTTTCTTGATTGTGGATTCCCCTGGCATTATTGTTTCAACTTCATATTGTATTTTTTTGTGTCTTACAGGCTACAGCTACTTCTTCAAAGGATCCCACTATCACAAAATGGACGAGAACTTTAGGATCGTCAAAGTGGGAGAGGTGAAAACAGACTGGCTGCACTGCTGAGCAGCAGCACGATCCTCCAGCCATGACCTTTAAGCTTGGATCATCTTATTCTGTGCCACTACGGTGTAATGTTTTATTGGCAACACTCCAATTTGTCAGAATGTCTTCTCTCCCACTGATCTCTCCCAGGTGAGATCAATCTGGTATTAGTCAGCCTGTGAGGCTATATCATAGCTCTGGTGATCTTCCGTAATGGAACATAGTTAAAACCAGATCTTATAAACTATTTGCATCGTGATAATTGCTGTTTCTTTTCATTGCTCAACTTTGTCCTTTACTTATGGCCTCCTTAAAGGAAATTAATTTGTATGTCACACTAGATTTGCAAAGACATCAGGTATGTCCCCACTGAATATTCATACAATACTGTATTCCATGTATTTTTTTTTTTTTTTTTTTTTCTGCATAAACTGGATTCAGTCGAGTAGGACTGTAAAAGTACAATTATAAGCATTAAAAATGTTTTGGAAATTCTTTTGCTGTTTTGACTTTTGTTTATTATTCTATTAGTGGAAAATCTTATCTGGTGCAGTATTTTTTTTTTATATCATTTCATAGGGGGAAGCACTTTTTTGTACATTAATTAAAATTGTGTTCTGCAGCAACACAGAGACCAAACATAACAGTAGCACATCATTTTTTTTGTTGTTGTTGTTGTTCTTCTCTTTCTTTCATGGCACTAGGCAATTGAGGGCACGGGTTGCCTGAGACTGTATATGGGTTTGTTGTGTGATGGACTTGTGACCGAAAAGTATCATGGAAAATACTGTTAATTAATCATATGTACTTTTATTTTGACCTTTTGAGTTGGCATTATGTTTTTATTATTGTTTGCTTTGTGCACTTTGTCATTACGTGTAATTCTGAAAATAAAGACAGATTTCCTGTAGCCCTTGGTTTTATTATTAAATCAATCAAGCAACTAAAATGTGTGCACAAAATAGGTCTTTCATTTTCAGAAAGTATAATCCCATAATAAGTATGGAAACAGTAAGTACATTACTCACTCATATGAATGCTTCATCAACTGATTTCAGTGAGCTTTATTCATATGACTGTTACATTGAGATGAAATAATTAACACTTGAATAAACAGCGACATCTTGTGGCTGATTAAAGGAAACACAAATGCCCTCAATCTTGTTAGTCTTGTATTTGGAAATTATTATATTATACATCTTGTGTTATATTTCAGGGGTATAAACATAACATAACGCCAAAAGTGATTAAAATAAATGCAAATTCTTTAGAACGGGTGAAAGGTGTCAGAACACACAGTGCATCACAGGATGGAAGTATGGAAGAAGGCGGCCTGGTCTGATATGAATCACAGTTTCTTTTACATCATGTGGATGGTCGGGTGTGTGTTCATCGCTTACCTGGGGAAAAGATGGCACCAGGATGCAAGGATGTTCTGCTAGGAATCCTTGAGTCCTGGCATTCATGTGGATGTTACTTTGACACTTACCACCTACCTAAACATTGCTGTAGACCAAGTACACACCTTCATTGCAATATTATTCCCTAATGGCAGTGGCCCCATTTAGCACAATAATTGTTCAGGAATGGTTTGAGGAACATGACAAAGAGTTCAAGGTGTTGACTTGGCCTCCAAATTCCCCAGATCTCAATCCAATCGAGCATCAGTGCGATGTGCTGGACAAACAAGTCCGGTCCATGGGGGCCCCACCTCTCAACTTACAGGACTTAAAGGATCTGCTGCTAATGTCTTGGTGCCAGATACCACAGCACACCTTCAGAGGTCTTGTGGAGTCCATGCCTCAACAGGTCAGAGCTGTTTTGGTGGCACAAATGGGACCTACATAATATTAAAACACAAAATTCCAACTCTACCACCATTGTCAAGTCTGCTGACGACACTGTAGTGGTGGGCCTGATCTCAGATAATGACAAGAAGGCCTAGCTGGATGAGATTAAAAGTCTGGAGAACTGGTGCCAGGAGAACAACCGCCTCCTGAACTTCAGCAAGGAGCTACCACCCTCTAAAGATCAGTGGGATCCCAGTGGACAGTTTTCAGTACCTTTGTGTTCGCATCAGGCAGTCCCAGCCTGTATGGTTCATACCCCTGCATTAGACTTTCCAAGCAGATGGCCAATTCCAACAAGAGACTAATGCAAACAATAAATAAATACAGCATTCCCTGGCACTACTCACTATGTAAAAAGACACATCCAATTTCTCAGTAAATATTGTAGAAAAAATACATGTTCATGCATTGTGTATTGCAACATTAATTGCATTTTCATAGTTATATATAAAAAAAAACCTTTATCAACATCTTAAATACCACCTAAAATGAACAGTTATTATGGAATTTGGATAATTTTGCCCTCCTAAAGATTGACGAAGGTGCAGGAGGGGTGAAGGATTGATGCTCTACACATAAAAACCCAGGCAGCTAAAGAAAACCTTGTGCTTCTCCAAGAAAAGAAAACCATGATTAACCACCTTCATCAGTAATATGTCCTTATGCATGCTGCCATCAGTACCACAAATTGTTCGGCGCCAAAGTGACTGTAATTCAGAGCGTAATATGGTTGGGGGAAAAAAGCTACTTTGTGGTGCACTGATGTTGCACCAGACAGATGTTACCCCTGCACCACATGCAAGGAATGCAGACATTGGTAGATAATGATAATGATAGTAATGATGATAATGATAAAGATAATAAAATGTAATGAACAAATTATTACAATCTTATAATCTGTGGTAATTAAAATGATCATCATCTTTATGTTTTTTGTTTTTGCAAAACAAAAAAACAGTCTTTATTTGGTTTCTGTTTATTATATATTTAATTCTTTATAGATATTGCTATCCATTACATTGTGTATCTTGCTGATCTCTCAAAGCAGTATAGCCCATCCTGAGCACTTTACCCAGCTGAAATTTGTCTATTGTAAATCCAGAGTATCAGTTGAGGCATAGCTGGTGGAAGACATCTTTCTTACAATGTCCTTAAACTGTGGAATAGTTTTTCAGGGAACATTAGAAACACTCTATAGCTGTATAGGTGTTTTTAGTCCAGTTTATCTTGGCATATTCTTTTATCTTGTTAAATATACTTTTTCATGATTTGTAGTATCTCTAATAGATTTAAAGTCAATTCATTAATGATTTACATTGGTTCTTTAATGTACTTTATCATAAATTCTTTGTTTTGACCTTATATAAAACAGTATATAAAACTCTGTCTGTCTGTGTGTGTGTGTGTGTGTGTGTGTGTGTGTGTGTGTGTGCCTTTTTAATCAACACAGTAATATAATTGGGCTGTGGTGCGACAGAGAGATTAGTGGTTTAACTACTAATGCACTGAGAAGAACTCTAAATTTATAACCACATAATTTACTGTGGTATTAACAAGGTGTTTGCAAAACATGCATCTCTCCAAAGAGACCCAACCAAAGAGAAAACTACCATTGACAATATTCAGACCCAAGCTCTGACAGATATGCAGGAGTTCATGTAGAATGTTAGTAGTGTTTCTTGGGAATTAAGTTCAGCAGAGATGGTATATTCAGGTCCCTACAGAACAACACCCTTCCCTGGAAGCTACAGCTGTTGTCATGAATATTAGTCTGATGCTTACAGTAAGTTAACCCCAAGATAAACCTACCCCAAATGTTGCCCTACAAAATGGTAATTAAAAAAGTTATACACACAAACTTTCTTTTTCAGTGTCACTAAGCTGATCCACCAGTTTAACCATGCCTTCACCAGCTTCACCAAGCTGATCCACAAGTTTAACCCTGCCTTCACTAGCTTCACGAAACTGATCCACCAGTTAAACCATGGCATTACCAGCTTCACTAAGCTGATCCACCAGTTAAACCTTGGTTACCAGCTTAACCAAGATGATTCATCAGTTTAACCATGCTTTCACCAGCTTCACTAAGTTGGTCAACCATTTTAACAATGCTTTTCTAGCTTCACAAAGCTACTCCACCAATTTAACCATGCTTACACTAGCTTCACCAGGTAAACCAGACTAGTACACCTGCTTAACTAGGGATCAAAGTTGGTCTAAACTGGATTTTTCTGCAGGGTCAAATCTAGCTTGTCATTCTGTGGGAACTCTTCACTAACAGCTCCACCAATTTAACCATAGTTTTACCAGCTTCACCAAACTGTAAGTAAAGGTTCAACTAGTTCTGACCAGATAAACCAGAACAGTACACCAGCTTTAACCAGTTCATGGGCAAAGCTGATCTAAGCTGGATTTTCAGCAGGCTTAAATTGATAACCTACAGTGATGCTTGAAACTTTGTGAACCATTTAGTATTTTCTAGATTTCTGCATAAATATGACCTAAAACATCATCAGATTTTAAGTCCTAAAAGTAGATAAAGATAACCCGATGAAACAAATCAGACAAAAATATTATACTTGGTCTTTTATTTATTGAGGAAAATGATCCAATATTACATATCTGTGAGTGGCAAAAGTATGTGAACCTTTGTTTTCAGTACAGAACAGCTCTGTTTCCGCGGTACAGAACAGCTTCAACTCTGGGATGTTGGTGGGACTCACATGAACTGCTTGCTTCAGGTCCTTCCACAACATTTCTAATTGATTAGGGTCAAGACTTTGATTTGGCCATTCCAAAACATTTACTTTATTCTTTTTTAACCATTATTGGTAGAACGACTTGTGTGCTTAGGGTCGTTGTCTTGGTGCATGACCCACTTTCTCTTGAGATTCAGTTCACAGACCTAACAATGTCCTGACATTTTCCTTTAAAATTTACTGGTGTAATTCAGAATTATTTTTTTCCATCAATGATGGCAAGTCATCCTGGCCCAGATGCAGCAAAACAGGCCCAAACCATGATACTTCCACCACCATGTTTCACAGATGGGATAAGGTTCTTATGCTGGAATGCAGTGTTTTCCTTTCTCCAAACATAATGCTTCTCATTTAAATCAAATATACTATTCTGGTCCCATCTATCCACAAAACATTTTTCCAATATCCTTCTGGCTTGCCCACGTGATCTTTAGCAATCTGCAGAAGGGCAGCAATGTTCGTTTTGGAGAGCAGTGGCTTTCTCCTTGCAACCCTGCCATGCGTACCATTGTTGTTCAGTGTTCTCCTGATGGTGGACTCATGAACATTAACATTAGCCAATGTGAGAGAGGCCTTTAGTTGCTTAGAAGTTACCCTGGGTTCCTTTTTGACCTTGCAGACTATAACACATCTTGCTCTTGGAGTGATCTTTGTTGGTTAACCACTCCTGGGGAGGGTAACAATGGTCCACACTCTTTAGAGATGGTTTTGTAACCTTTTCCAGCCTGATGAGCATCAACAACTCTTTTTCTGAGGTCCTCATACCATGATACAATACCACAAACATGTCTTGTGAAGATCAGACTTTGATAGATCCCTGTTCTTTAAATAAAACATAGGGCTCACTCACACCTGATTGTCATCCCATTGATTGAAGACTGATTTCTCCTTCAAATTAAACTTCTAATCCAACAGGTTCATATACTTTTGTCACTCACAGATATGTAATATTGGATCATTTTCTTCAATAAATAAATGACCTGTATAATATTCTTGCCTCATTTTTTTATTGGGTTCTCTTTGTCTAGTTTTTGGACTTCTGTGAAAATCCAATGATGTTTAAGGTCATATTTACACAGAAAAATAGTAAATTCTAACACCACTGTAGGTTGTCTTTCTGTGGGAACCCTTGCAGTTTCAATGTAAAGTGCTACAACAAAATTTCCCTGACAGAAAGAACCTGGGAGCTCTTACCTAGCCAAAAAAGCCTTTAAAGAATCATTTTTTTTCTAAGATAGAAAATAGAACAAGCAAATATCCCATTAAGATAAAACAATTACACAATGAATAATCTTATGTCCTGGCTCTAGACTCTTGTAAACCATTAGATCCCAATTTAAAATGTTTAAAAGAAACTGTTGGGCATATTCCTATTTGGAATTGTTCAGTGGAACAGGCAGATACAGTACTTGCCTGTGACTACAGGTTTAATTTCAGCCAAGCTGCAGGTATATCCATTTGAATACCAAAGTCAGGTGATTAAACAAGTGAAAACCTGTTCACTGTATTTGGCTGGAATGGAGATGTGCAGCCAAACCAACCTTTTGTGGATAAGACTAGAGACCCCAGATTTGTGGTTTCACCCTGTATAATAGCCTTTTCCATAGGGCCTTATCTGTGGTCCGAATGATCCACTGCCCTGCACAGTTCCCACTATTTGCAAAAGACCTGATCCAACAACTAAGATCACCCTTTATAAGTAGGATCAGGGATCGGTTACAACAGTTGTAAGTAACTCAAAACACAAAATAAAGGGAAAAAAAAAAAAAAAAAATTGAACTGACATAGTTGAAATTATATGCAGTAGGTGACCAAGACTGATAGACTGAACCACTTTTTAGTAGAATTCTTTTTCTTTTGAGGAAAATGGATTTGACAGATGCAGCAAATCCAGTTCGACAGAACTTTCAGTGGGCGAACTTGTAGACCAGTAGGTAATCTTGTTCAGTAGTTGTTCTTGTTACTTACACTATAATAGAAAAAGAGATTATCTATCTCGATGTTGAAAGCACTTGTCAACTTTGCAACTTTGGTTGATGGTTTCTTACATTACACATTGTGCTGTTTAACTATCTGCTGATAATGGCACCAGTGGAATTTATCTCTTGCTTCATCTCTACATGACAATCTACAGCCAACACTATTGCGCTTGTCATCTCACTGCTGAAAGTTAGCACAACTGCGTTAGATAGCATAGCTCCATTTCATTCTGGAACTTTGAGTCCAATGTTTTCTGTCGCCACTACTTCTACATCAGTAATGTCATTAATATGACACTGACATTTGATAAAAATGGTGAAAGAAAATAAGTTATTGCTCTTTTGTTTTTGGTGCTAACAAAATTGAAACCTGACCTGACACTGACGACATTTGGGTTTGAGATCAAAAGATGAATTTGAGGTGATGAATCAGAATTTCAGCTTTCATTTTATCATAATTACAGCTAGATGTGTTAAACAACTTAGAACATGGCACCCTTTGTTTGAACCCAGCAAGTTTTTCCAAGCAATCAAAAATATTGGAAGATGTGACTGATAGGTGTTACTTTCTGCCTAGGTGTGCCCTGTTAAATTACCTGTTTTGCCTGAGAAGACTGCATTTGTTGTTAAAAAGGATAAACCTTCATGAAGATCAGAGAGCTGTCTACAGGAGAACAGCATGCCATTTTAAAGCTGAAAAAAGGGAAAATCTATCAGAGCCATTGCAAAAGCATTGAAAAGAAAGAAAGAAACCACTGGTGTACTAACAACCAGATATGGAACAGGTGGTGACAACAGTTAGTGACATCACCAACAGCCTTCACAGGGCAGGGGTGAAGGTATCACAATCCCTCATTTGAAGAAGACTTCAAGTGCAGATATATAGAGGCCATACCACAAGATGCCAACCATTCATTAACAGTAAGAATCAGAAGGTCAGATTGGAATTTGCAAAGGAATACAGAGATGAGCCACAAAAGTTCTGGAACCAAGATTAACCTCCACCAAAGTGATGGAAATGCCAAAGCATGGAGAAAAAAAGGATCCGCTTATGATCCAAAACATAGAAGCTCATCCGTCAAGCATGGTGGAGGTAGTGTCATGGCTTGGGCTTGCATGGCTGCTTCTGGAACAGGCACAATAATCTTTATTGATGATGTAACTCATGATGGTAGCAGCAGAATTAATTCAGAAGTTTACAGGAAGAATCTGTCTTCCAATTTACAGAGAAATGCATACTGGTCTAACTGGGAGGGATATGGGATATGCAACCAAATAGTAATTGTTATTTACTTTCATTTACTTTAAGACTTATCTGCCACCAAATGTGCCATGTTTTAAGTTATTTATACATCTATATGTAAATATCAGGAAATGAAAACTGAAATTCTGATCTACCATCTCATATTCATCTTTTAATCTCAAACCCAAATGAGACTGCATGAATAACAACCCTATCTATAAATAGCAACTGTTTGAAAGAGATACACATTTGTGTTTTTCTGTACTATCATGTAAATTGCTCATTATACTCGTTCTCCTTTAAGCGAATTAATACAGACATGTCTGTGCAGCCTAGAAGAGGATTAGAGGCTTAAAGCTAGGCGGGTCGATGGCAGCTTGACACGCAGCGTGACACCTTAAAAAGGGGGAAGCACACGGACAGAAAGGTTGCATAGTTGTTGCGTGTTGTGCGAAGCTCCTGAAATCGAGGAGGAAGTGCAGTGCAGTAACTGTGCGTCTGTTACTGAATCATACAGACCCATCGGCGCGCTGGAGTATGCTCATAATCTGAAGATGCCTCCTAAAAGAGTGTTTCCCAGGCAGGAGTCCCTCCTGCTCCCCGCCGTCGTCAATCCCTTCCGCCTGGACTTTAAATTGACCAAGAGCGACCAAATCAAAGTGAGTGCAGCTTTTGTTTATTCTCTTTATGCCCTCTTACGTAACATCTGCCGGGTGACGCGGTAATGGAAACGCACGGATGGTGTTAAACCTAATGTTGCACATCGCTGACTATGCATACACATGCACATGCACATGTCAATCCTCCAAAGCTATTCTCTAGCTATTCAGATATATTCGTTTATTATACAGAAAGAACAGCGTGCAGATGTTATAAATGTCTGTGTGCACGAGCATTCTGAAATTCCAGCTGTAAGAAAGGCGTGTCCTCACTCCGTGCACTCATTCAGTGGTGTCCCTGAATGTGTAAAAATGCACATGAACTTCACATGTTGTACATGTGAAATATGCACAGACATGTAGTGGACTTTTCACATGCAGAGCGTGTGTTTTTATTGTCACGTGATTTCCCCCCCCCCCACACTTTCAGAAATGGGTAGCAAACTATACTTTTCCTTGTTGCTGGGGTGGTACTATTAAAGGTGCGTCATTTGTAAATGTAGTATATGTTAACTGGAAACATGAATATAGTATACCTTTAAAACATAATTTATGGTACGTATATAATTGGACCTTAGGGACCACTTGGTGTACTGGTGTAAGCTTTATTCTGAAAGCTAAAGTACCACAACATGCACCTTCTCAAAAAAAGATAAAATATACATATTAAAGCTACAAAAGATCCCCCAGTGACAAGGGAAAGTACAGTTCAACAGTTACAGATCAATTGCAATTTTTGCACACAGTTAATTTATTTTCACTTGTTCATTTTTTTCACACTAATTTCTCAAATGAACATTTCCTTTTTCACATACTGTTCATGTACTGTATACCCTCAAAGTTGACTTTAATAGAAATGCATGTACACCTGCACTTTCATGCAATTATCCAATCAGCACAAAAACACAATTCCATTTTACTTAGCAGTAAAGTGCATGAATTCATGCAGATGCAGGTCAACAGCTTCAGTTAATGATCAGTTAACAAACATCACAATGGGGAAAAAATGTGATCTCAGTGAATTTGATATGGTTGTTGGTACCAGAAAAAGAAGCCTATATCTTTCAGATATACATTACAGCACAGTGAACCTCTTGCATATCTTAGCTTGTTAGGGTCAGAACACAAGGTCAGCCATGATATGGCACCCCTGGAGCAGAGAGGGTTTAAGGCCTTGCTCAAAGGCCCAACAGTGGCAGCTTGGCAATGCTGGGGGTTGAACCACCAACCTTCTGATAATTAACCCAGAGCTTTAACACTTGCGCCACCACTCCACTGGGCTGGTTTGAGTATTTCAGAAACTGATGATCTTCTGGAATTTTCATACAAAACAGTCTCTAGGGTTTACACAGAATGGTGAAAAAAGCAACAAAAAAACATTCAATAAGTGATAGTTCTTGCTGATGAGAGAGGTCAGAGGAGAATGGTGAGACCGGTTCACGCTGACAGGAAAGCTATGGTAAGCACTATTTACAACCATGGTGAGCAGAAAAGCATCTCAGAGCACAACACACATCTAATCCACTTAAGGTGGATCTTAAACATCTGGATGGAACCACATCTTAAGATTCCACTGGCTCACCAAAACTGGATAGTTGAAGATCTGCTACACAGTTCAGAATTAAGTCATTCCTTTGCTTCAGAAAATCAACAATACTGCTTCAACAATACTGCTTCAGTCCTTCTAGCCCCTGATATTTTGACCATCAAACATGTTCACTGTATAAAATAAATCAGTGCAACCAGTGAACCATTGACAGCAATCCAGTGTTTCAGACGAGTATCAGTCCCAATACTAATATCAAACTGCTTTACTTCATGTCAGTCCAAAAGCTATAGATCCCAGCCACATTTTGTCTATTGTGTAATAACAACTGACTGCTGTATTTGTGTCTCTGTGTCTTTTGTGTATTCATGTGTTCAGTGTTTTCTTCTGGGAATCATCCTCGTGCCGCTGCGCTCTGTCTTCCTCTTCCTGGTTCTTATGGTAGCATGGCTCGTTTCTTCCTTAATCACGTTCAAGCGTCCTCTCAAAGGAGAGGTTGAACCTTTCACAGGCTGGAGGAGGTAAGCATCATTATCCACTGCAAATGTCCACAACTACAAGCATTAATCATTTGACAGCAGTATGATTATTCCTACTGACATCTAATCCGATGTAGCAATCATAAAAACTACACTATGCAGTGTAGTCAATAACAATTTGGCTTTGATATGTGCCTAAATGTATTCTGGTTCTTTATGAACATTGTGCTTGAGCAGGTTCATGAAATAATTTATAATTTAAGATGTGGATCATACTATGGGGTGCCAGGAACAAGGAAGTGTTTATCTATTGTAAACAAAAGCCTACGTTGTTCAAAATGTGCAAATACTATTTCCAGAGCATCCCACATTCTTTGCATATCGATTTCTAGGTAGTTCAGGGAATGCTGTTAGATATTCCAAAGACAGGGAATGTAATTCCATGCCTACTTATATATTCCTTGTGAATACTAATACTCAGCTCTGAACAGTGTTTTTTTCAATCCTTTTTCCTATCTGATATTGAGATTAATAAATTGAGCTTTAAATGGGCCTTTTATAATGTCCATAAACAGCCTGTATTTACTCAAAACCTGAAAGTACTCAAACACAAGATACAACTGCACGAAGGATTTAATACATGAATGTTAACAAAAAAAAAAAAAAACACACACACACAAAAAAAAAATAAACAGAACGAGGATTATATTTGCCAAAAAAAAAAAGATTTCAAGAAACAAGAAATGAGAAACCAGAATAAGAAAGAACGTAGGAACTAGGTGACATAGATCATACATGAAGAAAGGGAAGGGAAAACAAACTCAACATAAACACAGTTAGAAAACAGAGAAACAAGCACTGCTTGCCATGACATGATGTGTGTCGAAAGGGGTAATTCCTGGCAAGGCTCCTTCTTTCAAAAGTACTGCTCTTAGGAAATCCCTCATTCTTAGCATATTATTTCTAAAGTGGTGCACGAGATGCTGTTAGATGTGGCAAAGGCAGAGATATACAGAAAATGTTTTACTGATTACGAATAATTCATTCCAAAAATAATTTGTTTCTGGAGCTAATACATTAATATTCTGTGTAAACACTAATCCTCTCATTAGAACAGTCTTAGTTTCTTATTAAAGCAACTGTATCTTGTGATGTAAATCAAAACAGGGTCTTTTTATTCTGTGTATAAACTCTTCTTGCATTTGGAAAAAAAAAAAAAAAAAAAGAAATAAACATGTATAAGGATGAGGTCATTTTATCTACTAAGGATATCAAACCTCCTGATCTACACTTAAACCCGACTGCTGCTTCTGTGAATGCATTGCACTGTAGAGGCAAAGGAAGTGATGTGTTTCCTTTTGTGGTCTGATTAATCAGACCACAAAACCCTGGGGGGTTCAAAATTTTTCCCTCTGACACTGGTCTAACAGACAAATCAGCAGATGAGAATCAGACATAAATGCACAGTTAAATTAAATGACAGAAATCACAAGAAACTAAACATCAAAAGCAGATCCACAAAATTAAAAACCAAGACCTGAGATCAGAATTTTATATTTAGAAATACAAATACGGAAATGGCAAGACTTTGCAAGACAGAATGGTTAGTGTTATATAGCTAAGATAACTGGAATCAGGTCTGATGAGCTGGACAGTGTGTGTGGTTTAGAAGATGGAAGCGGTTAAGGGTCAAATATTACTCTTTGTGAAAGGTTTTTCTCTTTTACTTTTACACGTTTATTCTTTTTAATGTATTTATTGTTTTTCATATATTATATAATACAGGCGACTTGTGTGTATGTTTTGTTTCTGCTCATGTATGACCATATGCATGTTTGTGTAGCTTTATGTGTCATAGAGTGATGCCGGTTCTGGGTCAGCTGTGTTTCTTTGTGATGGGCTTTCGCATCATAGTTAAGGGGAAACAGGCAACCAGCAGCGAGGCTCCAATTCTGGCTGTGGCTCCTCATTCTTCATTCTTTGACTCTATCACCTGTGTCGTATCAGGCATGCCATCTGTAGTGTCCCGCACTGAGAATCTACTTCCTCCCATGTTCGGCCGTAAGTAACAGACAACTGCATCTTCTTCATCACCAATTTTATGTCTGTATTTTGATTATGGAAGAAAGACCTCTGTGTGATGAATAAAGGCCTAAAGCCGATATCAAACTGAGCCTACATCATTAACGGGATTATAAATGCTTGGAATCAGTATTCTTTACCGACCACATTTTGGATTGGAATGTAAATAGGTTAAACAATGCTTCCGAGACTAAAACTGTTTCCCATGTAACTGATATTTAACTTTATGGAATCTATAGAATTATTTTTTAGACATCACAAGGTTACCCATATATATATATATATATATATATATATATATATATATATATATATATATATATATATATATATATATATATATATAATATATAATAAACGCTATAGTTAATAAACTTACGGTGCCCTCCACTAATATTAGCACCCTTGGTAAATATGAGCACAGGAGGCTGTGAAAAATTGTCTTTATTGTTTAACCTTTTGATCTTTTGTTAAAAAAAAAATCACAAAAATACTCTGCTCTCATGGATATCAAACAATTGCAAACAAAACACAGGTTTATCTTTGTTAAATATACGTGTGCAACAGTTATTGGCATCCTTTTAGTGAATACTTTGTGCTACCTCCCTTTGCCAAGATAACAGCTCTGAGTCTTCTCCTATAATGCCTGATGAGTTTGGAGAATACATGCAAGGGATCTGAGACCATTCCTCCATATAGAATCTCTCCAGATCCTTCAAAATTTGAGGTCCACGCTGGTGGACTCTCCTCTTCAGTTCACCCCACAGGTTTTCTGTGGGTTTCAAGTCAGGGGACTGGGATGGCCATGGTAGGACCTTGATTTTGTGGTCAGTAAACCATTTTTGTGTTGATTTGGTGTATGTTTTGGGATCATTGTCCTGCTGGAAGATACAGCCATGGCCCATTTTAAGCTTTCGGGCAGAGGCAATCAGGTTTGATATTTGATAGAGTCCATGATGCCATGTATCCTAACAAAATGTCCAGGACCTCTGGCAGAAAAACAGCCCCAAAACATTAAAGAGCCACCACCATATTTAACCGTGGGCATGAGGTACTTTTACATATGGCTACCTCTCTGTGTGCGCCAAAACCACCTCTGGTGTTTATTGCCAAAAAGCTCTATTTTGGTTTCAGCTGACCATAGAACCCGATCCTATTTGAAGTTCCAGTAGTTTCTGGCAAACTGAAGGCACTTGAGTTTGTTTTTGGGTGAGAGTAGAGGCTTTTTTTTCTTGAAACCCTTCCAAACAACTGGTGATGTAGGTGACTTCAGATTGTAGCTTTGGAGACTTTCTGACCCCAAGAAGCAACTAACTTCTGCAATTCTCCAGCTGTGATCCTTGGAGATTTTTTGGCCACTCGAACCATCCTCTTCACAGTGCATTGACACAATATAGACACACAACCTCTTCCAGGTTGATTCATAACATTTCCAGTTGACTAGAACTTCTTAATTATTGCCCTGATGGTGGAAATGGGCATTATCAATGCTTGTGCTATTTTCTTATAGCCACTTCCCATTTTATGAAGCTCAACAACCTTTTGCTGCACATCACAGCTATATTCATTGGTCTTACCCATTGTCATGAATGAGTAAGGGAATTTGGCCTATGTGTTACCTCATATTTATACCCCTGTGAAACAGGAAGTCATGGTTGAACAATTTCCTGCTCCTAGTCATCCATGTGTACTAAAAAAAATGTAAAATATCAATGGGAATATACTTCAAATATATTTTTCTCATATGAATTCATAGGGGTGCCAATATTGTGCGCACCTGTATTTAACAGATATTTTTTTATAAACCTGTGTTTTGTTTGTAATTGTTTGATATCCATGAAAGCAGAGTATTTTTGTGATTTTTTTTTAACAAAAGATCAAAAGGTTAAACAATAAAGACAATTTTTCACAGCCTTCTTTGCTCATATTTACCAAGGGTGCCAATATTAGTGGAGGGCACTATATACCACAGTGCTGTTGAATGCTCAGTCTGATTGGTTAGAAGGTGTTAATTTTCTGCTCCAAAAGTTCCAGCTGCAAGGCAAATTGCAGGTTTATATTCATGCGGTTGTTCTAATAGGTCATCGTTCCAATAATAACAACTTACAAAAGGGACTTGGTGTTTGGTGGACGAGCCAAAAAAAAATAGCATAATCATTGATATGATGAGGTTTTCTGTGATGTTTGTTTATCATTTTTGGAAGAGCAGTATCATCACTTTGTAATCAGCAACATTAAATGTAACCATAAACAGATAAAAAGTATGGCATGCTATTCTTTAACGAAAAAAAGTCATCACTGGCAGATTACTGATATACTGTAATAGGAACAACACTTTGGGACATGCTGTTATAGGAAAATAATAAAATTCTGAGTGCTACCACTTCACATCTGACCGCATGACAGACTGCACTGTTGATTATATTCCTAGAACAGCAAGCCCCAACTGTTTTATTCCTTACCTACATCACTTAAAGCCAGAAAAAGATTGAATTGACAGCCAGAGTGAAATTGAATTGGCAGAAGGTTACTTTGAGCTTTGATTATAATACTTTTATACAGATTTTGTGCACTAAAAACATCTGATGTTTGTATGTTGTATCATGCAGTTTGTGTATGTGTATGTCCTTTAGGATTTCTACGCTGCCTGCAGCCTGTTGTCGTCTCACGGGAAGACCCAGACTCACGCAAAAAAACAATCACAGACATCAACAACCGCGCCAGATCTGAAGGCCGCTGGCCACAGGTCAGGATAACTCCATATATATATATATATATATATATATATATATATATATATATATATATATATATATAGATATAGATATAGATATATATAGATATGTGTGTGTGTGTGTGTGTGTGTGTGTGTGTGTGTGTGTGTGTGTGTATGTATGTATGTTTATTTGTTTAATTATTTAATTAATGTTTTATATTTTTTAAGACGTGAAAGAGTAAGATATGAGGTAACTGATTTCATGGACTGAACTTTGAAAGCCCCTGTTTAAAGAAAGGCTGAGTGTTACAAAACAGGAAATTGCTTTGAAATTACTTTGGAGTACCCTACTTCCTTTATAAGAAGAAAGAATGCCTGACTTTTCCTTGCTGTGCACCAAAAGTGCATCAGTGTTAGTTGTAATTCGTTTGTGTAAATCTAAATGAATTGTTAGTATGAAAATATGCATTATATATGGTTTACACATTACTTTGGATTCACTTTGGTTAAAACATAAGCAAAATTATTATACATAATAGATCATTCTAAATCCACACAGACTTTTTCTTCAATATTTTTCAGTTGCTGATTTTCCCAGAAGGAACGTGTACAAACAGATCCTGTCTCATTACTTTCAAACAAGGTAAAAAGGCACACTCTTAATTTAAATTATGTATTTGTATATGTATTATTTTGTAATGTAATAATTGTATATATTTTGTAATGAGTTTTGGTCTTAGCATTGATACATGCAAGTCATCCATAAGTAGCATTGCAGACAGTCAGTTCAAAATGCTTATACTGATTCATTTTTGCCCGAGGCCATATAAACTACAGAATTTTGATTGATTAAATGACATCATGCTACACAGCAGGATTAACAGGACACCGTAATCTAGGGCACAGTCTGATCAATACATACTTCTGGCACACATTTACCAGAGCAGCACAGAATTTTAACTCATATCCAGTGACAGCACTGCAGTAAGGACAGGGTTAACTATGGTGTGTTTTGTACCCTTGTATTTACACAGGGTGTTCAATGGGTGTGAGTGTGTTTGAAAATTGTAAAAATTAATGTAAAAAAAGAGAGCAAGAGAGAGAGAGCTTTGTCACTTAGTTTTCTTTTTGTTTTCAGGTGCTTTCTCACCAGGGGTCCCTGTACAGCCAGTTGTTATCAGATACCCCAATAAACTGGTGAGTGGCATGTGTTAACTGTCCTGTTGATTCCAGTGAAGATGCAGACTGAATACCACATCCAAAAGCCCATAAAAAATGAAAAGAAAGAAACAAATGCCCTTGTTGTAAGTGTGGCCCCTTCTAATCCTTCAAAATTCCCACTTAAGCTATTGAATCTAAGCATTTATTTGGTGTGTGACTCAATGAAACTCTTGAAACCGATTCCTTCCTTTTTTCTATTTAAAGGGATTGAAAACTGTGCGAAACAAAATAGAGACATGGTCAAAGACTAGTGTGCTCCCTCGGCTCAATAGCTTCGTCGACTAACAAAGCAGAAGTGAACCTCATGGTCTTTATTAAAGTGTTAGCTAATCAGAGGGGATCAACTGCTTGAGGCAATCATCTGATACATCTATAATGTTTTACATGGGAAACACATATATAACACATAACACAACCAAAGGCACAAAATCACTTATACACAGTAATAATTAATATCAACAAAATATTCCTTTCCTCTGCTGGAATGGCTCATACACTTGTTATGATGTAAAGAAGTCTAGTGATTGGACTTAACCACATATCTACATGTATTTTAATGTGAAAGCTGCATTCCACAGGAGTTGACAAATCAAAAATTCATTATCTAGCTCATGAGACATGTGAAGGCTCCAATGTACTGCCCAGTTTCATGTTTTTGTTCCCTGGAAAATAATTGACTAGGCTTTGTCTAACAGACAACTAGGAGTTGTCTGTCCTCACATCACTTGAAAAAGATACAGTATCATTCGAGTATCTTCAATGTCTATTTTCGTGTTAACCACTAAGCCACTGTGTCCCCCACTTTGTGCCTTGCAGTGCTCCTTGCAGGAAGGTTCACGTTCTACCCAAGCAGATGTGGCTCAGATGTATTTGTTCAATAGTTGTATTTTGGAGACTGGATATTTTTCTGTCCTGAGCAGACTGAATGACATTCAGTAGAAAACAAGCATTTCATAATTGTCTTTCATAAAATTTGTGTATTGTTTGTATGAGCTTGCCGTGCCAAATAAATTCTCTTTAACTATAGTTTAATCAGTTATGCTCTTTAATTTAATTTTAAAATTGGACAAAGCAGGTGCCTTTGAGGAATATCTTAATAAAACTACACATCAATTCTAAATGCCATTTGAAATTAAAATGGTCAGATATGCCCGGATAAAGTTACCAGTCATCATTACAGCACTCAGTAATCTTAGATAGTGATGCCAATTTAAACGTGTATATATTAATTTATGTTCATGGGATCAAGTCATCTGTGATACACTTTAATTATTATTTACTAAATTTCACTTAGTATGGTTGCATAAACGTGCTTGTAGAAGTTAAAGACACTATTTTCTGCATTGCACATATGATCTAGTCCCAAATAGAATGTGAAAAATATCGTATGTTTTATACACAGTTGTTTATATTGCTACTTTGTTTACAGACATTTTTACCCATGCATTATCTGAGAATCTATACTAATCTGTTTACTTTTTTTTTCTGTTCCTCAGGACACAGTAACATGGACATGGCAAGGCCCTACATTGTAAGTGCTGAAGATTCAGTTAACAGTTCACAGGTTTAAGTTGTTTAAGATGTCTATCTTCACATCATCTGGCCCACTGCTCAGCTCTAGGCATAAAATATCCTCTCAAAGTGTTGCCATAACTGGGTTGTATTTCGGCCCTGTAATGAGCCCTGAGAATCGTCATACTTTCCAGTCCTAATTTCCTGGGAATAATCCTCACTGGACAGGCAACGCAAGCATTTTCCTATTTTGTGTTTGTTCCAGTATGTATAAATACAGACATGACATATTCAAAGCGTTTCTTTTGAGCTAATTTCTTTTCCATTTTTGTCCAAGTTATGCCTACACTTGCTTGAAATCCATACATCACTACAGATTTCTTGGGAAAACCCAGACTGACAGCTATTGAGTCAATGTTGTGCTTAATGTTGAATATATAGTGTAGTTTTAGCTCCTTCACGAGGAAGTGTAGTAACATCATCAGTAACATCGCTGCTTCCTGTTTCAGCCGGACCCAAGTTCTCCGCACCCTGTGTCAGCTCTATACAACAGTGCAAATTGAGGTTAGCCATCTTCGAGTCTACTTCTCTGTTTTAATTTCTCTTGCAGACCTGCTGTCTATCAAACTTATATGCAAACTGCATCAGAAGACATATAGTCAACTGAAACTTCTTTGAGTTCTTTCCAGTTGAAGATTTCTTCAATGATAACTAGCGTTAATGTCCCATAGCCTTAGAAATAGTCTCTAAGAAGTCAGAAGAAGACACATAAAGGACAACTTCACATTTATATAAAAACGTAGCGTAAATATATTATTGAGCATTGATTTGTATTTACTTGAACTTTGAAGATTCATGAAGTTTCATATGAATGTTGACAGTTTTGAATAAAATGTTCTGAAAGCTGTATGATCTCTTATAAGTGTGTTTTTTTTTCTCTCTTTCAGTTCCTTCCTCCATATATTCCCACTGAAGAAGAGAAAAATAACCCCATAAAATTTGCACAGTCTGTGAGGAGTCAAATGTCAGAGTAAGGAACAAAATAAAGTTTGCACTGCATCCAGGGGTCTGTGCTGCAGTACTGGCATCACCATATGAGTAAGACAGTACTGATTAATTTTTGTGGTTTGACAGGGCTCTGGGCGTGCCCGTAACAGATCACACTTTCGAGGACTGTCGGCTGATGATCTCAGCAGGGCAGCTGACTCTGCCCATGGAGGCCGGGCTAGTGGAGTTCACCAAGATCAGCAGAAAGCTTAAGTATAGCACACTGTTTAGACTTTACTGTTTTCTCTGTACCACTTAGTATAGTATGTATATGCATCATAAAGCATTATAATGACTTGGGTTAATATAAAATTGGTCCCTATTCAAAGTGAAGCCTTTGCAGGGCGAAGTTAATACTGAATATGCACATCTGTACTCATACTTCAGTATTAACCCTAACTAAACATTAACATTAAGTCAGGACATCTATAAGCATGCACACGTAGGTTATGATCACTACAAAGAAACCAGCATCCTATAGTTAAAATGCCATGAGCACTTGCTAATTTCCTAATCAGTAGTCCAAAAAGAAAATTACAAAAACTACACAGCTACTAGTATTTCCTTCTTTCATTTGTCTTTTTAAATTTCTGAATGTTGGACCCTTTAACAACCTCTTAAATGACATGAATCCAAAGAAGATCAGAAACCGCAGAGGGCATCTTTTATGTTTGAAGAAAGAATCACCTGACACTTGTATATACATACACTGTATATATATTATTATTTTTTACAGCTTTAATTAGCTTGCTAGCTAGTATAAGCTAATGTGACAGGATTTCTGAGGAGATTGAGGGATTATGTACATCACTGTTTATATACTATTCTGCTAACCCTAACAAACTAGTTAATAGAAGCTAATCTGGCAGGATTTCTGATGTACCTCACGGTTTGTGAAGTTCACTGCTAACACTAGGTAACTAACTAATGGGAGTTAATATGACAGGATTTCTGAGGGTATATTTAACCATATACATAAATGTTATAATAGTAACTGCAAATGCTAGCCAAGGAGCTAATCTTAGAGGATTTCTGACAGGATTTAGTTATATTTATAAACATTCACAATCTTTAATGCTAACATTAACCAACTAGCTAGCATGACAGGATTTGTGAGAGGATTTTAATTCATATTCATGTAGTACATGTTCATCATCCTGAGCGCTAATGTTAAATATGCTAACATAAGATAAGTTGACAGAATATTTCAGAAAATATTTTGAGTGCAGTAACAGAACTACACCTGATTATAGTTATCCACTGGACTGCTGTCAGATCATTTTTGTTTTATACTGAGGATTTTATACTGCTACTGTTTTATATTTATAAGTAAAACACAAAAGTAAACACAATTTCTTTTTAATTCTTTTTAACTTCCCTCAGTCTGAAATGGGACAACATGCAGAAAGAGCTTGAGAATTTTGCTGCCATGGCCCAGTCGTGCAAAGGAGGTCGAATCAGGATCGAGGAGTTTGCTAGTTTTCTCAAGATGCCCATCAGCCCTGTGCTTCAGGAGCTCTTTGCTCTTTTTGACAGGGTGTGTGTGTGTGTGTGTGTGTGTGTGTGTGTGTGTGTGTGTGTGTGTGCGTGTATGTGTATGCGTGTTTATTTAATTTATTAAGTACTACCATCCGTTTACATCTTATTCTTTTTGAAGAACTGTATGTTTACGATCCTCAATAAAAGTAATGACAATACTGAATCCGTTAATTTAGACTGAAATACATATATAGTGAGATAAGTACATATACATTTTAATAGGTTTAATAAATCGTTTACCATGTTGCACTGCAGGACGGGGATGGCACCGTTGATTTTAGAGAATATGTCATTGGTATGACAGTGTTGTGTCGACCAGCGAACACAGAAGAAGTGATCCAGACAGCATTTAAGGTACATGGTCACTCCTTACATGTATTTGATAATTTTTGATAAGACTTCCCATGTTTGTAGTCATCATGTTTTTCATTTTACTTTACCATCCCAGAGCTTAACCGACTTTGCATTTTTGAATAACTTTTTGAATAGTGTAAATCACTGTTTCTTAACCTTTCACGCACTGTAACCCACTTTATTCGAATGGCCGTCATCCATGGCCCATCTGTCACCATATTTCACCATATTTATATTTCGTAAAAATAAAAAATAAAAAAAATCCACTGGTTTACCCACACATGTTCGATGCTTACTTTGAAGGTGATGTTCAAGTTTGGATGGCTTCACTGACTCGTTGGCCAAAACCTCACCACACTTGACACACTGTGGTTTTTGTCCACTGTAACAGTAAAACCCTACTTCACATATATATAATCCGGGTTGTATTTGCGAACACATTTTGCCGCCTTCGAAATAGAAGGAGTTTCTAAATCGACTGCGTGCTTTCTTTAAAAACAGAATGCATTGTTCCAGACATTGAATTGTATTCAGACGCATTGGTTCACCAGCATGGTGTATGGAGTTAGCGCATAAGTAAGAGCAACACTATATAAAGAGACGTCAGCCTTACAAGCATTTATGTAAACCTGGAGATATTAACACGATTCGACGATAGAGGTCACTGTTGCCCTAAACATTGCAAATATACAGTTCTAATTGGCAATTTGTACTCATGACAGAAAAGATCTTGTGACCCAGCAGACAATTATCCACTTTTGGGTCGCGACCCCATCGTTGAGAAACACTGGTGTAAAAGTAGAAATGCTGGAAATATGATGTATAGCAGTACAGTAACTCTATGTGATGTCTGGCCTCAGCTTTTTGATGTAGACGAGGACAACAGTATCACTCGAGATGAGTTTGCAAGCCTGCTGCGCTCCACTCTTGGTGTCTGCGATCTCGACGTCAGCAAACTCTTCAGTGAGATTGATATCGATGGATCAGAACATATCACATATGGTGAGTATACAGTTTATGCAGTGCAAAAGTTTGCACCCCCTTGACTTTCTCCTTTTTAATCTGTATTTCCCTCAGTTCAAAATGGGGAAAAAATAGATTAAAAGTGACACTTTACATTTTACAGTTCGCCAAAAATTCAGAATTCCATTTTCATGTTATGGGCTTTAATAAATTGATGACCTTTTACAACATACAACCTAAATCTGAAAGAACGAAAGAAAGAAAGAGAGCCTGTATTGTCACATATATAAGTACAGTACAAAAAAATTAAGAAATATTTCTTATTAAATGTCTAGTGAATTGAGAACTGCAAGAAAATACCTTATTTTAACAATCTAGATCTAATTCTAATAGAAAAGGTTAAAAAAAAAAATCACACTAATTAGACATCTTAGGCACTGTCTATGAATCTCTTCTTCTTCTTTTTTTCTATAGGCTTAACATGTTTAACCTCCAATAAAATAATAATTTAGGATCCGACAGCGAACAAGAACCAGAAACATTTAGCTTACTTTATTTTAATTTTTGCTGTGTATCATTTTGTATGCTCTGTTGCAATCATAGTGATTAAACTGTTATAAAACTTCAGAAACTCCAGGAGATCAGTGGTAATGTATCTAGAGTATACAGTATGTTTGACATGCTATAACTAAACGATTTTTCTTTCCTGTCATCTTTTCATTAGACGAGTTTCTCTCCTTTGCTTACACCCACCCCGAGTATGCTAAACTCTTCACAACGTACATTGAGCTCCAGCGCTACCAGTGCTTTGGAGAAGGACCAATCCCACACCTCCCTTTCTCCTCTACGATTCCCCCAAGTGAGCAGCAAGAAGAATGTAGCTCGGACAAGAAGGATGACTAAGAGCCTTATATCAAGAGCAAAGCCATATCGATTACACTGTGAGGCAAACAGAAAAGCAGATTTATGCCAGAAATCATTAGCCTTTTTTTTTTCTTGATTTGAAACACAACCATTGCTCTGGTTGAAATCCTGTGACTCTCATGTGCCTCAGCATCGTCCAGAGCAAATACAATATATGCACATTCCCCAAGCCCCAAGCCAGTTAATACACGATAATTGTTTAAGTGTACAGTCAAGCGTTTGCATACCCATAGGGCGAAATGAAGACATTCATGGCAATAAGACATTTAGTTTGTTACTGTATGTTTCACAGATAACAAAAATGGTCAGCTGATGTAGTTGAATATATTAAGAGTGAATGAAATCAAACTAGTTTTTTTCCTTAATAACCTGTATAACCCTTTACAGTTAACTTCTTGGCTTATTTGTTCTAATGTCTCCTTTTGCACTTAGCTATAAATATTAACCCATGAAACTCCCAGGCCCTGTCAATGGGTTCAGACCTACATTCATTCTCTTCTAACTACACGCATTTCCAATTAGTTTCATTTCAGTTACTATATAATCCATTGCTACTCAATAATATGCATTAAGGTGAATAACTAAGAAATTATAGTGGTGCTGGAAAGTTTAAAATTTAAAATAGTGTTAAAAAATTGTTGCCAATTGTAGTTTAATCCTCAAAATTGAAGGTAGTGCTTGAAAGTTTGTGAACATCGTCAGATGTTTCATACTCTTTAGAGATGGTTTTGTAACATTTTCCAGCCTGACGAGCATCAACAACTCTCTTTATGAGGTTCTCAGAAATCTCCTTTGTTCATGCCATGATACACTTCCACAAATATGTGTTGTGAAGATCAGACCTTTATAGATCCCTATAAATATAAATAATATATATTTAGTTGTTTAAATAAAACAGGGCGCTCACTCACACCTAACTGTCATCCCATTGATTGAAAACACCTGACTCTAATTTCACCTTCAAATTAACTGCTAATTTTAGAGGTTCACATACTTTTGCCACTCACAGATATGTAATACTGGATCATTTTCCTTAGTAAATAAATGACCAACTATAATATTTTTTGTCTCATTTGTTTAACTTGGTTCTTTTTTATCTACTTTTAGGGCTGGTGTGAAAATCTGATGACATTTTAGGTCATATTTATGCAGAAATATAGAAAAAAAATTAAACTTTCAAGCACCACTGTACCTCCAATTTTGAGGGTTAAACTGCAATTGACAACATTTTTTTTTTTTTTTTTTTTTTTTTTTTTTTTTTATCACTGAATGATGAGTCCTTTTGGAAAGGAACTGGTGGTTGGTTGAGCTCTGGCCCAATAATGTACCTAAATCCCCATGTGTTCTACATACCTGATGCCCCCAGCCCCCACCCCCCACCCCTCTCTCTCACCACTTAGTGTGGAAAGTTTGGTGTGGAAAGTTTGTATTTGCATCCATATTAAAAAGAGTTCTCCATTCTTCTCTTAGTCTCTACGCCAATTTCAATGGCGTCATTTTTGTTCAGTTGTACTGCGCTGCATAAACAGTTGGAAGATTTTCCCCTGTAGAAACACACAGGAACCTGTTGTGGAGGCTAAAAATATTTAATGCTGTTATTCTGAAGTCTTCCACCAGGTGACACCAAAAACCCATTTTACACTTCTGCGTACATTACCCACCTCCTGACTACCTGAAGCTAATGCAAGCAATCTTTCATCTTTGAGTTGTCCATGTACAGTATTTGTGCATATGTGTGTGCAATCAACACTTCATCAACAACCTTCCAAAGTCAAACACCAAAGGTAACAAAATTTTACAAAGCTAAGCAAACATATCACTAGCCTGTAATTTATCCAGAGCCTATAAAAACCAGTAAACGTATTTATAGGAAAATATATGTGCCTGCTAAACCTTGTCTCTGTTTGAAAGATGGGTCAAAAGTATACAGAAAAAGTATAAATATTTATGGAGGAGTTATGAAAGATAAAATGTGACTCAAAGGAGAATTTTAATCATTCTCTGTTTCTTTTTGTAGGCTTTGTATTTTCTTTTTCATGTAATACTCAAACAAGCATACGATGAAAATATGAAAAAGTCTTATGAAAAAGTATGCAAATGCTTAAATTCTTGTGAAAACTCGAAGATGGTAAAATGATGTTACAAATACAGGTTACAACAACAACAAAAAAAAAGACAAGGAATCACACCTTCTGTATTCTGTGGCTGTGTGTTTTATCGTACATATACAGTGCATTCACGTCAGCTAGGAGACAATTAGGAGGTTCTACACCGAGCTGTACATATCCTGAGATTGGGAAATGATTTGTTTATATGACTGTCAACACAAACAAATGATAGCTAATAATCTCCATCCCTGAATTGGCTACATCACCCTCCTCTCCTCTCCACCTATAGCTGTTGTGTGGTGGGTGTTCTGGTGCACTATGGCTGCTGTCACATCATCCAGGTGGATGCTACATGTTGGTGGTGGTTGAGGAGATTTCCCCTCAATACTATGTAAAGTGCTTTGAGTGCCTAGAAAAGCGCTATATAAATGTAACGGATTATTATTATTATTATTATTATTATTATTATTATTATTATTATTATTATTAACTGAAATATACAGGTGCATCTCAATAAATTAGAATGTCGTGGAAAAGTTCGTTTATTTCAGTAATTCAACTCAAATTGTGAAACTCGTGTATTAAATAAATTCAGTGCACACAGACTGAAGTAGTTTAAGTCTTTGGTTCTTTTAATTGTGAGGATTTTGGCTCACATTTAACAAAAACCCACCAATTCACTATCTCAACAAATTAGAATATGGTGACATGCCAATCAGCTAATCAACTCAAAACACCTGCAAAGGTTTCCTGAGCCTTCAAAATGGTCTCTCAGTTTGGTTCACTAGGTAAGCCACAAACATTCATTGCCAAAGAAGCTGGCTGTTCACAGAGTGCTGTATCCAAGCATGTTAACAGAAAGTTGAGTGGAAGGAAAAATTGTGGAAGAAAAAGATGCACAACCAACCGAGAGAACCACAGCCTTATGAGGATTGTCAAGCAAAATCGATTCAAGAATTTGAGTGAACTTCACAAGGAATGGACTGAGGCTGGGGTCAAGGCATCAAGAGCCACCACACACAGACATGCCAAGGAATTTGGCTACAGTTGTCGTATTCCTCTTGTTAAGCCACTCCTGAACCACAGACAATGTTAGAGGCGTCTTACCTGGGCTAAGGAGAAGAAGAACTGGACTGTTGCCCAGTGGTCCAATATCCTCTTTTCAGATGGGAGCAAGTTTTGTATTTCATTTGGAAACCAAGGTCCTAGAGTCTGGAGGAAGGGTGGAGAAGCTCATAGCCCAAGTTGCTTGAAGTCCAGTGTTCAGTTTCCACAGTCTGTGATGATTTGGGGTGCAATGTCATCTGCTGGTGTTGGTCCATTGTGTTTTTTGAAAACCAAAGTCACTGCACCCGTTTACCAAGAAATTTTGGAGCATTTCATGCTTCCTTCAGCTGACCAGCATTTTCAAGATGCTGATTTCATTTTCCAGCAGGATTTGGCACCTGCCCACACTGCCAAAAGCACCAAAAGTTGGTTAAATGACCATGGTGTTGGTGTGCTTGACTGGCCAGCAAACTCACCACACCTGAACCCCATAGAGAATCTATGGGGTATTGTCAAGAGGAAAATGAGAAACAAGAGACCAAAAAATGCAGATGAGCTGAAGGCCACTGTCAAAGAAACCTGGGCTTCCATACCACCTCAGCAGTGCCACAAACTGATCACCTCCATGCCACGCCGAATTGAAGCAGTAATTAAAGCAAAAGGAGCCCCTACCAAGTACTGAGTACATGTACAGTAAATGAACATACTTTCCAGAAGGCCAACAATTCACTAAAAATGTTTTTTTTATTGGTCTTATGAAGTATTCTAATTTGTTGATATAGTGAATTGGTGGGTTTTTGTTAAATGTGAGCCAAAATTATCACAATTAAAAGAACCAAAGACTTAAACTACTTCAGTCTTTGGCATTGAATTTATTTAATACATGAGTTTCACAATTTGAGTTGAATTACTGAAATAAACGAACTTTTCCACGACATTCTAATTTATTGAGATGCACCTGTATATATATATAGAAGATTTGAATCATTTTCACAAGTCAAACACTAATTTGACATGAACACACTGATGGAGCAATATACAAATTCTACAACCTAGTGAATAGGAAGCCTTCTGGGATTTGCCCTAACTTGTGGGATGGTAGATTCTACATCGATCACGGGTTAAATCAAATATTAAATTGCATGATAAAATTTTGATACTTCCTCATAAGGCAAGCAGAAATATTACTCTTTATACACTGACAAGATGAGTAGTCAAATTTAGCGGAGGTATTTGGAGATAATGAGAAAATGTTGGACAGTGGATTTGTTACCATGCTGTACTCGTACTGTCTCTCAGAATAATGTTAAAAGAAAGATAGTGATTGAGCATGTAGTGTGTATATAAAAAATTAGAGCATGTACAATATTAATTTCCGGGGTCAATGATAATGATGGTGGCGTCCTACAGAAGACTGATGTTCTCTCTTTGAAGGCCCTGCTGGATGAATGATGACACGCGACTCACTTCATTAAATCCCTGCTGTTCAGTACACTGTGATCACCAGCTGTGATTTCCACCGTCGAATTTGTTTTAACCTTTTCAGCCAAAAAAAAAGCCCATTTCATTTTAACCACAATTGATGAGATGGCATGGAATCAATTAAATAACATTGTTGCCTCTTTCTTCCCCCTCCCTCTATTTCTCAGTGCTTCTCCTTTATATTGCTGGATCCATTTTGAGCAGCCTCAGGTTAAAGCTGTCTAGTCAAATCGTAAACAATCAATGTCATTAATTAGGCTTGATTTGCACCAACCAAACGAGGATCGGACAAAGGGGTCTGGGCGAGCAGGTGTCTGCCTGCACGGATGAAGAAGAGACTGATCTGATGCTCTTCTAAAGAAAGGTCAACACAGACAAGATGAGCAGTTAATTGACAAGTTGCCAAATGGTCGTAAAATGCAGTAAGCTAATTGTACTCAGCCTGCAAGTATAGGAAAAGTTGCATGCATCCATTGCCTTCTCTTTTTTTTTTTTTTTTTTTTTGTATTCAGTTGTGAATCCAAGAATAGCACGTCATACTTTTTATCCATTTATTGTTACATGTAATGTTTTGTAATGTCTGTGAATCTAATTATTTCACTTACACTTATACTTGCCTCACCAGCATCTCTTTTTTTTTCTCTTGAAATTAAAAAGACAAACAAAATGTAGCTTGTAATGTTACATAGTGCAACATCTTCCATCCTGAAGAGTTTCCTGGATTGGAATGTTTAAAAGTTACATTTTAACCTCTTCCCGTTACAAAGCACTGACCCTTCCAAAAATACTACTTAAACATCTCCTGACAGAAAACATCACCATATCCATGATTGCATTTTTATGCGGAGCATCCATCATGTATTAGGATAGGTTTCAGATTTTGGTGAAATGTGGTTTTGGATAGACGGATGTATTTAATATTGTGCTAAATTCATCTAAAATACTGTACACTATATGATGAAGGTTGAGGTCAGGACTCTGTGCAGGACACTCAACTTCTTCCACACCAAGCTTAGCAAACCATGTCTTTATGGACTTCGCTTTGTGCACAGAGGCATTGTCATGCTGGGACAAGATTGGACCTCTTAGTTACAGTTAAGGAAATTCTTAATGCAACAGCATAGAAAGACATTGAAGATAATTGTGTGCCTCAGAATGTGCTTCCAAGTTTAAAGAAGGTGCTGGGGTGTAGGTCAGGTGTCCATATACTTTTGGTCACATAGTGTATATCTCAGTCCTCCTGACATGGATTGAAAGATCAAATTTAAATATGCCTTGAGTTCATTCACACTTGTATAATATATTAGAGGTGCAACACTGACAATATCTGTATCTGTATTTGTTTATTCCTCCAAATATTAATATCTATATTCAGATTTAAACATAAATTAAATATAAACCCTAGAACCACGCACCAAGAAACACTAGACAACACTTGGGGGGGAAAGCAGCAGAAATGCTAGTATTGTCAGCATGGTGTATGAATTCTGGCTCTGAAAGTTCCTCAACCTCATATCACTTGAGAGATGTGTGTGGGACTGTGTTTAAACATCTTAGTACTACTTTAATATCTAATTAATAGAAGTTCAATATCTGACCAACCGTTAAAACCCACTGGAAAGTAAAAATGTGTGATTTGCATTACTTTTATTGTATCATCTGTTATCCCAATGCACAACTTTAGTCTCAACCAGATCCAAGCTGTCTGTAGTCATTGTATTTGTGTCTGTTTAGAACACATTTTCTGTTCAATCCGAATAACACATTTGTATTTGGTTACATCCCTATTTTATATAATGGATATACTTAAAACAGACCACTAATGTCATGTGTCATGCTGTAGTTCTAAGTGTAAGATTAAATTTAATATAAGGTGGTAAGTAATTGCGTAACATACTGCATTTTACTTCAGTACTGTGAGCATCACTGTACTACATATGCTATGGATTCTTACAGCAATGTATCACATTTCTGTGTGTGTCTCTGTGGTTGTGTGTTTTCTGTACTGTAATATATGGATGCCATACCCCAGCCACCCACAGCTTCCCCAACCCCAGCCCTCTTGAGTAAACACAACTTGTAGCACTCTTACTTGTGTTTCATTTGAGGAAAAAGTCTTGGCCTTGGGCAGAAGGGACAAAAGCCATTACGGCACCTCCCAGAGGGTGAAACACAAACACATGACAGCCCTTCCTTGAAACCTCTGGATGACACCATGCTGATTCTTACAGTCCTTTTCTTCTGTGGAAAGAGAGAGGAAATATTTATGCAATCATGTCCCAATTAAAGGAACTCCCAGATGCAGAAGAGAAAGCTAAGCTGCAAAAGAGTTGAAAAAGACGTCATTGTTCATGCTTGTGGTTTTCCAATTGTGTTTATGTCTCAGCATTTTTTGCGAGTTTGAGAGAAGTATTTTCAGTGATTTCTTTATTGTACAGTTCCAAACAAAGATAAAACGCAGCATTCAAAGATATTACTTAGATGAATTTAAGATATTTTAGAGTAGGAGAGAATAACCAACGATAAGGAGTCACATCCCATACATGCAGCTAAGTGATTCTCTGTGGCAGTATTCAAAGCAAAGGTAAGATAGATATATCAAAAATTATCAATGATAATAGTATTACTATTCAGAAATTCACTGTATAAGGGCTATTCACTGTATAAGGACTATAGTGTGATTGATTTTTGGCCAAACTAAACTTTGAATGTGGAATCCTCCATCCATTTTCCATACCGCTCATCCTACACAGGGTCGCAGGAAGCCTGGAACTTATCCCAGTGAACTCAGTGCCAACCCATCGCAGGGCATAATTGCACACACATTCACACACTATGGACAATTTAGAAATGCTAATCAACTTACAACGCGTCTTTGGACTGGGGGAGGAAACCCTCAAAGCACGGGGAGGACATGCAAACAGGGCAGAGGCAGGATTCGAACCCCCAACCCTGGAGGTGCGAAACAAACATGCTAACCACTAAGCCACTAAAAAAATATTAAAAAAAAAAAAAACTAATTCTCAAAACACTAGCTAGATAATTTCCTGCCAGCAACTTACAGGGGACCTTTCACTGGGCCTGTCTTTCTTTTGCAAATCACATTTGTGCAAGCAGAGACACGTGGATCGAATAACAATGACGTATTAAGCAATGTTTTTGCAGCATTGTATTTTGGTAGTCAAGGAAAACAACAGTATTTGTGTAACATGCAATACTAATTCCATCTGAAACCTTGCGCAAACCTCTGCTCATGTTTCTCTTTAATTCACATAATGGCATCAATTCCCCAACCTGTATCATATCTGTAAGATTGAAATGAGATAATTGGCTGCCTATATGCTATAAGCAAAGAGCCTTCTCACTGATGTCATTGTGTCACACAGTGTAATACATATCATTATTACCTTGTCATTTAATATGATTTTTAAAACTCTATGTGTATTTAAAGATAATGAAGTAACTAAGGATAATAATCTAATTTTGCAGGCCATTTATATAATCTGCAACATCCAAATAAACTTGGTTTGGACAATGAGACACTGTTTATGTGTAAGGTGAAGGGTTCAGTATGTTCTCAGTGCAAAAGAAATGCATGTCATTAAATGAAATGTTTATTGTTTTTAATCCTTGATTTATTTTGAAGGTCAGGAGCACACTGATGCTTTTACATATGCCTTCAAGTATGCTTTGGAACACATGTGTGTTGTATCAGGGTAACGCCGATCAATTTAAATAAAGCCTGCAGATGATTTGATTGACAGTTTGACATGGCTGATTGATGGTGTGAACTCTCTGAAGAACAAAAGCACCAATAAAGCACAGTTTAACCTTTTACAAAGGTGCTTGTGGGATTCACTAAACTGGAAAATCAATAAATAAAAAAAAGATATTTAATTGGAGCAACAAGAAATTTCAATCTTAATGTTGTTAAAATCCTATGTGCTCACTGTGAAGACTTTAGCCTAACAGAAATGCTACTGGATTGTGTCATCACTTCATCAACCTTATCTCAGGAATAATTTGTATATATGTATTCAAACAAGCAAGATTGATGAGATTGGATTTTAAGGTCATATCAGTGAAGTTGTAGGAAAAAGTATGAAAATGAATTACATTTGTAACCTGCAATTGTGCAGATTGTTAAAAATTTGCATAGTGCAGGAAAAATAAAGACTGTTTCCTTTTACAAAAAGCTCTTTGGCTGATTCTGCAAACCTGCAATTTTGATCTAAAAGGCAACTGGAAGTAATGTAATTTAGAAAAAAAAAAAAGCACAGACCTGCTCTTTGTTTAGCTTAATGATTACTCTTTTACCCAGAGCCCCAAGGCTCTCCAACACCTGCCATGTATACTCTCTCTGAACCAGTGTCAAGCATTTTATGGACCATCTACTGGTTAAAAAAAAAAAAAAAAAAAAAAAAAAAAAAAAACTACAGCCTTTGTTTAAGCTGGTCCTTAAGCCATACGTCCCACATATCAAACATAGGCAAAAGGCAATATTTAATCTCTATAAACGTGGTATTTAAAAAGCCAAAGTCATAAAGTCTATGTTGTTTGCTCAAATGTGGTGTTTGCCATCTCTGTCCCATAATGATGAATGAACCTGTTCTCATGACAAATTTATATACATTTGAACAAAGTAGGGTGATGTTTTGCTTGATTTCATATCACTCATGAAAACAAATGCAAATCCAGAACTAACCCAAAAATCCAAACCTCCATAATTCCTCATACAAATTGATGTTACCACCTTGCAAGAGATCATATTGGAATTTCCAATGGCAAACAAATGCTATAAAGACTTTATTCTTTTGGCATTTCTCATTGAAAGATCATAGGTTAGACAGGGGTTGTTGTTTTTTTGTTGTTGTTTTTGTTTTTTTTGTAAGAAACTGATCAGCAGTCACATGAAAGTACTACTACTACTATCATATCCACTTCTAACCACTTCTAAATAACATGTTTCTGAAGGTTACATAACGTTTACATGAAGTTTACATGACATACTATATGGTGTCCCACAGGGGTCAATACTTGGACCAGTGTTAGTTCATTTCAGTTTTTTGAATAATGTCACCCAGAGGCATCATTTATAATGAAAATACCATTTCTATGCTGACGACACTCAATTTTATACTGTATCTCAGTGGAGCCTAATGATACAGATGCATCAAAGAAACTGTCTGAATGTCTGTGCTCATCCATAGAAGGATGTTGGACAAACTTTCTGAAACTTAATGAGGAATAAAACTGAGATTCTTATTGTTATGCAAGGTGAAGAACTGTAAGTGGACTAGGTGCTCTGGCTCTACAGTCAAAGAGAGAAGTTAAGAACCTTGGTGTAATTTTAGATTCTGAGCTGAGTTTTAAGTCGCACATAAATTGTGGTACTAAGACCTGTTTTATCATCTTCGAAATATAGCACAAATTCGATCCTTTGTTTCAATGAATATTGCCAAGAAACTGATTCATGCTTTTATTTATTTTTTTTATCGCCTTGATTACTGTAATGCACTTCATACTGGCTTGCCTAAGAATTGTTTGGATAAACTACAACTGGTGCAAAATGCTGCAGCTAGAGTGCTTACAAGATCCAGGAGAAGCGATCACATTACACCTGTTTTAGCTAATTTGCATTGTTTACCTGTTAAGTATAGGATTGATTTTAAGGTTATTTTACTGTTTTTTTTTTTTTTAAATACTGAATGATTTAGCACTTTCATATCTTTCTGATTGTTTATCAAAATATGTTCTAATTTGTAGTTTGAGGTCTTCCAATGCTGAGTTTCTGACATATTGTAATGTCAACCTTAAGAGATCAGGTGAAGCAGCTTTTAGCTATTATGCCCCCAAAATCTAGAGCCTTTTACCTATTGAAATTAGACAACTGCCAAATATTCACATTTTTAAAAGCATTTGAAGAGATATCTTTTTAAGTTAGTTTTTGATTAATAAATTTTGTCTTTTAGTTATAATTATTTCCAATTTTGTATTATATATATATATCTATATATATATCTATATATATATATATATATATATATATATATATATATATATATATATATATATATATATATATATATATATATATATAATTATTATTATTATTATTATTATTATCATTGTATCCTAATTTTACACTTTTACTTTCATTGTTGATTTTAACTGTTCTTCATTCGTTAAATTTAGGTTTCTCATTTGTCTTCTTTTTGTTTTTATGTTTTGACATGTGAAGCACTTTGAGTTCCATTATGAACAGTCTTATCTTATAATACATTTATTTATAATAAATAAATGTATTATAAGAGCAATACATATAAAACTGTTGTTGCTGTTGTCTTATAAAAATAATCATGAGTCTTTATCACTGCATCAGCACAGAGTTTGTGGAAACGGATAGCGCTCACAGGCTTGATGAACGTGGAAGATCCGTGTTTGGGGTATGCCGCAGCGCGAGGACATCTTGTTTGTTTGTCCTTTGCTGGGGTCACCATCTCCCATCTGTATGGCAACTTCCTGAAGTAGTATGAACAAATTCCTGTTCCTGTAGAAAGAAAATGCCCTTAATGAGTGCATAAATCCGCCTGCGTAACCAGGTTCCTTATGTTATCTAATCTTTGCCAGAGTATCAACAAAAAATGCCCCAAAACAGGCCTGTAAAGGTTTCATAAAAGAAGCACTGGAAAGCTTTAAATGGACATTCATTGACTTTAATGGGATGAACTGATCACCCATATCTAATAGAAATCGTAGCCTTTGGCTAAAGCCGTGCAGGATTCGATTACACATGGAACACAATGCTGTTACTGCTTCTTAGAAAACAGGTAATTGAATCTATGAAGAAGAAGAGAAGAGAAACATACAATTAAACAGAAGATTATAACATTTTAAGAAGGTCTTGTTTTTATCTATATCTTTTTTTTTTGCAGAACTTTTGGTGAGAATAAAGGGCACAAAGGTTAACCCGCACTGCACCCGCATTCTTACTCAGATTCATTTGCACATCTCTGTACCTTAATCTCTCCATGTCAAGTGGCTTTTTCCACCACTATATAAAACGTGAGATGCAAAGTTGGCACATTTCAGTGAATATCTGAATGTCTAAGTGGGATAAAAGTCAACTTCTTTGCTTACCTGACATGCATTGTAAAACATCTCAAGACTAGTCTGATTAGTTTGGGGCAGAATTTTTGAAGTGTACTTAGGTACAGGCACATTGTGTCAAGATTAATTTTCTAGAAGTTCCCACAGTCACTGTTGAGACAGAGCCGCAACCAGAAAAAGTCTGTAAAATAAATCAGCTACAACTGCAAAAGAAATGTAAGGTTTTGTTCACATTTAACTTGTATGTTCTAATTTAGCTGAGCTGTCTTTTTATAGACGTTATGTAGGCAATAACTTTTCGGTTTGATGGCCGGTGTTGACTGCTAACCGAAAGTACACTTGCTAATGGCCGAAGATGGCCTCTTGTGTTAAATTAAAATATATTATAAAATTATTAAATGTTTAAAAAAAAATGTTAAAGATCAGATTTAATTCTTACATAATTATATTTACAGTTATCCTTAAGTTACCAAATTTTGGGCTGCTACATAACTATTACCATTTTTCTAGCTACTTTAAAAAAAAAATGTGAATGTGCGTGTGATTGTGCCCTGTCCGTCCAGGACGTCCCCCGCCCTGTGCCCCAAGTCCCTGGGATAGGCTCCAGTCTCCTTTGTGACCCTGTGTAAGCGGTACGGAAGATGGATGGATATACAATATATATTTTTTGTTTTCATATTTCAAGTTATTGTTATAATTTATGATTTATTTATTACACTCTAAATAAACTCTAATAACTAAATAATTGAAATGTTATAGATAAATAAACAAACACATACATATGCTTATCATGTGGGAAATTGGCAGGAGTACAGTAAATAAAGATTGCCTGAGTGTAAACAAATAAATCAATAAATGAATCAGTAAATACATACAGTATATTGAGAATGTGAAAATGAAAAAAAAGACCCCCCCCCCCAAAAAACAAACAAACAAACAAACAAACAAAAAAACCATATATTTTAATTGTTTATTGTCGTATTTTCAATGACGATTTGTTGATTTATTAATTCATTGCGCTGAGATATAAAACATCACGTGGAAAGATAGGAGGATGCCAATTTAAATAGTCCTGTACTCTAAGGGAGGGGACACTTCTAGCTCCTGTGAGAATGTTCAGCAGCCTCTCATTCGCGTCCGGAGCGCACGAGCAGCCGGCCATGGACCAACAACCTCCGACTCACAAGTACGGACTTTAAACTCGACCTTAAGTGCCGTACTCGACCGATGGAAGTTATCTTTAGTTTAACAGCGTCTTGATTCATACCAGAACAGCTAAACTGTAATGCATGGATTAGTGTTAATAGCTCCTGTACAGCGGTACGCGCGAGAACTTACTGTGTTAACGCGCCAACAAATAATTAACATCTGTGGATGTTAATTATTGAATGTTTGCTTTTTCTAACCACTAAGCTTTCATTTTAACACGCAAACCTTGTAACTGTATAACTTTATATCTTGGCAGTCGATTAAAAAACAAGCACTCTCGTGCGTTTTCGGTTTATCAGTTCAGTAACCCCCCCTCATCCTTTCCCCTGTCTGTCTTCTACAGCTGATGAACCAGAGGAGCAGGCTAGCCAAGACCAAAAACTCGTCCTTATCACCCTCGTCTTCCTCAAAGTTCTCCTCCCCAGCTTCATCAACATCAACATCATCATCGCCAGTGCCGACTCGAGCGCCGGCCACCCTCCAGGCACCGCGTGCACATCAACGGCCATCATGAACGTGCAGGTGATGCCCGAGCACAAGCTGGCGTCGGTGGCCCCGCTCAAACCGTACGCCGTGGAGAAGAAGGATGTGGAGCTCATCCTGGTCAAAGAGCGCAACGGCTTGCAGTACACGAGCTCCCGCACGAGCACGTGCACCGAGATGCCGGAGCGCGAGACGTGGGGCAAAAAACTGGACTTCCTTCTTTCCGTCATCGGCTTCGCTGTGGACCTGGCCAACGTGTGGAGGTTCCCTTATCTGTGCTACAAAAACGGCGGAGGTGAGTACTGGAAAAGAAACGTGATGCAATAATAAATAAATAAATAAATAACATTATTTCATACATTAATCACATGACCTCTACCATTTATGCAGACCAGTTAAAAATGTTTGCATGCTGTCCTACAAACCAGATTACAAGTTCTAATATGAGTCATAAACAAATACTGCATTCAACTATAATCAAAACCTTTTAAATATATAATAATATTAGATGGGGGCATGGTAGCTTAGTGGTTAGTGGTACCGCTTCCAGGGCTGGGGGTTCGAATCTCGCCTTCCGCAATGTGTGCACGGAGTTTAGATGTTCTCCCCGTGTTTCAGGGGTTTTCTCCGGGTACTCCGGTTTCCTCCCCCAGTCCAAAGACATGCATTGTAGGCTGATTGGCATTTCCAAATTGGCAGTAGTGTGTGAATGTGTGTGTTACTGTGCCCTGCGATGGGTTGGCACACCGTCCAGGGTGTCCTCCCAAGAAAATCTCATAATAACAAAACACAGAATTTACATGATGAAGAAAAAAACAAAGTAGAAGAGGAAGACAGATAAAGGTGTTAAGACAATTTTTCAGGCCACCTTTAATAGGGGAGATTAAAAGAAAAAAAAAGCAGTCCTCTAGAGACTGAAGTAGTGTGGCACAATGTTTAGATGCTAAGACACTAAAAGACCTGCAGTTAATAGTGGACAAACCTAAACTTATAGGGACAATGAGGAGCCCAGGACCTGTGAGTATGAACATGTATGTAGGGATGGAAGAGCACAGAAATCAGTCATAACAGGACTTTGCATTGGATGCAGACTGAAAACGATAGACAGAGTGTAGGAGTTATGTGAGCAGATTTTGGATTATAGATGAGGAATTTTGGGTATATCAAAGTACTGTATGGTTTTATTTGGAGCGCCAATGCAAAAGGAATTGCAGTAGTCAGAACGAGTGGTGATAAAAGCATGGACCAAAGTTTTAGCATCTTTTGTGCTCAGCATTTGGAGGAGTTGAGCAATACTGTGAAGGTGGAAAAACAGGCCTTTTTAATGAGTGCCCTAATGTGGAACTAAGACGTAAGAAATGCGTCAAAAGTAATGCCCAGAGGGGTTATTAATGACCCCATGATTGTTTCCTGCACTTATCAGCTTCAGATTTCCAGGGATGGATCAAGCATGAAAAAGATTTATTTATTTTTTTCTAATGGTGCAGCAAGAGAGGAGAAAAAGTGTTGTGTTGATTAGAGCATGTGACCAAATGAAGTCATAGTAAACAAGATTTTAGTGTACCTTTAGTGTTTGTTACTCTATTAGAGGTCTAGTTTCTAGAACTTTTAACTTGTAATCGTTCCACGCAGTACAGATGTGCCATTTATTATATATATATATATATATATATATATATATATATATATATATATATATATATATATGTATATATATATATAATGTTAAAATTTGCTTACAATTCAATCATTTATCAATTAAAAGAACTCAGGACACAATCTATTCAAAGCAGGTTATTTTAGTGCTTATTTTAAAGAGCATTGAAGAGCTTTTCCACTGGATGGTGCGGTGCAGCTTCACTCAGCAAATTACCCATAATCCTCCACATTGTTGTTATTTCCACTTCCATGAAGTGGTTAAGTACTCTTACACCATTTGGTTACCCTTCTTGCCCAGGTACAATGCAAATAAAGCATATATAACATATAAAACATATTAGTAGAGCTAAATAAAATGGTGCAGACCATCGATTGATCAGTCACACAGACATCCTGATTGAATCAAAATGTAGGCTAGTGTAGTGTGTGCCAAAGTTTCTCACGCTTCACAGAAGTCCTTTGTCAGATTTAAGAGAGCAGACATTTCAATAACTTTAACAGCAATTTAATGATTCAGATTCAGTTTTTATTTACTTAACCACTTTTCTATTCTGTGGTCCAGATAAAATCTGCAGTCTTCCAGTTGGGACAAATCCCACATAACCTCCTATTTACTTTGTTTGAGCCACTTTATCTGGTAAGGTTTGCTCCAGAGAAGCTCCTCCTACTTTCAGATTTAACCGATGGGAAAGAAACACATGAAGTTAGCTAGGATACGGTTAGTCCTGAGCTGTGTTTGTTAAAGAAGTGTTGCTTTGGACTTATAAAGCAGTATCAGTGTAAACATAGTATATTTTCTGCAGTGACTTTTTCAGATCTGTTTATTTAGGTTAGAGTATCAAGCTGTTTAAAGTTTTTAAAAGCCTCCATAAAACAAGGAGGATACAGTGTAATATAAAGCTTTGATTTCAGACAACAGCAGATTTCGTGCTCATATATTTTCTTTCTTTTTTTTTAATAGAAAACAGATCCCACATACAGATGAGCCACAGTGTTTGATCAGAAAATATCAAAGATTATCCCATATCCCGGTATCAACTAGTGATCTAGTGCTTACTTTGTAACCTTGTTTCCACATCAATAATGAAAGTAGAGTTGTACAATATACAACAAGGTTATAAAATACAAAGATATAAAGAGAGAACACACAAAAGGGTTTTATTGTTTTAATGTCAGTGTACAGTGTGATCACTGATCATCCCTTGGTTTTAGATAGATTATAGATAACTGTTTATGAATTTCACCACATAACCATTTATGTCAGGTTTCAGTGTAGTACACATGTAGACAGTCCTCTCAGTTTCTTTTATTGTTTCTTCTTTATGTTTCTGGAATGATAACACTCATGCGAATCCTTTCTTCAGGGGCCTTTCTGATCCCGTACACCATGTTCCTGTTCATTGCGGGAATGCCGCTGTTTTACATGGAGCTGGCTTTGGGACAGTATAACAGAGAAGGGGCAGCCACTGTGTGGAAGATCTGCCCTGTTTTCAAAGGTGCATTTTTAAAATCTCTCTTTCGTTTATTATCTTCTTACACAGACACTCAGCTTGATCATCTCATAGTCTGTAGTATCTGTTTCAATTATCAAGTGAAATGTGTAGCTTTAATATGCTTAATTAATTGTGTGCTTTACTTTTTAACATGCTTAATTAATTGTAGAGTTCTGGCATGCATCCCTATAACAGTAATTGTATTCACACTCCTTTATTTTAAAACAAATGCACATTCATTACTGAAATGGTAACTGTAGGTCTTCCTGAGGATTTATTAAACACATTACGGACAGGTGACAAATTAAAGGAAAAACTATCTGGCGCATGTATTTATTTCCAACCTGGGTCTCTTCCAGGATGATTCGACCCCCATCCACAGGGCATAAGATCTCACTAAATAGTTTGATGAGGATGAAAATTATGTTTATTACATGCTATGGCCTTCACAGTCACCAGATCTCAACTCAGTTGGACACCTGGGAGATTTTCAGGTGACATGTTAGACAGCGCTCTATACCACTATCATTAAAACACCAACTGAGGGAATATCTTTTGGAAGAGTGGTGTTCATCCCTCCAGTACAGTTTCTGAGATTTGTAGAGTCGATGCCAAGACACACTGACGCTGTTCTGGTGTCTGATCGTGGCCCAAAACTGTCATAGTAAAGTGTGTCTTGTCAGTGTGCCTTGATAGTGGTATAGTGCGCTGTCTAAAATGTCACTTGAAAATCTCCCATAGGTGTCTACTATTAGATTTGCTACCATTAGCTATCAACTTGTGAGATTGAAAGCCTTCACTGACATAAAAAACAGTGTTTGGTTTTTCTTTCAGATGAAACAATTAGAGATTATATTTAGATTCCCTAAACAGGCAGTTTCTTATCCAGAGAAAAACCCTATAGAAAGCTAATTACACGTTCGTGTCATGTCAGAATTATTGTAATTATGAGCTTCCACCTTTTTAAAAGTTTTCAAGGCTTTGTTAAACTTGTAATTACCAGCTGGGAAATTTTCTGAACACTTAGACTTGACGTTGCGTTTTGTTATAAACAAACATGACCAGAAACACCAGCAATGACTTCCACAGTTAATGCAGTTAGGAGTGTAATATTAGATACCCCTATTATTTTTTTAATATTAGATACCCCTATATATCTATGTCTTTCTGTATAAAAGATGTTAAGGCACCAGGTGAGTTTCCATAGAAACAACTCTGTGTTCCCAGAGCCATCATCTTGTTATTCCCACAATTCCAACATGATCTAAACACACTATAGGAAGATTGAACTAAAAAGTTTTTTTTTTTGTTGTTTTTTTTTTAAAGAATGTACTAAATGATCTGTCTCAACTATCCGCAGGTGTTGGTTATACCGTGATCATCATAGCTTTGTATGTGGGCTTCTACTACAACGTCATTATAGCATGGTCTCTGTACTACCTGTTCTCCTCATTCACGAGTCAGCTGCCCTGGCAGCACTGTAACAACACGTGGAACAGCCACATGTGCAAAGACCCCGCGCTCATCAAAAACATCTCTCTCCTGGGCAATGCATCCTACGCCAAGTACAAGCACACACCTGCTGCTGAGTTCTATGAGTGAGTTGAATCATTCCTAATGTCAAATCTTATATTTTGTTTGTGCTTAGGATTTGTTTTGTAGCATTGCATCATTGAGTTGCTGGGCCCAATTCACTTTTTTTTAGGACAACAGTGTCCTCTTTCACTTCATTTTTCCACTCTGGATAGTTTAAGTGAACTTACTCTTAGTCTCCATTAACAGTGTCAGTTAAATGGGACATTTCATGCAGTTTTTCAGATTTATTGTACAGATCAATCTAAATGCACAGTACAGTATGTCACGAATACAAATTTGTATTTTAGTACGTGCCAGCTCTCAACTCTCATTATAAAAATTTATGAATGGTTAAGTTCAGCGCGAGGAGTAGAGTTAGAGGCTTTGCCGTTTATTATACCTTACGTTTTTTCATGAGACTGGGCTATGTATTAGTGTTTTCATAGCTGCTATATTAAGTAGGTTTTTTCCCTAATGCTTTCCATATCCAGTAAATGAACTACTTCTATAGTGTCATGTTGCCCCAGTCAGTCAGTGCGTCCTATCATGGCACCAAAGCTACCACTCTTTTCCATCTGTTTGCCTCCACTGTTTTTCTGTGTTAGCAGCACTTCCATAAAGCATCTGTTGGCAGCTTAAGATGTGTTTCTTTAGATTAAGTAGGACTAGTTGGAAAAAACATGTTTTAAATCGGACCCTACTGCTGATGGGATGTGTTGAATGGTTTCAGGCGTTAATCGTTAACAGTAGTAGAGCGTGGAAGGTGCCATAATTGATTCGGTCTAGCTGAAAGCATTGGGGCGGACAAGCATGGGATGGCTGTTTGAAAGTAGAGCAGTTTACATTCCAACCATCTTCTGCGTCGTGTGTGGAGTGAAACTTAGCATGGAAAATTTGTGTCGAGCAGAAAGAATAATGTGCAAGGCATTCAGAATGTTTTTGGAGGTCTCTTTCAAATAAACCTCATAATTATAAATCCAGTGGTGTGTCATTATGGGACCAAATAGCTGGATCTGAAATTGGATAAATGTGGTTTAATGAAGATCCATTGAAAATGTTTTTTTCTGGATTAATATTTAATCTTTGTGATTAGTTTGATTTAGCAAGGAGTTATTTTGCATTGACATTGATCACCTGGTCATAAGTATATTATTTATAGCAGGGTTTGGGTAAATAGTATCGTTTATTTTCCATTCTTGGTTTTGTACATTTTATAATGTATTTGCTTTTTTTGCCAGGGGGTCTCATTAAAATTAGCACATTTTGAACTTTATATTTATATTTTGTAAAGTAGGAGAAACAGATTTAAGCACCTATTATGTGTGCATGCAATTAGGCAAACCCTAGAAGAAAGTTCCTGAAAGTCTGCTGCTGAAGCCCAGAGGTTTAAACAAAGAGGTTTTAAATTACCAAACAATGATTCATAAAGCTGCCTGATTATAAAGTGAGGATCGTCTGCAGTGGAAAAAAAAATAAAAATACAGATGTTCAGTCATAATCCAGACAAATTGAATTCTTTGTATTCAGGACACTGGGGCATCTGGGCTATGTTTTGCTTACTTTTGGAAATTGTGGTTTTCTGTGGAAAATGAGTAAGAGTTTTATTTCAGTTCAACCAGACTAGACGAATAATAGTGCTCTTCATTTATAGTGATGTCTGACTGAATGTGTTTGAATGAGTGTGTTTTGGAGGAAAGGTATTTAATGTATGCGCAGTATGTACAGTATGTAATGTACATTAAGGTGGACTTAATGTTAGTTTAAAAGGGTTCTGTATAAGGGTTCTTTATAAGTTTGAGAACATTCAGTCAGCTAACAATGAAAAACTATTCTTGGGTTTAATATTAAAGAAGTTGACACTGGAGACTCCTTCCAAAAAAGCTATCAGCAGTCATGTTTTTAATCTGTTTATATGTGGAGTGCCTGCCATACATATCCATGTGTAATGAATTAAGACAAACCCATTAATATAAACTTGTGATTTAACTTGCAGCCTGCATTACTGACAAAGCTGCTTTTATAAAAGATTAATCAACACCTTCTGACCAATCAGAATGGATTAGAAGAATTCTGATTTGTCCTCCTGTTGATATATCAGGAAGTCACATATCTTTGGTTCATCTGAATGTTAAATGTGGGTCAAAAGGCATATCATAACTATAACCTTTCTTTTGTACCCCTAAGGTTACAAGGTTACATTAGGTTCTGCAGAGGAATTGGAAAAATATGCCAATATTTAAGCTGATGTGCAAATCACTGCTGGAACCACAGCATATTTTTCAAAGAGGATGATTACATTTATCTATTCATTCATTCATTCATCTTCAGTAACTGCTTCAGTAACAGCAACTGTTGGTCAGGGTCACTGGGAATCCAAGGCTATCCTGGAACATTGGGATATACATTGGTTGGGATTCCAGTCCATCACAGGAGACATTCATTCACACTTAAGGCAATTTAGAGTAGCTACTATCTACTGACATGTTTTTGTAAGGTGGAAGGCAACTGGACAACCCAGAGGAATTCCATGCGGACACATAATTAAATAAAGTTCAGAGGAGTTGATTACTTGGAAAAATGCTGGAGTTTCTACTTGCAAAAGCATTCCTGAGTGTTTGAATTATGTGGAAAAAATCAAAGCATTGGGCAGAAGTCTTCCCCCTGGTAAATATAGTTTTATCTAAACAGGGAAAGGTGGTGTTTGATGTCTTTGTTAAAGTGAAATTCAAAAGACTCACCATAAAGCTGTTTAATACTACACGTGAAAGGTAGTGAAAGGCACAAGAGATAAACTCTAGGCTTTTAAGCTGATTATACCACCCTGAACTCAGAGGCAATAAAAAACTTCCCCTTTGAAGCAAATGTCTCAAGTTTAGTCTAGTTGGCATACTGTACCTCCTTGATCTTTAATTTCTCCCTGGCTCTATTATTTTTTTCATTTTTCATCCTTATATTACAGTTTGTTTTTCTCTTGCATTTCTCTTTATTGTGTCTTACATGTCTACCTTTCTCCTTGTGGTCTTTTACATAATGATGCTGTCATTGGCCAGCACTATCCCTGACACTGAGTCTAAAAACACAACTATAGGACACTATGATTAGTCTCATTAGTATTCAGCACCAGTTATTTTCTTACACCAGACCCCCTTAATGGAAAAAAAAAATCATGGATATTAATGGAAAACAATCTCTGAACCTCCTCAGTACATATTTATTTAATGAACATAATCCAATGATTTAGATATTAAATGCTCATTAATTAAATGTGGCTATATACTGTATTTTGGCTATATATCGTAACTGTAGTGCTTTTTATTCCTAAACCTTCTGCCATCATGTCATCATTATGTTCAATTTCACAGCAATTACAAAACTTCTTGTTTTTAAGTTAATGAGGTTTGGATTACAGTGGTGCATTGGCACAGCAGGTTGTGTCTGCCTTACACAACCTGACAGCCTCACAGCTCCAGGGTCCCTGGTTTGAACCTGAGTTTGTGTTACTGTCTGTGTGGAGTTTCTTTTCAATTTCTTCCCGTGTTCGTGTGGGTTTTCTCTGGGTTCTCCGGTTTCCTCCTACCTCCCAAAAACATGCCAATAGATGAACTGGCTAAGAAAATTGATCTTAGGTGTGAATGTGTATACATGGTGCCCTGTGATGAACTGGAATCCCAGCCAGGGTGCATTCCTGCCACATGTCCAGTGTTCTCAGGATAGGCTCCGGATCCACCACGACCCTGACCAGGATAAAGCGTTACTGAAAGTGAGTGAGTAAGGTTTGGATTACACCCATTCAAGTGACCAACCAGTCTAATAGGCTAATATAAGAATATAAATTATAGCTTCGATAATTGATTTTTTATTTTTTTTTTTTCACAACTGTAACATTAAACACAGATCCACTGGCTATGCTTCACAGAACACTGGGTGTCCCTGGACCCCACTTTGAGAACCATGATCTTACACACTGAATATTAAATGAATGGACCCATTTGGGAGGACTTGTCATCAGCAATTACACAGAAAGAAAGCAATATGCAACGACAGACATAATCTGAATTTATTCTTCAGATCTGTTGTTGGATTATATTTGAAAAGTCTTAATTGATTTGATTTGCACTTTCCAATACACCATATAGAAATCTTAAAGGAAAAGAAAACAATAGATAGCCTTGGCAACCCCAAAATTACGGAAGTTGTTCACTGATTTATATATGTCACATGTCACCACTATGTCTTTCTACAGTAGGCAATCAGTTATGACTTCTAGTGAAAAGAACGTGTGACAATGTCAAGAAGAGGAAGTTTCATCAGCCAGTTTACCACCCACATTTAATTTCAGTGCATTGTTTTGCCAGTCAATCTCTGTCTATGGTGGGCAGGAAGTAATAGTAGTTGTCAAAAAATTCTTCCAGACACAGATTAAAACTAGTCTTGAAATAATTATTTTGTCAGTAAGGATTCTCCATGGAAAATCTAATTTTAGTGGATATTGAGAAAAGGCATTTTCTCATTTTAGAATAGATGTTACTTAGAGTTTCTTTAAATAACGACTTTATCAGGCTCAGTAGCCTGTCTGGATATTAGAGAAACGCTTTGTATGACTAATTAATTTGAGGTTGTTTTTTTTTTTTTCTTTTCTTCTTTTTGTTTGTTTTTTTTTGACTGTGCGGATGTCATGGAGGGTCAAATATCCAATGACTGTTTGAAATATGGTTTTGTCTTGGGCCAGCAATGCTTATACGCAGTTTAGAAGGAGAAGACATATTCTTTTACTGCTGTTGCTCTGTTGTTTCATTTAATTTGGAAGAAGAACACTTATGCCCATGTTCAATTATATCACTAAGAAGTGCTCACATTATCCAAAAAAGAGCAGAAGTGCTAAAGATTTTTCCAAAACTTTATTTGAAACTTTAGCTGTAAAACGATTTATATTAATGTGATCGTTCTGATACATTGGTGTTTCTACAGTAACAGCTCATACACAGGGGCTGGTACGGCAGATGCACAATTTTCCAATGAATCACTGTTTTACAATGTAAGCAATAACAGGAACTAACTTGTCTCGTGGCCGTTCGATAACATTAAATGTAACTATAAACAGTTAAAAAAAAAGCAATGTGTTGGCAAATCACTGGTTTAAGACTGACTGTTGTGTGTCATCCCTTACATAATGATAAAAATACTTGCCTGAGAAAATTGTATAGTTGTCTGGAAATTTCTGATGTGAAATTTAAATATGTAAATTTCCTGTCCACACTATCTGTTAAATGATGACAGCGTTTATTTTAGTCATGTTACCTGTTTACTCCTAAACCATTACCAAATGTTGTAATCTCTTAAAGGCTAAGATATGACATTGACTCAATTGGTGCAGTCCCCTAAGCATTGTGTGTTGTCTTCAACAGTAAGTAGGCTCAGTAAGCAGTAAGTAATGAATAGGGACTTTAGTTACAGGAAAGTAATGCTTGGCAATAATTTGTATTTATTTATTATATTATAATAATTTATTTATTTATTATGTTCCAGAGTGATTTATTCTGCTTATATGATAGCAACGTGCCCACAATTATGCATTTTCTCTGTTAAATAATGACATACATTACATGTATACATTTTTATCTACTTATAGTAAAATGTTGTGGAACGTCCATGTGTTAGTGCTTGCTATCACTTATATTACACATTATAGCATCTGTAACAGTATAAACTGACTTTTTTCCACAGACTTTACCAGGTGCTCTTTTTCTTTAACAAAGAAAACAATGTAGTCTTGACAAGTTGCTACCTAAGGAGAATGCAGAATACATAAGGAGAATAGTCAAATGTAATGCAGTTAGTTAAACAAATCCCTGTACGTATTTTCATGTGCATTTTATCTTGCATCCTTGCTGTTGTAGAAAATTACTCAATACCTTCGGACCAGCAAGAATCATTTATGATATATTATTTGACACTTATATTTTTATGGTGAACTCAGACCATTGGACTCTGCTGTAAAAGAAAGCTGTCAATTCAGAGTGGAAGCAGGAGGTTAGAGTTTTAAACCTTGCTTGTGGAAAGTTTAGTAGAGACAGATGAGATCTGTTTAGGATTATAAAAGAAATATTTTCCCATGTTTCACAGAGACAACTATTTGGACATCACTTTTAAAAGACAACAAGAGTATAAAGAAATCATACAAGTGGTTATGAAATGGGGAGTAACTTTCAGTTAAGGGCAAAATTAAATCTAGACCTACTCACAATTTAGTCTTTTTCTCCCAACAGTAGTGTAAAATGAAAAGGAATGAAACAAAATGAAAAGGAAACAATAACTTCTTCATGAGAGTTTTTATTTCGGAAGGAAAAGTACAAAAACAGTAGGTTCCTATAGCAGTTTGTTTAGCATTTAAGAACAATGGCCTTAAATTCTTTTCCCTTTGAACCTTTGGGAATCTGGATCATAATTGCCTTTTCTCAGCATGTGTGGAGCTAATATTTTGCTTTGACACCTAGAAAGAGAAAATACAGCATGAATAATATTTATCTCTTCTAAGGTGAGGCCCCATATATGGGTGGTTCATCTTTTCATATTTATGCAGCCATAAATTTCTGAAACCTTTGGAAACCCACAGAGCATGAATAAGACCTGATGGAAGAGAAAAGTCCCACAGGGGTGTTTTAAGCTAAGAGAACTGAACATATAACTGGCTGTAGCCTGTAAGTGCAAAACATATTAACAAACCAAAACCACAACTGCAAATCAGAAAACACAACAGCAAACTAAAAACATAACAGCAAATCTGGAAACACAGCAGAATGTTCAGAGAAACATTACAGCTAATTCGTTCTGGATAAGGGCGTCTGCTAAATGCTATAAATGTAATTTGGTAACAAGAAAGCTGTTTTCAATGGAAAATTCAGAAATGATAGCAAATGGGCAGCAACTTGGAGCTTTTACTTGACCAGTGGGCTAGCTAATGAATTTCTCCACCTCTAATTGTAATTTTTTGCAATTTATAGGCAATTTCTAGCTATTTACCAATTTTCCACACCACACACCACAGTTTGTTTTTTTTAGATCTTCTGACAGGCTGCAGCCCTTCTCAGTTCTTATCAGTTTTGAAGAGTTCCTGAAAGCAGTAAAATGCATGTTTGTTTGAACTTAATTTGATGAATTGTCTTTGTCAGGACAAAATGTTCTCCTGCAGTCCTCTGATTAACCCAGTGATGGTTATGAGAGTGGTGTTTTCTGGATGTAAGTGTTGGTCAGGTCTTTAAATAGTGAATGAGACATTCCTGAACGCTTTGTGACTTCTGCCACCTTCAATAAAGATGAGTTGCAGCGTGAACACCAGTTATTGTCATACTTCACAGTTTTGCAGTAGTTAATCCCAAGACTTTTAAAGACATCAATCAAACATTGTGTCATATTTTAATTTCAGAGAAAACTATTTATGTGTAAATCACAGCCTGTTTTTCTGAATTATCAAGAAGCCTATGTTAAGAGTTTTAACACATTACTTATTAATTAATAATATGAATTACCTTCTTAAATTTGCCAGACTTATTAAAATACAGGAATGTGTTCCTTGCTTAGACGAGAGGTGCTGCGCATCCATGAGAGTCAAGGCATAAATGACCTGAAAGAACCTCGCTGGGAGTTGTCCCTTTGCCTTGTGGTGGTCATCTTTATTCTCTACTTCAGCCTGTGGAAGGGCGTAAAGTCCTCTGGAAAGGTACTAAATAGCCTGAGTGTTTTTTTGTTTTTTTTTTAATTAAATTACAATATATTACACTATATACTATGCTGATTATATTACATTATGGTTTTGCATATTATTTATTCCAAAGATTCTCTGCAAATTGGTTCATGCATCACATACTGGTGCCAATGCAATGAATACTATGTAGTTTAACTACACAAAACAAGCAATAAGAAAAAGAAACCACAGATGCTCATGGGAGTCCAATTATATGAGTGTTATATGTAATATTTCAGAAACATGAGAACTTCAGCCATATTTTTTTTAACACATTTTACTTTTACTTGTAAAACTTTACTAACATTTTGTTATTATGAGAAATTGTTGCATGCCATTTTTGAGTAATGAAATCGTCTAATAATCTGGATATGATTTATAATAATTTATGCATGAAAGGATTTATTGCATGAAAGAGGATTCTAAAGCTGTTAAGAAGATATGAACGTGGTTGGAGGCAGGAAATATATTAATGGCATTCCGAAAGGGAGATGTAACATTTTGCGTAATATTTTGTATAATTTAGTTATTTTTAAAATTAATATCTGAATGTGATTTACCTTTTCTCTTTTTATCTTGATTTTTATTTATCATGTGTAGGTGGTGTATATCACTGCCACCATGCCGTATATTGTACTTCTGGTGCTGCTGATCCGAGGCATCACACTACCTGGTGCTATGAACGGAATCCGTGCGTACCTCCACATTGACCTCAATAAGCTCAACAATCCTCAAGTGAGCCTCTGATTAACCTCAGTTTAAATGAACTTGGAACTAACTATCATCTTATCAATTTACAATATTATCATTCGGAATATTATTTACATCTATTAGCATTATAGCATATCCTTATAACATTATGTATTATCCTCGGGACTAACTAATATTCTATCAATATCATATCAATGTACAGTACTGTCATTTGCAGTGTGTCATATGCATTGTGTCTTGTTGTCTTTTGTATGTTGTAGGTTTGGATTGAAGCTGCTACTCAGATATTCTACTCTTTAGGGGCTGGTTTTGGTGTCCTCATTGCCTTTGCCAGCTACAATAAATTTGACAACAACTGCTATAGGTAAGACACGGTCATTGATGTGATCTTTTGGGTTTGGATATCATGGCCCCAATCACCAGCACTATATCATGGACACTGGAGCTCTGTGCATTTCAGTCCCTTCTTTCTGTGTCATTAAATAGACATTGGTTCAGGTAAATGATGGCTATCTCCATCTTTCTCCTTGGAGCTGTTGCTTAATTGAATAAGAGCTGTGGCCAGTGGCAGACTTTTGATCTTACCAGGCTAATGTCAACTCTGCTTTGTGTCACTGTCCAAAGGACATGTCAGACAGAAGAAGCCTTAAACCTTACTGATAAGAGTTTGTGTGTTGCTACTAGATCCATGTGTCTCAGTGAAGCCCTTTTTTTAATAGAGATGTATTATGAATTGAGGGACTATGCTGTTTCTACATTACAAACTACATCAAGTACATCAAATTTCATTAAATACTTATATTCAATTAAATTGATAGCACAGGGAGAAACATGTCCATAAAAATTAAACAAGTTGTCACAACTGTTTGTAACAATTCGCAATTCGCATGTTAAGACTAGGTTTAGGAATGGGGGTTAGCATTTGTACCCTTCTTTCAACTTCATTTATATGAATTTATATAGTGTTACTTATGAAATTGGATTCTTTTTCAAGTAATATGATAAATATAGTAGCAAAGTACAATTTCCTATGAACTTTACAGGGGCAGGGTTAGTGTTCATACATTTTCTTGCAACTCAATGAATTCAAGAATTCAACTCAATGAATTCAATATCAGGAGTGATAATTTACATTTGATGCAAAAGCTCATGCCTTTTTGGGGGGGAGTATAACCCCATGTTCCTCCCAATTTTATCATTTGCCAATTCCGACCCACGATCTAGCCCTGCCCTATCACATGACAGCTACTGTACCAAGCAGAGAGGGTTAGGGCTAGCACGTGTTTTCTTTTGAGACATGTGAAGCCATTGCATATTTTCAAACTGCTCCTCATGTAACGTCACAGTGTGGCTTTTCAGAGGAAAGCACGAACTGTTCTCTTCCACATACTGTACATGAGCTCACAGATGCCTGCAACTGGTTACGGTTGCTGTGATTGACAGGGGAGAGAGTAAAGCAAACTCACAATAGGGTAAACGCTTTTCTGTTGTTCCACTTGAGAGTCCCTGCAGAAGCTCTTTAATCCAAATTGCAGATTATACAACTGATCCGTTGTATATCATCATAAGCACTAACTTCTGAGCTGACACTGGGCACTGTAATAAGCTGGTCAAGTGCATGCTCTTTTCACTTATACTGTAAGTGTACTTCTATTAGTAGAGGCTACAAAATGGGTCACATTTGGCCACATTTCTGACACAAAGACTAAAAATCACTGGACCACACTCCAACAACACTCTAAAGTCATTTGTTGAGCTGTGTTAAAAGCCTGAGCTCATGCTAACCAAGCCAGATGATGAGGTAATTAAACATGAGCTCTCACACAGGATCCCATTCTTCATTAACCTTATTTTCCCCCATTAGATTAACAATAGCTTGGCTCCATGCTAGTGGGGAAGCAAGGCTCTCTTCTGTTTGGATTAAATGAAAAAATGTCACTCAGGGCCAAGACACAGTTCCAATAAAAATGTCAATTTCGATTTACTATTTTGCGTAGGAGACAACAGAAAGTCTGTGAAAGAGTCCATGTTTTTGTGATAACACAGATTGACTTATTGGAGGGATCGTAGATAGGAGATTGCAAGTCTTATATTATATTCTACAATAATTTTAAAAATACATATTTTCAAGTTTTACAAGTTTTAAGTAATCCAAGCATTGTGCAATAGCCAGAGGCCAAATGTTGAAGCTAAGACATTATCATTTCATTTCCTTTTCACTTGGGTGAATCTGTGTGATGTGTAATGGATTTTGAAAAAAAAAAAAAAAGAATGTCAAATCAGTGTGTCAAATTTTAATTAAAAGCATGTGAATGGTTATATAGACTTCCACTAGTTATGAAAAAATGCAGTCACCTTCAGTGCTTGGACCACTAACTTTAAGAAATATTATTTATCCAAATAAATACAAAAATACAGTGGTAGTACTGTCTTATATGTTGTAAATGTGGTAAAAGGAACAATCAAAGACAGCCATAATGTAAATCCTAATTGACATAAACCTGTGTTGCATTGTGCTCTTACAGGGACGCCCTCCTGACCAGCACCATAAACTGCATCACCAGTTTCTTCTCAGGGTTTGCCATCTTCTCAGTGCTGGGCTACATGGCTGATAAGCATGGCATCAGCATTAAGGAAGTGGCCACAGATGGTGTGTATGTCATATCTCTTTATCAGCTCTAGACATCTATTATTAGTTTTAACTTGATTGCCTGGTGGATCCTTGATTCCATCATTTTATAATGCTGAATCTTAAAATAATGCTGAATAACAACCGTGTCAAGATTAGTAGAAAATCTGATACCCGATATTCTATGAATGTAATGAATACCCGTTCACTGAGAGGAATATTTACAGTAGTGTTTTTGGAATTTACTTGACTTCTAATATTTTGTTTATTATGAATTATTGTGCTATTTCTGTGTGTTGTGTTGTTATTCCTTGGTATATCAGCCTGTACTACTGTATCTATTTCTGATGTGTTTGAATGCAGGGCCTGGGCTTGTGTTCATTATCTACCCGGAGGCCATTTCCACTCTCCCTGGCTCCACTTTCTTTGCCATATTCTTCTTCATCATGCTTCTAACCCTAGGCATTGACAGCTCTGTAAGTAAGCTTGCTAAGGAATGAATAAAATCTTAATCTCAAATCAGCAAACATAACTTTTTCAATTTGCTGGCTCTCATAAATGCAATATATGGAAATGTAGGTGTGTCAAAGAGCCCATATATGGGATTTTCTCGGTGGGTGTGCCTTTAAGATGGGCATGGTAGCATACCTTTGTGTCCATATATGGAAATAAATAGAATGATGTCATTACCATTCATGTACTGTATCCTCAAGCATTTTTTTTTTTTTTCAGATGTTATTAGCCAGCTAGCTATCATGAGCAGGATCACATGATTTCTGTCAGGATAAGCCAAAACCATACAGTAAATGCGTATTATTTTAATGCCAGCACTAACCAGTTAGCTAAGATTAGCTAGCCTGAAGAAAGACTCATAAATGTTCCATATCTTCATTGTTAACACTAGGCAACTAGCTAACATGTGCTAATGTGGCAGGATTTCTGAGAGGATTTTTTTAAATCATATTCATAGAGCAAATGTGTTAGCTAACGTGACAGGAATTCTGGGAGTATTTTATAGTCAAATTCATGTTCCATACAGTATCTTCATTGCTAAGACTAGCCAACTAGCTACCATGTACTAACCTGACAGTATTTCTCAGATGATTTGTAAGTCAAATACAGCAAATGTGTGTCATGTTTACTGTTAATGCTAACTAGTACGCTAACATAAGCAAACTTAAAAAGATATAGACAAACACGATTTGCCCTTTAGAAAGTCCATTTTATATACGAAGAATAAATAAGTAAATAAAAATATTTTGTGATAACATATAATGTAGATATTTCACAAAATAATGCACGTGATGTAGGCAACATTGTTTCCCCACAAGTTTGTTGGTGGCATGCTGGTGACAAAACAAGTGCTACAATCAAAAAGGAACACATAATGGAAATCCTGATAAAACTGAAACAAAAACCGTCAACAGATTAGCAAAGCAAACACATCACACACAACACACTCACATTTAAACGTCCTCATACCCATTCACTGCGTCCTTTCTGTGCAGATGGGTGGCATGGAAGCGGTCATTACTGGACTCACAGATGATTTCAAGATCCTAAGGAGAAACAGGAAATTGTTCACCTTCATCACTGCATTTGGGACCTTCCTGGTTGCCTTATTGTGCATTACAAAAGTATGAATCATCTCATTACATAACGCGGGAAGTGAGATAGTGAGATGTGAATTGCTCATTTACACTGCCTCAAAAAGTTATTATGCGATTACATGAATAAAGAAAAAAAAAATTATAAATTGATATTGACAACAGCCACAATCCTGTCTAAATTTCCCCATAATATTGCTGCAGTGTTCTCAGCTGGACATGCATTCCTTTCTTAGCTATGTCATGTCTTGTTGAAAAAGCAGGATAATAAATACAGAAGATACACGCATAACCATTCTGCATGCTTGTGTAAAACCCTATTTTCTCATAAATTCTGAAGTTAACTGTCATTTGACCTGTAGGCTGTCAGATAGAGTATTCCAGCTCACATGCCTTTTTGTACATGTGGTCAAAAATCATTATGAAATTTCATTGAATTGAATGATTGAACCTTAGTGATGAACTATCACATAAGTTCTGATATCTGATAAATGTTTAAAGTGTTTTAATTATTTGAAAAGTTTTCATAATGGGCTATTTTTTTCTCTTTTTCTGATATCATTGTACATAGGGAGGGATCTATATCTTCACCCTATTAGACCACTATGCTGCAGGGACATCCATTTTGTTTGCGGTTCTTGTGGAGGCCATAGGAGTGTCCTGGTTCTATGGTAAGTGATTCAGGCCAGTCAGGTCAAATAGTTCAATTCAACAAAGCATTACTGACTATAGGATATTATACGTTATATTATTTTTTGCATGGGGGGCACAGTGGCTTAGTGGTTAGCACATCTGCCTCACACCTCCAGGGTTGCGGGTTTGAATCCCACCTCCACCCTGTGTTTCCAGAGTTTGCATGTTCTCCCCTTGCTTCGGGGGTTTCCTCTGGATACTCCGGTTTAGTCTTATTGGCATTTCCAAAATGCACATAGTGTGTGAATGTGTGTGATTGTGCCCTGCGATGGGTTGGCACCCCTGCCCAGGGTGTCCCCCACCTTCTGCCCCGAGTTCCCTGGGATAGGCTCCAGGCTCCCTGCAACCCTGTGTAGGATAAGCGGTATGGGAAATGGATGGATGGATGGATTATCATACATGGCAGCAATCATCCACTTGAAAGAACATGACATTGCTGACCAGAACTAAAACAAAAAAATCTGTACACTACCACGCTAGTTAGATTTTTATTGCCTGATTGACACTGTCTTTTTTACCTTATAGCAATGTGATTAAATATTGATAATGGGCCTCATTTATCAATCTTTTAGTAAAGTTATGTGTTTATGTTTGCATAAGCCAAACCAAACAACAATTTTACACCAGATACAAAAATTTCAGGAAGGCTGATTTTCTTTGTATTCATCTAAGTACAGTATGTTGATCACCCATAAAGTGCAACACACGTTCCCGACACAGCTCATTTGCAGGTAGTGACGCCCACAAAACTGCACAGACAGCTGGGAGCATAAATCGATCAATCAGGGTAAAACTTGAAAAACAGAAGTAGACTTTATTTTGACTCGAAATGAATGATCAAGGTGAATCCTGAAAGGCAGAAGTGGAAATGATTTTGATTCACTTCTATGGCAATAACAATATTTAATAATGTATAATATTAATAATAATAATAACTGTGATTTCGCACTGCTGTACTGCAGCTTCAAGCACAACATGGCTTGATAATAATAGTAGTGTATATTTTTTACAGCACAAATGCAAACCATATGTCACGATTCCTATGTAATGCAGTGAATAGACTTTTCTGAAATATATGTATCAAGTCATCGGATTAGGTCGTAGGGACAATCGATTTTCTTAAAGGAAACAGTGAAGAACTGAAAAATGAGTACTGAAAGCGGCAGACCGCAATTCCTAATAAATCCACTAACATTACATCGTCAATCAGCGTTAACCAGGGCAGGCTTGTAGCTTGAGTGTCTACATGAAAGAAAGGCATTTAAGAATCCAAGCCATAGCCAGGACCTAATGTACGGTTAGAATTTTTTACTCTTATAAGTCATGTTACATCTCTTGCACTTCATTGATTTCAGTAGGTAACAGGGCTGACATTTGACAGCGTTACTCATATTTGACAATATCACTGACAGACTTGTCATCCGTTTTTGCCTCCTCAGCCTTGATTGTCTCACCTCCTTCCTTATTATTGTAATTTCACTGCATAATTTATAAGGCCAGATTTCTGATCAAGCTGAGACTGCAGATGCTGGCTGATAAGATGTATCAGTGTATCCCCTCACTGTGTGTGTGTTGGTATGTGTGTGTGTGTGTGTGTGTGTGTGTGTGTGTGTGTATGTGTCTCAGGGGTGGACAGATTCAGTGAAGACATTGAACGGATGATGGGCTTCAAGCCAGGACTCTACTGGAGGCTTTGCTGGAAGTTCGTCAGTCCTGTTTTTCTGCTGGTGAGGAGTGATGATGATGATGATGATGATGATGTTGGGAAATTAGGCTCATGTTTATACACTAACATAGGAACACACTCATTGAAAGACAGGATAGTTTACACCATTTGTGATGGCTATTTTTCAAGTGTTTCCTAAAGTCTGTAATCATGCCATGTCTCTCTTCTAAATAGCAGCCATGGTAAACAGAATGCTTCATATTAGCCAGATTTTTGTTCAAACCAGACAAAACGTACAGTTCTGCTATTTGAACTACTTTTGGTCTGGTCAACAGAGTTATGGAACTTGACTAACCTTTTTAAACCAGTTAAATAAACCAGTTCTTAACGTAACGCTTCACTTACAGAAATACTTAGTGCTTGCCAGAGAAAGATGCTCCCCTTCTGAGCTTCTGTTCTCTTCAAGGTTTCCCCCTTATCATATTTCAAGGGCTTTTTTCCCCTTTCAATTGGCTTGCTCAATGCAGTATGAGCCCGAGACTGTATAAAGTGCCTCTGACCTTTTGTGAAGCAAAACTAAATTTAATTAGAGCAATTATCACAGTCTAGTCACATTATCAACATTAATGATCTTGGTTTCGTGTAATGGGTTTAGTGATAGGGATTACATTGCACTATATTCTCCATTTGCGCGATTTCATACAGAGCAAGAAAGAATAATATATCGCCTCCAATCCTGAAGAGATACGTCTCAGTTCAGGGTCTCTTTCTGGAGCTAATACATATTTATCAAATGCAGACGTTTGTGTTAAAAGGCAGCTGCAAACAGGATTATGAGAAGCATATGACCAAGTCTGAGTAAAACATTATTCCACCTGGACCAAGGCACGATTCTTTCCTTTGTTCCTAACAACTCTGTGAACTTTAGGAAAGAATGAAGGAGCAAAATTTGGCTAATATGACACCTTCTAAGCAATAAAGAATCTGTAAGGCCCTTACAGGCCATGAAGGAGGGTACTATAATATTCCACATCAACACACACATGCTCTTCATATGCATGGTATTCTGTTTGAAATAAGCACAGGAACCTGCAGTAAAACACAATAGGAGCAGTAACAATACTGTTAATGTCTCAGCTCACTCACACCCCACTGGATGATTGGATTGGATGACACTCTCTTATAGCATGGCCTTGTTTTTGTAGGTTGTGGTGATTGCCAGCATTGCCACTACCAACACTATGGAATATGAAGGCTACATCTTTCCTAGCTGGGCTACTTTGTTGGGCTGGGGCATTGCCCTTTCCTCTATGATCTTCGTACCACTCTATGCCATCTACAAGTTCCTAACTTTGCCAGGCACCTTCAAGCAGGTTAGCATTGTTTTAATATTACTAGCTTCACAGTTACTCTATACAGTACATCTTGTATTCTTATATGTTCTCCAAAGCACAGTTTTGTTTGATAATTCATGTAAGAATCTCAGCTATTTACTCCTATTAATTGTTTATATCCTAGTTTGTGTTATGTCCTATGTTTATTCTGCCTTCTGTTTCAGTTGTTTCCAGTCCTATCCAAATATCTAGGTCATCTGTTTATATTTTCATTGATTTCCATTTCAGAGGATAGCGTACTGTATTACACCAGAGCACGAATATCATCTTGTGGCAGAGGGAAATGTCAGGCAGTTCAAGGTAGGACAAGTGTGTTTTTCAGACCAGAAATGGCACAGGCCAAAGCTTCTTAAGTTTTTATGCATGTGCAGTATAGGGACGTAAGTGTTTTCAGAAGTTTTAGTGTGTACAAGCAATTTTTGGAAACCATTTGAAAATGCCAGTGTAGACGGAGAGCATTTAAAACAAAAATGTGGTTTTCTGATCTATCCGGATTAATGTGGATGTAGCTTAAACAAAGAGAGCCGGAGAGAATCAACAGTGACACTTATGGACACTGACTAAAGCACACAAATTGTGTGTGCATTAGAGAGACTAATAAACAGGGTTCAGCTGCAACAACTGCAACTGCAACCTCTATATAGCCCACTCTCCACACTGTACTATGCATGGATTGTTAACAGACAGCAATATGACCCATCAATACTATAAAGCCCATCCAGTCACTATAGCTAGCAGTGTTCATTACTGAGGAGATGGCAAGCAACTCAAAACACAGAGCCAGGGGAAAGGGGAGTATAATAGCCATTCCCTTTGCATGTATTCATCCTTTAAATGTGTTTGAAATGAGTTTTCTTGTGTTCAGAGATTTTAATATCTACGTTATTTTTTTGTTATGACTGACCCGTTTCTAGAACGCACAGACTCTTTTGTCAGCTTTAACACATCCAGTAAGAGCAATGCTCTAGAAATCATCTGCTAAGGTTTCAGGCTGGTAACTTTAGCTTTAAAAAGGTTAGGTGATACACATGCAGAATTGTAGGTTTTAGTCTGAGGAGAGGTTGATATAATAACACTACAGCAGCTGGGGTTGCATCATCACTGACACTCTATATGCAAAATTTATAATATCTGATATTTGAATAATTCTGTAGTTGTAGCCTATGATATGGATGGATGGATGGATAGACCTACTGTACATTCCTACATTTACATTTATGGCATTTGGTAGATGCCCTTATTCAGAGCGACTTACATTTATCTCTTTTTTTTTTTATACATCTGAGCAGTTGAGACTTAAGGGCCTTGCTCAAGGGCCTAACAGTGGCAGCTTGGTGGTGCTGGGGTTTGAACTCATGACCTTCCGATCATTATCCCAACATCTTAACCATGTTCCTCACTCACATAACAACATACTGTATGTTTCTTATTAGTTTCACTGTAGTTACATAGTGATTACTGGATTGTAATTATACTTTAATATCTTTAAAAAAAAATAAAATAAAAAGTACTGAATGGTAAAGTAGGACTTGTGAAAACTCCAGCTCTTCAAGTGCACACAATTACAGTTGTAGACTAATATGTTAACTACACCAGTGAGTCTCACATGAAACCTGACTGTTCACAGATCTGGTCAACATTTCACTGAAGTATTATTCTTCACCTGCTTTTACAGCTCAAACACTGGCTTGCCATTTGATGTGACCACTAGCGCTGGAATGCCATCAAAAATCCCAGGCGGCTGATGACCCTGGGAGAAATGTGCCTCCAGTGAAGTGGACAAAGCAAAGCGATGATGTCTGTGTGTCTCAACCACGTACCCTATTGTCTGCACAACTCTGCTTCTGTCCTGTGGGTTTCTTTTTCTCGTTGGTGGAGAAAAAAAGTGTTTTTATGTCTGTATTTTGTTTTTATTATTATTATTTTTTTTTTATTATTATTTTTTTTTTAACATTACACCTCCGAAAACCTCAAAGATTTTTTTTTTTATTATTATTATTTATGACCTTTTTTAAATTAATTGTATTAATTATTTTTTATACTTTATCTCAACCTGCAGAACCTTTAACGTTTTTCCAAAGATAAAAATACATAGTAATGTCACTTAATTTACCTCTGTGTCTGTGTGGGTGGTGTGTGTATGAGCATGTGTGTATGAGGGCATGAACCGTAAACTCACAGTTATTTCCTCTAATATATTTTTTTTTAACCATTTATCCACTAATTTTGGGCAGACACATTTCCCAGCTATTGTTAGGCTTTAACAGCATAAGGATCCCACACATTCTTCTGTTTCCCATAGCTGCAGTAAAACCATTCTCACAAGTGTATCCTGACACCATTTTTGCTTTGTAGACACACACCACTGTGTCAGTGCCTTATCAAGAATCTACTGGTCATTTACTGACATTTTTAATCTGCTTTAATAAGACCAAAGTGGGTGTTTACTATGACCAAAGCATTAAAATGAATAGGAACCTTTACAGACATGACGACTTGGATACATATTATCTTTAGGGATTAACTAGATAGCATAGATTCCCTGAAAAAACACCATAACTTTTTCATAATTGCAACAAATTAATAAAATCACTCCAATGATTGAGTTATGTGTCAAAATGTTCTACATTAAAGGAATCTCTCAAAGTGGTTTTAGCCTTTAGTCATGAAAGCCTGTTAATGACTGGGAGATTTATGAGTAAAGACCATCAAATATTCTACCCAATAAAACATTATTATTTAGGTCAGGATTTATAAGTAATTATTTCCAAGACAGGCAAAAAAAGAGACGTAAACTGTTATAAACAAATAACTGAGTTTTGTTTGTTTGTGCTTGAAAAGATTACACAAGGAAGTGTTAGTTCAGTGGTTAAGACGCTGGATTACTGAAGGTTTTGAGTTCAAATCCCAGCACCCCCAATCTGCAACTGCTGGCCCCTTGAGCAAGGCCCTTAACCCTCAACTGCTTATTAATGTAAGTCACTCTGGATAAGGGCATCTGCCAAATGCCATAAATGTAAATGCATACAGAGTTCTATTTCAAGTGTTACACACGTACAACTCTCATGCCCATATCACAATCTCTCCCTGAAGATTTTGTGTGTGTGTGTGTATGTGTTTGTGTGTGTGTGTGTGTGTGTGTGTGTGTGTGTGTGTGTGTGTGTGTGTGTGTTTTGGGGTTACTAATTTGTTGAGAATTTCTCTCAGGTCAAAATTGTGTTGCATCCCTAGTTTAAGAAAAAACAAACACCCACTTCCATATATTTCACTTTGGGGGAAACAAAAAGTGTTGGAAGTGGCAAAATTCTTCTTGTATTTTCTATATTTATTAGAATGGAAATGCATTCCGATATATTACACTGTAAACATGGTAACTGGTTGGGATCAAGCCACGGTTGTGGTGTCTAGATATATTAATTAATAAATATATTCCTATATATAAATATATTCTTTTGTTAAATATATCTAATCTTGTATTTATCAGATTCTTTATAATGAAACGTGAATGTAAAGTATTTTAAATGTAGGCTGTCTGCTGTAATATCATGTGTTCGATGTAAGTGAAGGTGAAACTGTAAAAAAATCTATAATAATAATAATAATAATAATAATAATAATAATAATAAAATATGTTCTATGTAACTGGGGTGGTTCTTCCACGAGAAGGTGAACTGATCAGCCTGGTGTTTCTGAGCAATGTTTACAGATTGAGTAAAAATTTGAATGTCCTGTTCATAGCTGATAGATATCTATGATGAAGTTAAAATACGCACACTATTACAATAAAGAGGTTTCCACACAACAAAAACAATGTGGAGAGTTTTTTTCTGTCACTTGGAACGGTATTGAGTTTGTAAACGGGCTGAGATGAAAGTAGCAGGCAACTGGTCTCGAAGTTCAGAGAAAGATGAGCAACTGACTCATTGGATCTGTTATTGGCTCTTTTTTTAACCACTGCACTGTTGAATTCTCAAATCTGATTGGTCAGAAGGTGTTGGTTAATTTTTTTTAGAACAGCAGGGCTCTGATAGTAGTTATAATTCAAATGATAGGTTTATATTAATTCACTCATTCTAATACGTTATAGTTTCTATAGTACAGCTCCACATAATCTAAGCCTACTAATTAACAGGTTTAAAAACATATTATATAACAGACATAATAATTGATATGATTTTTCTAAGGACATTTGTGTCACACAGCTCTGACACCCGAAACTACTTCCATAAAGGTTTTCCACTACAGGAAATTCTTCAGGACTTTGCTGCACTTTCCGGTTTCTCAGTAACTGCACAAGCCACATTATTATTATTATTATTATTATTATTATTATTATTATTATTATTATTAACTTCAAGAAAGAACAAAAGGAGTGACCTGTGAGGGAAAGATTATTTATAGTTGCTATAACACAAGTGATAACAGGAACTAACTAATTTCATGATTGTTCTATAATATTAAATGTAACTGTAAATGGTTAAAAAGTGACATGTGGTTCATTAATAAATTAAAAATTGTACATGTTGGTAAAATGCATTATATGGCCAAAAGTTTGTGACACCTGACCATCACACCCATTTGTGAGCCTTTCCCATGAATGTTTGTACACAGGGACATTGTCGTGCTGGAACAGGTTTGAGACCCTTAGTTCCAGTGAAGACAAAATGGTAATGCTACAGCATACAAAGTGAGCTCCATGGAGATATGGTTTGCAAAGGTTGGAGTGGAAGAACTCAAGTGGCCTGCACAGAGCCCTGATTTCAACCCCACTGAAAACCCTTGGCCTGACCTAATGCTCATGTCACTGAATGAACAAATCCTCACAGTCACGCTTCAAAATCTAATGGAAAACCTTCCCAGAAGAGTGGGAGGTTATTATAACAGCAACTGGGGACTAAATCTGGACAGGGATGTTCAACAAGCACATACCGTATGGCTGTGATGGTCAGGTGTCCACAAACTTTTGGCCATATAGTGTAGCTGTGGAATAAGAGGAATAATACACTTCTATGCTGTTATAGGATAAATAATCCACTTCAGGGTGGTAAGAGTAACTACGTATTTTCCTCTAACAGCATGCTCCATCATGTTATTCCTTACATGATTAATAATAGGCTGTACATTACTCATTACACACACTCAGGCTTGGATGTAAATAGGTAATTAATTATGAATTATCAAAATAAACTGAAAATAATCATTGTACTAGCATTGTTTGTGTTCATTAAAAACTTTGGAGTAATCAATTTATTATCTAAAGATGTTTATAATCCAAGCATAGGACACAGCAAGTTGGGCCAGACTGTGGGATTTGAAATCATATTTTTCCAGTCACAAAAGCAGAACTATAACCACTTAAGCCACTTACTACTTTCCCATATGTAGTAAAAAGTTACAGTTGTTTCAAGCTGATCCAAACTCCCGGGAGCTGTTGACTGGTGCCCTGATTCAATATTCAGCTTGGAATATTGTATTATATTATATTGTGTGTGTGTGTGTGTGTGTGTGTGTGTGTGTGTGTGTGTGTGTGTGTGTGTGTGTGTCTGTGCATACAATTTAATATAACCAACCACGTCCCCGACCCCACAACTGCCTCATATTACCAATGTGCCAATGTGCACATGCATAAACAATCATGAACACAAACCTGGGGAAAAAAAAAAAAAAAACAATCAATCACCTCCATCTTCATGACTGTTCGTGGAAAAAAAAAGAAGTCTTTTCCATGAGAAAGTATTTTCTGAATTTTTCCACTGTGGCGCACAACTGACGTAGGCTGCATTATCTCAGCTCTAATAAAAAGTGAGCTTGAACGTCTGATCAAGATTAGAAGTTCAAAAGACACCAAAGATTTCCAGGATCCTCTGCAAACTGAATGAAACAAACAAACAAATAAGTACCATTTGGTTACACTTCATTGACATAACCATGTCATAAACATTTCACGGAATGTTTCTAAGCTATCACAAATTTCCATAATAGATTGTATCCAGTGATACACACATTATCACATTTTGTTTTACCAGAATTTTATCCCTGGAATCTTCTCTCTGGGTAGATGCTGGTTCCAAATGATAGTTATTAATGACAGTTATCGAGGGTTCATAATACCAAAGTTATTGTCTAACTGGTCATGTCATGAGGAACTGACATGCCATGTCATGGTAGAAGCTGTCCAACCCATCTATAGGCCATGATTACTCAGATCAATTTTATTTTATTTGTATAACACTTTTAACAATAGACATTGTGACAAAGCAGCATTACAGAAATCCAGATGTAGATTTAGATCCTTAATGAGCAAGCCAGAAGTAAAAACTCACTTAGATGACATGAGGAAGAAACCTTGTGAGGACCCAGATGCCTTCACCAACCAGTGGGCCAATCACTGCTTAGATAAGTAAGCCTTCTGTGTCGTTCCTCCATGTAAGGATGGCCTGAGGATCAGATGGGCGTTATCTGGTCTAAATACTACCAGTAGGCTCACCTTCATGGAACACAAGAAGTCAGACTGATTGATTTACAAAAATGAATGATATGTCTCTGCAGAAATCTCAGTAGGTTCAACCACAAGGTCCCTCCAGACTCATCTGGCAACCTGTTCTCCCACGGGACAGGAGAACCTGTTCTCATGGTTCTCCTACTGTTTTTTTTTTTTTTTTTTTTTCCAGTGACACCCCCTTCAGATGCATAGGTTTGTAAGGAGGGTCTTTAAGGTACTCCAGCACAAAGGGAAGATTGCCTGCCAGGATCTTAGATTTCCCAACTATTAAACATTTTCAGTGACTATCATCCGGAAAGTAACAAGGCAATTCCATGATTTCTGTCATAAGGCATGCGAAGTCCATATTCAATAGTGCTTCCTGGACTGCTAGGTCAGTACTTGTCAATTCATTCCAAGGGGCAAAACCCACAGGCACAGGTGACCTGGCTGGAAGTGCCAAATCTTTCCATTCACTTGGGACTATAGATCTGCTCAGCGAGGAAGCCGACAAGTTGTTCCAACCACAAGCGAAGGCAGCAGTGGATGCTAAGGTCTGACCTGATCTTGGGACCATGAGCAGGACTCTGTGACCTAGTTGTGGAATTCTGTACAAAGTGGCACAAATTAGCAGTAGTAGATGAAAGGCATAAAGTTGATTGTGGGGCCAGTCAAGGGCCAGTACATCCTGTCCCCGTGGGCTGTTCAGCTCCTCCTCTAGATTTGGCAATGTGTTATTTTGTCATTGGTGAAGAAGTCTACCTGTACCTTGCCAAACCTTTTCCAGATTTGCATCACCACTTCTGAGTGTATAAAGTACTCTCCTGCATATCTCAATGAGGTTAACTATGGGGGATTCAACTAAGGAACTTTTGTGCAAGGTGGACCCAAGGGCTGCATGTAGTAGTGTAAATCTCAAAAACTTGCACTTACAGCACATAGGCTACGTTCACATTACGAAGCGTTTTCCCACAAATCTGATATTTTGCTCAGATCAGATCTGTCTATATTGACGGTCAACTTTCGTAATCACAAATGACACAAATCTGTCTTTAATCTGAATGCACCTGTCCCCCAAAATTCTCCACATGTGCACATCAATTTCTTGGGCAATTGTTTTACTACACAGTTTCAGTACATTCCTTCTAGCTTTGCTTGGATAGATTTACTGCTGTTGTTGTCCTCTATTGTTGTTTTGACACACTGCAGTCATTGGACAATGGCGAGAATGATATGTGTGATGAGTGATGCTCGTGCACATTGGGACAAAGCCAAGTGAATTCTGGTCTGAGTGTTCTCATTCATGTCACATGACTACATAGTGGATATGTATCCGTTCTGGGATCACATATGATTTGAAAAGATTCTATTTTTGTGTCCACACAGTCCTGAAAAAAAAAATCAAATCTGTGTCACATTAAGGCAGAAAATCTGATTTGTGCCACTTCATCCTGGTAATATGAATGCAGCCATAGTTAAATTCCAATAAAAATTTAGTCCTTTTAATTGATTATGTTCTCATTAGGAAAGACGTACTCATAATCGCCCATGCCTTAGGGAGAACCGGGGGTAAGGCTGATGATACACAGTGGTCCTGTTCTGCATATAATCACTTACATACAACCACTAATCAAATGGTTCCATTCACAGTGATTTGCATTAAGAGATGTAAGAATGCTATTTTCATCATAGAGTATGCCATAGCTCTGTACACTCTTAACATTACTCTTAACATTATTGAGCCAAAACCATCTATAACCTATTTGAAAAATATTTAAGTAATGAATGTGAACTGACTATCAAGTCTACAGTCTTTAGAATGTAAAAAAAAAGTCATTAGAAATAACTGAAGAGTTTCTTCCCACTTACAGTAAATTAATGTAGTTTCTAAGTGTAGCATCTGATCTTTTGTATTCTGTATTCTTATTGTTTGGGTATTATCACACTATCAAGTGCCATTTTTAAAGCACTCAGGTCTTAATATATGTCTCTACACTGAAGAGTAAAACAGCACAGAGGCACTTTCTCATGAGTGCACCATATCATGTCTGTAGCAGGATCTTGTTAATTCATTTTATTTTTTCAATTCAATTCAATGTTTTGTCATTTATTAATCTTTTGTGTTTCCTTTGCCGATGGTAAAAAGAGACAAGCTTCCTGACTCTGTTTTCCAGTGTTCCCAATCAAAAGAGATTTTCAGCACAGATAAGTGACAGAATTTCTCTTCTCCTTCTCTCATTTCCGCTTTCCTCCACCTTTCTCCTGTTCCCCATTTCTCAGCCTGTCATCTCCCTGGTTTTCTCGACATCTCCTTTCCTGTCTCATTTGTTCCCTTTTGCTATTACTCGACCTATCACACAAAATAAGGTCAAAGTTACCAAATTTGTTTAACAAATAAAATAAAAGCTAATTTCGCCAGAGACAGAGGTCTAATTGCAATCCCTGTTCAACCATAATGCGATTGAAGAGCTCGAGGACTTTTTAGGCCAGTTGGTGCATATTGAAGGCCTTGTCCTCTGCTCATAATCCAATTGTTGAAGATTAATCCATGTGACCATATCGATAAAATCTTTGTTCTTTCAGTGGATGGGACTAGGACACAAAATAAGCTGCACCCAGAAAGAGAGTGCTGATGTTAGTGGGACTATTAATTTGAAGGTTAGCAATGAGCAAAATAAAATGTCTAGAATTGGCAATAATTAACATTATTCATTGATAAAGAAACTCTTTGATCCTCCATTAATTTGTATTATGTATTATGCAGGGCTATTATACCACAGCTGGTTATGCATCCAAGAAAGATCTAATTTAAGCGCTGTGATAAAACTGCAAATTAAAAGGCCTGAGTGGCAGGGAACACCATCAAAATAAAGTAGTAATTGTATCCTGTTGGGTTTTCCAAAAGAATTTTAAGTGGTTTAGTAGATTTTCATCACTGGCATACTCTCATACACTTGTAAACAATCCATTACTAATGTGATTACTTACTGCAGAACATAACATCATAGGCTATAATACAGGCTGGGGAAAAAAGTAGTTCCCAAGAAATGAGACCTTCCATTAATAGATTGGTTGTGCCAATTAAGATCACCTGATGTTTTGAGGGTTGTGACAAGCAGCCAGCTCCAGAATTATTGGCATGTTTTAACAGGATAAGCGAAAATGCTTGTATAAAATAAATAATGAAAATAATTATTCAAGTTTTCCACAAGTCATTGTGGAACTTACATTTCTCATCAATTATGGTGGCAAAATGATTGGCATTAACATTATTGACAAAGTATATTGAATAATTGAAAGAAAGAAGTCTTTGGAAGCTTTAATATCACTGGCACACTTATTAAATAGCTTTGACCAAATATGAGATTCCATAAATCGCTTTATATTTCACCATGAGGAAAAGCAAAGTTCTTGCAATGGAAAAGCAAGAAAAGCAACAGACCTGCACAACTGAGGTCACTTATAATATATCAATAAGTCAATAAATCAAACAAATACATATTATTGGGCACAGACAATGCTGTAACAAGAGTTTTCATTACCTGCCCAATCCACATTCCAACACCCCCATGCGTACTAGCATATCTTTGCCCAAAATATGTTTGCCTCTGCCAGGAGGTTAACACTTGGCCATAGATGAACCTTTCAACAAGATAATGACAAACACCAAACATATATTCAAATCTACATAGAAATTATTGCAGGAACAAAAATATCAGTGTTTTGTAATGACCAATCTGAACACAAGACCAGCGTTTTCTAAGGGAAGGCTTCTCAAATTGATGTAGATGTGGCAATAATTTTAAAACCAGTGTTTTGCAGAAAAAAAGTACACTATTTAGAAAACAAAACATTGTGTTAAAAAAATGTATAGTGAAGGGACACTGTATAGGTTTGTTTTAATACACACTTACAATAAGAATCCATGGGCTTGTCCATTTCTTCTTGGATTTATATCCAATGTTGTTCAAAGATTACCATGCTTGACTATAAAGCAATAAACAAGTCATTCCTTGTTAATCTAAAGTTGACCATTAATCCTGTCCAAACCCAAAGGCCAAAGAACAGTGTGTTTCCAAGAATCTGATGTGTTAGAGATTTTTTTCTGTCTTGTTTTCCAACAACACTAATGTAACTCAAGCTCTTCTGTATAAAGTCAGAGTGTATCTGCACCATCAGTCTAATATTAGAGAGCGAGGGTCATCATGGGACACTTCCTCCCTAAACAGAGGGTATTTGGGGTGTGACCAAGGAAGTCAGGCATCAATGGTTTTTATTCAGTACTGTAAATACTCCCTGTGCTTATGTTGGACTCAGACACATGGCAAAATGATAATGATAATAATAATGAAGGATAGACATTCTCAACTGAGGACACTTAAGCTAAGTTGAACCAGAGTGTGTCTGATGGTGAGATTTAAAGGGTTAGATGCAGATGGCTGATTTTGGGTGCTGCCGTGTCTCAAGTTTTTGATGTATATTAATGTGCCATTAGGTTTTCCACTGAGCTGAGCCAGACACGACGGTCACATTTATACTCAATTTCTCAGATAAGAACAGTTTTACTCGGAAAACATTCTGGAAATGGGTTATGAGGAACGAACATGGTCTTGGGGAGCCATTTGGTTGTGTTTATAACAATTATTCTGAGGCAGGCTGTATTATAAGCATAGAGCTCAATTTCTGTTAGACAGTAAGTCCAAATTCAGACTGTCCAAAAGAAATAAAATCATAAAGGACATTCTAATTTTTTAATTATATGTTTTGGAATACAATATTACAGCTGAGAAAAATAACCTGCTGGTGGTTTATTAACATGTAGTTAGATTTATTTTACTTTGGTTTCTCTTCCTTTTACGATTTTTCCAACTACCCGTTGTTCTATTTATTCAGGTGCATACAGAATGAAGGGGGCATCTTTGACTTAATTTAGTACTTCACTTTATTTTTGTCTGTAGTAGGCCATTTCATTAAAAGCTGTAGGAACTCTGGATCCAGAATAGCTCTCAAGAGGCCATTTTTTATGGTGTAACATTAAGCTCTTCTGGACTCTTGAGTAATAGTCTTCCTATCCCATTACATACTGTAGTATGTAGCTAACTCCCCAGCACACAAATCAACTAGCAAGCTAGCCAGTTAAAATTAGCTAAATAGCCAGAAACAAGTACACACACATCACCAAAAATGTTGTCATAGTCTGAATCCAGTAGTCTAAGGCTTACATCGTACATTTTTGTTGATTTTGTTGTGTTTTTGTTTTATTTTGCACTTGATATAATTTGGCTATAAAGTGTGAGCACCTGTGTCATGATGTGTGATGTCATTTTCACCAACATGTTGAGAGATCAAGTCATGCAATGTGACCAATTGCCAGATGTCAAGATTTCTCTCATTGTGCAATGCAAACTCAGATTAAAACAATCCAGACATCTTAGCTATCCAATGAACACAGAGCAGATAGCAAAAAATAATTAAATAAAACAGAACAGAGAACAAACGCAGCTTGAAACTGGTGTTGTGATCAACTCATGCTCTGGCAGACAGTTAAATCTGAGGAGGTCATTACAGACATGACTAAACTCTATAGTCTAGACAAATCCTCTGTAGACATCTAGACAAATACTGTTAAAAAGAGTTGAGAAAAGTGTGGAGTGGAGAAAAAAAATTATCATGTGTTGATCAGCTAGGCAGACCTGACCAAGTTCAGGACTCTGAAGCCATCAACACAGGTGCTGTTAGCAAACTAACCAGCCAACGTTCACTAGCTAGCTAAAAACATTTGGAAAATAAAAGACACAACACTTTGACAGATATGACCAAGCTTTGAGTCTAAGACCATTCAGAAGCACATTTAGCAAACCAGCTGGCTAATGGTAGCTAGCTAGTTAACTAAAAAGAGAGCTAAGAAAGAAACACAGAGCAGAGAACAAAACACACGAGCTATAAGTGACAAGAAAAAGTGACAAGCATGTCCAATAGACATGACTGAGTTTAGATGTCTAACACATTCAGACAAAAAAAAAAATGTTAGCAAACTAGACAGCAGGTTAGCTCATTCCTGGAAGACACAACTCTGCTCCTGAAAACCACAGCTATCTTTTGCATTGGTTCGTGATATTGTTATGCTTTTGTTTTTGCCTTCTTTGAGCACAGTGTGGGTTAAAATTTCCTGTTTCCTCCTCCAAATCGGGCACACACAGGAAGTCTAGATAAAAATAGAATATCTGTTAATTTTACACAGAAACACTGGAAGCCTTGGAACATCAGCACAATGTCTGTCAAAGGTCACAAGAAACATTTATTAACTTAGATACTTGTAGTTGTAGCAATGCACGTGTCCTTCCTCTATTTTTTTTTCCATAGCTCACATTCCTTCAAACATTTGGCTGTGTATAGGTGAATTATGTCCTCAAAAACATTTTGAGATCTCAAACCACACACTCATGGGACTGAGCCCAGAGACTGTCCTCATTCAGACTCTAATCTGCAGGGAAATGCTTTGTTATGGATGTTAAAAAAGTGCTGAGATAAATCTTGCAAGACAGTACTTTTGCTGTTTTACTGAAAAAGTATTCCATTCAGTCGCACATGTAATTGATAGCACCCAGTCAAGTCCACGACCAGGACTATCTGAGATGAAAGCAAGACTGAGACTGACTGGGCTTGAACCATTATTGAGAGGGCCTCCATCACCTCTTGGCCTCTTGGAGGGTCAGGCACCATGACAAGAATTTACAACTGCTCCAACCAGAAAAAGCAAGGCTGCTATAACACAAAAGTGTATCTAGTAGCTACAACTACTACTACAAAAAAAAAAAACATAACATAACATCATAACATTTATAACATAATTCATCTACTGCCATATTCCTATATCTTCACTCAACTGCTTATATATTGTGTGCTAACATGTAAGCCTCCATTGGCAAAATCCGGCTTGAATTAGCAGAACTAAGTTACACATGAATTTCAATGATGAAAGACACTGAGCCTGGATTGACTTGTTGACTTGATACACTAAATCAAGCAAGACTGTTCCAAATAAGTCCCACTTTCCTTAGCTCAGTTGGTGGAATACCTCCCAGGTGCTGATTAAACAGGTGTAGTTGGTCTGTCACATTCAAATCATGGAGTTGTACAATAGTTTGGTGTGCCATTCATGCGCTACTGACCGGAAATACGGTATATAAAAGTCTCTTTTAGCGCAGTAAAAGAGACACCAGTTTAGCATCAAACCTCTACATAGCCACACCACACTCTACTCTCTAACAGAAGGAGAGAAAGGTTACCTTAACGTTTAGAAGTTACACTGTATAGCCAAAAGTATGTGAACACTTAACTATCAGAACCAGATGTGCTTGTTGAACATACCTTTTTCCAAAACCATGCGCATTAATATGGAATACTTGGAGAAGTCCAAGCACGAATGCCAGAAAGTCCAAGACAAGTCCAAGTCACATCTCTAAATGGACTCCAGCCCTAGTAATCAATCTCTGGAACAAATTCTGACATGTAATCTGAGCTTTGCAGTAAGATCACCATGGCAAGTGTACTATCGTAAGGTCCACACAGCAGAACTTGGACCATAAATACTACCTTTGGTGCGATGGGATTTGCAGTAGTTTGCATAAGAAAGTGAAACAACATCCAAAAGCACACACACACACACACACACACACACACACACACACACACACACACACACTAAATTTCAAGATTTTGGGCAAAATAAATCAATAACTAAAATATGCATTTTCACTGAAATATATACCACTGAACAAAATATGAGGCAATAACAAAATACTTTCTAAAACAAGCTATAAATGGTCCCTCGACATTAGAAGTATGGTTTTATTTTTAATTTTATTTTTATAGGGCATTTTATTAATTTATTTAAACCTTCAGCATTTTTTGTTAGCATGAATATGGATGTAATAAAGCAGAAATGTGACATTTATTAAGTAATCCAGTATGTTATGTTACCAGTCACATTTTTGATGTTGCACTTTGCCATCAACATTTAATTACATCTTCACTGAGGTTATATTGATTGATGTTCCTTGCTCATAATTATCTTTATACACCCAGACATACTTGAAACAAAACTTAGAGTGTTATACACATGGCATAAATATAAGGCATTCCTTTTATGAGATGCTAAAGGCAAACTTAAAAAATGTGAACTATACATTTTATGAGTTTAATAATTTCAGAAATTAAGCACACAGTGATGCTTGTTAGAATGTTAGTTGCTCTTCTCATAGTTAGCTCTTTTCCCACTGGGCACTGTTTTCACTCATTACACAACTGATGAAGACACATCCACAAATGATAAGAAATTGATCTGCAGAGAGTAGTCTGTTCTCGTCCCACCACAACCCTGACAATAATAAAGCAATTAATGAAGAATAAATAAAGCAATTAATAAAGAATGAATGAATGAATGTATGAATGATACGGTAAGCTTTAAATAAAATACACTAATCTACACCAACAGAAACAAACTTTTAATAGTAGGAACTAAAGATGTAAATAGAGCTGGATTTGCCAAATGAAGACGGAAGGAAGAAACTGCTTTTTGATAGAAAGTTCAGTATAAGAGGTGCACTCACCCACCCATGGCTTGAGTAAGTCATGGAAAACAGCATGTACTCATTTTTCTGCCGGGTCTTGGTTATTCCGGTCCTGTGCCTGTTTCCTGTGCACATGTTTTGTGTTTGCACTTTCATGTCATGTTTTGTCTGCTCTGAGGGTGTGTTGATGTGTCTGAGAGTTCACAGTGAAGCCAGTGCAATTGTGGCATTCATATCAATCTGAAAGTATCAAAACGGCTTCCAAGAACACCTCTGTCAGAGGTTTAAATCCAGGTAGACCAAAGGTGGCCATTTAGGTTGCAGTATTTTGTAAAACTTTGAATGACCAATAAATATTTTTCCTTCATGGCTATCAACTTTTGACCCCAGAGCTGATGTGTTCCATCTTATAAGAGAAAGCATGTTGGGGCTGTAGATAAGCAGAAGGTTGTTGGGTCACGAATGTTGAAAGTTTCTCTAAGTGCACTCCAACATCAACAAAATCCATCCCATCGCTGATGAAGTCACAGCATGTTACCAGGTTTCCTGTGGTATTTTCTTGATGCTATTTTGTATGAAGTACAAAATAGCACTGGCTGACCCCACAGGGTCAGCCAGTTTGAATAAATGAGAAGCAAAAAGGTCAGTTACCACCTTAACTGTGTTTATCATACCATATGCACATCACACAAATACTAGCAGAGACCTAGAGACCAAGTTCTCTTTTTTGTTATTTCAATCAGAGATGTTGGACATTAGTCATTTAAACACACTTAAACATTAGCCATTTAAACAGCCAAAGAAAATAAAGGGTCTAGGGTTCAAAGGATCACCACACATATGGAATATTTAGGTTACTGGTGTAGCTACACACATCCCATATGTACTGTATGTACAGATGCTCCATTAGCCATCCACCATATGGCAGTTATGAGCTTAAACTGAAGGTCAGTCCAGACAGCTGTATCCCCAGCCACAGATTCCAGCTCCTCCTGGGGAACCCCCAGATGTTCCCAAGCCAACTGTAAAATATAATCTCAGTGGGATAATCCCACATCCTTAGTGGGGCATGCCTGATACAGCTCTAGAGTGAGTCAACCAAGGGGCATATTTGTAAGGTGCCCAAGCTACCTCAACTGGCTCCTTTCAATTTGGAGGAGCAGCAGTTCTGGTCTACTGAATTGTCAGTCTCCTCAACCTATCACAGGGGGGAACCCAAGCAATCCTGCAGAGGAACATAATTTCCATTGCCCAGAGTTGCATCCTTATTCTTTCGGTCACTGCCCTCAGCACATGACCATAGGTGAGGATAAGAATGTACTGTAGATTGACCAGTAAACATAAAGGAGAAAGGTACAGTGACTGTAACAATGCTGCTGCAGATGGTATTTATTTGTTAATCTCATGTTCTCTATCACCAAAACCCAAATCCTGGTTCCCCAAAGCCCAAACCCACACCACAGCCTTCAAGGTTAAAAACTCCATTAGACTCATTAAGACCTAAAACAAGTCAAGACCCAGACCCTCAGATCCCAGACCCAAACCCAAGACCCAAACCAGACCACACTCCTCAAGATCCAGGCTTGACCAAATCCAAAACCCAAACCAGAACCAGACCAGCCCTCCAAGATCCAGACTAGACCCAAACCCAAGATCCAAAACAGAACAATACCAGAATCAGAACCAGATCCAGAATCAGAGCAAGACAGATCTTACAAGACTCACATTATACCATCCTAGCCCAGAACCTTGAGCAAATTCCTCAGGTTCACACTCAGTCCCAAGTGCAGGCCCTCCAAGACTCCAGATGCAAACCAGGTCCCTCTAAGACCCAGACCCAGCCTTTGAAGTTTTCAAAGGTAAATTCATGTCCAAGACACAAACTCTTGTATTTCCAGATGGCTTGCCAATTCAAACAGAACCTCACTTGACATCTTAGCATCACCGTTTGAAAGAATTGAAGGAGGTCATTTGGTCTCATCTCTTTACCACACACAGAATGAGAGAATTACAATTAATCAAGAGGTTTGTGTACATTAAAGATTATTTTCTAAGAGGATTTATTTAAACATGCACACACTGTGTTATCAGATGTTCTGATAAGGATTGCATTTCATTGCGTAATCGTAAAGCAAATCTTGTGGTGTCTCCAGTGAGTGTATTTTTCCATTTCCTATGTGTAAAAAGTTCATCAACATCCGCTATTATATGGTCAACATTAAATGGAAACAAACAGGCTGGGAATTAGAGGCCCAAGTATAGGCCCAAATAATGTGTTTGGCTGTGGGTAGTGGTGGTGGTGGGGGGGCGGGGGTCGAAGGTGTTCTTCCTTTGTTTTTGTTTTTTTGCATGTGTGTCATATGCTTCCATCTACATACATTTAGGATGTTCATCTCTTGTCTCTGTGCTGTTTGGGGCACAGGTTGCAGAAATACAACTCCAACAACCGAAAACTTCTTTTTTCCATCAAAAGAAAATGCTATAAACACTACCCTCACTTCTACCCATAACATCAATCATTAGTCTTTTTCCACATGAATTTGCTTTTGTGAGTGCCTTCAGTGCACCTGGTACAAATTTAGTTGAAGAAATGTAAAGCATAATTTTACAACATTATAAAACAAGCCATATAAACATTATAGAACATCTTAAACATGGAGCAACTTGGTGCAAATGGACACAAAGTTTAATAATCACCTTCCTTCAATGATTTATGTCCTGTAATGGAAACACCTGCAAAGACAGCATTGCTAACACATAGATGAATGTAAGAATGATAGTGTTGGTGTGTAATAGCCTTTAGTAAATCACAACAGTGTGATACCAACAGTATCTGCCAGTTTATTTATTTATTTATTTATTTATTTATTTATTTATTTATTTAAGCTTAGATAAAAGTCAGGGTCTCTTAATTAATCGGGTCTCCCTTAACACTGTCATTAAAATGTTAATTCATTTTAGAAAACCACTAAGCCTCTTCTTCATAGTTCTGTCTCAGTACAGGACTGCTATTGTTTCTGCTCAACCTTCTCAAGAGGAAAGACCTTCAATAATTGGATTGATCTGAACTTCACAGGGTTCCCAAAGACTGAGTGAAAAACACAATTGACCAAACAGGGATCAAGCAGTTCAGCTGAGGCTTTGGCCCTTTTTTATGTGATTTGAATTAGTGATTATCATACATTTTCATTCTGGGTCAGATGTCAAGAAGCACTTTTAATGATCAGAATGACGTCTTAAATTTGTTGCATGTTCAAATTTTGCACAATTTCAACTGTGTTAAAATTCCAATAATAGTAAAAACTAAATTACATTCGATAAGCAGCATTAACAATGACCCAAATGTGGTTTATTTGGTTTTCTTAATTCTTTTAGCAACTTGTGGTTTTCTTTTCTAGCATGTTTTGCCAATGTGATATACATGCACATAAGCACACTTGTAACAGAAGAAATCATGAGTTCAGCAGTATGTCACAGAATAAAACAAACCCTTCAGAGAATTAAAAAAAAAAAAGAAAGAAAGAAAGAAAGAAAAAAACACCCCATGGCTCCAGTTCTTGGCCCAAATATCACTGTGCACATTTAAATAATGACATAATGATATTATAATCTGAAATACTTTGAGAACCCCTGCTATATTGTACCATTTTTAAATGAAATATCATGTAATGGTAGGGATATCGTATCATATCATTATCATATTTTATTTCATGCAGAAAACTACATATTGTATTTTGGTGGTTTATTAAAGTATATTAAATATTAATTTGATTTTGCAACAGGTCAATTTTTAATTAGGAGTACTATATGCTTATAGTAACATTCACAAAGTAGTTACATCTGATCATGTCTTTAATCTCATGTGGCATGATTTTGATGTGAGACATTTGTAACTATAAAGTGCCATTTAGACCCAAATGTGGCCAATTTATTTTTCTTAATTCTCTTAGCAATCCCTGGCTTTCTCTTTTAAACTTTTAAATCAGTTAAACTGATTTGCTAAATGTGATATACGTGCACATACTGTAAGCACACTCATAATAGAGGAACACATGACTATGGTTCAGCAGTATGTCACAGAATAAAACATACCTTTCTTAGCTTATAGTCCAACTTATTTCAACACACACCAACTCATTGCAGACATTCTGACACACACTGGCTGACTGCAGTTGCTTTGGAATGATTCAATAGTCAAATGTGTATAAGTCACACTTCCACAATATGCATAGGGCAAGGGTAGCTCAGGGTTGTTGTTGTTGTTGTTGTTGTTGCTGTTGTTTTTAGTTCTTTGTGGTGACCAGACTATAACTTGGGGCTGAGATACATGCAACGGAAACACACTTCAGTTCTGTTTTCAGAATTATATATTAGTAGAAAATGTAAAACATTTCACCAGGTGAGCGGTTTTCTCAGGCCTTCACACACATGTATACATCTGTATACATTAGCCTTTCAAGAGATATGGCCATATCAATACATGCAAACACCTTTTTTGTTCTCTATTAATCTGACAATTACTGTGATATTGCACTTAGACATTGCTCATAATCCTTACAGTCTGCCCAAGAAAATGAATTATGGATATCAAACAATTGCAAAAAAATTTTAAAAAAAACAGGTTTATAAAAAAAAAAAAAAATTTAAAAATTAAAAAAAAAAAAATTGTTAAATATAGGTTAAATTATTGGCACCCCTATGAATTCATATGAGAAAAATATATTTGAAGTATATTCCCACTGATATTAGAAAATAGCACAAGCATTGAAAATGTATAAATAAATACTGAAGACTTACTACTGAGTACCAGCATGAGGATTTATTTTTAATTTAGCCTACAGAGCACTTCTTTAAGTCACACTGGATATGGATTATTCTGTAAATGCAAATGTATTAATATAAAATATACTTAAGAAAATATGTGAATACATTTTCTAGGAACTTTCTTGGAAAGTCTCACTTGACATGCCATAAAACTTGGGCTTGTTGGTTTTCATTATGTAATCCTGTTAAACTACAAACACTAAGACATGAGCAGATACTGCCTCCTTGTGGTATTTGGAGGAAAATTTGTCTAAAACATTTGTCTGTACATTAAATTTCCTGTACTGGTAGAATTTTGGCTGCAACTGTTTGATAGGATTCTCAGTATAACTTAATTGGGTTTTTAGTACAATAGTAAAATATAGCCATGGCTCTCAGTGTGGGGTCTGGGTACCCCAATGGGTCTGTAAAGCATAGCCAAGGGTTCCTCATGTTTCTTTGTTTATTTTGAGTTTTCACAGTCATTAGTCTACGACTTTTAATTGACAATATTTTACATTTTTATTTGAATCTAATATAAATTTTAACATAAATGTGTTATGCGTGTGGAAAGTTCAAGGGGGAAAAACCCATGGCACCAATGCTTAGCCCAAATATTATTGTGCACATTTAAATAATTGCATAATATGAAACATGTATTTTTATATAGTATGATTGATTTTAAGGAAATATCATGTAATGGTAGGGATATCATTTCATTATCATATTTTATATAGAAGACTCATATTATATTTTGGCAGTTTATAAAAGTATATTAAATATTAATTAGATTTTTCAGCAGCTCAGTTTATAATTAGGAGTACTACCTTTACTTATAGTAAAATTCACAAAGTAGTTACATCTGATCATGTCTTTAATCACAAGTGGCCATTTAGCTTCCTTATCCATCCACAGTACTCATACTCGCAATTCTGCATGACATTTCACACTATTATATAACTCAGTAGTAGAAAGTTTAATAAAAGGCTGCTTTTCTTTAGTAGTATGAAAAAATAAGCATTGGCTCTAATTCATAGGCTTCACTCAATGTCCTCCACCCTGAGAGGAAATGTCATGACCTACAAATCCAAAGGGAAGAACGCACTCGCCACTTCCTGTGATACAGCAAAAGGGCTGACCTCAAAGGACCATTCCTCTGATTCCTGAAACATGCTCTATAGTCTCCTTTTAACTCTCTCTCTCTCTCTCTCTCTCTCTCTCTCTCTCTCTCTCTCTCTCTCTCTCTCTCTCTCTCTCTCTCTCTCTCTCTCTCTCTCTCTCTCTCTCCTCTTCATATACCATCTTTCTATAAGGAAAAAAACACTTGTTGCACTGTTATAGGAAAATGATCAATGATGAACAACAGTGAAGCTAAGTTACTGTTACCACCATGCACAGTAGTTTATTATTTTCCTACAACCACGCGTTCTGGTGTGTTTTATTCCTCTTATACCACAATGTTTGTTTTTTTTTTATTATTATGAATGTAACCTTATAATTTTTATCTATTTATAGTCATATTATTATTCTGGAATGTCAGTGAGACAAGTTACAGCTCTAAACAGTCACTCCCTTACAGTCACCCTCTCTTTTCTCTCTCTCTTGAAGTTAGTAAAACAAAACAAAAAAAGCTTTGTAGCTTGTTATCAAGAAGCTACAAAGTGCAAAGTCCTAAGTCCTGAAAACTATCTCATGGTGGAAAACTGTTGCAAAGTTGCTGACACTCGAGACTCCTTCAATATACAGTATGTTAAATAAAATTCCTCCTTACAGAACATCCATCCATCCATTCATTTTCCATACTGCTTATCCTTCACAGTGTCACGGTGGGAGCCTGGAGCTTATCCCAGGTTACCCAAGCCCCCCCCCCCCCCTTTTTTTTTTTGATAAACCTGTGTTGTGTTTGCAGTTGTTTGATATCCATGAGAGCAGAGTATTTTTGTGATTTTTTTAACAAAAGATCAAAAGGTTAAACAATAAAGACATTTTTTCACAGCCTTATTTGCTCATATTTACAAAATGTGCCAATATTAGTGGAGAGCACTGTATATTCAAAAGCGATTCAGTTCATACAAAAAACGCAATTCAGTTCAGTTCAGTTTATTTGTATAGCGCTTTTAACAATGGTCATTGTCCCAAAGCAGCTTTACAGAAAGATATAAATTCAGGACATAGATTTTAAATTTATGAATTTATCCCCAATGAGCAAGCCAGAGGTGATGGTGGCAAGGAAAAGCTTCCTGAGACGATATGAGGAAGAAACCTTGAGAGGAACCAGACTCCAAAGGGAACCCATCCTCATCTGGGTGACACCGGATAGTGCGATTATAAATAAATAAATCCCTTCTATAAATGTACCAATATTACATGGTCAAATAGCAGTTGTGAAACCATGAAAATTCATTACAGATTTTATATGAAGATGTTTTGTTGAACTTCACCACTGTTCACTGATGGAGACTTGAGTGCCAAACTGTTTGTGGTAATTATAGTCCTTCAGCCATCATAGCATAACTGTTCAACTGTGCAATTCAGTTCTATTTTTCAGAATTATACTGTATATGTAAAAAAAAAAAAAAATCTAAATTTCACACTGCAAAAGGTTTTCCCAGGCTTTCACACATATGATCTGTATACATTAGCTATTCAGGAAATATGGCCATTTGTATACTCGTAAACACTTCCTTTACTGTCTGGTAATCTGATAATTACTGTCATATTGCACTTAGACATTGCTCATAATCCTTACATAGTCTGTCCCTGCACAAGAAAACCAATTTTTATTAGACAGTAGCAGTCTAAGCCAGAGCAAGCAGACAGGAAAGCTTAATAACGGCAATAACAACATGACACATGAATGACTCCTGGATCCAGTCTAGTTTTATGGCTTCTGTAAAAATAGAACTGTGATTAGAAGATGAGATGATGTGAAAAGGAATGGGTGTGTATTGGTCAGGTTAGAGATTTAAGTGTCTGATAGTAGGATTGTTTACCTGGCTATACCTGCCTGTCCAGTTGAAAAATAACAAAACGGTTTATGTAGGAAGAAAAAAAAATACAACTTTCTGCAAGAACTGGGTGAAGTGTCTTAAAATAGAAAGCCCTACAGTAATTACAGACTACATCTAGCATCTACAGTTACTGCAGATGACCTGCTTTTTCCAGACCCAGCAATGCAAATGTTTGGCAGGAATGAACAGATAAGTCCACTACAAATTCAACAAAGTGTTTAAAAGAGCTGCAACAACAAAACAGTCTGTATTTAATGTCTGGATATAGGTTTATTGTCATTGGCTTTTGTCCATTTCTAAAATGTACTTAGTTCAAATGAACCACATGCTTCTGCTTGTGGATTCATTGTAAGCTATTAACTTGTTGGAATATGTCCTTAACTCATGGGGAGAAAGTTCAATAGTATGAATAAACTTTCCCATTCAATATAAAACACAATTGTAGCCCCCTTGCAATACTACTACTACTACTACTAATAATAATAATAATAATAATAATAAGAAGAAGAAGAAGAAGAAGAAGAAGAAGAAGAAGAAGAAGAAGAAGAATTAAGCTGAAATTTCTTGGTACAAATACATACATACATACATACATACACAGCATATACCCATATCTATTCTTAATTTCGAAAAGCTATTCTTTTTAAAGCAATGCCGATCTAGCATCTGGTATACTGTGAAAAGCACAATGCGTTAAGTAACCAAATTACAGGTTTGCCATATAGAAATAGCATCGCATGATCCAAGACAGCATTTAAAATATTCCATCATATTCTAAACAAAGAAAAACTACCCCATAAAGGAATGGTGGTGAAAAATTGAAGCTCCATGACTAGGATGTGTGGGCATTTAAGTACAATGACAATTTTAAACAAGCAACTGGTTAAACATATAAAACATTACCAACAAACAAAACATACAACAAAACATATTTTAGTAACACTTTAGCTAACATTAGGTAATATGTTAATGTGTACAAGCATGTACAAGACATGTTATTAATATATTTATTAAATATTTCACTAGTCAGACTAATCTAGTCTAGTCAATACTGCATTAGTTATTGTTGTATTCATGTATAACAAATTCTAATATAATGAATATAGAGTATACAGTATTTGCTATGTGGTAATGTGGTAGCTCAGTGGTTAAGATGTTGGGCTACTGATTGGAAAGTCGTGAGTTCAAATCCCAGCACCACCAAGCTGCCACTGTCGGGCCCTTGAGCAAGGCCCTCAACTGCTCAGATGTATAAATGGAATAAAGACGTAAGTTGCTCTGGATAAGGGCGTCTGCCAAATGCTGTAAATGTGTGAGTTAAATTAATTATGGTTATGTTTAATTAGTTGTACAGACCCATTAATACAACATTATTCAATATACCTAATGTAAAATGACAACTACGTATAGAACGAACAATCCATTTCTATATAGATTGTGTACAGTAATATTAACATGTTCTAGTAACACAATATGAGGACATTCGTTTAAAATACATGCAAGTAATTTTTTCAGTAAGGCATTAATTTTTTTTATTGTTTTATTTTGGCACCCTACATTTTAAAAATGTAAATTCTGTTTTACATGCCTATTTTATTGCTTTTTTAAATTTCTGACATGAAAAAAAAAACTTGATTTCTAAAAATTTTATTATAGATTTAAAAAAAAAAAAAACAACGTTACAGGTAATAAAGTAATATAAGCCATGTTTCTGATAAAAGCGTCATGAAGTTGTCTGTTTTTTATTTTATTTTATTTTATTTGCACACAGAGTCAGACAAACTGCAGCAGGCTCTCTAAGAAACCTGGAACAACTTACCAGCTTATTTCCTCATTCATGAAAGTGTATTTTAAATGCAAAGACATAATGCTTCCCTATCTGAAATCTAAGCAAAGAATCTGTTCATTACCCCTTGAATTATTCTTCCTCTCATTTAGCATCATCATAAGAGAAGTGGAAACCTGTTCAGCCCCATCTTCAACTAAATATAAATTTCAATAGGAGTTCCACAGCAGGCTTTATTCGCATTAGAACATTGCTATTGATGGTGGATGCCTATTCTAATGGCATTGAAACCCAGAAGTTGCTTAAACAACATTGCTTTAATTAACATTGCTGGAAAAGTAACTTTAAAGCAGCCAGTGGATGACATGTACAGTTGGAGATGACTCTGCCTGCCATCTTCTCTTTTGAGTAGCATTTGTGCAGGGGTGTGCTGGGTTATTATGCCGTCCTGGCCACGTCATTTGTTCCCAAGCTGTTGCTGGGCCTGAATCATGTTTTAGAGGCCCCTTTACAAAGGGGGAAATGAGCTACGGCTGAATGGAGACTCTGCAGTGTGACGGGGGTAGGGCCGGCTCTATTGAATGTCCTTACAGACAGGGGCAGGGCCTGGGGAGCCGAGGGAGGGGATTATGGTAATGGTGTGCACTGGGAGGAAGTGAGCAAAGAGCAGAGGAATGCACTTGGAAGTTGCGAGCTTCAGCTGAGAGCTGAGAGTCCAGCATTATCTTTCCCAAAAGACAAGACAAGGCGTAGATAAAGCTGCTGAGCGAATGAAAACATGCCCCATTTTACTGTGGTACCAGTGGACGATAACTCACACTCCAACTATGACAGCCTGGAGGGAATTAGCTGTGTGGATTACAGAGACACGGGGCAAGATGGGTACCCTGGACACGGAGACACCGTCAGCTCTGATGGTGAGTTTCAAACAAGCACACTTCTGTTAATCATTTATATAAGACTCTTATGTTGTGCCTATTCTCCAAACTACTATTAAGTGCTACTTTCTGACAATTGGGAGAGTCCATGTGGGATTACATCAATTTTCCAGTCATGGAAAATATGGGATTTTTTGACAGCCAACTTTTCCAAGTCTCTCCGAACTTGACTGTTGAAAGGAAGAGTGATATTTTTCAGCAGGAGATATTCACATCAATGAGCTTCCATACCACACATGACTGTGGTGACAAAGAGAAAACAATTGGAGTGGGGGAGAAAAGGAGAGGTAGAAGACAGGGCGAGTGGTGTAGTAGTAATCAGACAGGCCTCAAGTGCTCCCACGCAAAAGATGGAGGTCCCAGAGTTTTTCTTTTCCCTAATGCTGCCAAACATGTCTCTTTTTTCTCATGACAGCTGCTATAAGTTAGTCTCACACCCTCAGTCACTTCATCTGCAGCATTTCTCAGCAGCTTTCTGCCTGTCTTCTGTGTTTTTTGTTTTTTTGTTTTTTGTACATATAAAGTAAGCTAGGGAGGAGTCACTGCTAAACTGAGAAAGAAACAGAGAGAAACATTGCTCTAGGGTATGACTTTTAATTCCAGGTTATCAGGGCTGGGATTGAGATCAGTATTTGTATGCCATCTACATGCCTGAAATGAACCTGCAGGTTGTATGGACGTTGCTGTGAGCAGGCTGTGCTGTCTTAGAGATAGGAAAAGGAATGCTGTGTAATACCGAATGGCACGTCTAAGTTTGGTTAAAGTATTCTGGTTACAAAAAATTGCTGTTAAAATCATCATTCAAATAAATCAGGATGATGTGGTTGGATTTTATGTGATTTAATACCAATGAAGTTGTTATATAAGTAAACCTAATCCTTTGCTTAAACTTTGTATCTTTATAATGGTTAAAGATAAAATATATATGTAATATATATAAAAATAAATAAATGTGTGCTATTATTCATTCAATTCTTTAAAACATATATTCAGGTGATTGGGTTTGGGTTATCAATCTGATAATTCAGGAGGCTTTTACAGGCCTTAAAATAAATTTCTGCTGTTTTCACATTGAATATTGTAGTATTAGCATAGTTAAAGTTTTTGGGAGATTTGACCTGGCATCAGTGATCGCTTATGCATCTGCAGAAGTATAAAATATCTTTACATTATACAAAAGATATCATCTGAACCAATCATCAGTCAGGAGGAATCAGGATAAGAATGGAAAAAGAGGAAATATGTGCACATGTATATATTTATATCAGGGATAGCTTAATGTATAGATGTTTGAAGAGTATGTGTTTTATATGAGGGCTATCTTGAAGCTGCAGGAATGGGTGGGCACAGTGATGACTTTGTTTCTGTGTGAGCTGAGTGTTGTGCTGGCTGGCAGTACACAGTGCACACATTGTGTACTATTAAGGCTGGAATATCTACAGCAGCAGCACAGGAGCATTTACACTTTCCATAGTAAGAACTAAAGACTTATATCATAGAAAGTTGATGTGTATACATGTACCTATAGTATGTCACTCAATGATTTTGTCTCAGAATATGAACTGATATGGTTGCCAAACCATAACAATTAGAATGATCCAATTTGTTCAAGTTGGGTGGTGGGCATGGGGTCATACCTTTCTTTACAATTTTTTATATGAAAAAGAAGTTCCACCACTTATTCTCCCCACAAGTGTACAAATATCAGGTTACTATCAATACCAAAAGTCACACCCTTGCCATTAGTGTAACAAAGTTTATAATAATGTATTCTTTTCTCTATGTAATCTACATATAATTTTCTTTAGACCCTTTTTGATTTTCCTCCACATATTCAAAATGACCTTGAACGTAAATTCAGTTCTGCGCAGAACTCCTATCCATTGTAGAAATTCATAAGAAGAACATTAGCCCAACTAAACATGTATTAAATCCAGTCCTGGTCTGAGCATAACACCCTGCTGCATACCTCAAAACCAGCATTAGCCAAGCAGAGATAAACACATACCAGGGGAGGAAGACAGAGAATAGATGAAAGAAAGGTGTTTTGTGTAGGACAGCTGATTCCCAAAGATAACAAGCTTCTCAAATGAATGAAAATTAAAATTGCAAATGTAGTCATTGAATGTAATGTTTCCTGTAAGGAGGTGTTTATTTAACATTTTGGATGGAGCCTCCAGTATCAGTGCTTTATAACAGTCAGAGATAAACCTGTTCCTTTAACTTTAAAGGATGGAGGATGTTGCACTTTGTGGGGGCTTTTTTTGGTTACAAGCTGTTTATAGCTGTTATAACATAAGTGATAACAGTAACTAGGCTAATTTGTTTCATGGATGTTCAACAACATTAAATACAAGTAACTATAAATGGATAAAAAGTTCTTTAAAAAAATATAGTTGGTAAATTGCTGTAATGTAAGAAGAATAAAAAGTGTTTTTAATTGAAAATAATCAACTTCAGGGTGGAAACAGTATCTCCACTTTGCTTTGGGCTGCATCACACCATCCCACTGCTGATTATTAAGTGTCACATTCCTTACATAGTAAGAACTCTCTATATAAATACACATTAAAATAGAAAAAGGATGCCACCCATATAGGATGACATGCATACAGCATAACATGCTGACTGAACCTTTTTAGAAAGTGCATTTCATTGGGTTTTGTTAATATAACTATACTGCTGTGTGTAATTTTCAGAGTCAGCATAATGCCTAAATCAGCCCATGGTTTCTGCCAGCAGCCAGCCACAGTCTCAACACTAACAAATCCAGCAAGCCTAACTAGAGAATCAGGAGGTTGCCTTAGACCCACTGGGAAGTAACTTTCTAGTAGAAAAACAACTTTTTATGACTGAGGACATCCTGGCTGTAGTGAAAACAGGTGATAATGTTGAGCTTTTCACCTCCTTTCTGCCTGAAATTATTAGTTTTTGCTGAAAGATAGCAGTCTCAGTAATTTGATTAAATCCTCGTGCACTAAGCTGTCCCACTGACTTCAGTTAAGAAGCGGAAGAGGGCCAGAAAACCAGTTTTATAAAAGACACCTTAATCCCTAAAACACCCTGATACAATCTAACTACTCTGTAATCTTCCATTTATTAATGCAAAGTCGACTTAATCAACAATTTGAGATATTAAGTTCAAATTTTGGTGTTATAAAAATTACAGATTTGCTGGCACCTTGATAAAATAATAATAATAATAATAATAATAATAATAATAATAATAATAATAATAATAATAATAATAATAATAGCTTATATAAATGATTATATAAAAATGATTATAGCTCTAAAATATTTACCAGTTTCAGGAAACTAACATCTTAGACTGATTCTGTAAACATATAGAGATAAGGATAGGATTCTAATGCAATACTATTATATACAAAGCAAAATCTAAGTACAAATAAAATGAAGATTAAAAAAGTCAAGAGTAATAAATCAATAATATATTATTAGTAATAGATTAGTAATTCTCACTGTTACGGATAACACAGTAACAATTTCAAGGTTCAAAGGATGTACAAGATGCTGTTTTACAAAAATGTGACTATATTATGTAGCCATATAGTAGCAGTAACCTGTACAGTTTGTAATATTATTCAAAATATAATGTACATGATATAATATTATTCTAAATATAAAATATATATGTAAATTTAAGTGTGTTTATCAAACAGATAACCAGGTAACCAGCCATTTTTAAATTTAAAGCTTTTACGCTTTTAAACTTGCTTTATTAGTAATATGTACTGTATATATACTGTATACACAGAAGCTCTGAACCACAAGTTACATGTATAAAAAAAAAGGGTGAAGTTGCTATTTCTACATCTTATGTTGCTATTTTGACTAGGAAATTATTCATTCGAAATAACAAGTTATTCAGTCACAATAATGAGTCAAAGTCAAAATGACATCACAATTTTCCTTCACAGCTTGCAGCTCAGGGCTTCCCTATGTATAATATATTCACGATTAAAACAACTTTACAGGACCATGCACTTTAAAATAAAATAAGAGTCACATTATTGTAAGCTTGACTCTGTAAACATTTTAAATCAGAATTAGGTTTTGAAATAACAATAAGGTTAGGGTGAGCAAATATTTCCCTGCTGGTACACTGTTCTTATCTTATTTTACTCACCATTGTGGCCAGAGGACGTCTGCCCTCTGTCTCTGAGTGATGAATCACTGTTCCACCTGTCGCGGGAGCAGACAGGATTATAAATGCAGTTTAGTGGTTACTGCAGTTAGAAAACACAGACAGCTGGTTTGGTCAGGTGTGCTCGACATTATAAATCGTAATGGGTTTTGCTTATAGTAGCTTAGGCATAAAAATCTACACACCACTGCAGAGAAAGCCTTTAGACACAAACACACATATATACAAGAACAAGGTATTCATTATCATGACTATTACGTCAAGCTATGCAGTGTGCAGCCAAAACACAGACCTTTGGTGACATACCTCTGTGGATAATCAGCCTAAGCAGCATGACTTCCTGTCCTAATACAATCTTTAAACATCCATTAAATGAGAACTTTTTGGAAAATAGGATTTCACACAAAATCCCGTAATACGATTGTACAATGTTTTCTGTGGTTAATCGGTTTAAGTGTTCTCTAACACATACACACAGAAGATTTTTAATCCCTGGGTAGTAAGAGAATTAGGATAATAATGATATATGACTATAAGTGAACACGTGGGTGATACAGTGGTGCTGTGAGCATCAGCCGAAATCAACACCCATTTGATATTTATGGTACTTTAAAAAAAAATTTAAAAAATAAAAACTACTAAGCTTTAAAATAATTTATTAAAATGTAAACACTTAAATACACCAAAAAATACGTGGGTAAAAAAAAACAAAACTTTAAATCGCAGCAGTCCCACAAAAATTACACTTACAAATACAAATACACTTACACTTACTCACACTTATACAAATCCAATTCCAGCCTTTTCCATTTGTCACAGAATCGGATCAAATTCATGAATTTTTTTTTATATGATGATATCCGATCCACCATGTTTTGCTGGTATTGGTCTCATACTGATCCTGGATATTGGCTCAGTGCCAACTCTAGAACATACACCTTCTCACAAGCACACATACTGCATGGCACAAGTATTATAAACTATAGACCACTCTTAACATACCCATCCAAATTAACACAATAGGTCAGTGCAAGGCCTGTTCTCCATGTGGTGAGACCAAAACCGTAGCTTTGTTGCTGTTCTTTGATCTCCAAAGCTGTGTGGAATTTTTCACGTAGCGTTGTTAATGTGTTCAAACTCGTCAGTTCAGTGTGTTCCTTTCTCACAAGCAGCTGCACAGCGGGGGATCCTGTGTGTGTTCTTAAAACATTACTGAGGCTTTAATCTCTATAATGAGAATTCCAGTACAATGCACCACAGCACTGTTTAACATTCTCAGTTTGTGGTAAGATCAGGTGAGTCAGTTGAAAGTTCAATGACTTCAGTGACTCTTACTCAGTGCCTCATTAAAACTTATATATTATAGAACTTATACTGTATACTATATAGGCTTTTTCTTCTTGATTTCTAGAATGTACTGTACCTTTCAGTAAAATACACTTTGTTTACAGTTAATCCTGTTAAATATTTTGAAGCAAGATCAGAGAAATCTTCTAAATTGTTCAGAATCGAATTGTTCAGAAAGTGTAGATTAATTTTCTATAACAGCAGCCCAGACAAATCACAGGTTTATATTAATGCCCTCACTCTACTACAATATTGTTTCCATAGTCATTTTTGGAGGATTTGTATGCTGGATGCTCCAGATAAGCTGTAACATAGAGGACACTGAGTATTGCAGTTTCTCAGTCATCAGCTACATTTTTGTCTTATTAACTTCAAGAAGAAGTGAGGGAATCACCATTTATCACTTACATTATAGCAGCTATAAAGGAACTAAATAAAGAATGATGTGTCATCCTTTAATAATAAGAAATTGTAATCACTGGCAAATTGCTTCCGTAGAAAAATAATAATGGAATCTCAAGATGTCAGGTTTTATTCCTTACTAATAAACCTTTCAATTGAATACACTAACACAACTAGGAGATCAGGACAGTGGCAATAGTACCACATATGAAAGTGACTGTAATATTCTATTTCTTTTGTTCTATTGCAATTTCCGACTTCTACAATGAACCTTTCTGTAAAATATACTATATGGCCAAAAGTTTGTGGACACCTGACCACAACCAATCCCCCTTTGCTGTTATAATAACCTCTGGTATTCTGGGAAGGCTTTCCACTATATTTTGGAGTGTGGCTATGGGGATTTGTGTTCATTCTGCCACAAGAGCACTAGTGAGGTCAGGTACTGATGTCGGGTGAGAAGGCCTGGGGTGCAGTCAGCATTCCAATTCATGCTGAAGGTGTTCAGTGGGGCTGAGATCAGGGCTCATTGCAGGCCTCTCAAGTTCTTCCACTACAACTTTGGCAAACCATGTTTTCATGGTCCTCACTTTGTGCATTTTCATGCTGGAACAGGTTTGGGCCCCTTAGTGCAAGTGAAGGGGAATTGTAATGCTACAGCTTCCATTCCACAAAAGAATAATGGATAACTTTTCATAACCACTGGATGGCCAAACCCAGTGTGAATGAGGTAATCAAGATCAGTGTAAGGAAGCATTGTTGTACACTTTTTAAAATACTGTTTATAATCTAGAGTATGATCTACTCATACTGTCATCACCAATGTGATCAGAAGTTCTGTCATGCTGCTTGACACTAGGTGGTAGCATTAAACCATTTTTTAATCATCTTCAGCCACATATAATGTGGCTGAAATCTAAGACCTTCCTCTGGTTAACTGTAAAAGGGTAAAGTCTGTCTAATGGAGAACTGAGCAGAATTAAAATGCAGAAATGTAACAAAGAAAAGAAAAGGAAAGACAATATTAATGGAGAAATAAAGTTTATTGTGAAAGATTGTCCTTAACAATAACTGATAGATAGATAGATAGATAGATAGATAGATAGATAGATAGATAGATAGATAGATAGATAGATAGATAGATAGATAGATAGATAGATAGATAGATAGATAGATTTTCTCAATTTCTGATTCACATGTTTGTAATGCATCAGTACTTATCCGTGCCCTAAAGGAGTGTGTGTGTGTGTGTGTGTGTGTGTGTGTGTGTGTGTGTGTGTGTGTGTGTGTGTGTGTGTGTGAGTGTGTGTCGCCAGTCTGCTGCATTAGTATTAGCTCTCTCTCTCAATGTGAGGTCACAGTGGCCTGGATTGAGGGTGACTATGGCCAGAGTTTATAACATTTATCACCTCAGAGAGACATGCCGACCCACAGCAATGCTAACACTAACACTAACAGCAAACTAACACAAGACAAAGGTGAGTGTTATTCAGCCTACAGAATGCAGAATGAAAGAGAGACTGTTGATAGCATAAAATGAAGTTCAGATAGGACTGTTTGTTTGCTAAGGGTTAAACTCTGGGACATATTAAAGTCAGTTCTGATGTCTGAGCTGTTGTGAAGGTGAAGGAGTTAGTGATAGGCTCGAAGTTTTCCATGGAATTGATTTGGCCTGTGAGTGTTTCTTATATTTAGGTGTGTGTGTGTGTGTGTGTGTGTGTGTGTGTGTGTGTGTGTGTGTGTGTGTGTGTGAGAGAGAGAAAGAGACTTTTTTTGACATTTCGCTTTTTTGGCTTTTTTTCTTTCATGCTGGTGGTTAAATGAATATGAATTTCGTTTCTCAAAATATTTATTTTACCTAAACAAGGATATGCATGTCCTCATACTTTTACAAATAAGGGAATAAGTGTTGCTTTGACAAGGAGTCTGGGACTGAAAAAGAGGAAAGTTTAACCGAAAGAAACACATGGCAAAGTTTTGTGTATTTGCTAGCATAAATCAATATCTGATATCATATATAGTACATATCAGCATATAGATCTTTATTGCATATATCAAATGAAATATACATTTGATACTTTACATTAAAATTCCCTTAGCTAACATTATTTACTGTATTAGTCAATATAAAATCAGTAATGTTAACAAATTAACAAAGTAAGTTGGCACATGTATTAATTGATGTTAGTTTAAATGTTAATGAAACACACTTGCAATGGTGGTTTAGCAAAAATTAAATTACAGCATGTTCCTAAATGTTGCTAATTTACTGAACTCTGATCTCAAGGTATAAATATTGAATATTACTGAATTTTGCAAGTTAACAAACACAAATATGTTAATTTTCATGTTGTTCATCATGGGCTTTAATTTATTCATTAGTTAATGCAAGTGTTGGTTATTTGGGTTATTTTCTTCATTATAATATAAACAGTTAGAGTTAGTTACTTTGTTAACTATAAGCTTTAATATGTGTATTAAAGCTGAAGTACAAATTTTAGTTTTAAATTGTTAGTATTACCTTATGTGTTAAATAATGTCAATTAAAGCAACCTTAATGTAAATCATAACCAGTAATTTTTATATAAAATTGCTTGCTTGCATGTCTTTGCTTTACAAACAAGACCATTTCATTGCTATGCAATGGGTATTCGAAGAAAATGGCAAAGCTTACAATGAAAATCATCAAACTGACATGAAATTAGTGGCCAGAAAAATGTGTGTGTGCGTGTGTGCGTGCGTGCGTGCGTGTGTGAGGGGGTGGGGGTTGGGAGTTAATCTCTTAGCTGTATTTCAGTGTTTGTATCTTGTAAAAAAATCTTGTAACATATCTTGGAGGACTACTTGATTTATTTTTCATTGTTGTTCTGGACATTCAGGCCAGACACTCATAAACACTCATAATTAAATGCTATGCATTGATATACTATACTGATATAAACTCTCTCTTTTTCTTTCTTTCTTTTAGGGCATGGCAATCACAAAGAAGATGTTCCCTTCCTCAACAATACAGATTCAGCAGCAAAGAGGAATGACTACTATGACAAGAACTTGGCACTGTTTGAGGTTATTGTTTTCCTTTCTTGACATATTTAGAACCAAGGTCCCAGGTCTCACATACTCTATTATAAACCCCTGGTGTGTGAGGGCATGGAGGAAGACTCAGGAGACCGACAGAAGTTTAACTGAGCTCTGGGCTCACGTTTATTCAATCCATTTACATTTATGTTATTTGGCAGACACCCTTATCCAGAGCGACTTACATTTATTTCATTTATACATCAGAGCAATTGAAGGTTAAGGGCCTTGCTCAAGGGCCCAACAGTGGCAGCTTGGCGGTGCTGGGATTTGAACTCACGACCTTCCGATCAGTAGTCCAACATCTTAACCACTGAGCTCACTCACGCACACATACACTCACACACCAATGGCAGCAGAGCTACCATGGCACTTGCCTGCCATCAGGAGCAACTTGGGGTTCAGTGGCTTGCCCAATGACACTTCGGTGACACCCACTCTACCACCTGAGCCACAGGACCTGTCCACACTTTTCAGTGCATTTTCAAATCTCAACAAAAGCAACACAATGGAAGAAAATGTGTCCATCGTGGACTCTCAGCTTTCGTTCCCCAGGTTCAAGTTCATGCTTCTTGGCCTGTGTGTGTGTGTGTGTGTGTGTGTGTGTGTGTGTGTGTGTGTGTGTGTATGTGTATGCATATGCATATGTGCATGTTTTGCAAACTCTGCCAACTGGTATCACACTCTGTCAGTCAGTCTCTCTCTCTCTCTCTCTCTCTCTCTCTCTCTCTCTCTCTCTCTCTCTCTCTCTCTCTCATGGATTATGGGAGTCACTGATATGCACAGAGACACAAATAGGTAGACTACTGGTAATGAGACACAGGTAAGAATCATCATGCTTTACCTGCCAGTTCGACCCACCTTCTCTCCATCCACAGTTGACGCTGAACTATGCCCCTGCCGTCAAATACCCAACTGCCCAACAAGTGATCTGTGCATTGCCATCCTTCATGCGGTGGAGCCATTGGAGCAAGGCATGATCATAACACATGGTAAAAGGGCACCCCAGTTGGTGGTATCGGAGGGTGAGGACCACCCACTTGATGGCCAGGCACTCCTTCTCAATCGTGCTTAACTTGGTTACCCTTACCATGAGTTTCCGGCTGATGTACAGCACAGGGCGCTGCTCCCCCTCCACCACCTGGGACAAAACTGCCCCCAGCCCTCTGTCCGATGCATCGGTCTGTAGAAAAAAAGGGAGAGAAAAGTCAGGTGAATGAAACAGTGGGCCCCCTCACAAAACTGCTTTTACCTGGCAGAAAGCCCACTCACACAGCCCTGTCCACTGGAATGGATCTGGCACTTACTTCTTAGTGAGGACAGTCAGCGGGCTGGTGACGGCCAAAAATTTAGGGACAAACCCTTGATAATAACCAGCCAGCCCCAGGAACTGCCTCACACCCTTTTTGGTCTTGGGTCTCAGGCAGGCTGCAATCACTGCTGTGTCAATTTGGAGACACACCTGCCCATGGCCAAGTGGCCCAGATACCGTACTTCCACCTGTCCAATTACACATTTCTTTGCCTTTGAGTCCTGCCTGTCTCAACGATCTCAGGACAGCTCTCAGATGCCAAATGTGCCATTGCCAATCATTACTTAAAATAACTCCACAGGGGACCGAAGTGAATTGGGTCGCACTTTTTAAATTTACCTCTGGTCCCAGCTCCTCCCTCTCAGGAACCACCACTACCAGAGCCACAGGAACCACTTCTCTCCACAGTTTCAGGAGATTGATGTGGTATATTTGAAGTGCATCGCCTCTATCCATTCACCTGACCTCATGGTTGACTTCTATGGCTCGCTGTGTGACCCCAAAGGGTCATTGCCAATTTGTGAGTAATTTAAAGCTTGATGTGGGTAGCAAAATGAGCACTTTATCTCCTGGTGTAAATTCCCATAGCCAAGTATCCCTGTCATACAGCCGGGATTGACGTTCTTGTATGGAGTTTTGCTCAGGTCAAGAATGTACTTAATTTCTTTTTTGCTGTTAGAAGGTCCCTCCTCCCAATTTTCCCTACTGACATCTAAGATGCAATGGGGCTTGCACCCATACAATAATTTGAATAGGGAAAACCCTGTAGAGGCTTGTGGGATCTTTTCTAATGAAAATAACAGGGGCTCAAGTCACTTATCCCAATTTTACACATCATCGTGAACTAACTTATGAATCATACTTTTTAGCATCTGATTAAACCACTCAACCAGGTCATCTGTTTGCGGATGTTAAACATTTAAATTGAATCTAAATGATTTAAAATTTTATCTAAATTTGATTGAATAATTCATAGAGCTCACATAGTGTCTGTGACATACAGTAAACATAGTGCCTTGGTAAGTCGGGATCTCTTTTGGGATCCCGACTCAACACTGTGTGCTTCCAGGTATCACGTTTCATAATCCACCAGGACTAACACAAAGCAATATCTCTGCGTGCACCTTTTTAATGGCCTGATGGGGTCCATGCCAATTCTTTCAATAGGAACCTCAATTAAGGGTAATGGGCACAATGGCGCTTTTGGGGTGATTCACCAGCTGACATTTGCGACCCGCCATACACCACCTGTGAACTTGCGAATACCTGGCCAATGCGAATGAGTCATTAGATGGTTTTATCCTGGCCCAAATACCCAGCCATGGGATTATGATCAACTGCATGGAACGGAAGTTCCCTACTGCTTTTCTGAAACAACAACTGGGTCATTTGTTCCTTACTTTGAGTGTTGGGATACCGCAACATTAAGTTGAATTTGCTGACCATCAATTACTCTCACTTGGTCTAAGGCGTGCCTCAGGGTCTTACTGAATGACTGCTCCAAGGAGAAACCCCCAAGGGGAATCCCCACCTAGGGTGTCCCCATGAGATGAAGCTGACATTGATGGCTCCGGAACCGCCTTCCCAGTCAATGCTGCACTCATTCCACACTGTGCCTCACAACTGCAGGACCCACCCACAAACATTTCCCTCACTAATGCCTGAAACCCTGGCCAATTTGTCCCAAGAGTTAGTGGATGGGTGAAGCAAGGACTAACCGCCACCTCCACTTTATATTTTTGCCCCCAGAATTTACTAATGACTGGCATCAGTGGATATTTGTGAACATCCCTGTGTATACACCTCAGCTTCACCAATTGTGCATTTCCCAATGTCCAAAAGTCCAAAGGCTCTGATAGCAAAGGGAGGAGTTGCAATGCCCATTCCTGCTCCGGCCATCCCCATGCAGCTGCCGCATGCTTTAAGAACTCTAGGAAGGCCTCTAGATCATCCATGGAGGCCATCTTCTTGAGCGTCGCATGCGGCACGGTGGCAGTGGACACAGCTGGAGACGTGTTGGGCTGCAGAAGCTTCTGGAGTGCCCGCCGGCTCTCAGCCTGCTTCGAAGTGACGCTGCTGCTCGTGGCACAGGTCAAGGAGCACTTAGTGTGGAGTTTGGTGGAGGGTGGCGATGGACTTGAAGATCTTGACAAGAGGGGAGGCTTCCATGGCAGCGTCTGAGTCTTCCCAAATCCCAGGTTTCGGCACCACTATAAAACCCCGGTGAATGAGGGCATGGAGGAAGACTCGGGAGACAGGTGGAATTTTAACTAAGCTTCAGGCTCACATTTATTCAGTCCATGCTTTTCAGCACACTTTCTAAACTCAACAAAAAAAACACAATGGCAGGAAACAGGTCTATCTGACTCACAGCTTCTGTCTGACTCACAGCTGCTGCTCTGTGAGGTTCAAGTTCACTCTTCTTGGTGTGTGTGTGTGTGTGTGTGTGTGTGTGTGTGTGTGTGTGTGTGTGTCTGGGTGGGTGTCTGTGTGTGGGTGTGTGTGGGTGTCTGTGTGTCTCACAAGCTCTGCCAAGTGCTATCATACTCTGTCTGTCTCTCTCTTAAATATCTACAAATAATAAAGCTGAGTATCTATCCCACTATGGATAGAAAACATCAGTAGCAGAAATAATTAGAACAAATATTTGTATCTATATCTGTCAATTTTCTCACAAATATTTCCTGTGATGGATTTCAATCTACAGGAGGAACTGGACATCCGGCCCAAGGTCTCTTCCCTCCTCAGCCGACTGGTCAACTATACAAACATAACTCAAGGGGCAAAGGAGCATGAAGAGGCAGAAAGTGCTGAAGCTTCGAAGAGGAAAATGCCAAAGGTTCAAAACACACAACTACACACAACCTTATAGGACAATCGTGTATAAAATATATATATTTTTTTAAATGTAAGTAATGTAATGTAATGCTGCTATCGATTAGAACATCTAATAGAGTATGTGACTTAGAAATAAAGAACAAGTAAGCAACTACTATTAATTATTTAGTCACTACAGTGAAACTAAAGGAAAATTAATTGCTTAGCAGAGTCCTGGGATTAAATTTAAATGGATTTGAATTAAAAAAAAACAAAAACAATGAATGAGTCATTATTATTAGATATTGAGTCTTCCACATTTAGTTAAACATATGGCTTGTGAAGTGAAGTTGGACTTGGTATCAGTGGCAGTCTAGTGATTGATATTAAATGAACAATGAAATTTCAGTCTTATTCTCAGTGTTCGGTAAAAAATTGTGATCCACATTGCTCTTTTCTCTTTTCCCTCATTGCTAAAGTCTCCAAACATGGGCACACTGATGGGAGTTTACCTGCCATGTCTGCAGAATATATTCGGCGTTATCCTTTTCCTGCGTCTCACGTGGATTGTCGGCACAGCCGGAGTCGTGCAGTCTTTCCTCATTGTCTTTATGTGCTGCTCTTGTGTGAGTGTGTAGATACTGTGCAAAAGTTTGATGCAGCCTGATATGCTTGTATAAGAAAATAATCAACTATATGTCTTGTGTTTTATTCTCTTGTTCTCTTATACTTCAATAACAATTACATTTTTTTAAAAACCTATTAATGAATGACGTCATACTTTTTAACCATTTATAGTTACATTTAATGTTGTAGAACTGCCGTGAGACAGGTTAGTACCTGATATCGCTTATATTATAGCACCTATAGCATGTTATAAGTCCCTCACCAGCCTCTCTCTGTTTTCTGTCTCTCGAAATTAATAAGACAAAAAAAAAATAAAAAATCACAGGACCTGATAATTATTACAAAGAGCTGTCACTGGAGACTCCTTCCATAAATGTCAAATAAACATCTCCTCACAAAATACTTAAAAATCTTTTGTTAAATAACAGCACATTTTTATTATTATAGTTTATAGTTTATTATTAATCTACGATTATGTGGAGTATCCACCATACAAGTCCCTGTTAATGAGTAGTTACTATTGAAGCGGTAACATATTAGAACAAGTACATTAATATAAACCTGTGGTTTGTCAGCCAACACTACTGTCAGAGCTGCTGTTATAGAAAATTAATCAACATTCAAGAATTCAATAGCACAGCTTAGTAATTGAACTTCAGAATTCCTCTCACAGGTAAAATATTTATAATAATAATATTATAATAATTGCCCACTAACAAGACGTGTCACCAACCGAAAACCTAACCTTGATCAATATTATACAAACATATAACTATATCAAGGTTATATGTGCTAGCTTGTTTAAAGAATTCATGTCTATGTGCCATTACCTGTATCAAAGAGTCCCAACATTTGCAATCTACAATGATTAACCACTTTCATACTCTTTTACAGACAATGCTCACAGCAATTTCAATGAGTGCTATTGCTACCAATGGCGTTGTCCCAGGTAATGCCTAAAATGACCTACTTTATACAAGCATTGCCTTTTCTTTGGACGAACAGACAAGAAAATATTTTCGCTCTGGTCCTTTTATTGTTCACATATCATGCATGTAGACAATGAGCTCACAGTTAGTTTATTTTAATAATCAAACACTTCGATACACTTACTATGTCCATATCAGTGCTGTTGTTTGTGTGAATGTGTGTGGTCTGTTTTCCAGCTGGTGGAGCATACTTTATGATTTCACGCTCTCTGGGGCCTGAGTTTGGGGGTGCGGTGGGGCTTTGTTTCTATCTGGGAACAACCTTCGCTGCTGCCATGTACATCCTGGGTGCGATAGAAATATTTCTTGTAAGTCAAACTCTTGTTATTTTTATTTACATTAGGAAAAATTCTAAGAACCTGTCCAGGGTTACATTCATGCTACATACCTTTCCTCATGGTTACATTGCTGTTATGGAATAATTCATAGTAGTCACTGAATAACTAAATACCAAAATAAATTGTGACTTTAGGATTAAGAAACGATCTACTCAACCAGTATGCGACATTAGGATATTTAATCATTCTGTTCTATAATCCACAGAAATATCTGGTGCCGCAAGCAGCCATATTTCATGCCACTGATGTCCATGCGGAAAACAGCGTCATGCTGAACAACATGAGAGTTTATGGCAGCATCTGCCTCAGTCTCATGGCTGTCGTGGTGTTTGTAGGAGTAAAATATGTGAACAAGTTTGCCTCACTTTTCCTCGCCTGTGTCATCATTTCCATTGTTTCCATCTATGCTGGGGCAGTGAAATCCATCTTCCAGCCCCCAGAGTTCCCGTAAGTCCAACTTACGGCACACTCAAAAAACAGGATATAGCCAGATTTAAGTTGGGATATTTATGACCTTATTCATAGCAAGATGTACTAAAATGTTTTAAAGGAATGGGGGTGAATTGGATTCCATTTGGATTCCTGCTTAAGATGAACAAATTAGCAATTCAGTGACTTGTGGCAGTTGCCTAAACATTTACGAATCATCAAATGCAGTGGACACTTAATGCTATGTTTCCTGTTTTTGGTTCTTTGCTGTAAACTCTGATGAACTTGTCTTTATGACCTTCGAAGCCAAAATGCTGTGATAAAAAAATATTTGTTCTTGTTCAGGATTTGTATGCTGGGGAACAGGACACTTGTGCGTGATCTTTTCGATGTATGTGCAAAGACGGTACTTGTAGGGAATGAGACAGTACCCAGTACGCTGTGGAGGAACTTCTGTAGTTCAGAGAATGGCAGCAGTTTTCACTGTGATGAGTATTTTGCCCAGAACAATGTGACTGAAATTCAGGGAATTCCTGGACTGGCCAGCGGAATTATCCGAGGTAGGAAGATCTACTATGAAAAGTATATTTGGACATTTGACCAAATATTCAAAAATGTAAGGCAATGATTTTTAAAATTGCATAATATTGTTCTGTCCTGACTGCTATACAGTTTTATTTCTATAAAGTCAGTCTTTTATAGTGAGTGTGTGTTTGATGCAGAGAACATGTGGGGCGATTACATGGAGAAAGGGCAGATTCTGGAGAAACCTAGTTTGTCCTCTGAAGATGTCCATGGTTCTATGGAGTCCTTCAGATATTATGTATCTGCAGACATTGCCACATCCTTCACCCTCCTTGTGGGAATATTTTTTCCCTCAGCCACAGGTACAGCCATTTCAGACAAATGACGATATTCTATATGGTGTACCACAGGGCTCTGTACAAGGCCGACTTTGATTTTTATTGTAAATGCTACTACTGTATTTAAACTGATTTTTAAATGGAGCATGGAGTCAGCTTTCATAGCTATGCTTAGATATTTCATAGTTTTTATACCTACCTATATTTATTCATTTAAATATTATTTTTTAATTGTATACATGTTTCATTTTCTTTCTTTTTTTGTGGTATTTTACTTACTTTTATCTTCCTTTCACTTGAAGCATGCTGGTGTATATTTTTAGGATTTTTTAAATTACTTAATTGACAAGTCTGCCAGTGTAGCTCTCGCTAAATCATGCTTTCTCTTTCTCAATTTGACTATTTTAGGCATTATGGCTGGATCAAACAGATCAGGAGATTTGAGGGATGCTCAGAAGTCTATTCCTGTAGGGACAATATTAGCCATCACCACCACCTCCCTTGTCTGTATCCTCCATGCTGCTAATTAATCTGTTTCATTTACCCCATATTGAATCTCATAGCATCTGTAGCAAAATAAAATATTGACAAATATTGACAGACAAAACACTGACAGACAAAACACTGACAGACAAAATATTGACAGACAAAATATTGACAGACAAAACATCTTATGCATCCCACTCAACCTGAAACAACCTGAGAAATCTGTTTGTTCCTGAACTATCATTGTCAGATTTCAGTTCAGTGGTCTTGTTCGGGGCCTGCATTGAAGGAGTGGTTCTCAGAGACAAGTAAGTACTCATCTAAAGATGAACTGTGATTGCTTATCCAGCATTTCAGAAAAAAATACGTTTTGAGTTCAAATGCATTTGAATGTCTTCACAAGCAAATTTTATATGTGAATGTACAGATTTGGAGATGCAGTTAGTAAAAACCTGGTAGTTGGCACGCTCTCCTGGCCCTCGCCATGGGTCATTGTGATTGGCTCGTTCTTCTCTACGGTAGGGGCGGGGCTCCAGTCACTAACCGGAGCGCCCCGTCTCTTGCAAGCCATCGCTAAAGACAACATTATTCCTTTTCTCAGAGTAAGACCTTGACTTTTTCTAATCATTTAGTAAACATCTCAAGGCATATGCCTAGATTAGACATGTATGTTCTGTTCACTACATAGCATTGCATGTACTCTTGCCATATCTTTTTATTATTGTTCATTTACAATAATAAAAAGATATGGAAAGAGTACATGCAATATCTTTTTATTATTGATAATTTACAACAGACTTTTGCATCTACTGTAGCTACTGGATAATTCATAGTAGTTTCTGAATAATGGGCAATAAGTTGGGATTTTTAGAGGCTATCTGAATAATTATGATGGTCTGCTGTTCTGGGAAGTAATAAACAAAGATAGATGTATTTGCATGTTACTATGTAAATTACTGTACTTTGTATTGTGTGTGTATGCGTGTGTAACATCTAGGTATTTGGACATGGTAAAGCCAATGGGGAGCCTACATGGGCCCTGCTTCTCACTGCACTTATAGCTGAGCTGGGCATTTTAATTGCATCACTGGATATGGTGGCTCCCATTCTCTCTATGTAAGAACTTAACATGCACTGCATAGAATCACACACTCACATGCATGCCACACTGTACAATGACACTGTAACCGATATCCTAAACATCAACAGATCAGGGTGTGTGCACACACAATGGTTTGCATTCTTCTTGGCAATATTTCTCAAGCTCTATCAGATTGGATAAAGCCTTCTGGTGAACACCAATTTTCAAGTCTTGCCACAGACTTTGACTGGATCATTTGAACTAATTTAAACTGTTGGTTTTGAGCCACTGCATTGTTGACTAGGCAGGATGCTTATGGCCTTTGTCGTGTTGGTAGGTAAATCTCCACCTCAGTCTCAAGTCTCTTGCAGACTGGAACAGGTTTTCTTCCAGGATTGCTCTGTATTTGACTACATTTATCTTGCCCTCAACCCTGACCAGTTTTCCAGTCCCAGCTGATGAAATTCATTCTCACAACATGATGCTATCACTATCATGATTCACAGTGGCAATGGTGTTCGCAAAGTCATGAGTAGTTTTGGGTTTCCACCAAATATAGCACTTTGTTCCAAACACAGGGAATATTTTTCCATGTTTCTCCATGAGTCTCCAAACATGATGCTACCACGTTGTTCACCATGGCAATGGTGTTCTCAGGGTTATGAGTAGTTTTTGGTTTCCACCAAATATAATAGAGTCTCCAAACTAGATTTGATATGTTTTTTTAAAAGTTTATTTCAGCTTTGTGGAGTGTGAAGTTTGGGGTGGGTGGGTGGGGGACTTATTCAAGGCACTTCATGATGCTGCTCAGTGTTTTTAAAGTCAATAAGCATATGTGTGCAGAAAAACCCTCAGCATTACATAGATAGAATGATTATCCTAATAAATTTTTGTTTTGTGTCTGCTTCTCTTGCTCTTGTACTTGCTTGTCTTATTTTTAATAATTTTCCTAATGTGTTGCCCTCCTCACAGGTTTTTCTTGATGTGTTACCTATTTGTAAATTTGGCTTGTGCTGTACAAACTCTCCTGAGAACCCCAAACTGGAGGCCACGGTTCAAATACTATCACTGGTGAGTGTGCATGAAGTGTGGAATTGTCTTCAATTATGACCTTCATTTTACCAACCCGAATGTGGTTGTAAATAAAGTTGTTTTATTTTTAATTAAACAATGCAATAATGAACAGCATTTTAGCCTTTAAATAGAACAGGCATATATCCAGTGCCCTGTTTGTCTATTTCTCAGGGCCCTGTCGTTCCTAGGAATGAGTATGTGCCTGGCTCTAATGTTCATCTCGTCCTGGTATTATGCCATCGTAGCCATGTGCATCGCTGGCATGATCTACAAATACATTGAATACCAAGGGTGAGTGGTGGTTCAAACACTTTAATTGTTCAATTCACTGAGATAACTGGAGTAGCACCAAGGTATATGCTATCATATGTGTGCTTTATCACACTTTCTATCTGCCTGTGTCTCAGAGCGGAGAAGGAATGGGGAGATGGGATCCGGGGTCTGTCACTCAGTGCTGCTCGATATGCTCTGCTACGTTTGGAAGCTGGACCTCCTCACACCAAAAACTGGAGGTTTGTTCCGTTATTATATCAAACAAGGGCAAGCTGCAGGATCAGGATATCGTAATCCTTATGTTGCATGTGAGGTTAAGGGTGATAATGTTAAGCTTCTTAAAAACTATTATAATTATTATTATTATTATTATTATTATTATTATTATTATTATTATTATTTCATTTGTATTTGTAAGCACTCCTGACAGCAGGAGAGTCAGATATTTCTGGTTAAAATATAACATAGCATTGCACTGAATTAACAGGTTTGTTCTAACCATATTTATAGGCCACAGTTGCTTGTGCTGCTGAAGCTGGATGAAGATTTGCATGTCAAATATCCCAGAATGCTAACCTTTGCTTCACAACTAAAAGCTGGAAAGGGCCTGACGATTGTGGGATCAGTAATCCAGGGCAACTTCCTGGACAGCTATGGGGAAGCTCAGGCCTCAGAACAAGTAATGATATGATTAGTCACTGAATTTCTATTTCATTTCTAAATGAATGCCTGGAAACAGGATACTGACCTGGTGCTTCATGGTCACAGAAAAACTGTTGTGTGTGTTTCAGGCCATAAAGAACATGATGGAAATAGAGAGAGTAAAGGGATTCTGCCAGGTGGTGGTGGCCTCAAAAGTGCGCGAAGGAATTACCCATCTTATTCAGTCATGTGGGCTGGGTGGGATGAAGCACAACACAGTAGTTATGGGTTGGCCGTATGGTTGGAGACAAAGCGAGGATCCGCGAGCATGGAAAACTTTCATTAGTAAGTGCCCTTCTGTGTCATTATCCATTTTTCACCTTTAGTAGGCTTGACTTGATTAAAGTATAATTGTCATGTAAATATTCTTGGAAATGTAAAAGATTATGAACTAATATTTAACACATTGAGTTAGAATTTCAGCAAACACCTCAGTTAATGGTAGTGTTCATAAAGCTACATGGCTCTTACATAAGTCTTTATGACAACTGAAATAAACCCACATAAACAAGTACAATAAAGGCTTCCAATTCCAATAGCTGCTACCTGCCATAAAGACTCCTTTTGTGATTCTTGATGTCATGCATTTCTGTTGACATAAGGTTGTGTTATGTCTATGTCTATTTCTATGTCGACTTAAGTCATACATAACATAAGCTCAGTGTACATCAGGAAGGTTTTTCTGAATACATATGGCAATAAAGTTTCTTTTTTCTTTTTATAAGATAGTTATTAAACTTTATGACAATGCTATAAAATCATAACATGTATGGTTATGTATATTTTCATGCACTTGGGTAAAATTAGGTTTAAAAAAGATTTTAATGAAAACTAATGAAAGTTTGGTGGTGCTGATGGTGTAAAATAGATTTGATATCTTTTGACAAAAGGCTTTAGGACAGTTGATGTCTGTTGGAGTTGGCTTTTACAGTATAAATGTTTATCTAGGCCTATGCAGGTCAGATTATATAGTTTGTCAGGGCTTTGTAGATTGTATGTAGCCCTATTATCACTGTACTTAAGTAAATATATAATTAATAACATTTTCTGAACAATTAAAAACAATGTTTTTTTGTTTTTTTTGTAATTGTTATTTTTAGATACAGTTCGGTGTACCACGGCCGCCCACCTGGCACTGATGGTGCCAAAGAATGTGTCGTTCTACCCCAGCAACCATGAGCGCTTCACTGATGGACACATCGACGTATGGTGGATAGTCCATGATGGAGGAATGCTCATGCTGCTACCCTTCCTTCTCAAACAGCATAAGGTTCAAATTTGGTCTTTTAATACAATACATAAACATTGTACACAAACGTTCAGTATAATTAATTAATACTGCCAAACTAATGATAAGATGTGGGTCATATTCATTTGTACTTAACAAAAAGTGTGTATAGTTGTCTTAGGCTTATCCCCAGCTTCCTTGTTCATTGGAATGTTCCATGTTATTGTAAATGTGGAGTTAATTTTCAGCACTATGGCTCATAAATTTTAATAAAATTAAATGTTCTCTTAAATTACTTCTAAACACTAAATACAACTTGTGATCTCTATGTTGTTTAGGTATGGCGCAAGTGTAAGATGCGTATTTTCACCGTAGCCCAGATGGATGATAACAGTATTCAGATGAAGAAGGATCTGGCAACCTTCCTATACCAGCTCAGATTAGAAGCAGAGGTGGAGGTGGTGGAAATGGTAAATAAAACACCTTCAGCTAATTAATTACCTAAACATGTTTAAAACCATACAGTTTAAACTGTGTTAGCTTAATTCCATGTTTGCTTGGCCTACCTACATGAAAGCATGCACATCCCTGGAACTATACTAAAATCATGTTATTTTGTTGTTATTTGTAGCATAATAGTGACATCTCTGCATACACCTATGAGAGGACACTAATGATGGAGCAGAGGTCTCAGATGCTGAGGCAGATGAGACTGTCCACAGCTGAGAGGAACAGAGAGGTGTGTGCATAATATTTATTCAATAGACTACCATCTTATTCTATGCATTATATTGCTTATATAGAAATTTCATGAAATGCATAAAATCATAAGAGGGCATGATGCTTTTGGGAATGTAATCAATGATGTGGTGGTAAGATGTGGCCTGAGTTGAACTGGATGCAGCCTGACCCTGAAGTTGATTATTTTCAAATAATAGCACATCCAGTGTTTTATTCCTTTTACGCCACAGCAAATTGCCAACAATTCAAATTTTTTTATTAATTAAAAAATATATAAATTTAAAAAAATAATAATTCTGTTTATAGTTACACTAACTTGTAATGCATTACAAGTTCCTGTTATCACATAGACCCTCACTAGTCACTCTCCTTTCTCATGATGTCAATTAAAAGAAAATGCAGCTTGTTAGGTTATTGAGAAACCACAAAGCCCTGAAGACACTCGAGACCCCTTCTATAAATATTAAACGAACGAGTCATCACAGAAAACTATCAATGCTTACACCTATTTTTGGTCTCCTATACAAGTTCCTGTGTAAGTTGTTACTATAGTATTATATGTTATTATATTATCATATAAATGGCTGTCTCTTATAATAAACATGCAGATGAGACGTCTCTTACCTCAAAATAACACTGATGACTAAAATCTAAAGTAGTGGTTTGGTCCTGATGTCTTGATTGTTCCTAATAGGCCCAGCTAGTGAAGGACAGACACTCATTGGTGCGAATGGGCAGTTTGTACTCTGATGAAGAAGAGGAAACTCTAGATATAATGCCTGAGAAGATCCAGATGACGTGGACCAAAGATAAGCTGGACACAGAGAGACGAAACCGCAACAATGCTCCAGAAAACTTCAGAGAACTGATTAGTCTTAAACCGTGAGTACTGAAGCAAAAGTGCATTCGTTTGTTTCCAATTTGCTTTGAATCTCTTGAAGGAAACAGTACACATTTAGCTTTTTAACACAATGCTAGCAAAAATGCTGATGCTATTTTTTTTTAGCTGTCTAACCTTATAACATTTTTATCCCTTTGTGCTCACAGAGAATGAGCTTGTATATGAAGTGCATGCCATTATAACGGCATTTATATGACACTATGACATAGCATTAAGCTGGTTTACTCAGTCTCTGATTTGTCTCTTTATCAATGGTATTCGTCTATCTGCGAGACAGAGATCAGTCTAATGTGAGACGGATGCACACAGCAGTGAAGCTCAACGAAGTCATTGTGAACAAGTCCCATGATGCCAGGCTGGTGCTGCTCAACATGCCTGGGCCTCCTCGCAATCCTGATGGTGATGAGAACTGTATCCTTAACACACTGCAAAATACTTCCTCAACAGTACTGAATAAACACTCTAACAACTTTACAAGGACTATAAATTAATTTAATTTAAGGTGTAATCAATATCCCGGCTCAAAAAATAGTAAGCCGCAGCAACTTTGATGGTGCGTAATGCATTTGGGATCATGTGACTTCTCAGATATTAAACGCTTGCAAGAGTGGCCAAGAGGTTCCACTTCCCAAATCTGATTTCATGAGAAATTCATACAAATTAGAATGAACAAAGATAATGTGATTGCATATTCACCCATCCATTTTCTGTACCGCTTATCCTACACAGGGTGTAGGGGAGCCGGGTCCTATCCCAGGGGACTCGGGGCACAAGGCAGGGGACACCCTGGATGGAGTGCCAACCCAATGCAGGGCACAATCGCACACACACCCATTCACACACTACGGACAATTTAGAGATGCCAGTTAGCCAACAACGCACGTCTTTGGACTAGGGGAGAAAACCGAAGAAACCTCAGAAGTACGGGGAGAACATGCAAGCTTGTGATACAATGCAATCCTGCATATGTGTCAGGGTTGAACTGCATATTGCTAGCTGGTAATGTGGCTCTTGCTTAGCACTGAATTAGCAAGTTTACTGGTTGAACTTTCTAAACTATAATGGCTATTATGGACAACTGACCATCACATCCATATGTGATGCAGTCTAGATTTAGTCCCCCTTTGCTGTTATAATAACCTTCACTCAGAGGCGTATCTACAGGGCAGGCAAGGTAGGCCTGGGGCACCGCATACTGAGAGGGCCCCCGAGGGTTGATAATTTAAATAATCTCAGCAGCCCCCTTTAAGTAGGCCCCTTTGCGGGGGACTATCTCGTTTGAGGAATTGTTTATGCTCCTGTGGCACCCCTTCAGACTCGAATCTCACAAGCTTTAATTCCTGAAAATGAATCTGAAAAATGAACATCTGGCAGCCAGAAGCGCAGAAAACAAGAGGAGGAGGAAAAGAGGAAACAGAGCCGTTGTAAGTGATGGAGATAATGACTAATGAATTAAGGATAATTAAAGACAAACAAACCCATTTCTAGTTGTCCAATTTCAAACAAAATCATAATAATCATAACAATCATAATAACAAAAACATAATAACAACATAAATCTGTCAGAAAGGCCAACACATTTATTGTGCCTGGAGTCCCCACAAAATCTAGGTTCACCTCTGCCTCCACTCTTCTGGAAAGACTTTCCACTAGAATTTGGATCGTGGCTGTGGGAATTTGTGCTCATTCAGCCACAAGAGCATTAGTGAGATCAGGCACTGATGTCAAGTGAGAAGGCCTGGAGCATTCCAATGTATCCCAGTGGTGTTCAGTGGCATTGAGGTCAGGGCTCTATGCAGGCCACTTGAGTTCTTCCACACCAACCTTGGCAAACCATGTCTTCATGGACCTTGCATCATGCACAGGGGCATTGTCAGGCTAGAACAGGTTAGGGCTTTGTAGTTCCAGTGAAGGGAAACTGTAGAGACATTCTATAAATGTTGTGCTTCCAACTTTGTGGCAACAATTTGGGGAAGACCCACAAATGGGTGTGGTGGTCAGGTGTCCACAAACCTTTGGTCATATAGTGTATGGATGACTTGCTCCTCCATTTTCTCTCAGCAAACTGCTACATGCTTCCATGCATTTTGGGATATGGGATAAAACCCCTTTATTGATCTCTTGGTGAAACAATGCGTTTAATAGTATTAAGATTATTATGGACATCACTACCAGACTCCATTGTGTCCGAATCCAATCTCTTCCATAACTCAGACTTCTCAGATATGGAGTTCCTGGAGGTGTTGACAGAAGGTCTTGAGAGAGTGCTGCTTGTAAGGGGTGGAGGTCGTGAGGTCATCACCATCTACTCATAACTCACCACGTTGCCAGATTTGAAGAATGCAGCTACGCAGAATAATAGATGCTATTTAAATATGAATTTAGATATAAAATATCAATATTTACTGAGAAATATTTATATGTCACAGAATTTCAGTTGCGATTCATTCTAAATGAATGCACACATATGGCATTCTCTAGCTGCAGCCTTACAAGTATTCACACACAACACACACACACACACACACACACACACACACACACACACAAACACACACTCTCACTCACTCACTCATGATGTAGTAAGTATTAGCAGACATGGCTCATGCTGGGGAATGATCAAAATCTGCACTAAAGCATATTTCAGCTGATAAGAAACTAGCTTTGTTTATTTGAAAGACTGAAGCTAGCTCATCTGCTTCTCATTAGAAACAGAAATACCATCTTAAACCATTTGTGGTTAAATACTGTGGGCAAGAATCCACATTAAACAGGAAGTTTCATCAGAGATTTTATTTCTCTTTGCAGAGAGATTTTATCAGTCTGCAGAGAGAGTAATAAAATTGCATCCACACACAGTGGGTATAGAAAAGAATCACCCTCCTTTAAAATAATCACATTTTGTTGTTTTTCAGCCTGAAACGAAGACGGACACAGTTTTTGTTTTATCCAGCTGTATTTACTCAGTGCAAATTATAACATCCAAGTGAAAGATATAACACCAACATGACAGAAAAAATAAATAAACACCAGAATCACTGAGTTGGAAAAAAGATCACCCTCCTCCTAAAAATGACTTGTAAACTCAATAAGGTGTAGCTAATCACCTTCTCAATGGCACACAAAGCCTTTTGACTTTCAACTTGTCATCAGCTGTGGTCATTTTGATTAGCTCAGCATGGAAAGAGCTTTCCTGGAGCATTTTGTAGTGCAACTGAAGTAAACAGTCAACTATGGGTGGCAAGGCACTGTCAAAAGATCTCTGGGATAAAGTTGTGAACAAGCACAAGTCAGGAGATGGATACATAAAAAACTTCAAAGGCTTTATCAATGCCTAGAAGTACAGTGAAGTCTGTTATTAAGAAGTGGAAGGTATTTGGTACAACACAGACCCTCCCTGGATCAGGATGTCACTCCAAACTGGATGAAAGAGACAGGAGGAAACTGGTCAGAGAGGCTACCAAGAGGCCTACAGCAACTCTGAAGCAGTTGCAGGAGTTTATGACAAAGAGTGGTCATTGTGTGCATGTGACAACAATATCACAAATTCTCCACAAATGTGGATTGTATGGGAGGGTTGCAAGAAAAAAGCCACCCACAACTGAGCTTTGCCAAAACGCGCCTTGAAGATTCTGAGGCCACATGGAAAAAGGTGTTATGGTCAGATGAATTATTTGGCCTCAACACAAAACAATATGTCTGCCAGAAATCCAATACAGCTCACCATCCAAATAACACCATTCTTACAGTAAAGCATGGAGGTGGTAATATCCTGTTATGGGGGTGTTTCTCGGCAGCAGGGACTGGAGCACTTGTCAGGATAGAAGGAAAATTGATGGGGCAAAATACCATCAAATTCTTGAGGAAAATCTGCTGCCCTCTGCCAGAACTTTGTCAAAGGGAAGAAGGTTTACCTTCCAACATGACAATGACCCAATGCACACAGCAAAACTGGTTGAAGGAGAAAAAGGTGAATGTCCTTGCATGGCCTAGTCAGAGCCCAGACTTAAACTCCATTGAAAATCTGTGGAATGACTTGAAGACTGTAGTTCACAAACAGTCACCATCAAATTTAACTGAACTTGAGCAGTTCTGCAAAGAAGAGTGGGCAAATATTGCTAGTCTAGATGTGCAAAGTTAGTAGAGACATATCCCAACAGACTAAAGGCTGTAATTAAAAAATTAAGGCAAATTAAAGCAAGGAGGTGATTCTTTTTCCAAATCAGTGATTCTGTTTTTTTTTTTTTTTTGTTTGTTTTTTTTGTTTTCTTCTGACATGTTGGTGTTATATCTTTCACTTGGATGTTATAGGTTGCACGGAGTAAATACAGCTGGATAAAACAAAAAATGTGTCCGTCTTCATTTCAGGCTGAAAAGCAATAAAATGGGATTATTTTAAAGGGGGGTGATTCTTTTCTATACCAACATAACGTTACGCTAATTCAGAGCAGCTGCTGACACGTCAGTACATGTGTTTCTGCAAGATTCTTTTCCAAACAGCTTCAGTCCAAACACAAATTCTTCTTGGAGTAGTTGAAAAGTGGTTATTTTTATTTTATTTATTTCCTTATTTATTTGCTTTTACTCCCCATTGGCATGAGAGCATCAGGATGTAGATAATGGTCAAAGAAAGAGCATTGAGTTTATTCATGATTTTGGGTCAAAACATGAAATGATTTTATAACTTATGACTTTTTGTACTGAATTTTTGAATATTTCAAAGAAATATAATGTTAAACTTTGTAATTTAAAAGTACTTAGGCATCCACACAACTCACAATGACAGCTGTAAGTGATACAATCTGATATTTTTTTTACGGCCACAATAACTGTACAGGAAAATGCATCTGTAAAAGTGAAAATGAACAAAATTTTTTTTTAAAATTTTTAAAAATCTAAAATTCAACTCAGTTAGCATGTGCTAATGCTTGATTTGCTTGTGTTCATGCAAACCTAGTCTAGACAGTAAGAAATCAGTGATTAAAAGCAGAATATTCACAAACCAGAGACTCGTGAGTCACCAACCAACAAGACTATCATGCACAGGGCCTGCTTTTTACTGTATTACTCTCAAATCATTACTTGTATCCATCTTATAGGTACCCTTTTTAACCTTTTTAAAGGAGTAGCCATTAAAAGCACAAGAAACAAAACATACTGCAACAAAGACACACAAGGAATAAAACATGACAGATTACGCTGTTATAAGATAATCAACAGTGTGGTGATGTGATGCACCCCAGCACGAAGCATAATCACTGTTACTACCCTGAAGTGGACTGTTTTCCTGTTGCAGCACATCCTGTAGTACTTTGTCCTTCTTATGCGACAGCAATTTGTCAATGATTACAATTTTATTAATTGTTATTTTTATTAATGTATTAATGAATGACATTGTATGTCATTATACGTATATGTTAGCTACATACAATGCATGACAAGCTCTTTCCATCACCACCCTATTTTTTTCTTTCTTTATTCAATAAAACAAGAAACAAAACAAACAAATGTAGCTTGTCAAGTTATCGAGAAACTATAAAGCATCAAGTCCTCTGTCTTGAAGTCTTTCCTGTGGCAGAGAACAAAGCCCTGACACTGGAGACTCCTGCCATATATGTTAAATAAACATCTCATAGAAAACTTCACCATATCAATGATTATATTTTTCTTTGTTAAATAATGACACTTTTTCCCCTTTTATTTGTTTATTATTAGGTTTAGATTATGTGGTAAAGTGACTTAAAAGTGACTTCAAATATTTTTACATGAAAAACTGCCTATTGTTTAATGGTTATACATGAATAGTAGGACAAGCACAAATGTAATATATTATATGTAATAATATAATATTATATGTAATATAAATAATAAAACTGTAACAATAGACAATGAAATGCTTTAGTGTGAAATGCAATACACATAAATGCATGCAAATCATAATAACTGACACTGATTTTACAACAATTATGGCATTTAATTGTGCCTGTCTCACTATGCAGTATTTAAAATTCAAAATGATAAAATGTTTTACATTCAAGATACAGTTTTACATTTGAGATCCAGCTTCATCATGCATCGCTTCTAGCAAATGTGGCATTTACTTACAATAACTTACCTATCTACTTACTTACAATAAATAATCAAATACTAGCCTTTAAATAATAAATCACAGCTAGGCTTTTTAGAACATGTTACCTCTACAATTCGCAGAACACACGGGGGGCTTCTGAGTGAAATGCTATGAAATGTCATATAACCTATTACTGGGATGTCCAAAAGAGGCACCTTATTCTGAAATCGTGTACACTAGTAGCTTAACAATTTTTGAATGTTTGGATCATAAAAATTATGAAAGCTCATAGTAGAAAAAAATATATAATAAAAAGCTTACACATTATTTGGTTACAAACTTAAAATATGCATGTGGTTATAAAATAAAACATATATAACTAATATAAAACATTATATATATATATATATATATATATATATATATATATATATATATATATATATATATATATATATATATATATATATATAAAATCTATAAAAAAAAATATATTGATAACCATTTATTTTCTGTAGCATAAACTGTAAACATAAGTAATGACATAAAATAATAATTAAAAAAAAGTTTTAAAAAATTATTGTAGTCTTGCAATTTTTTCAACTTTTTGAATGTATAAGAATTGACAAAGCATTACATTAAATGACCAAGTCACAAAAAGTCAAGTATATCATAACATTTTGATTAGTGAAAAATATATTAAACTTGAAATGATAACTAATAGCACCTGCAATTTAAAAGTTATTTATATTTGATTTATCATATGCAAAGTGTCTACCATCTGAGGTCATTTATGAAAAATTCCACTAGAAGAGACATCAAACTGAATTCAAGTGTGATACCCAAACCTGAGCAGGTGCTTGAAGGTAGACAATAAGTCAAGATGTCATGAATGAAATTCCCAGAAATAAAATGATACTTTTCCTCAACTTAGGCCCCTTTGACACCTGGTCATTTCATGCATGTGATAAGATTTTAACCACATGCATTTACACTTGTAGTCAAATGTGTCTCAGATCAGACAGCATGAAATCTGATAGCTGTATTGACCGTATATACAAATGGGCTAAATACATTTGCACGGCAATTGCCTGAGTAGTTCCTTGTTATACTTTCTAAATTTTCATGCTGTTTTTAATCTAGCTGTCATCAATGTCAGCATTCATGAAGCTCAAGCATCACCTACTGGGAGGGGTTTTGGCTCTCAAATGTGGCTTGGACAGATTATATAACAATGTATGAAGGGTAACCACTTTATCCTATATTACCCTGTATTTATAAATATTTATCATATATGTGGGCAATTTCAATACAACTACCTCAGCTTAATGTTGCACAGCATTATATTGCACATATCTGCACTTTATCCCAATTATAGTCAGACTGTTGCTGCCACCCATTTTTATATCCTTATATTATATTTGCATAGTTTTAAAAAATACTTTCCTGTATATAAGTTCTAGTTCATGTAAATTCTATTTTATGTCACGGACAGTCATAAAAAGCATTTCACTACACGCTGTACTGTGTATGGTTGTGCGTGTGACAAATAACATTTGAATTTGAATTTGAATTTGAGGATACAAAACTGTAATAAATGCATTTACTTATATAATATAATCCTTATCCATGTGTAATCCTGATGCTCAATGGCAGGATGCAAGTACATGAACTCCCTAAATTCCCCGTTGTGTATTAGGGATAAGTCAAAAATCATCGTCATAAACCCTGGAGGGGGTCAAATCCCATGCAGGCAGCAACACCCAAGGAAAATTTCAAAAACAGAAGTGCTATCAAGGTCAAAACTAGGAAACAATGAATCAATGAAGAAGGCTCAGTAATGCACTCTTACACTGAACAAGACTTTTCGATGAGACAAAGGAACGAGTGCATATAAAGACAAACTAATCAAGGGATGCACTCAGAACAGGTGCACACAATAGGTAACAGACAAGTAATGAGACAGGGTAGAGACAAAACCAAAATACAGATACACAGGTAAACAGGCAAAGTAAACAAAAAAGCATCTGGAGAGAACTCAACAAAACAAAATAGTGCAGCACTCATTACACTGGGAAACCAACCACATGCTGAGAAGGGGAATTTGCAACAGCATGAAAACCAGGTATAAACAAGGTCTTCAATTCTAAAATGCTTGAATATATAGCTTCACTATAATAGTACTCAAACTAGCTATGCCTTTTTGACAAAGAAGGTCTTGAGACTTTTTAATGAATTATTGTATCGGCATCAATTCAGATACGTCAGTTTATGTAGCAGCATAAAGTGGAAAAAGAAAACAGTCCAAAACAGAGCACCTGAGCTTAAAAGATTACTCGCTTGCATACCAGATGACTTGACTTGTTCTGAGTGACCCGGGTGCTGCAGCACCAAACGGCATTCGTTTTGGGCCTCTGCATCGGGGATTAATGCCTCACTGGGAAGAGTGTTGCGCAGTTCATCACGTATCTGTACAGCAGCACAACAAGACAGAAAAAGCAACAGCTTTTAGACGTGCAAGACGTTGCAAACACATTCTACAAACAAGGTTGGATATTGACACAGTCTGGGATTACAATGGAACAGGACACTGTAGAAACAGATGGCAATAATGATACATTTCATAGGAACGTGTGGGAAACACAGGACGGATATCATAAGACTGAGGACTTAAGTACAATAGCTCACATGATTTCCTTTGTATAGCAGCTGCTTTGAAATGTTATTGTCACAAAAGTAGTTCTTCTGCTTTATATACATAAAATAAAAAATCTCTTTACTTGGGGTGTTTGCCATACAAGATACAATAACGTATTACAACGAGTACATTATTAAAAACATTTGATACACACAGCCAGAATTACTGTCAGAGCTACTAATATAGAACACTTAATCAACACATTCTGACCAATCAGAATCAATCATTCAGTGGAGCTGTGATGTACAGTACTGTGCAAAGGTTTTAGGCACCCTATTATTTTAGTACAAACTTTGCTATAGATTTTTTGTTTGATGACTTCTACATTATCAAGTCAGTACAAAAAAACATTTTAGATTCCCAAACATTAGTTTTCTAGCACAAAATTAAATGTTACAGAAAAATGTTTGTATGTCATTAAAGAAAGCAGGAACTTAAGTAAGAGACACTTTTCAGACAAAAAACACAATGAAGGCTGCTGGGTTTTGCTGCAAAAATAAGAAGCGAGTGCGAAAGTCAAAGTCTCCAGAAGAACTGTGTCTGGTTCTGCAAGATGCTCAGTAAAACTTACCAGCTCATTTCCTTATAAAAATGCACTAATTGTACCGGGAACTATAATTTTTATTTTTTTGTCACACCAAATATTGACCAATATGAATAGTTTCATTTACTACTGTTTATTGCGCTTTACAGTATTTTTTTTTAAATGTAGAAACATTTAATTTCATTATTTTGAAGGCATCTTTGCTCTACAGCATTTCTTTGTATGTGCCTAAAACTTTTGCACAGTACTGTATATGTATTTCCAAAGCTGTTTGGTGGTGACCAATTGATGTGCATTTTCTGGGAATAGATCAGGTCTTCCGTTTCTAGCTCATACATTCTTCTGCTTACATCTATTGTTATGAACTTATATATACTGTATACACTAACTCCTCCTACAGAGCCATATCTAATGAAAATTTGGTGATTTTTATGCTCACAGACACCTGATTCGGGTGTTTAAATGAAGGCCATCTCTCACCTTCTCCACTTTCTCAAACACTCGGAGAAAGTTGAGCCTCAGCACGCCTGCCAGGTCTTCCTCGCTCCAGTGCCTACTCAACAGTTCTCCAATAAGAGCAGGGTATTTAGACACATCTTCCAGACCTTGAGGAAACCTACAAGTACATACACAAACACTCAGAAGGAAACACTGTTTTATGGTTCATGAGATTAAGGGCAGATGTTTATTCCAGATGCCAGTCTGGAACAGAGTAAGTATGTGTGCTGGAATTCGAACAAATTAGACATGTGCAAACAGGAAAGTTCTCTTACCCACTGGCCCCATCATAGTCACTCCCGATTCCAATGTGCTCTGCTCCTATCACACGCTTAAGATGGTCAAAATGGTCTGAAGGGCACAGGATTAAGATAAAAATTTCAGTAGAGAGGAATATTAAACAGATGATGCAATATACAATCTGTATACTGTATGATGTTTTTTTTTTCTTCAAACATAAAACCTTGCTATTAGTATTTGGAGGGAATATCAGAACTGATCACAATTCCTAAGACATTTTTAGGGAGATCTTGGACCCTAAAGCTCATTCTTAGTTTTTCACACTGAGCATTTTGCAGCAAAACACTGATTTTCTGCAAGCATTTGTGTTGATTTGGATGTACCAAGTTTGGAGTATTTTAACCACCTGCCAGAAGTAAACAGTTTTCAAGCTACATTAACCTTAGTATAAGGAACCAATCTGTGTGGCTCTTTTGGAATGAAAACTGGTAGACTAGACTGGACACCACTGTATTTACAATTACAATTAATACAATGAATATTTTACAATAGCCACCTGAACCACTTGCAAAAAGGCTCCATCAGTTTAATGATTCATCAACATGTTTTATATTGTTGTGTATGGGCAAAAAGCTGTCAAAAAGTTCTGTATGCTTCCAATAATGCTTCAGGTGCAGTATTGTGTGGGCTGCTTTAAAATAGGCTGTCCTTTGTGTAACTTGTGTCTAGTTGTAACTGTACTTAATGTTAGTTATAAATTCTTACATATTTTATATCTATTTCCTTACTTGTGCAGGTTTAGCATTGGATTGTTTTGTGGTGAAAGCTTTACATGTACGGAACCTGATATTTATTCCACAAAAGACAGTTATTAGAGACTAAGAATTGTTTTTTTTTATGGTAATTGGTTTGCATATATATTCTTTAGTGAAAGTGCTGAACTCACCAGCTACAAGAGAGACATTTGACTGAGCACCACAGGCTATAAAATCACTGTAAAAGTTCACCATGATGAGCCCTCCATTTGCTTTCTAGTGTAGAAATGTAAAGGATTAAATTAATAAGTATGGCATGTGAATATTAATAATAATAATAATAATAATAATAATAATAATAATAATAATAGTGACAGGCCTATTAATACACATAGATTATTCATAGCACACAAAGTTTCCAGAAAAACAGGAAGTTTCAGACAAAAGTCCTTCAGCTATGCAAGCAAAGTATTCCTGAGATACATCCTATAGCCTTTTGCTTATTTCTTCAAACTCTATCTGAAAGATACACGAGACCCTAAATCTAATATACTCTCTCTTCTGGCACATTAGCACAAGACAGCTTGGAGTCACCAGCATGAGAAGCAGTTTATCAGGGACGTTGCGTGGGTTGTTACAGATGGTGTAGGCGGAGGAGTGGCTGAAGATGACCGGAGCCTTGGAAAGTTGCAGCACGGCTTGTGCTGTAGCCCAGGAAGAATGAGACAGATCGATCAACATTCCCAGCCTGTTCATCTCATGCACTACTTCCTGGAGTAATGAGCAGGATACATACACACAATAATAGATTATTATTACTAAAAATAAATGCAGCAAATATGGCTTCACTGTCCAAACAAAGACTTCCTCTTTTGGATGAGCATGACAAGCCTGACACGACAAACAATGGGCACACCGTTAAACCAAGACCAAATTTATATACGCACACACACACACTTGCGTATTTCACATCTTTGTTTGGAGGAGCCCTACTTCAAACCAGCATGTGACTCGATGATTAATTTAGAGTAACACACACATACACATTCACACACACTAGGCGTGTAGTGCAATGCAATTTTCTTTTACAATGGACAGAACAATGTCTGTTTTAATATATATTGTAAAGATTGGGAACAGGTTCATGGAGGGGATAAAGTCTGCATATTGTTGTACATACTGTAAGTCAGAAATGCGTCAAGACTTTTTGTGCAGTTTTTAAATGCACGGTACTTCGGGTGGGTATTTTGCTGAGACCTTCCCACTCCTGCCCTTCAAGCTCTACAGGAAAGTATAAATCTCTTGCTCATGCAACTTTTTTGTTTCATCCTATGGGATCCCTGTTCTGGCAAGCTTTTTTGCCAGATAAATAGAAAACAAATAGTGCACCTCCTATTAATATCTGTATTTGTATTTGCTGTATTCGTTTATCACCTGTTCAGTACTAATAATGTATTCATATTCGGTTACATTACACACACACACACACACACACACACACAAATTAAAGTTTTGTGTTAATTTCAAATGTTTTTTGATTACCTCGCCGAATTTTGTCAAGCTTCTGTTTTCTCTCTTGTAGTAAGAGTAATGTAGGGAAGCGCTTTCTGCCCTACATAAGAAAATGAGTGAGAAACATCTGCTCAGTTATCTTGCTATGCACACACGCAAACACACACTACCCAAAACCAAGCAATGAGTAGATGTTATCTGCATGGTGCTCTTTCCCAAAATAGCAGTGACAGTGACACGCCAATGTTGCTGTTGTGCAGAGAATGGCCCACCACACAAATAATAATGAAAATAATAATACTAATAACAACAGCATGAACGATTGTGTGTCCATGTGCTTACCAAGGTGTGTTGCAGGTGTGGGTGAGCGCCACAGATCTCACTCCAAGTTGGTAGAACATGCGTAAAGCTGGCAGACTGCTATCGATTGCATGGCCTCCTTCTACACTGATCAAACAAGCTATCTTCTTTGTGGCATTTATTTCTTCAAATACACCCACGCCCACACCCACACCCACACACACACACACACACACACACACACACCCACACACAAACACTTAAAGCAAGTTATGAGTGCAATCTTTCAGGCAATCTTCATTCAAGTGCAAATGTGTAGTGATGTGGAAAAATGGCCTCCTGAATGTGCATTATGTTCCGGAAATTGCCCCTTTGCCACATATTATCCCACAACTTCCATTAATGGGTGTGCCATCGTGTCTGACCCTAGTGAATATGGAAACTGAGAAAAAGGTGTGCATGCATCCTTTATGTTATCACTGAAAAATATCACTAAAAGTATGAGATGAAAATGTGCAGCATCTAAAATATACACAGTAAACATACTATGTAATAAGAAAATATGTTTCTTATTCTCCTGGTAATTGAATATATTACATAATATATTATACAACAAAATAGAGTAGCTTTAAAGGAAATAAAATTTGCAGGGTTTTTTAGGTCAGGAAAGTGGCAATATTTTTTATCCCCATATACACTGAGTTCATACCTGCAGCGGTGGTAGCCAACTCCAGCTCTGGGTATTCAGTGCACACACGTCGTATCACATCAATCTGCTCCAATGCCAGTCTAACGGCGTCCTTGTCCTGAGCTGTACATAACACATATGCCGCAAACATCTGACAGAGGAAAAGTTGGTCACAGTTCATTAATATAGATTATTGAATCAGTAGGGTATTGATTCAGTACAGGATATTGAATCAGACTAGAATATTCAATCAATATAAGGTATGTAATCACCAGTGTACTGAATCAGTACATGGTATTGAATGAGTGTAAGGTAGTGAATCAATAGAGTATTAAATCAGTATAGGTTACTGATTCAGTACAGGATACTAAATCAGTAGGGTATTTAAACAACATAGGCTATTGAATCAGTTGGGTACTGAATCAGTATAGGGTACTGAATCAGCAGCATCTGTTGGACTAAGTTGTATTAGATAAAGCACAATACACAATAACAAACAAGCATTCATTGAGGAAAACTTTTTGTTTTATTGAATCATCTGCTTTTACATCTACATTTTCATCTAGTTTCCTATTATGTCACTGTCAATGCTAGGCATCAAGCTAGCTAGGACTTATTTCATTCATTTACAGTACTGTGCAAAACTTTTAGGCACATGCAAAGAAATGCTGTAGAGCAAAGATGCCTTCAAAATAATGACATTAAATGTTTATACATTTAAAAAAAAACAGGGTGCCTAAAACTTTTGCACAGTACTGTATGTTAGCAGTTCTCCTAGTATTTTGTGTATTCCCACCCACCCTTCTTGTTTATACACCTATAAACTAAATAAAATCATTTTAAAATTCTTGTACTTTGTACATGGTTTAATTGCAAACTCATAATAAAGACAATAAAAGTTAATATAATGTAAATAAAATATCTGGTTTTAATTTTTTTTTTTTTTTGCTTTTTCTTGCTTTTTTTTTTGCAAGTTTTGTTAGTGGATGATAGCTAATTCAAGACTTTATATCCCATATTTTAAGGGCTTTAGGATGACCAAATATGTAACTATATGTAACATATATGTATTGCTGCTTTTCATGAGGCATGAGTATGTTATGTGATGTGTATTTTTAGGTTGTTTACACACTGATCTAACTCTTCTCTGATCAGCAAACACAAGGAATCATTTGTTTATGCAAAGTGCATGCTACACTAACATAGTGTACAGTACAAATCGCATTTCCTGCAAATGTTGGGCCTTCACACTGTAAACCCAGCACTCGAGACCTGTGCTGTACAGCTTTATAAGCTGGAGCTCTGGATAACTTATTCTTACACATACAGAAGTTTTCCTAAAACATTTTATATGCTATGAAGGATTTGAATGAAGCTGTAAAGGAGCAGATACAGTGCCCTCCACTAATATTGGCACCCTTGGTAAATATGAGCAAAGAAGGCTGTGAAAAATTGTCTTTATTGTTTAGCCTTTTGATCTTTTCTTTTAAAAAAAGATCATAAAAATACTCTGCTTTCATGGATATCAAACAATTACAAACACAACACAGGTTCATCAAAAAAAAAAATCTTTGTTAAATATAGGTGTGCAACAATTATTGGCACCCCTATGAATTCATATGAGAACAATATACTTGAAGTATATTCCAATTGTTATTTTACTTTTTTTTTTAGTACACCTGGGTGACTAGGAACAGGAAACTGTTCAACCATGACTTCCTGTTTCACAGGGGTATAAATATGAGGTAACACATAGACCAAATTCCCTTAGTCATTCATAACAACGGGTTAGAGCAAGGAATATAGCTGTGATGTGCGGCAAAAGGTTGTTGAGCTTTACAAAATGGGAAGTGGCTATAAGAAAATAGCACAACATCAGGGCAATAATTAAGAAGTTCCAGTCAACTTGAAATGTTATGAATCAACCTGGAATTGGACGAGCGTCTATATTGTCTCAACGCACTGTGAAGAGAATGGTTCGAGTGGCCAAAAAATCTCCAAGGATCACAGCTGGAGAATTGCAGAAGTTAGTTGAGTCTTGGGTCAGAAAGTCTCCAAAACTACAATCTGAAGTCACCTACATCACCAGTTGTTTGGAAGGGTTTCAAGAAAAAAGCCTCTACTCTCATCCAAAAACAAACTCAAGCATCTTCAGTTTGCCAGAAACTACTGGAACTTCAAATGTGATCGGGTTCTATGGTCAGATGAAACCAAAGTAGAGCTTTTTGGCAATAAACACCAGAGGTGGTTTTGGTGCACACAGAAAGGTAGGCATATGGAAAAGTACCTCAGGCCCACAGTTAAATATGGTGGTGGCTCTTTAATGCTTTGGGGCTGTTTTTCTGCCAGGGGACCTGGACATTTTGTTAGGATACATGGCATCATGGACTCCATCAAATATCAACAGATATTAAATGAAAACCTGACTGCCACAAAACCAAGGTCCTGCCATGGCCATCCCAGTCCCCTGACTTGAAACCCATAGAAAGCCTGTGGGGTGAACTGAAGAGGAGAGTCCACCAGCATGGACCTTGAAATTTGAAGGATCTGGAGAGATTCTGTATGGAGGATTGGTCTCAGATCCCTTGCCATGTATTCTCCAACCTCAATAGGCATTATAGAGCTGTTATCTTGGCAAAGGGAGGTAGCACAAAGTATTGACTAAAAGGGTGCCAATCATTTTTGCACACCGATATTTAACAAAGATTTTTTTTTTTTGATAAACCTGTGTTTTGTTTGCAATTGTTTGATATCCATGAAAGCAGAGCATTTTTGTGAATTCTTTTGAACAAAAGATCAAAAGGTTAAACAATAAAGATAATTTTTCACAGCCTTCTTTGCTCATATTTACCAAGGGTGCCAATATTAGTGGAGGGCACTGTAGGTGTCTAAACATACAAACATAGTATTTTGCAAACATGCAGTCTGCACTCTGCGTACTGCATTTTGTACGTAGTGCTAAAAGTAGTTCATATTTCTTTATGTATTTATTTATTTAAATATTTATTTATAATATTTCATTAAAAAATCTATTTAGATTCTGGTGTCAAAACTGCATTTGTAAAAATCTACTGCAAAGTGTCATAGTAGGGCGTAGAACTACACTACCCATCAGCCCCAGCATGTCACATGCCTCACTAATCACTAGCACCTGAGTCTTGTCATGCCTTGTAGTACCACTACTTAAGTTCTAGTTTGTTCACCATCTCATTGTCAAGCTTTTGTTGTAGTTGCTGTTTGTGCCACATTATTGCTTATAGTCTGCTCATTATGAGCAGATGATCTGATCCAGCCATGTCAAAACAGGAATAATCATTCTGTGGTCACATTGAACACTGTCTTTGCCCTTTAAAGTAATTCCAAGGTTACTTTGAAACCAGAATGCTGGGAAATTAATTCACTTGATTGTTTTTTAGACAGTGCTTTTATCAATCGACACAAAGCACTAAAAGCAGCTTTACAGAAATCTGGATGTAGATTTACATCTCTAATGAACAAGCCAGTGGTGACAGTGGAAAGAGAAAAACTCCCTGAGACAGCATGAGGAAGAAACCTTGAGAGGAACCAGACTCAAAAGAGAACCAACCCTTTTTTGTGTAAAACCAGATAGTGGTATAAATCATGACTCTTCACAACTGTATACTGTATACAGTATCATACATACTGCAGGACAGATTTTATGATCTCAGAACTCAGAAATCTTTCCCTGTGAGACATAAACACTACCTGTTACACCAGTAATGCCACCATACTGGCCATATTTAACTCTTAATCTCAGCAAAAAATTTGAAAATAAATTTCAAAATATTATAGAATATTTCCAAGGAACAGTGTAAAGCAGACACTACCTGTCCTCCAACATGAGCAGCTTTGAGTCGGGTAATATCCGTAGCTGTTTGCGTGCTGTTGTACAAATTAAACTGGCTGAGTTTGTTATTGCTGCGCATGCGCAGTTGCAAAGGGAGGTCATTGTGTCTGTAGAAAGAAAGGAAAGGGATTGTGAATGTAAATGTAAGGAATGGTACACTTTCACACTTCACAGTAAGTTTTCTTCGGTTTCTAGGCTCCAGTTGTATTCTGTATTTCTGATTTTAAGATACTCTCATCAACTTTGTACAATGCAAGTGGCCACTTGCAGCACACAACTTACCCTTAGACAGTCCCTTCAGGATTTCATGATTTTGCGATCACAGAAATGAACACAAAATCAAGCAAACTCTGCAACATTCAGAGGAGCTTGCAATTTTTCAAAATTACCACAGATATTCTGCATATTTGGGCCAAGACGTGTCATGTGACATCATCACAACATGCAATAATCACAGCAGAAGACAGTGCAAAACAATTTCATGCAATTTCGCCAATTCAGGTAGCTTTCCGCAAAAAAAACACAATCTCCACAAGTTACATTGCAAATTTTGAACGAAAACAGCAGCAAAATCAAGCATTTTTTGACGCAAAAATCACAAAAAAAACACAGCGAAATTTTCTACGGACTGCTTAGAGGCAAACATAATGTATATTAATAGACATGCAGCAGGGTGAAATGGGAACTAAAACATAGCAAAATTTCAACTGCAAATGAAATTATACTTTCGGTTTTCACCAAGAGAGTAAAAATGCTGAAACATTTTGCCCCCAAAACAGTTACCATGTTTTGCTTCAAGGATTATTCAATTACCGTTACTGAACCTGTAGCACACCATCCAGATGCAAACGTGCCAACCATGTATACTTTTTTTTCCAGCTCAATTTAGTGAAGAAAAGTTCATCCTTTTAGTAGGAAATTATCAACAAAGTGTTTCTTCATCTTGTAGATTTCCAATTAACCAGTAATTCTTTAATGCTTAACATTTCATTAAGGTATCTGAATTTTCAAAACCATAAAAACCTAAATTAATTATAACTTAACAAACAAAGAAGAAGAAGAAGAAAGCCTCTTGGTTTCTAGTTCATGGGTTCTGATTTTGTCCTGATTTTGCCATGAATTTTGGCTTCAGGTTCGATCGAGTTTTAGGAAACTTTGGAAGGCAATGATGTTTCCAGGACTGGAGCTAATAAACTTAATTATACTGCCTGCGAATGATCTAAAGTGAGATAAAGCAGCAGGTATCATTACCCATCTATCAGTCGGTATTTAGACATCAGCTCCAAAGTTTTATTGGTCAAACTGGAATCAGACTGCACTCCACGCAGAAGGAGGAGGAAAGCACAGCACAGGCTCAGCTCACATACGCCCAGTGCTTTTAGGGCTAACATGGTCTGGTTCTCGGTAACAGCTATAAACACATAAAAGGTTACTCACACATAATTGCACTGTGTGCTTTTAAAACAAATCTCTACATTGTGCATTGATTTTTATACATGGTGTTTTGCAAGAAAGAATTATAAATAAAAAAAATCGATTATACTGCCCAACTATTTCAATGTTGCTAAAGTGGACATGAGTGACGTTGTCTTCAGTATTCTTTTGTATTTTCTTACCTTTGTATATCTAATAGTCTACCTGTTGCATTTATGAAAATTAATCTTTACAAAAAAGTTCACATATTGTCAACTCCATAATTTTTGGTACCTTTCGAGATAATTGGAACAATTACTGCACAAGCCAAGGGTGTCAAACATACGGCCCTATAAAGGTTCTAATCCATCCCAACAAATGAATTTACAATCACCTTGTAACTGGACAGGATCGTAACTGAACTGAAAAATTTAATAAAAGAGCTAGTCTCTGTTATTCCACTAGGAGGCAAAATAAAGCATTAGCTCAGAGTCATAAACTCAGCTACTGACAAATTGTCCTAATGATACAAAATTTTTCATTAGCAGGCTAAAATTGGACATTTAATCCCAATTATGTCCAGTCTGTTCACCCGTTTTGTAGGTGATATATGTTTAATCCATTTATACATTAAGAATGTACTTTTTTTATTACTATTACTATTAGATAAATGCTAATAAATGAACACATTTAAAAGGAGTTGATGTGTTATCTGTCTACTAAACTAATCCACTTGGCATGGGACTAAGTACATTATAGCCTGTTACCTAAAATGTGTTTTAGGTGCCACCCCGGTATAAACGTTACACACAATGATACAGTTCAGTCCAACGATCACACAGTTTTCAAATTGCACAGTTTAGTTCATTTTTGGAGTCAAATATCAAAATCAATAATTAGACGCCACCTTGATGCGTGAAAGCTGCACCTAAACTTCATCAAGTGTTACTGTTATTATTTTGTCTAAATAAAGCTCTAGAGTAAGTCATAGCTCAATGATTAAGACATTGGACTTCAGATTGGAAGGTTGTGAGTTCAAAGCCCAGCATGCCAAGCTGCCACTGCTGGGCCCTTGAGCAAGGCCCTTAACCCTCAACTGCTCAGTTGTATAAATGAGATACAGTGGATATAAAAAGTCTATACATCCCTTTTAAAATGGCAAGTTTTGTGATCAAAAAAAATCATTAAACCAAGATAAATCATGTCAGACCTTTTTCCACCCTCAATGTGGAATTACAACATAAAATATTTCTGATTGATTTTCACTAAATTTTTAAGGGAAAAAAGGTCAAATAAAGTTACACTAACCTTGTTGCATAAGTGTGCACACCCTTTTATAATTGGGGGTGTGGCTGTGTTCAGAATGAACCAATCACATTCAATCTCAAGTTCAAAAGTAATTACCATACCGCTGTCATCAATGAAATTATTCAGATTAACCCCAAATAAAAACCAGCTGTTTATGTAGGATTTTCTTCAGATCATCTAGGTTTCATCTGACTGCTGAAGCCAAAGAGCTGACAAAGCCTGTACAGGGTCTCACTTGTCAAAAGGTATTGATCAGGAGAGGGGTATAAAAAACATTTCCAAAACATTAGATACACCATCTAATGAATGAAGCATGGTGGTGGCAGCATCATGTTTTAGGGCTGCTTTTCTTCAGCCAGTACTGCTGGTTTTACCAAGAAGGAGGGAATCATGAATAGCTACAAATGGCAGTTGATTTTAGTGCAAAACCTTCAGGTGTCTGCTAGTAAGCTGAAGATGAAAAGGAATTTCACCTTCAGCATGACAGCGACCCAAAGCATACACGCAAATCAACAAAGGAATGGTTTAACCAAAAGACGTTTGGTTAAGTTTTTGGATTGATTCAATGTTTTCGAATGACTTAGCCAGAGCCCAGACCTGAATCCAACTAAATATTGTATCTGTGGGGTGACCTGAAGCTGGCTGTGCATAGGAGATGCCCTTACAATTAGATGGATCTAGAATGTTTTTGGAAGAACGCGTGCAAAAAAACAAAAAAAACAACAACAACAAAAAAAAAAGTCAAGGTGTGCCACGCTGATAGACTCTTACCCAAAAAGACCGAGTGGTGTAATAAAATCTAAAGGTACTTCAACCACGTATTAGTTTAGGGGTATGCAAACTTATGCAACTAGGTTATTGTGTGTTTTTTCTTTTGCTTTTTTTCCCCTATAATGTTTTCGATTGTCTTTCACTGTATTTGTTTACTTTGCAGTTGCACATTGTTAAAATGGTAGGTCATTGTGAAGTAAAAGAATGACACTAAGATAAACACTGTTTTTATATCCACTGTAAATGCAAGTCGCTCTGGATAAGTTAACTGTAATTGTAAATGTCAGCAACCTCATATGTTCCTGTAAGCTCAAAAGATCACTTGCTGCATAGTATCACTTGTATATATATATATATATATATATATATATATATATATATATATATATATATATATATATATATATATATAATTATTCAGGTATTGCTCATTTTCATGATCATGAAGGGTGTCAATAATTCTGGAGTTGACTCAGTCTTAACTTGTGAAATTCAATAAAGCACTGTTTAGCAATTACACTTCATGTGTGTTTCCCAAATGCGCTACCATTTACTAGTAAAGTCCTTTAACTTCTAACTTTAGGTGGTATACTGTTTTTAAAAATAAAAATTATAGTCAGATAAAAAGAAGGTGTCTGTGGGCTCATTGTTTTAAACCGCATTAGGATCAGAACAGTGTGATTATTTTAAGATTACTTAAGTGAAATGACTGAAGATTATTTATTTATTTATTTATTTACAAATGAACACACACAGTGCGTTGTTAATTTACCAAAGCAGGTGTTAATTCAGCATTAAGGAATGTGAGATGTGTCATGTATCTGATATTTATCAACTCCCACATACTGTAATCTGACAAGTTTAGACATAATCGTGTATCGCTGAGAACATGGAATAACAAAAACTGAAAACTAAACTGAAACAGACTGATATTTTTGTAGCACCTAGAATCTTTTTTTTTTTTAATTAATAATTATTTACAAAATACATTCCTCACCATAAAACGACCAAAGTATTGTTTTTTTTTTCCCCTAAAAGTACTCACCGCGTTATGGAAGTTTAACAGCGCTGCTGTGTTGTGGATCCTCTTTTCACCCCCAAATGATCTGCGTCTCCATTGACTGCTGAAGCTTAAATCTAGGGTTGGAATAACGCCCTCTGGTGGACATGAAAAAAATACACGTGTGTGTTTTATGCTACTTTTGTGGTTCCTTGTAATTGCTCGTTTGCAAGATGTTAATAGAAAGGTAAAGTTCGTCATGACAGCATTTGATGTTGGCTTGACAAAGCCAGTCTGAAAGTTTGAAACTGTTTCATAAGCTTGAAGATAGTTTGAAGTTGAAACACAGAAAGAAAGAAAGAAAGGGTGACAGACAGACAGTTACCGAAAGACGGAGATGGAGTGAGAGAGTGACATAAGTTAGATAGACGAGATAGATAGAGAGGGAGTGTTATTAATAAACCGTCATTCCGATCAGTTAGAAAAGTCATAGCACACTATAAGCATCATAACATACTCCTCTTTCCTCCTGCAGTCCAAAGACATGCGTGGTAGCCTGACTGGCATTCCCGAATTGTGTGAATGGGTGTGCGATTGTGCCCTGCGATCTGTTGGTACCCATCCAGGGTGTTCCAAGGTGAGTCATTTCTCACCTTGGGACGTTCGATGCGCATAGTGAGGGGGAAAAAACACCAGCGCTGCTTCTACGAAAGCGTGTCTTTTGTAAAGCTCATAAAAAAAATGACTTGTACAGTTACAGGCCTGAATGGCTATTGGTTCTGTTCGACTATAGTGAACTGTAAACATTCATGCAACATTTTGGACTGAAACTGCAGCACAGCAACAAAAGCGGGTAATAGCACGTAGCTTAGCAACAAGCTACCCAAGCTAACGTCTAACGCTGATGATTACCTTCTCAAAACAGAGATTAGTATGGTCAATGTCATAGATTTAAGAACTCTGTCCGTATATTAACGCATCTAAAGCCAATATTGCTATAAAGTAACTTAAAAGTAGAGAAGGGAGACTTTATACTGTTCACAGTGTGAGCAGCCATGTTGATTTGACATGTTGAGGTTGATTTGACATGTTGATGTTGATTTGACATGTTGATGTTGATTTGACATGCTGATCACGCCGTAAAAGGGGAAGGAACTGGTAGTTGACAAGACTACCCCAAGTAGACGAATTGAAATTTCAAGCTGAGGTGGTGGTTTCTGTGGTTTTTACCAGTTGTAGGTGGGGAAGTTGCAACTTCGCCTCGCAATGCAGCATTAGTTATTGAGTCAAATGAGTTACACTGCATACATCTGAAAAGTTTACAGCTAAAAAGTAATAAATTAATTACAGCTCCAGGGTTCCAGGTCCCGGGTTCGATCCTGAGCTGTGAAGACTGGCATCACATTAAAGGTCTATTCCCACCTCATGCCCAGTGTTCCCAGGTTTCACCGCAACCCAGATCATAAAATGCTGACTGAAAGTGAGTGAGAAAAGATTCATTAAAAATATAATATTGGTAACTTGTCTGTATATATCCCACTTTGTCTACAAGAGGGAGCCATTTCTACAAAGAACTCCAGAGGTTCAGTCAAAAAAAAAAGGAACATTTTAAAACCTTAGTGTGTGACTTTGACATAGTAAACACACAGAGTGAGGGCTTAATTTGAAAAAAATATATAGCACACCTGCATTCCAGAACCTTTTTATGTGGATCCACCACCTCTGCAGCTGGATGTTTCAACCCTCATGCAGCAACATTATCAAAACAAATAGTTTTAGTTTTTAATTCACCAAAAGTAAAATAGACAACAAAAAATACTTCAATAAAAATGCTAATCTTGTATTACTGGTGCTCAAATATTGCTAATAGCCAATCAATAGCCTCTTTCACATAACATAATCATTTCAAGTTCAAAGGTCACCTGAATTTGTTGTCACGAAGTGAAGCCTACAGTCACGTAGCATGCATTGTAGAGTGTGTTATGGCGAAAAGAAAGCAGTTATCATTAACAGCATTTTTTTTAAGAACACAAACAACGACGGCGAGAAAACGGAGCAAAATACTAAAGAGACAAGAGTCCAAGAGAGCGAGCGGCAGCAGGTCACTGATGAAGCAGTTTGGAGACCGTTCTCACGACTAGCAGTGATAATGCTAGCCTGTCTGTGGAAGGTTTTTAGAAGCACTTACGAGGCTAAATGTTGTCAACCTGCACGTGGCTTTGAAAGTGAGATTGACTGTCCGGAATTAAATAGAGTTAACAGCCCACGTACAGTCATTCAGGCTTTTAGGGAGTACAGGGACTCAAATACACAAAAAGATCCAGAAGGACTGGGGCAGTTGTTGGATTCTGTGTATACCATACCAATCTCAAGTGGAGCGCGAGCAGGGCTTCTCCAAAATTAATCTCATTTGTAGCTCACAGCGTGCATCTCTTCTTATCCCCACCATCTTGTCTCTGATGTTTTTGAACATTGTGGGTCCACCGCTTACAAAGTTAAATTCCGAGCCATTTGTGCTCATGGATACGTAAAGGACAAAGGGAAGAGTAGGAGGACACTGACATGACAGCTTTGGGGAATATTTTGTGTTAGGTAAGACACTTTGTTCTTGATTATGTTGTGCAGTTAATGTTAGTTTATTATAAGAAGGCCTACTGTATGAAATGTAGGTTTGTTTTCGAAGTGCTTTGGGCAAATGTGATTTGTAGCTAACTGAGGTGACAGCACATAAGCTGATACAATGTGCAATCCATAAATGTTTCCCTTTGTACTGAGAATACTCACTACTATAAACTCGTTACGTCGCTCTACCAGTGTGATCGGTTACATAGGCCTACCTATCAGCACTGAATATCGTTGTCTACGTGAGATTCTAGAAGCACGTTTACCGGGACCGGGATCTTTCATCTGCCTCACGACTTGATCACTACCCTCTTATTTTTCCGGAACCTGCAGATTTCATGTGATCTGTCTAATTGGTAAGTATGAGTTCGCTGGATATGTTTAACATTAAACTGATCACTGGATGAGCTCTGAAATTTCTGCCACAAGAAATTAACTTTTTAGTAACTTTTAAAGTCGCACTGCATGCTTTACCTCACTTGTGTTTTAAACTGCCTTTTATTTGAATATTGTTAGTTTTGTGTTTTTTGTTCTAGTAAAAGTTACTATGGCTTTGAGCCAGTGAGTGACTATAAAAGGTAAGCCCTTGATGGGGCCACAGTTGTAAGTAGATAGAAGAGGTTGCCATCCTCGTAATTGGCATAAGCCGAATGCTTGCCTTTTTAAAGGGAAGTTGTTTACCATATATGGTGATGCTGAGGCCATGGCTTAAACCTGTTTTTTTTGTTTGTTTGTTTGTTTTTACCATGATTTACATATTTTCCAGGAAGTCTGAACTCGCAATTACGTAAATTTCACGCTCGGATTGTTCGAGCACCAAAGTGGGAAAAACATGAAAGCCTCCAAGAAAGTGTGTGTTTTGTTAGTAACAAGCTAGCCAGCTAACATTAGTGATCATGAGTTTGTGATGTATTTACTTTCTTGGACAGCAAATGATCAGTGTTAAATATTTAACCAACTAATATGTCCATGTTGATTGAGAGTCGGGAAGGTCTCCTGAACTCTTTTCTTATTTTTTTTCCTAGTCAGAGGTCAGAAATTCCATGTTATAAGCTTTAGTCGAACGCACCATTAGACTCAGGTCTATAAGATAGGGTTCTGTTGATCAGTAACACCATCTGCTGGTGGTCTAATGTTAAGAATATTACCATGTGAATGTGTATGCTTGAAATCTTTGGTCATGGTCTCCATATTTCTTGTGCTCATACAGGAAGTACATATTCATCGAAATGATCACATAATTATGATCTATCATAGATTGGTTTATCAAAGAGGCATGCTCCGTTGTAGGGTTCTACTTGGATCCTTCATAAACCCTACATAAACACTTCAGGGGGCTAAATGTATTTTTTAAGAGAACTGTTTATTGTAATGTTGTTTTACCAATATTGATTCAATAGATTTACAATGTTTTACTGCATTTGCTGGTTCTTTTGACCAAATTCTGCAGCAAGTCATTACGGGATACCAAGGATCTAGAAGGAAATATAAATACAATTAAATAAATACCATTTATATTACCTTGTCAAAGGATTAGGTTAAACAAGAGATTTTTGTATTTATAGGCCTGGATTTTGATTCGTCTAATTTTAAATGGATCTACAATTACACAATGATAAAATGATTCAATATGACTAATATTTATAAACTGGTACAGATTAATGGTAAAGGACTTTACCTGTGATTGTCCTTTAGAAGATGCAGTGTTCGTTCCAACTGCTTTAAGAGTTTGTCTTGCTGTTGAAGAACTTGGGTTTCTCTGTCCAGATGTACCCCCAAGTCCAACAGTATAGTGTCTTAATACATACACACACACACACACACACACGCACACACACACACACACAGAAGACACATGCAGTATGTAGGTCATGGTAGGTCTACATATTCACATGTTCTACCTTATATAAATGCTCACCACTTTCCAAACTTGTGATTATCTTCATTTTCTCTGCTCGCAAAATGAAGTTCTCTTTTAAAGCCGAGATCAGTCTCGTCTTCAATGATTCCTTCAACACGGAAGTATTTAAAGTTTATTCAGAAACCCAGAAAGTAAGTTGTAAAAATGTTATTTTGAAAAAAAGCAATACAAAGACCTGTTCATGTTGAGTTTTGGCAAGTTGTCTCTTCAGTTGTCTAACTTTGGAGACATCAAGTGCTGATCGGTGTTCTCCACAGCTTTCGCACTCCTCATTTCCACCCTGTTCATTCCCCAATCTGCTCTTTACCTGCCTTGATTTCTCCGCATCCCACCATTCTCTGCTCTCCTGCTTTCCTTTCTGCTCAACCTTACTTCCTCTTATATTCTTGTCCTCAGTTTGGGATGGTGGAACAGGGTTGGACAGAGGTAACAGAAGGAGGATGGCTTTCGCTGTGAGCAACCATACAAGTTTTTCGGCAATTATTTAAGAATTTAAATTAAGGAAAAAACATAACTTGGTCAACACATTTTTAAACATTATTTCTCGGCCCCTATGTGTCCCATGTGGACACGGGTAGTATTACAGCATGAGTTTCAAAGTTGTCATATCCTCAGTTATTGCCAAAACATACAATAACATTTTGTACATCAACAACATTAGCTTACCATGTAGCTTAGCATGCATGTTCTGTGTCTAAAGGTTTCCTGGAACCATGTCCTTCATTAATCTCATATGTATTTGGTTTATTGGGCTGTTTATCATTTATGTGAGTTTTCTACCACTTTGGACAATCAGAATCAGCCATTCAAGTGGTTTGGGGTTCGGGGGTATCTGAACATATTCTAAATATCCTAACAATTCATAATTTAATATCTTGACTGCAACTTCTGGATCATATGTCACTTACTATCATCCTATTTGAAAATGGGAGGTTTCCGTAATAAATCAAAACTATGGTATGCGCTATATGTTTATCATATCATGAATTTTTACACTGTTCTTCCCCTGGTCCAAAACATTTGTTGTTAATATTCAGATGCTACTGAAGGTCTTGTTTGAGGTTAAATTAGGTAGATGTAACTCCAGTATCATGACTGGTCCTGTCATCAACTGTACACTATAGCCAAAAGTTTGTGGACACCTGACCATAACACTCATACGTACTTTTTGAACATCCCATTCCAGATTTAGTCCCTCTTTCCTGTTATAATAACCTCCACTCTTCTGGAAAGGCTTCCCACTAGATTTTGGAGCGTGGCTGTGGGGATTTGTGCTCATTCATGCACAAGAGCATTAGTGAGGTCAGGCACTGATGTTGGGTGAGGAGGCCTGAGGTGCAGTCAGCATTCATTCCAGTTCATCCCAGAGGTGTTCAGTAGGGCTCTGTGCAGGACACTCCAGTTCTTCCACTCCAACCTCAGCAAACCATGTCTTCATGGAGCTCACTTAGCACACAGGTGCATTGTCATGCAGGAACAGGTTTGGGCCCCTTAGTTCCAGTGAAGGGAAATTGTAATTCTACAGCATACAAAGACACTTTGGGGAACCACATAAGAGTGTGATGGTCAGGTGTCCAAAATATTTTGGCCATGTATGCTGTGTATGATAATAATATTGTAGACCACTGTTCCTCAAAAAAAAAAAAAAGAAAAGAAAAAGAAAAGAAAAAAAAAACCTTTAAAGGCTGAGAAAAATTGCAAATCACCTAAAGCTCACATTGTAATGGATGCATACCCATAAAGTTTGGATTGAGGTGGAGAGAGAATTGTCCATTCCAGTGCTTGTCCACCAGGTCCAGCAGAGTCCGCAACACAGCACACACATCAGGACCAAAGGGCTGGACAGCTGGACCAGGCAAAGGGCTTCCCTGGGCTTCTGGAAAGATCAACTGAAGACAAACAGTATCAAGCACGACTCACTTTACAATTTATTTTGTACGGTCACTTTATTGTAAAACAAAAAAAAGAAAAGAAAAGAAAAAGGACAGTGATCAAGAGGCTAAGCTCTTCAGGATAACTGACATAAATTTACATAGACATTTATAAGTGCTTATTCCAACAGACATCATTTGTCATCCAAACTGCAAAAGCTTTTATTAGTTTTGATGGTGTTTACATAGCACTTGTGTTGACATAAGCTTGTCATGGCACTGTCTGAGTTGAATTAATGTTGACCACCATGTGCCAAGTATCTACTGAAAGTGTTCACTAATAAACCGCTCAAAAAAATATGCCGCGTCATCATCGTGTCTCTGAACTACAAAGTCAGTTGTTCTGACATTCTAATGTAAGTCAGCTCCGAAAGTGAGATAACAAGCTTATGTCAACAAAAAAAAATGTGACTTTCAGCATGACATTTAAACTGATAGAAGTAGTCTTTGTGACAGACCTTGCTCAAAACAAACACAAACAAATAAACAAGTTAAAAAACTTTCTGGTGGTTCTTAGTGGTTTTGTAATAATTACTGATGGTAAAAGATCTTAATGGTTTTGAGGGGCTTTTGATGACTTTCTTTATAGTAGTCTAGTGCTCTCTGGTGGCATCATTATGGTGTGCTGTGGTTTATTGATCAATGAACGTAATGGATATTCGGATCTATAATTATACTTCACTTTAGAATATTTGCCAGAAAACTGATACATACTGTAGCGTCCATGCTTATGTAGATAGGGCTAGCAGATTTTCTATTAGGATCCAAGAATTTGAGTCATTATACACCAAATATATCCTAGATCTGAAAGAAGAATGAATAGGCTTAATGAGTGGAAGCCATTCATTTCCTGATGGTTAGGAAGTGAAACAGTATTTCTCTTTTTGCAGCAGTGATAAATGACAGCAAAATTCTTTCCATATGAAGAGGATGGGTTCCCTGTTGAGTCTGGTTCCTCATGTCATCTCGGGGAGTTTTTCCCTTGTCACCATCGCCTCTGGATGGCTTATTAGGGACAAATTTAACCGTATATCTGGATTTCTGTGGTATATAAAGTGGCTCTTTGACACTGTCCATTGTAAAAAGTGTTACAATAATAAAATAAATTGAAATGAATGAATTACCAATCTTGTGGTCTAAATTAGGGGGACTGAGAAGTCATGGAGAATTTATAGAACATTTATAATCTAATCAATGTATTAAAAAAATAAATAAATAAATAAAAAATAAAAAAAAAGCCAACCTGTTCCTTGGTTTTCAGCTGTTGTTTAGGAGTCTGCTGGGTCTCCTGTATGTCTGGCTGTAATAAGGAATTCATGCAGAGTCTATGTATTGGTGATCTTTCCTCTTGCCTCATCTCGAAAAATTGTATGGCAGCATCAGGTAGGTGGGTCGATTCATACAAGTCTATAGAATAACAATATGGATATATTTACTCAGGCTATAGGAAAACTCCACTCAGAAACACATTAAATATGTTTATATTGAAATATTAAAATTCATTAGTTGGTGCTGTATTTTCCTTATTCCTGTGAGAAGTTAGAGGTCTGTCACGCTGACATCACAGCATTGCTAGCACAGTTACAATGGCATTTAATGGGAGAAAAATTTGAAACAATTTCAAATATAAGGGATAACAATCAGGCTTCACTGTTAGCTTCAAAAAACAAAGGAGCAAGAGTTTCTTTCCTCAGTCAACATTTCCATGTCATATTAACATGAAATTCAGTGTAGAAGTAGCAGAGACAGCAAACGTTGTCTCACAGAATGTTCCAGAATGCAATGCAGCTATACGATGCAGTTGCAGCAGAGACTCGGCTCGGCTCGTTAGCAAGCTACATCATCATGAGCACGATGGGGTTGATGGTGATATTAGAATTAAAGTTGAAGCTATTTGAGCAGAGTGTACCAATGAGGAGGTGAGAGAGCTTAGACTAAAGGACAAAACGCAACTGCATTGCTCTCTTTGGTAGCCCTGAAGCAAGGCTTAAATCCCACTGCTATCAGCAGGTAGTATAATGAGGGTAATATAGGAAACTGTTAATCAAAGTAAAAACAGACCAAAAGCTAAAAATGTGAACTTGTTATGACAAATCTTGGATGTGATTGAACATTAGAAACATTAATATGCAGGTCCTTCAGGGTGGATTTCTCCTTTAAATGCTTACATTTGGAACGTTTCATACTGCCATAGTAAGATTTTAAGACATTTTATGATATAATTTATAAGGGTTTCTATAAAATTAATGTAAAATGAGAATAATACTTTAGTACCCCTGGTAAGGCGGAGCAGTCTGTCAGTGTGTAATTCCAGCTCTGTGTGTGTTTCAGCCAAAGGGTGATTCATTGAGGTCCGTGACAACATAACATCCCTAAAATTCATATCCCAGGGTTTATTAGTTCCTTCTGTAGGCTCAGAGTCCAAATAAAAAGATCTGATCTCTGGTGTACTCCATGTGCGAGTAAGTACTGACGGCTGATCAGTTCTCGATAATAAAGGAGATGTGTTTTGTTTTAAAGTCCTACAGAAAGGCCTTGTCTTTGGAAAGCTGTTTGAATATTCCTGTTGAAAAGTTACTCTGAGATCTTTTGATCGTGGAGGAGGAGAAGAAGGGGAACGCAGAACAGAGTGAGAAGGACCAGGAGATAACTTGTCATCTGAAAGATTCAAAATGATTCTGTTATTGCTTAATCATTTGTAGTTATTCAATTGTTTGAACGTCGCATTTTCTGCGTCTCTTACATTCATCAAGGTTGGAGTTGTGTGATTTCATAACTTCAATCTGCCTTGACACCTTATCTGCAGATACCAGAGTGTTGCTGTTCAAGAGTAAAAAGTACACATAATGCAATTATGTCTTCCCATACCATACAATCAGTAATCATTCAAAATATTAATATATTTTAATAATTAAGCATAATTAAGTATCATATCTGGTGTATAGTGCTCACCTCATCAGATCTTGTTGATCACTTTGCATTTTCTTTTTCTCTTTCACTGCTTTTCCAGAATTCATCCCTCAGTCATTAATGCATCATCTTATCCAAGCTTTTCACTTTTTTGCAGTTCTAATTCAGAGTCTATTGTTTTTGCACCACCAGAAAGATATTGAGAAAGTTCACTGAAAGTGGTGAGGGCAGAAAAGATTCTCTTCGCAGCCATAGAGACGCAAAGACTTGGTCCAACAATGTTACAGCTAAAGGCGTGGAGACTTTAAAGGTCAGATATCACCATAGCAGCATAATGTAGTAACATTTAAAAGCAGAGCTGGTTATCCATTACAGCTCATTGGTCAAAAGTCTTTTCCAGTTCCTCACAACAAGTCATGTTGTTAAGTAATGACTTTTTATGACCTCATTGTTCAGATTTCTGTAATTACAGTCAACTCTAGTCAACTCTAGTATAATTATTAGACTTATTTCTTGTTGAAGTGGGTAGTGGGATTGTCTCAACAGTCTCCACGAGTGTGAAAAGAGAATTTAGGTTTGTAAAACTTTTTTTTATTATCAGCCAAACAGAAAGTTTCTGAATTCATTCTGCTGCTACCATCATGAGTTACATCATCAATAAAGATTAGTGAGCCCATTGGATTGGACTGTGATACCTTCACCCCTGCCCTGTGGAGGCCCATGTTTGTGATGCCACTGACTGTTGTTTTGGGGTTTTTCTTCACAGCTCTCACAATGTTTCTGTCATCAGCTGTTGTTTTCCGTGGCCGACCCATTTGGTGTCTGTTGCTCAGTACACCAGTGGTCTCTTTCTTTTTCAGCACATTCCAAATTGTTGTATCGATTGATTTTTCCCTTTTTTCTCAGCTTCAAAATGCCTTGCTTTTCTCCCATAGACAGCTGTCTGATCTTCATGTTGGCTTATCATTTTTAACAACAGTTGTTCACCAGTGAAACTGAAGGCTAAAACCAAGAGCTATTTATTGTTTAAACAATAAGCAATCTAACAGGACATGACCTCAAAGCCAAACGTCGTCAGTCTACAGCAAAAACAAATGAATTGGCCTTGCCGTTCCAATAGTTTCAAAGAGGACTCTACGTACATTGACTGAATTTGAGAGTGAATTTCATGCTTCCAAAATTAATTTTACAATTGCTGAATTGTTTGAATTCAGACAACGCTTTGCTTTTCCGTCTTGTGCCCACTGTTCACTTAATATGCTTCGGCACCACCACAAAGCTGACCAGGATAAGGCAGTTACTGAAGATGAATGAATGAATGAATGAATGAACAAATGAATTAATTACCTAAATTACTTAAAATACTGGAAGTAGAGGTGTACACAAGACCTTTTTTTTTATCCCAATCCCATCCACTCCCACAGTGTTTACTTTTGTTTGTTACTATTCATTATATATATATATATTTTTAACTGTTTCCCAAAATACAAGCAAATTAGTCATTTAAACCACAGCAGTGCTAGCCAGGATTAACTACAATAAACCAAGGATTAACGTGACCTTTTTTGGTCTGCAAGCTTCATATCTGACCACGTACACGAAAGTAAAAACCGACCACTCATATAATATTTTTAGTCCTTATCCGCATGTAAACATCTTAACTGGAAACTGGGATTTTTGCATAAGCAAGACTTTACAAAGACATATTTGGAAATCAGGTCTATTTCTAGGACATTATGATAAGAAAATGAAAAAAAAAAATGTTGATGTTCTGAAATCCTGAGAGATGACGTAAGCCAACAGAGGCAAGTTTGATCATAGCTTTTAATATGTTTTCAAGACTGAAATCTGCTTTCTCCAAGAGCAGGTTAAATATGCAGTTGATTTATTGGATTTTCTTTAAGATCAATATGTAATAAATAAATAAATAAATAACATATTATTAACCTATTATGGTTGTAATCTGAACATAATTTTTTTTTTTTCTTTTAAAGAAAATCAATGGAATATATGTAATGGATGTGAGAAACAAAAGTTTGTGCCAAAAATGCATTCAATCAGCTGCACAGCTTCTACACAGAATGTATAAATAGATCAAACTAATACATTTCTTGAAGTTATCCCTTTTGTACCGACAAAATAAGATTTTTTCAGTTGAATTCAGACTTGATATACAGTATGTCCTGTGTGCCATATCCATATCAGTTAGTGTTTTTCTTGCCTGTATATTGTCATATAATAACTAAAGGAATATGACTCCAGTCTTCATGTAGTAATATACAGCCCTTCCACACCCTACTCCAAAACTGCAAACTAAGTTTGACAAGTAATTCATCAGGCAATTTATTATAAACTGAGGAAGCAGCAGCAGAGCTCGTCTAAGGAAGGGTTCAAGGAATTCATCAAGTCGTGGCTTCAGGCAAAAAAGGGGCCACATTTGAACAGATCCTGCCTGAGATATGGTTTTGATTAAAGACTTCCAAGGAGATGTACCAAACAAACGTTGCCATGAACCAGCGTGTTTAGTTACAAACACACGAGGCAGGCGAGAAGTGCCGGAGCCAGGTGCTGAACTGTTATTTTGTGTACATTTCTGCTGCCATGGTGACAGAAGGACCCACATCGTCATCCTGTTCCTCTCAAACAGCGGTGGAGGGGCGGTGGACACTTCACATCACTCTGTCCACTGTCCATATAAATGAGTGGCTTGGGCCTGGCTGTGTGTGTCTGGATGAGACAGGACATTAAGTTCTTTTTTTCTAATCCAGGCTTGACATTTCCAGCCACACACACACCATAAACTGTTATTAAAGCAGGCTTACGTGGTTCACCACAGAAAAGAAACTGTATATGTCAGTTCCAGGCTACCAGGAATGGCACAACATGTGCACAGACTTTATAATTATGCTATGCAGACATTTAAACCTTTTTTTTTTTTATTTTGCATATTCTGATCTACATTTTGAGTAGCTATTATACATAATATTTGCTTCAATGCATGAATCAAATTAATATATTGCTCATATAAATATATGCTCATATATGCTGTATTGCTCAAATAAATGTATTTGTCAGTTTATATCAGCCTTCAGTATGAGGAGGAGAATTTGTTGAAGTATGGAGTAATATACCACATAAGAAATATAAAAACAGACTAAAATGAAACTCCCACCACATTTTATACAACTTCATGTATTTTATACAACTCTATCTTTTAATCTTGACAAAACAACATTAATCATAGGATCAAACTCAAAAGAAAATGTAAAAGTTTGGATATCTGAAAAATAGATGTTCAGTATAATATAACGATGGCACATTCTTATACTGAATCTCCAGAAATATGTTTACAGATAAAAGACAGTATTCGAATTTATTCTAACTAGGATGAAGTCAAAAAAAGAACATCTCCTGCAGTTTATTGTTTCTTATCATCAAAATGTACATCAGCTTTATAGTTCATATGCATCCATTAAAGACACGATGAGAATATAATTAAACCGGCTGTAACTTTAATGGACACATCTAGCACTGTTGTCTGTAAACATATAGTGACTAATAGCGGTGAAAGGAAGGTCATCCTCACTAGTGCCTTGGCTCTGTTTTTCATCAAAATTCAGACCTCAGTAGTCAAGAAAATGTCTTAGTCATGAAGTTCATCTCAGTCATTTGGCTTTTTTGAGTTATAAACTACATCTCTGTGGTCAAACAAAGCCGTCTGAACAGAATGTTACATTTGCATCACATCCAAACCCCACTGACAAATGAATAATGGTTGATAATTTCACATAAGTCTATGTAGAGTACGCTCTGTAAGGATACTTCAGGGGATTCTTTGGATAGTTAAGGGTTCTTAGCTTCTTAAAAAGGTTATAATAGAACCAAAAGGGTTTTAGATTTAACCCCTTTTTTTTTGGTCAAAGATTGTATAGTAAAAACAAAATCAGTAATGGTGTAGCTACATTTTTGGGTTTGAACCTCCCTGAATTATTTTATAACAGTTCCAAATGCTTATTAGCATGAGTTTAACTTAACACACATACAGTGGAGCTAATTACATAATAGTAAATCTGCTATAATGATGTTCATAAAAGGTCAGTGAAGTTACCTCCATATTTATCCACCTCAGATGTCAAATGACTGCATTACTTCTTTGTTTTAATCACATTTTATAATCGACCAGCTACTATGGTGAGAAATGGGATTAACCAATGAGGATCATGCATTTTTCCCATTTCTGTTTGAAAGACCCTAACCAGATATCTACACTCTGAGCAAAGGGATGTCAAGGTGACAGGTGAAGTCTGGGTATATCTGGTTTTATAAGGTAAAATTTAATTTCATTACTATCATAGAACTGTCATAAGGGTATTTATTAATCTTGTTCATATCGCAAGATTGGTAGATCATGCCTTAAATAATGAATTGACAATGCCATAACTGATTCTACTACTGCCTCCCATCCACTGCCTCACATCAACTGTATGAGCATGGCGCAGTTATCGATTAAATTACATGCAGTCATTTTATTTAGCATTTTTATTTCCTCATTCCCTGGAAATTAATTCCTGGCTACGCCGCTGCTCATTAGTTTCCAATTTGTCTGTAATCATTTTTCATATATAGAAGTCTATGTTAAAATGGCTTATTTTTCTTTACTACTTGAGTTCTAACCCAAGAAATAAAAAGAGCCCAAAAATGAAATCTGTTATAATTAATAAATGAACAATTCATCATCCAGTGCTTTATGACCAGGCACCTTCATTAACAGAGTAGAAACCTAAAATTGTGACATCAAAATGTTTTTAAAAAAAAAATTACTTTAATTAGTTTGGCTTTGGTATGAATGTTAGAACTGGCCAGATTTAGAAATATGTGTTAACATTTGAAGACATATTGTTCAGAAACATCTTAAAACAACAAAACAGTAACATTGATGCATTTAAATAACTGCATCCGGAGACCCCAGACACAGCTGTTTACATAATTTCCAGACATTCACTGGCTTCCACCATGACAAAGTTCAGGTCTGCCTTTGGTCCAGATGTAAGTGCTGATGGAAATGGAGCTCTTCCTGATTCCTCACATGTTCCAATAGCCTTGTGACCTTCACTTGGCTTTGGTCTTCTCATCGTAAGTCCCTGCATGCTTGTATGCTCCTACATAGCCAGTGTTCTCTACGAGCTCCTCTCGTCCGCCTTTTCCTTTGCCTTTGCCACTCTCGTCAAAGCGTTCCTTGTGAGAACCTGTGTACTTAGTGGTGTCTGTTAGTCTGTCCACTGCGCCACCCTTCGCCACTTTCTGAAAAACAAGTAAAGCACATGATAATCTTAGAGGACATGACAAATTGCTGTATATCATATTACATAATGCTGGACGTCCAAAAACACACTGAGAACTAAAGGGAGTTTTATTCTGCATCCTGCCAGGTTTGGGTGTGTGAGAGGTTATATATTGGCTAAGAGGTTATATCATTGAAAATAAGTCTTCAGGAACTCTTGATCTCTAAGCTAAATGTAAATATAGGTGACATGAGGTACTCAATCATCACTTAGCACACAGAAAGAACTGGGAATGGAGAAGCCTAAATCGAATGATTCTGCATGATGCAATATGGGAGTAATATTGACAGGAGTGCCGGTTATAAGACACATCACAAGTTTATATTTCTTAGTAGTGCTTCTTATTAGTGACAACTAATTCACAGGGATTTATATGGCAGAAACTCCAAATAATCTACACCTAATATTAAACATGATAAAAACTTTACTGTTATTTAATAAAGGAAAGAAATGTATAATTATGGCTGGTTTTATGCACATTCATCTTGAAAGTTCATCTTCAAATGTGCACATTCATTTTCAAACATTCGTATGTAGCAGCTTGGGCTACAAGCTTATTCAGTCATATACATGTACGTACTAATTTTATACAGATTAGTGGCCTCACCGTAACACCAACATTGGTAGGTTCCTTGCCCTCGATCAGCTTGTGTATGGCCTGCAACGCTTCTTCCTTGCTTTGACCTTTGAACCTCTTCAGGGCCAGGTCTTCCAGAGCTTTCTGAAACTCCTCATAAGTGATGACCCGAGATGACTTTGCCCTAAAGTCCCATGCACAATATATTACTGGCATGTTTCAAACAGTGTTTCATTGGGGTAGGACAAAATCTAATATTGGATTTCAAGTGAAATGTTTGTTGTTCCATTATAGCGATTAGAAATAAAGACACGTTTCATAACCTTAAGAAGGTTCATCAAGGATTCCTTGGATGACTAATGGTTCGAGATTTCTAAAGGAGTTCCACTTGAAGTAAATACTCTGTTGTGGAGTCTACATAGAGCATTTAATGATTCCCCCCGAGGAACAAATAGTAAACCTTTGGGGTGCTTTACTATATTACTATCTTCTTATATACTATATAAAATATACTGTAAAAATTTTTTTTTTTTTTTACAGTATTTTCTGTATCAACTCACTTGACTTTAGTGAAGACAATATCTGCATCGGTGGATGTGACATTCTTGCCGTCAATAACTTTGCAGTCTTTACAGAGTTTGGCCCAGTTTTTGCCATTCATCTCCTTCCCTGTGGCTTTGGTGTCTCCATGGACAGCAAACTTCTTAAAGGCACTTAGCAGCTGGTCAACATCTGTGCTCTCTGCCATCCTGCCTATGCTGGAGGACAGAAAACCATAATTTGATTTTTAAAAGGGCAAACATGGGTTTTACATCGAAACGTTAACTAACATAATTATTATAATTCAGTATTCTGCAGTGGTTACAAAGCAGCCCAGAAGTCAAGCTTCTTTGTTTGTGACAAGAAGATCAAATCTCAGGACTACCAGAAAGAAGAGCGACTTGTGAAACAGTGTTCATTGTTAGCAGTTCTATCACTGACTTGATATCAACATGATACCACAGATTAATTTTTGTTATTGTTACTTATAATTGGATTTTATTAAAATTATAAATTGAATAAAAGTGAAAATCAAATGAAAAGATGGGTTTGACTATCTTAAAGTAAGTAATGTGGCTTACTATATTTAGACAAAGAACCTGCTTGGACATTGTGTTCATTTTCAACTTTCTTTTTATATTTCGCAACTCGTGATTTTGTGGAATGTTTGTTGTTGTTTTCCCCCCCCATTTGTATCAGGACAAAATGTAAAATTCAGCCAACATACTATTTTAGAGTAATATACATTCTTTAAATCCTTTAAGCTCATGTTACATCATACGTGAAAAAAAAAAAAAAAGATTCTCTGGGGGCCAATTTAACTGAATATCTATTCTCCTATATCTCCTAATTGTGGGAAGCAGTAGAAGTGTGTAAGGAGGTCTATTCGAATGATCCCGTGAGCCCTGAGCGGAGTGTGTGACTGTGGAATCTTTCAGATGGATGTCAGAAGTTTGGCAGGGGATGGCTCTACACAGAGCTGATGGAGGGACAATATGGTGGGTGGGCTTGGCTTGACTTCAACACACAGCTTCCACGACCATCTGTAGTTTGTTTTTAGCTCTAATACAGAAAACCACATGCACACAGGCACGTACACAATCATTTATACAAGCATCGATGCAGATACACAAACTGTAAGGCTGGCCATTTCATTCGGAGCTGTTTTGAATTAGTGGGTGTGTATTCAGTTTGAACACGTCACTTATTTAACAAGAGTAGGATAGAAGGTTTGCTTTGTACAGGTTAGGGTCGATTTGATCTCCGTAGTGTGATGTGTCTAAATATAGAAGCGACAACTAATCTGTGTGTTACTGCTTTTGGCAGAATAGTGAAATATATCCCATACCACACACACACACACACACACACACACACACACACACACACACACACACACACACGCACACACACACACACACACAGCCTAAGCTTTCCTCAGTCTGACTCTACTGCTTGTGCACTCAGGAAGTGTCCATGGAAACCTTTACGTAAACCTGGGAAACACCTATCCACACACACACACACACACACACACACACACACACACACACACACACACACACACACACACACACACACACTCACGTTTGTTTTATTGTCCTTGAGTGCACCTTCCCTTCCCTGACATAATTATTAATGCAGCTGCTACACCTAAATTTAACCATAACCTTAACCTCACTAAGCTCTTTTAGCTTTTTAAATAAAAGATGCAGCTTTTAAACAGAATAGCAATTTTCCTTTTGGGAACCAGTCAAAACCATCAGATATTATGATTCATGTGAGGACTCATGATTCATGATTCATTGGCTCATCCCTATTAGAATTTTTTTTTTCTTTTATTATTATTATTTTTTTAAAGTCAAAAGCGTTCCTGTTGGTTACTTGGCTTAAGGAGAGCATTATACAGCCATATAAAAGTACACATGTAAATATATGTGTGTGTGTGTGTGTGTGTGTGTGTGTAGGGGGTAGGGAGGCTTTTTTTGTGTGTGTGTCTTGATGGGGGCCAAATGTCCCCACATATTCTAGTAATAAAAACCCATAAAGTAATAAAACCATGTCCACACATACAACATACCTTTACATAAAACTTTTACTTCATGTCATTTCACATGATGTCTGTCACAGAGAATCAAATGCTCTTTGTAGTTCCCGTTTAATTTTATTATTATTATTATTATTATTATTATTATTATTATTTCATACAAAAACAAAAATACAAAAGTATAAATGCACACTCGAACCCTAAGCCTAACCTCACCCTTGATAAGCTTCCGTGGAAATTGAATCACGTGAACTGTTCTGAATTTGAAAGCGTGACAAGACTTTTCGACTGTTAAAAAGGTCTAACCTGTCAGATAATACAGATTTAAACCCTAACCCTAGCCCTATTCATGACTAAATGAGGTGGAACCAGTGTAGCAAGGCAGCAAGGGGTATGACTGCACTTAATCATGCACTGATTCACTTCAGTGCACCTCATTTGTCATTACCTTCACGCTATGCTCACGATATCATCTCTGGCACCAGGTCTTGATACCTGTTGAGGTCTTTATAGACAAGTTTAACACAGTCCTATTTTAATAAAGCATTATTTTGCACAGGCTTTTCTATTGACAGTCATCTTGAATGTTTAATACATGAATAAATGTGAATATTTTATAATTATTATATTTGCATTGGAGAAAAGTCTAATTGGACAGAATAAAGGGACCCAACTTGATCTGGTTCAATATTGTTGTAGTAGAGTTTAATAACACATTTACAATATCACACCAAGAAATCAGGTATCATCTCATTCAGAATTATAGGAAATAAACCAAAGTGCATTGCTACAGTCTTATAATCTGTAAGAAATAAATACAGGAAGTACTTACAGGATTTGAGTGTGCATGCAAAAATAAAGCAAATAATCAATCCATAAGTGAAGTGTGTGAAATTATTCTGCAGCCTCGTGTATGTAGGTGTGTGTATCAGAATGTGTTTGAGTAGTGACTGGTATAAAGCTCTTACCTGTGGCACCCTGCTCCTTCCTGCACGGCTACTCCACAAGCATATACACACACATGAACTTACACCCATGCACAAAAAACCTCTCTATATACAGGGCTACGGTCTACAGCACCACCTGCACTCTCTCTCTCTCTCTCTCTCTCTCTCTCTCTCTCTCTCTCTCTCGTGTACCCTTTTACTCTCTTTTCAACTGAGCTTTAAAGGGCTGGGGGCTTGTTATCATCTGTTTACCCCTGTATCCATAGAGACATCCTGTTTAACATCGAGGGAGGGCAATAAAAAGAAAGTGTGTGTGTGTGTGTGTGTGTGTGGGTGAGAGGGAGGGGGGAGTAAAACAATGTCACAGGGTGGGGCAGGAGTGTGTTTGTGTGTGTGTGTTTATGAGCGTGTGATTGCTGATGATCAGATTTAAACATGCAGACGGTAATAGTATGCTGTCTGGAAGTAAGAATGTGAATGGGTGTAAGGCTTCGCCATATGTGCAGATATACATATATATAATATGCACACATTTGCAGGTGTGTCTGTATTTGGACAGATTATTAATATGTATTAATATGAATTTCATGCAATTTCTTATGATTAGGTGCTTAACACTATAAAGCATACCCATACCCAACCATAGATCCATATTTACTTTCCTCACTCTCACTCTCATATGCATTTCTTATTAGTTTCGTCATAACTAGTCATGAAATAATATGTTGAGTAATAATAAGCGAAGAAGTTAAGGGGTTAAGAATAAAGCTCTGCTTAAACCGAATTCTGGCCTTCCTCTATTTCTCTCACTTTCTTTCTCTGTCACTGTCTGCTGCAGTGGCATTACAATTTCCAGCATCGCCCACCCTGCCACCTCCATTTTGTCTGGCTGGGATGAATAAACAGACGGGTGCGAGACTTTGTAATAGCCTCAAGTCAGCCAAATATGATCTAGCGCTGTCTGATGTCATTCAGAAATATATTTTTAATTATCGCAGGCTTCAGATTAAGAAGGCGAAGGAAACCCGGGCTGCACTCATTCCTACTAGTTAATGGGCTGCAAAGTTTTAAACAAAACCCTGGATTTCACAGCGCTTCATAGATTGTCTTCTACTTCTTGTTTTGCTTCGTGTTTTTCCCAATAAATTTCTTATTTTCCCCTCCCATTTCTGGTATGGAAAACAATAATAATGCAAAACATCAGCATTTCATAGACAACCTTATTGTACTGATTGTTTAATGATTATATAAATGTAAATTGTTTCCAGCACTGAAGAAGAGCTTTTCTTTTTTTTTTTTTTTTTACAGAACTATACTGCCAAAAGTACTGGTGTGTCTGTGACAAACCCATGGGAGAGACGCAAACACAAACTCGCTCTGTTCTAGCCATGCCTCATATTTGCAAAAATCCCAAACCTCTTGAAGCATGTGTACAAATTTGAACAATGTATTTAGTTTGATTTGTGGTTAGATTTAACTTAAATTCATCACAAAAGGTATAAACAAAAACCCCACCCTTAAACCTAACCGTAACCATAGCAACCTTTCATCCAAACTGAGTCGTGTGAGCTGTTTTGAATTTGCAAGCATGAATCCTAGTCATTTCCTTTAAAACTATTGCTCCATGTTTGTAAAATGTTCATGCTGAATGCTGATGCTCAGTGTGTAGCTTTGTTAAATGAGTTGTAATTTTCAGTTATTTATTGAGTTACAATTGAGTTACAGTTCAATCGGTACAACACCACCAATGGGTGTTTGTGAGGGCCGAAAAGGACTAAACGTCATCATAATGATAGCCTAATGTCAAATACAGTCCCCTCCAAAACTACTGGAACGGCACGGCCAATTCATTTGTGTTTTGCTGTAGACCAAAGACCTTTGGGTTTGAGATCAAAAGATGGATATGAAACGAGAGTTTAGGATTTCAGCTTTTATTTCCTGATATTTACATCTAGATGTGTTAATGAACATAAAACATAGAACATTTGTATCAGAACTGTCATTAGAGGGGACTGTGTACTTACATGGTCCTTACATAATAAATTGTGCCTTTACAAAATTTTATTCGAAAATAAAATATCTGTTTATGGTTATTGAGGTTATGTTGTGGTTTAGGTGTAGGCATAACTTTTTTTTTTTTTCTTTTTTTTTAATCGTGTTTTTGACAAAACACTTTCTGCTTTTAACATACTGTGTACTCACACCACTTTACGAATCCATCAGAATATTTCACAAAACAATGTGGAAATGGTTTTAATTTTTTTTTTTACTCTTTCATAGGATATCTTCCTGCAACGATTATGTTGTGTAAAGATAAACACAGCAGTAAAAAGTCTGGCAATTTCTAAAAAAAAAAAATTGTGATTTCCTTACACAGTGAATGTCACACTTTGATCAGTTTACTGGAGAGCGACACGCCACAGTGAAATGGATATATCATTTCAATTTGAAATCAGATAAAGTCTGTCAAAATGTGATGCTCCGGTGCTGTCACGTCATCATCAAAACAGAGAAGAGCACTTACACGCACTGCACAGATGACAGTGGACACAGTTTTAGCTGATATAATACAGCATGATATCAGTTCTAACTGATATTATATAGAGAGATCATCAAAGTTATAGCGAACGACATACAGTAGAAAATTTCAGCATGTGAAAGGTTTTCTCAGACCGCTACACAATTATGTCTATGGAAAGATCTCCCAAAGATAGTAAAACCAAAGTGGGTGGGTGCGCATAAGTAGACCAGTCAGAGACTAACACCGCAATGTGATACAGCTTTGTTTGTTATGTTGCCATTGAAAGTAAGGACTTAATGATGTGATCAGTCTCAATCCACTCCCCTAACCAGATTCTATTACTGTGGTGGGGACAAAGTGATATGGACACCAAAAGCACATGCCACTGCAAAACTGTAGTGAGTGTGTCTGTGTGAGAGAGAGAGCGAGAGAGAGAGAGAGAGAGAGAGAGAGAGAGAGAGAGAGAGAGAGAGAGAGAGAGAGAGAGAGATTGACCAGTGCATGTGGAGAGACAGAAAGGGACACAAACTGTATACACAAATCCATATAAATGGGTTTTATACATTTCTCTGAGACTCTATGGAATTTGCTCCTTAATGTAGACTCAAAGATGAAATGTCTATTGCCTAGCAGCACAGGCAGTCCTCAACCTTTCATCCAAAACAAAAAAGCATGCAGGATAGCTTTTTTCAGACGTCAAGGACAATTCTGGAAGTCTGGAAATGAGACATGTATGCAAACACTTATACACATTGTCTCAGTCCTGGCTTTTAGCTTTAACTAATGGACCATACAGGTCAAGGCCTGGAGTCCCATAGAAGTACGTCTAGGCCACTGGACTTGTGTTATCATCTAAAAGGCATTTTGCCACTTTTTCATCAGTTGTATTCATCATTAGAGACTTTTCTGAACTTTAAGTGAATTTAAGCAATTGAATTAATGTTTTAACATCTTCAAGATTAAGTCCAGTCACACCAATACCCAGTTTTCCAAAAGCTCTGAAGGGATAACTATGGAAGCCCGTTTCTTCCACAGAGAAAACAAATTTTAAGGTAATTGTGACTTTCTATCTCGCAATTCTGACACTTTTTTCTTCAGAATTTTGAGTTAACATCTCACAACTCTGACAATTTTTTTCTCACAATTGTGAGTTCATATCGCATAATTTTGACTTTATTTCTCACAGTCACGAGTCTACATCTCACAATTCTGACTGTTTCATTTAGCAAGTTACAAAGAATGCACAGACAAACATCAATCATTCTCTATAAATAGACTATATAAGAACAACACATCAGCTAGTCAAGACAAGGAAACTAGACGCTAGCATGTGCTCGTTACCTGAGGTTAGTCACATTTCAGGTACTACGTCAAGTGGATGTCTAAATTGTAAGAAAAAATGTCAGAATTGCAAGAAATAAAGTCGCAATTTTGAGATATAAAGACGCAATTACCTTTATTTATTTATTTTTTTCTCCGTGGCAGAAACAGGCTTCCACCGAAAATGTTAACATTAAAATTTTTCAAACTCCTTCTTTCTGTCATATCTGTAGTGTATGTGGAACTACCAGTGTTGGGGAGTAGCTAGCCACAAGAAGTGATCCTACTAGCTTTCTTTCTTGGAAACATGACAAGTTGTGATTTATGTTGTTGCATTAACTTCAAGAAAATTAAAAATAGAGAGGCTAGTGGGGGAATAACTATTTATAGCTGCTATAACATAAGCGATAGGAAGTAACTTGTCTCGTGGATGTTCTACAACATTAAATGTAACTATAAATGGTTAAAAAGTATGGTGTGTCGTTCATTAATAAATAACTTGTTAGCGTTGGCAAATTGCTGTGGTATAAGAGGAATAAAACACTTCAAGACCTGCTGTTATTGGGGTGGTAACCGTATCAATGCTTCGTGACACCACCCTGTCATTGATTATTTTCGTCTATCAGCACACCCCCAAGTGTTTTATTCCTTAGATACTGCCCTGTCATTTACTGAGCAAATATACCAACTGCTTTTTTAATTGTTCTTTTCTCATTACAGGGAATTTCTTTCAATATTATTGTCTGTGTTACACATATACCACACTATACTGCTGTAGTAAAGGGTGAAGTATTAACTACTAAAGTGAGTGTTCAAGGTGATACCTGGTCTACCACACTGTGCTACAATGTTTTACACCCTTTGTTGTATTTTTAAAACAACATTTAAAAAGTATATAGATATGGCCTTTGAACTCGGTTTCCTTGTTAGACTGCATCGCATTGTGAACCGTGCACATGCATAGCTGCTCCGATGCTGCGATCTGGAATGACCTCTCCATGACTGACATGTTTAGAAAGTGTGTTTATGTTGCCATGGATACACTTTGTTATACTATCAGCCTCAGCCCAGCGAGATGCTTTGAAGGAAGCAGAAGTAAAACGTCGTCTTTGCCCTTGTGCCTGGCATTTGAAAAACATGTCAAAATGTGATTGAACGATCGCTCCGTGGCATATTGTGATTAAAGAGGATTTGGTGCGGTCTATTCTTCAGAAGTCGGTTAAAAATGTCAGTGCACTTTTGAACTTCTGTGAAATAAAAAGAAGGGTGTGTGATGCATTATACTGCCGATGATATTATATTGTATTACCATCTCCTTTTCTTTCATCGGTCTTTCATCATTGTGAGTTAATTCCATAAATAAGCTTCAGCTATACTACATGACGCCATAATCGAAGTGGAGTGGTAACGTAACTAATATTCAGGAAGAATGAATGGAGTGACTTTTCCAACTATACTTTCTTTATTCAGAAGTAGGTCCAAGACTCAGCTAGCTTACATGGCAAACATGACCTATTAAGACATGGCATACCACAAGAGCTACTTCCTGTTGTTGTTTTTGTTACAGCCTACTTATTTAAAATAAAATAAATAGATCTGACCTGTACATGTATCTGTGTTTGTGGGTCTGGGGAAACTTATCAGATGTCACTGTGGATGAATTCTGGCTAAAAGCCGAAACAAAAAAACAAAAAGAAAAGAAAAAAGCATTTATCTCAAGAAGAAAAAAAAAGCTAAATTATCTGCCAATAGAAAAATACCAAATTAGTAAATATGTCTAGAAATGGGCTTAATGGTCTTATATTTATGTAATAAACTCATAATGAGATGCATTAAATACTGTACTTTTTCCTTTATTCTTATCTTCACTTGCTAAAATACTTTGGTGAATATTTTTTTTCTGATTCAATACTTCTGCTGCTGCTATAAATTTTGTGTGTGTGTGTGTGTGTGTGTGTGTGTGTGTGCGTGCGTGTTTTCCTGCCAATGTACTGTTACATAGATCCTTCATGTCTGAGTGAGGAAGTGGTTGACCATAATTGTCATGATTGATGAGTCGATTTCATGTTCAACATCCTTAACTAGTGCTTAATCTGCTTTCCTTTCTTCCTCCCACTTTCTCTCGACCTTGCGGGAATACTGACGGACACCCGTTGGCTCATTTGAAGGCGTGTGAGAAATTAGGACTCAGTGGCTAACAGGAAACAGATGTCAACTCTAGAGCAGCTGAATGCTTAGACCTGTTTGAATAGATTTCTACTTCCCACCAGTCCAAAAGTCCAGCATGAGCCACCAGGACAGCTCATGTGCACATGTGAGGGACACGGTACGAGTGTGCGTGTGTGTGTTGGTGTGTGTGTGCGTGAAGGCCACCAGAGCTGGGGCGGAAGCGGGTCAGTGGAAAATTGCTCCCCATTCCCTCCTACTGTCACCCCGTGGCAGGCGCTTGTGTCCACAACACTGCTATGTTTTGATGAGTAGTGGGATGGAGAGTGGGCTGCAGGCCAAGGGGTCACAAAATGGCATCACAAAATCGCGTGTATGATTTCAGCCTTTTGTTTTTCTCACAGCCGTCGCCATGGGGACAACTCCTGTCGACCGAGCCTGTTTGAGGAAAGGCAGATGGAGGAGGTTTCTATGGCAACTTGGATGTAAACAGAGGGAGGCATTGATAAGCATAGAGATCTGGTTGGGACATATTCCTCCAAAATCAAATGCCATACCAGCATGTGTGTGTGTGTGTGTTTTCTTTTCCCTGTTTGACATTTAATAAAAGTTCAAGACACGGCCATGGTCGGATCTACTTAAACGGTAAAACATATGGTTAGAAGTATAAAGTACCTGTATTGTTGACATCTCCATTTTTCTAGGATCAATTTTCTCCATTGTACCATTCCAAGTGCTACTTGAAGGTGGTCGCGTTACGTTCCTGGATGTATTTTGGTTTTCTGCATGTGTCTTGCTCTCTCTCCACTACTCATTTAGGAGAGAACCATGTCATTCCCAGTCTGGCAATCCCCACGTTGGACATCATCGCATCAGAAGAATATGAAAGGAAGACTGTCGGCAAAACGACTGCACGTATTCACACATTACATCAGTCCCAGTTAACGGCCGACACTCGTTTTACATTTTGTTAATTCTTAACCCTATTCTAGTCTTTGGACTTAATACAGGGTTATTCTAGATTTTGTATTCTTCACTTTCAGCTACTTGAAACTATTTGAACTTGAACTTTGTATATGGCAGTTTTATGCTAGCCTAGTAAAGTATGCATAAAAATGACATGCTTGCCTGTACTTGACTTACATTAACATTTTATCAGCTGGTGGACTAGTGGCTAGCATGCGGTGCTCTCATCGCCGCAGCCTGGGTTCGGTTCAACTGGGTTCAACCCCAGCCACTGGAGGGTTGCAGGAGCCAGTGCACTCTCAGTGCCAGTCCCCAAGGGAGGGTTGCATTAGGAAGGGCATCTGGTATAAAGCTTATGCCAGAATCAATATGCAGACGGGTGATCCACTTTGGTGACCCTGAAAATGTAGCAGCTGTAGGGAGCAGCAAAATGGAGCAGCTGTAATATATAATATCGCATTAGAATGATAAAAATTTTGGATGACGCATTTCAGCCACAAGCCTGATGTTAAATTGACTTAAGAGATTTAAAAATAAATAAATAAATTTAAAAAATGGTACTGTAATCGTAGCAAGTGCTCTAACAAGACTACTAACTTTGAATAGGAAGAAATTAGACTCAGGCCCGACCTTCTTAGGAAAAAGAAAATGTTTTTTTTTTCCCCTCTGGGAACCCTTGAAGTGTTTGAAATAGGAACAGTTAAGTGTGTAAAGAGTGTAGCATTAATTTACGGTCAAGGACAAGGTGGGACCGAATTCAGAACTGTGAAAATTTCAGATTTTAAAGTAAAAACAGAAACCAAAACAGACTCCATAGTACATAGCTTTAATATAAAATTGGCAGACGCCTGCTCCTGGCAAGCAGCATAAAACCCATTCAAAGCCAAATGATCTCACAATAATTAATTGATGAAATAAGACTCCTTCTTAGTCCATAATTCAGGGACTCTGAGAGGTGTACTGAAACCCTTGTTAAATCTGGGAATAAACATCAGTCAACAAACCCCAGCCAGAGCCACTGAGGTCTGCCATAAATCACATAAAATGAGTAGACGCCTGTCTTCAGCTGAGGCTGAGCCTCAGAGTTGTCATAATCCCCTGCTCAGGCTTCACCATGCCAGTAATAGAGCTACTGCACGGGTCTTTAAACTCCCTTTCAATGTCAGTCATGGTTTCACTGCTAGAGGGAGGAACGTGCTGACACTGTTATGATGTCGTTATGTTTCGCTGCCATGGCTACGAGTGGTGACCGTGCAAGATGGGCGAGATGGACACTGCCAGAATAAACTATCTGTCCCAACAACACAATACACCCATATAAACAGCAACTAAATGGACGATGCAGAGTGAGACAGACAGCGAGAATGTGCAACATACCCTAAACCCTTGTGAAGCACTAAAACAGCTCCATATTTAATTACCAAAATGATCCGAATGGGTTTGGAGAAATCAAGACTGTGATATTTTCAGACATAACCATCTGGATTGAGTGGTACTTTACAAGGACGGGTGTCTATAACCGATTTTACAGCTTGGTCTGAGAACTCGATCCATCAGCTCAATGCCAAATGGCTTTAATTGCAAATTTAAAAAAAAATTAAAAATGCTAATGTGATCCTGTTAAGGAAACAAGGGTTATTGATGTTGGCTCAGGTTCTGAAAAGACAGGAAATGCATTTGAGTAGCCTTAAGAACTTGTATAAATAGAGTAATATTCACAGCAATGTTTATCCATAAAATCCGATATGCAAACACCTGTTACTGAGGATATATTTGTGCTTTAATATACGAGTGTGAAGGACATCTGTCATCAGACCTGCGGCATTTTTGAGCTCCAACACCGCTGCAGAATCAAGAATGCATGTAGATACTAGCATAGCACCTGTCAGACTAGAGATAAACCCTATGACCTAGCACAGTGAAGACATTTTAAGGCATGCCATTCAGCGCAAAACAGGTGTAACACTCAACACTCATAGGTAGAGACTGATAGCCGTTTTTAAGGGTGGAACATGCGTGTGAACTCAGCGTGAAGTCTCAATGCCGCCCAAAGATGGCACAAGTTCGTGCTCGTCTTAGAAACATTCGACGTTCATATTTAATTATACTTAACACTAAGTGCTATAGTCAACTCCAAAATTATTAGCATCCTTTAAGAAAAATGATTGTATACATAGTTTTTCACTAAAACAATTGAAGAAAGTACATACCATTCTTTTAATAGCAGTTCTCATAAAACAATATTAAAAAGACGTGTGACAAAATATTCACATACATAATATTAGGATGAATGCAAACAAACTAAGTCCTAGAAAATAAACTTTATTTTCTCATATTCTGTAGTGTTACAAGCTGGAACTGAGATGGACTGGGATTTTAATAATTAAATTACATGACCTGTCCAACATTTGATGGTGCATTTTTCATTTTTGCCTTCATGGTCACCTTAAGTGACAATAGCACTGATTAGCTCATACAGAGACAAAACAATACATGATTCCAGATATAAAATCCACAATCAACTTATGAATTGTTAAACAAAGCAGCCCACAAAACCGTAAAACTGGAAGGATTGCAAGGATTACACATAGAAAGTCCTCTGATTCCTATGTGATTCTTCCAATATGAAGCCAATTACCCTGAAACTGAAGCAGCCCCACCGAAAGAGCTAAACTGTGTTCATTTAGCAAGCAGCCTCATGATTCACGTATCTGTGACGTTGGGCTAAAGGCGAATTTCCTCTTTAGTCCTGCATCATTACCTCATTACGAAGAATGGAACAGTTACAACAGTTTTGTTTCAGGCCATGAGAACAAACTCAGTGGAGGCTTGCAGGATGAATAGGGTTTTACATCGACTCTTGCTTGTTTCCCATTTAACCTGCCATGCTTTCACATTTCTGGACTAGTGTATTGGTGTGTTGCCATGGACACCACTTCGAAAGGACAGATGTTTTTAAAACACCATGTGTGCTCACCTCAGTGAATGTATTCAGGAATTTGTCCACATGTGGGACTATTATATATGACAGAAGCTCCTGATCTGTCATGTCCAGGCATGTTGTGTAGAAAACTGACCGTGTGTTGAGGCTAAAATAAGCTCCAGGATGAGAGAAGTAGGCAACAGGAAGTGGATAAAAATAAAAAAAATTAAAAAAAAAAAAGATTTAATGTGTCACAGTGCTGTACAAGAGAACAGATTTGACAACAAACTGTTTTATGCCTGGGCCAAAGCATAAGTTAAACAATCGTAACAGATGATAAAAATGATTTTTGTTAAGTAAAATAATGAAACTAAGATAAATCATGTCAGAACTTTTCCTACCTTCAGTGTCAAACTGCAAAGTAAACAAATAAAGTGAAAACAATCAAGAAAATTGTATAGGGAAAAATATAAAAATAAAAACTTGCAATAACCTAGTTGCATAAGTGTACACACCCCTAAACTAATACTTTGTTGAAGCACCTTTTAATTTTATTACACCACTCACTCTTTTGGGGTAAGAGTCTATCAGCATGGCACATCTTGACTTGGCAATATTTTCCCACTCTTTCTTGCCAAAACATTCTACATCCACCCGATTCTAAGGGCATCTCCTGTGCACAGTCTGTTTCAGGTCACCCCACAGATTTTTTTTTTTTTTTTTTTGGATTCAGGTCTGGGCTCTGACTAGGTCATTCAAAGGCATTGATCTTCTTTTGGTTAAGCCATTCCTTTGTTGATTTGGAGCATTGTTGGGTCATCGTCGTGCTGAAAGTTGAAATTCCTTTTTATCTTCGCCTTACTAGCAGACACCTAAATGTTTTACACTAAAATCGACTGGTATTTGATTGATTCCCTCTACCTTGATAAGACCCGCAGTTCTGGCTGAAGAAAAGCAGCCTTAAAGCATGATGCTGCCACCACCATGCCACACCGTGGGTACAGTGATCTTTTGGTGATGTGCGCTTTTTTGCACCAAACATATCTTTTGGAATTGTATAATTATTATGCCTTTTGGAAATGGTCTCATCAGACCATAACATGGTTTGGGGTGATTTAGTTGAGCTTGGATTTTTTTTTTTTTTTTTTTTGTGAGAAAAGGCTCCTGTCTAGCCACCCTTACCCCATAGTCCATATGAGAGATTGCTGTCACATGCAGAGTAATCAGTACATGTCAGATATTCGTGCAGCTCCTTTAATGTTGCCGTAGGTCTATAGGCAGCCTCCAAGGTTAAGTTTTTGTATTGTCCTTTTGTAAATTGTCTTGGTGATGTCACTGTGGTGCTCCATTTTCTCCACTTGTTGATGATGGCCTTCACAGTGTTCCATGGTACATCTTATGTTTTGGAAAAAATTTTTTACACCTCTCTCGTGATCGATTCCTTTCGACAGTGGAATCTGTCTGTACAGGCTTTGTCAGTTCTTTGGCTTCAGCAGTCAGATGAAACCAAGATGATCTGAAGAAAATCCTACAGGAACAGCTGGTCTTTATTTGGGGTTAATCTGAATAATTTCATTGATGACAGCTGTACGATAATTTCTTTTGAACATGAGATTGAATGTGATTGGTTCATTCTGCATACAGCCACATCCTCAATTATAAAAGGGTTTGCACACTTATGCAACAAGGTTATTGTAACTTTTTTTTTTTTAATTTTTCGCTAAAATGTTTCCGTTTCTAATTTTTCACTTAATTTGATCATTTCTGACATGATTTACCATTGTTTAATTTTTTTCATCACAAAAACTTGCCATTTTAACAGGGGTGTGGACTTTTTATATCCACTGTATCTTGCCCAACGCCACACACTTTCTGATACCAGTCTTTCACGCATTCCATCAAGATTGCGCTTCTACACAAGATATTCGTGATAATCCAGGACAATAACTGTTTAAGCCTCAAAACTGGCCTGATCAATGCAAATTTCCAACAAATTACCATACAAGAATACGCGTGTGCAGATATAGTCCCCATCCCAAATGGCACACTTGCAGGTTCACGGTCCTCACTTGGGCACAAGGTGTCGCATTTCTTATTTATGGCTTTAAAACAATGTTCACTTTGCACACTTACTGCGCCCTTTAACAAAGCCATCAAAATTGAACTCAGCAGTGGTCTCTTACTTAAAACACTTTGCAATGATTTGCAAGGACCGGTCACAGTGGATGAGTTTTCTTAAGAGCGAGGCAAAGCGGATACAGCAACGTTAGAGCCAACAACAGCAAAAAAAGATATGAAGAAAGGCCACGTTTATTAACAACATACTGTAGTAGCATACTGGATGCTTGAACACCACTGTGCAATGCGTTTAGCGTGTTCATTCATTCATCGGCAGTAAAAACTTTATCCTAGTCAGTGTCACAGTGGTTTAATCACTGATTTGTTTATAGTTCGCCCAATACAACTGGTTCATTTTATTAGAAAATATATTACGGCCAGGTGCAAACAGAAATAAGAAATGTGTGAGAACGTAGGATTGGTTAAACTTTCTGCAGGGGCACGTGGGATTGGTCAGAAGGAGCAGAAGTCCTTCGGATGCAGGATAAAAATTCCTGCACACACCTCTTACTAGTTATTAAACTTCCTGCGTAAGTAATAACTGTGCAGTTTTGTGACCCTCAGCTGGCATCACTGAACGGCGAGCCATCGTTAACCAACACAACTGGAATTTAATGAAGTTGTTTTAAGGGCCGCCCCAAAATGCTTGCTTTTACATCTCTGTGCCGGAATCGCTCACACACCATAGGCCTACATCTCAACTACATCACCAGCGTGTGGACATGGAGGAGGGCTGTAGGACTAGGGCTCCATTTGGGACATTTAGGACTTGGCTCATTCTCAAGGGAATGAGTGACATTTCTGCAAGTATAAGAATGAAACATTAAAGTAGGTAGATCATAATATAAGAAAATGTGCCATTGTAAAAACAACTAACATTAATGATAACATTACAACTAAACATATGGAAATTATTAAAAGGAAGGGGGGAAAAAAAACAAACACTGAATTTATGTTTAGAGCAACAGTCAACAGATATTTCAATCTGCGATAGACCGTACACAATATATAAGCTTTGGCATTCAATATGAATTAATAGTTGATAAAACCGTGTTATGATAAATAAAAAAACGTACAAATACAATTGTGCAATGCTACGAGATAAGTGATTAGCAAAATGTATTGAAATAAATGAAGTGCTAAATGAAACTGCAATGATAATTTCTCAAAAGATCTATCAGAATCCAGTCTGAAAAGCCTACACTCAGTGCTGGTTGCATAGGTGGACTGAGGCCTTTGTTGCTACATCTGAGATTGTAGTGCCAGTGGATTCATATTTTTATGATAGAGCTTATCTCTGGGAAGTTTTGCTAGAATTTTGCTAAGCCAAGTAAGTCATGGCACTTGTATTCCTATGCTAGCGGGGTGTTTGATCTGGAGCTGAGTCTTGGCTCCTCTATGCCTCTTCTCTTGCTTGTGTGCTTGCGTTTTCCGACGTAACCGAGTCCGTCCTCCGCTCTGGCGCCGTCTAGAGTTAAGGTAGTCTCTCCACTTCCTCTACTGACGAACACAAAAGGATTATGGGATGCCATTTCGAATCTCTCTTCTGCAGCCTTGCGAGCCACAGCCTTCTTTTTGGTCCGGGGCTGTGGAGAGGGTAATGGCTGAAGCAAAACACGCTGTGTGGAGGAGGAATGGCCAACGGTAGTGATGGGCACCCGTGCTGGTGTGGCAGTCCCCAGGCGTGCCAGAGCTACGGGGATCTCCTCCAGAGACTCTGCGGAATCAGAGTGGTACTCAGCCGGGGGGCCGGCAGCCTGCACAGGGGCCAGAGGGGGGAGGGTCACCCGCACAGGGAATGCTGGGAAAGGGAGGCGCTGGCTTAGGGATGAGGACAGAGTGGCGGCAGCTACGGAGGACTCTATGGATTGGGATGCACAAGGTCACAAAAAATGCACACAAACCACTGTACAAAAATATGGCACACTCGCACAATTAATGCTAACACATTGCTGAGGAATGTACTATTAACTAAAATAATGTGTGTTATATTAATAATTTGGCAGTGCAGGTTGTAATTAGTAATCCTCATGCAGTGGATCACCACATGACACTACAGCACTGAAGATAACACACACTGCTTACACTCAAACAAAGCAAACACGATTAGGAGTAACAGTGCATATGATTCACAAAGAACACAGCAACCATCGCAATGCAAACAGCCCACCATAACGAGCAAATAAAATTAAAAAAAAAAAAAAACCATAAAAGCAGTCTAAACAGCTACTATATGTAGCAGGTGTCAGGACGGATCAGTAACAGATACAGCACTATCACGATTTTCACTAAATTGCTCTAAAGCAAATACTACACTGGACAATCGTTAACTTTTTCGATAACCTAACACTACAGCTCCATAACTACTGATTTATGAGATTCAATATAAGGTGAACGCATAATATGTTCACCTTTCACCTTTAACGTCTTGAGAACACAGTTACTAGGAAACATGGAAATATAAAAATATGAACATAATGACCAAGGTTAACAATTTAGCTAGCAGGGAGCTGTTATGTCTTTTATAGACAACATGAGAGTGGTGGTGGCAACGAGATAAAACCATGAGGAACGTCAACATTTCCTTAAGTCCTGCATGATTAAAAATTGCAATGTAATTACAATTAACACTGACTACTAACCAAACTTCAATTTTTCTGTAATTACAGTAATCATGAACTATAACGCAAACTGGAATATGGCCGGGTGTTCAGTGTGTTTATGAAAAGGTGCCATATGAATGGCCCACTCTTGTGATATTTTCTACTTCAGAAGTCAAAGTTGTGACGCAATGCTGACATTTCACAATGCTTATACACAGTCTTTTCTTAGTAAGTTACAATCATGAGGGAAATGTTGATATTTCCTGCAGTTTACTCTCAATTTCACTGTCACAGCCTTTACTTGGAACACGAACACAATTAAAACATGGTTGGAACTTAAAAAAAATAATAATAATCACTTGCAGAATATTAAACTTAATTTTAGTTGAAATGTGACTATGGAGTAAAGACTATTAGCCATACCAGGTAATATAAAATGCAATATAAAACATTGCATTAAGTAGTGTATTAAGTATACATCAGTGTGTTTAAAATGCTATAATTCTCCCTAATACTGTATGTATATGACAGTTTGGTGTTAGACCTTGGAAAAACAAACCAGGCATTAGGAGGCCACACTGATGACGGAATTATGGGTAAATAGGTTATCAGACTAAGTCAAATTATGTCCCTGTGGTGTTAGTTCGTTCAATTTATCAACTAAACATGATGGCTGATTGTGTGTGTGTGTGTGTGTGTTTGTGTGTTACCTTGCTCAGCTGAATGATGTGCCAGGCCTCTACTCGTGCTCATCTCTGTGCCTCGGTCATTGATCACTTCTGCTGGTATTTTACGCACTTTCTTCTTTTTCTTCTAAAAAAAAAAACAAAACGATAAACCAAGGAAGAACGTTAATTAAACATGGATTAAAAATACAACAGGGATCAGAAGTGTATTTTACTGTTCAATAAACACTTCAACCCAATATATGGGTATAACCACCACAGAGCGTGTGTGTAATGAGTTTACAGATCGCAAACAAGATCTATTTCCACTGTTAGTCATAGCTCCAGAACTGGATGAATTGTGCATGAGATTGTATCTCAGTTTGCTTATATCTAACCAGTATCTTGAGACCGGGTGAGGTGAGGTTTAGAGTGTATTAGAGATTTCCATGTCATTTAAAATTCCATTCAAATTTGATTTACCTTATATGTAGTATTTGAAAGCATTTTGTAAACCACAAAATGGGGAAAATGTCACTTTCTTAAGCATAGAAAACTACAAGGAGGTGCTACCAAAGCCCCTACAAATCCGTTAGACTGAGTCCCAAATGGCTTTCTATTCACTATACAGTATATGCTCACTACACAGGGAATAACAAAATACATACAGGTGCACTTTACAGTAAATTAGAAGCCCTTTGAGATTCAACCTTCAATAAGTGCCTGCTCTAAATTAATTAACAGATTATATACAGTGAGGGAAAAAAAGTATTTGATCCCCTGCGTTTGCCCACTGACAAAGAAATGATCAGTCTATAATTTTAATGGTAGGTGTATTTTAACAGTGAGAGACAGAATAACAATTAAAAAAAATCCAGAAAAACACATTTCAAAAAAGTTATTAATTGATTTGCATTTTAATGAGTGAAATAAGTATTTGATCCCCTATCAATCAGCAAGATTTCTGGCTCCCAGGTGTCTTTTACACAGGTAATGAGCTGAAATTAGGAGCACTCCCTTTAATCTCAGTTTGTTACCTGTATAAAAGACACCTGTCCCAGTTTGTTACCTGTATAAAAGACACCTGTCCACAGAAGCAATCAATCAATCAGATTTCAAACTCTCCACCATGGCCAAGACCAAAGATCTGTCAGGGACAAGACTGTAGACTTACACAAGGCTGGAATGGGCTACAAGACCATCGCCAAGCAGCTTGGTAAGAAGGTTACAACAGTTGGTGCAATTATTCGCAAATGGAAGAAACACAAAATAACTGTCAGTCTTCCTCGGTCTGGGGCCCCATGCAAGATCTCACCTCGTGGAGTTTCAATGATCATGAGAACGGTGAGGAATCAGCCCAGAACTACACAGGAGGATCTTGTTAAAGATCTCAAGGCGGCTGGGACCATAGTCACCAAGAAAACAATTGGTAACACACTACGCCATGAAGGACTGAAATCCTGAAGCGCCCGCAAGGTCCCCCTGCTCAAGAAAGCACATGTACAGGCCCGCCTGAAGTTTGCCTGAATGATTCAGCGGAGAACTGGGTGAAAGTGTTGTGGTCAGATGAGACCAAAATCGAGCTCTTTGGCATCAACTCAACTCGCCGTGTTTGGAGGAGGAGGAATGCTGCCTATGACCCCAAGAACACCATCCCCACCGTCAAACATGGAGGTGGAAACATTAGGCTTTGTGGGTGTTTTTCTGCTAAGGGGACAGAACAACTGCACCGCATCAAAAGGACGATGGATGGGGCCATGTACCGTCAAATCTTGGGTGAGAACCTCCTTCCCTCAGCCAGGGCATTGAAAATAGGTTGTGGATGGGTATTCCAGAATGACAATGATCCAAAACACACAGCCAAAGCAACAAAGGAGTGGCTCAAGAAAAAGCACATTAAAGCCCTGGAGTGGCCTAGCCTGTCTCCAGACCTTAATTCCATAGAAAATCTGTGGAGGGAGCTGAAAGTTCGAGTTGCCAAACGTCAGCCTCGAGACCTTAATGACTTGGAGAGGATCTGCAAAGAGGAGTGGGACAAAATCCCTCCTGAGATGTGCGCAAACCTGGTGGCCAACTACAAGAAACGTCTGACCTCTGTGATTGCCAACAAGGGTTTTGCCACCAAGTACTAAGTCGAAGGGGTCAAATACTTATTTCCCTCATTAAAATGCAAATCAATTTATAACTTTTTTGAAATGCGTTTTTCTGGATTTTTTTGTTGTTATTCTGTCTCTCACTGTTAAAATACACCTACCATTAAAATCATAGACTGATCATTTCTTTGTCAGTGGGCAAACGTACAAAATCAGCAGGGGATCAAATACTTTTTTTCCCCCACTGTATGTATATCATTTAATAAAAATGTTTAGGATACATGTTGTTCAGTTCAGTTGACTTTCACTACATGACAGCTGAACATGGGGATCTTACAAGGATCTATACAAGACAAGACTTTTTTTTTTGGCCTTTAAATTCATTTTGAAATTATTACTGAACAATTTTAGTACTCAATGTCTTGTCATTTTTGCCTATTTTGAATATATACTGTAATATTATGAAAATTTGACTAATATTTGAACAGTAACACTCGTTCTGAATGTTTGGGGACCCCTGATGGACCACATCATTGCTCTCTTCTAACATCCACACTGAAAGAGCAAAAATGTGCACTATCTGGGTTCCCTAAGGAGTAGTGTACATGACACTGCTATAGTGTGTGTGTGTGTGTGTGTGTGTGTGTGTGTGTATCGAACCTGAGTGTTTTTAGAAGGACATAGTGCTGGTTTCTGCTCCGTGGACACAGTAGGGAGTAGCTCCTCATCAGCCATTCTTTCTAGCGAGCTTCTGATCCTGCCGTTACCATACAACCTTTATACGAAGAGGCAGCATCGGATTAGTACAGCACATAACTGCATGAATTAAACCAGTATATTCAGTTTCGTCACAAACCTTTGTTAAGTGGCTTTTTCATATTGTGTTTAATAAAAGCATGACAGGATAAGATAAAAGATTACCAAACTGACTTTAATTCCCACTCAATCATTACAGCTATCCATCACAAATGATAGCAACAGTGTTGACAGTTTCTGAGCTCCTGGCTAAAACATTCCACTGTGAACAACAGCATTGGGGGGCACCAACAGGTCAAATACACACACACACACACACACACAGACCTTTATTTGCGCATATCACTACACACTTCATGTCCTTTGCAGTTGCCAAGTGATCGAATCTTATTAGCGATTCGTATTAGATGATAAAGCTATCCCTTTCTCACCATCTCTTGATTTACACTACCAGTTAAACAGGGACTTTAAGATCACCAACATGTTTAAACATGTTAATGATTCCTGGTAAGAGGAACGAATTGCAACAAGAACTTTTTTTATTACAAAGCCCAAGGTAGAATTTAAACTGAACTGGCAGTTGAACAGTGTGTAACTCATTACTGCTGCCTAACTGTTCTGACCTTTTACATTTAATGAAAGCGACAGCTGAGATCAGTGACAGCGCTCGGAATGTTTTTCTTCTTCTTCTTCTTCTCCTTCTCCATTTCAATTTGCTAAGTGCCATTAAAGTCATGGGAAAGCGAACTGAATTCACAGTTTGTTTGTGTATTTTTTAAATGCTCACCATGACAACACAGTGAATGCCTACTATTAAGTGACATTCAGTTTCATTCTTATGAAACAGGCACACAGCAGCTTCAACACGTGGTTACCGAACGGCAGATTGAGTCGCAGTACGAACTTAAGAGCTTTGCCACACTTTGAAAACGTCCCATTGGGCTAATAAAATAAATAAACCGGCGCTAAATACATGGGGCTTAGAGAGCCTTGGATGTGATATAAATTAAGAGCACAGACGCCACAACCAACTTAAATGTTTTCCTTTTTTCCTATCCTGGCAAAACCGACAACTGGCACGGACGTAAAGTTAAAAAGCCAGTCACCATGACAATTTAGTTTCTGACTCATATCGACAAGTTTTCACTGGCTAATAAACTGCATTTATTCCTCTTCTACCGAATCTCAGTGTTCTAGTGCAGGGCCTGACTTGCTCGATACAATAAATTAACATTTTACTGTAATGTTTTATGAGTAATTGTAAAAAATTTAAAATAAATAAAAAACACCAATAAGCAGTAATTCTTTCAGCAGGCTAGATGATTTGAGCCAACTATGCTGAATTTAATGGATTTAAGAATACATAGTCAGCGGCTGAGCATTGGTGCCTTGTGGAAATGTTATGGCACCCACAGCATGTACATGTACATGCTTTTCAAAGCAATAACATGTAGAACGTGATCATACAACAAAGACAATAAAGAAGTGCCTCAGAACCTGTTGCCACAGCTATTAATACATATGTAACTGTATAATAATATTGTATAATGATTGTTCTTATGCTTGCAGAATTAACAGCACAATTGTAAGCACTGAATTTAAAATAGTTGCTAAACCTCTTTAAAAAAAAACAAATCACGAATTAAACTGTAATCAGAATTTCCTCCCTGACGCTTTCTACGGGTCGTTTTAAGATGAATTTTGGCTGACTTGTATCGGTACACATAAGCAATATGCGTTCTGTCATCTTACTCAGGATTTCCATGTGAGCTCCTGGTGGCAGGATCCTCTACCTCCATCTCGGGATTGGTGTAGCCTAGAGTACCTGAGTAGCTCACGTCCTAAAAGTACAGAAAGTAAAAGAGAATCAATATATTTCTCAGAGAATGTAAATCATATTAGAAATTCATCTTCAGTAAGCACTTTATCTTGGTCAGATCCATCTTGCGGATCCAGAGCCTATCCCAGGGATGATGGACACGAGGCAGGAATAGACACTGGGTGGGGTGGCAGCTCATCAAAGAGCACCATGCACATTCATTCAAACCTAGGGGCAATTTAGTGTAGCCAATCCACCTCCTAGCACATACCAGCCACTACAGTCCAAGATGGTAGAGCTTTCTAAAGCGGCACCATCTGCACCATTTTCATAGAGGCTTTACCACCAGGACGTATCTGCAGGACAGGAAGCAAACATGTGTGAAGCTCATGACAAATCCATGTAAATGGACTTTTATGCACCTGTAAAAGAACCTGCAAACAGTGCTTTTAAACAGTGGCACAATGAGATTTTTGGAACAAGACAGATTCACTGGACTAAAAATAAAAGTTCACATTATAGTTTCAAAAAGATTTTAGTCTGGGTTATACTGGTTAACCATTTCAGATCCAACAAATTCAGCCAGCAAAGCCAAAAGCAGCAGCTAATGAGGGGGGCAAATTAGAAATGTTGTCTTCTACTTTGACCTTCATCTATACTTTAGTTATACTGAAATTATAGCGCCCCAGTGAGGTGGAAAACTGTCATTGCATGAGCTCTTCCACAAGAGCCTATAAACTACATTTCTATTTCAAAAATTCCATCCAGAAATCACAAGAAAGATCAGTTGCCCATTTCATCTTCAACTAGGTCACTGTTTATCAAAATTTGCATGAATGTGCGTCACTATTTATTGTGAAAGACAAAACTTTACCCACTTGGTACCCAATTCTACATTCACAGTAACAGTGAAGACTGTTTATTGTGGGTAAGCCACAGAACATAGGAAGCATGCATTTTGGCATGATAGAGAGCCATATGGACCTGTGGGTGTGGGTGTCCACATGGTCTGTTGCACCACTGAGCTAAGCCTAACAACATCACACACCATGCCACCTGGATAAAGCGCAGGATACAGAACCTACTAGCCACGATGGTGAAAGGTGATCAAAAATCTTTGAATCTCAAGGTCCTATGGGAAATGTAGGGTTTATATGCATTGCCATGCTTGTTGCCAGTGTATACATACATTGTGTGTCTGTGAGGCGGCGGGGGTTAACCCTAACCCTAAACCATCCACTTTTCTGCAGTGAATAAGCTAACAAATTTCTCCACACGATCTACTCCACTGGAAACTTGCCAGTTGTCACACCGTCCTTCAAACATAGCTGCCCTCTAAAACAGGAAGTGACCCAACAGTGTGGATGCTCATTTCCCACGGCTTTGCAAGACTTCAAAGTGGCATCCAAGTGAGATTTTCACTGACGGCTAGCGGAAAACAGATTACATGCTGGAGTGAATCAGCCATGACAATTCAAAACAACCTGGTTGCCATGGACTAAACTGCATCCATGTGTAAACATTATAGTTTATACAGCATGCAATATTTATTATATATTTGCAACCTAATGAACAGCATCCTGTATTAGTTTCATTGGCATTAGTTTCATTCAGATGAATGATTTAAATGACTAAACTAATAAAAACATCCTGTAATGAGAGCAGTCCACAAACCTGGCATGGCTAAGTTTACATACAGGAGCCTCAGATCACAACCAGGGAAGACTTCATCTGGACATGTGCGTGCAAACAGGCCTTGAATATCTAAACATCACACTTGGATGTCATTCGAGACCCGTGTGTTTGTATGTTCACCTTGATGAGGTTCATCTTGGGAACTCCAGGCTCGTTCCCTGAAGGGCCTCTGCTAGTGTCTCTTGCCTCCTGTCGATGTCTCTGTCGAACGATGTACTCATATGTACTCAGCCTGTTCCACACTGAGAGAAGAGAGATGAGGAGAGATCAGTATCACACCATCACTGTAAGCAAACAGTAGGAGATTAGTGATGAATTATGAATTCGCGTGGTGGTCTCTGGAAAACCCGTCAGATGTCACTGTGGCAAAATGACAAACGAGTAGAACTCGACGCAGTGTACACTGGGAAGTCTAGTCATTGTCATCACTAATTTGTATGCCTGAAATAGCCTGAAATTATTCTCCAAACAGGAAGGAAGTTCTCAAAGAAAAACTATTTCAGACTATTTCCCTGTTTGGATCCATTTCAAAATCTAATCAGTTCGTCTGCTGGTTAAAATGATAATTCCATATAAATATTCAACTTTTCATTCTTGAGATATAAGCAGCTGAATTGATGTTAAAATTTTGTACTTAAACATCAACACTGTATTACATTTTTAGACATTAAATAAAGTATTGAAAAGTCTTCAACAATGGTGATATATTATTTCTGTCTTATCACCCACATCTACTCACAATATACTTTTCGGAGATATTGTGGTATCAAAATATCATTGTATAGAATTTGTAATTTTTATACGACATTTACAGTGCAAGCAGCTGATTTGAGTCTTTAATTTATAAAAGGGTAACATTTACATCATTCTTTCCAGTGTTCATTTATCAAAATTCATTTATTTTTTTATAAATACATTTTTTAAATCATTTGAAGTACTTTTGCTTTTTTTTAACTCAGCTTTTTAGTTTTTAAATGAAACACTAGTGGGGTTTTTTCTATGAATTTATATACGCAAGTACCAATGATGCCCACAATCCAGCCAGCCATATTTAAGAGCCTGCAAAAAGTGTAAAATATCCACAAAAGCGAGGCATGACACACACACACACACACACACACACACACACACACACACTTACTACCCATCTGTAGTTGTACCATTATACATCCTTCCAGTAATCTACAGAATAAAAACGTCAATCACGAACAGCACTCAGCAGGACCCCCTCAATATTTCCTCCTTTATAATTATTTTATTTTACTTATTAATCAGGGTTTGTTGTTGTTATTATTTTACTTTTAATCAGGACTCGGTCTTTTGCCTCACATTAATGCAGAGTAGCTTAATGGAGCACTCTAAAGCTAAATGTATTATTAAAATTATTATTATAATTAGTACTGTCATGACTAAAGAGAATCATCTCCATTTTAGCAGTGTGGTTCTGGCCTGTATTGTGCCTCACCATGAGCAATTAACCAGCAGGCAGCCTTGGAAACACTGTCTAAATATAAAACTGGTGAATCATCGGGTTTAAGCAGCATCACTGACTGCAGTGCTGATCTAAAGAGAATGATCGTGACTGAGCGAACGCTTGTTTTTCAAGTCAGCGTGAACATATTAACAACGTAACATATTCTCAAGCATCACACTAGAGCAATGTTTTTATTGCTGCTGTTTTCAATTAACACAACCTCTTCGTGCTCTAGCTAGCAATTAGCGTAAAGACATAATATTAGTATTGTTTACACCACAGCGCTGGTGAATTCTCAATTGTGATTGGCAGAAGGTGTTGATTATTTTTCTAACACAGCAGCTCTTACAATAGTTACAAAATCCCAGCTTTAGATGAACGCACTCATTCTAATGCGTTATTATTTCTATAGGAACAACTTATTCACAGGGGCCTTTATCTACGACTAATAGTAAACAGGTTTTAAAAAAACAATGTTATTTAACAAGGAAAAATGTATGATCGTTGATATGGTGAAGGGTTCTGTAAGATGATGTTTATTTAACATTTCTAGAAGGAGTCTCCAGCGTTAGTGCTTTGTAACAACCAGAGGTAAAGCTGTAACATTTTCCACCAAAGGAGTGTCTTTGGGAAGGAAGTGTTCGTGCTTTACAGTTTCTCGGTAACAAACTGCATTTCTTATTAACTTACAAAGCAAGTGAGGGAATAACTGTTATAACGTAAGCGGTGAACAGGAACTAACTTGTCTCGCAGACATTCCACGAAGCCATGCAGAGTAGCAGGAACATGTGTAAAGACTACATCGTGTGCACTCACTGAGGTAGATGTGGAAGCAGAGTAAATGGCCGAGCAGTAATGAGGAAAGAAGCCCCATCGTGATAGTTACTCCTGCCAGTGCAGGGATGGCTGGACCTGCTGTAGATACAGGAGCCACCGGCAAGAACACAAACCACACCACAGATTCATTCTTCACTGAAGGTAGGAGGCATGAAAAAGAAAGCAGAGAGAAATATGAGTCAGATAAACCTGGATTAGTTTATCTGATTTTGGCGGTTACCAGTCGGGTAGATCATATTATACCCTTTATGGAATTAAAGCTGTTTTAAAGATCAGATTACATGAAATCCAATAAGGATGAATAATAAAGGTTTTTGCCAAATAATAGGATTATTCAGCACATACTGTTAATCTGATGTTTACTGCACAAGAACACAAATATAATCAAAAAGAGGGGGAAATGTTTGTCTCCATCGTTCAATTAAACCAGAAACAGCTAGAAGAATAGCGTTATGTGCAATCTGCAAAAAAAATTAACAATTAAATAAAACATTATCATCTCTATCATTCAGAGATGACCTGTAATGTGAGCAACCTGTAAACATGAGTCCATGCTTTCAATCAACGAACAAGAAATAAATAACATGATGGAATTAAATATAGTATATTCTTGTGTTGTACAAGTAAAGTATTTATCAGCACTGTATTTTTCTTTAAATGGCAATGCTACCACTTTGCTAATGGAAAATCAATTTTGTTGTAGTTAAATAGTAAAGGTAGGCTATTATCAGATTATTTAAGTGCATGTAAACAAATTGACTGAATCACCGCCAAAGGTTTTTTTGTTGTTGTTGTTGTCGTCAGATCAGAGCACATCAGTGCACCCTACCTTGCTGGAAGTGTTTATCAGATCGCAGCTTCGATGGATCCAAAAAGAACTCGATGAAAACGTATGTGGCGATGATCACAATTAAAAATATGCCCAGCAGAGCGGATACGACACTGTTCAGGAAAACCCTGCAATGGAGAAAGGATGTGGAAAGATGTGAAAACTGACAACAACAACAACAACAACAACAAGAACTGTAGAACAATATACTGACACTAGATCTTGTTATAGAGCTACATGATTCTGACACGAGGAATAAAACATGCTGTTATAGGAATCTATTCACTGATGGGGTGGTGTAATGGAGCCTGATGTAAAGTCAGTCCCGTACAGGATTTTTGTGATCGCTGCGGCCAAAAATGCTTGATTTTTATTTCGCTTTTTTTCAAAATTTGCGATGCAACTTGCAGAGATTTTTGTGCTTTTTTTCCCCCCTGAAAACTACATGAATTGGCAAAATTGCAATTGCACGAAACTGTTTTGCGTGGTATTTCGCAGTGATGTTTGTTGGTAAATGAGACCTTTTTAGCTGTAGTCGTGTTCGATGCATGCGAATCGAAGAGGGCTTTGGCTGAATGTGTTGTGTGACGTCACATGACGTGTCTTGGCCCAAATTTGCGGAAAATCTTAGGTAATTTTGAAAAATTGCAAGGTCCTGCGAATATTGTGGCGCTTGCTTGATTTTGCGTTAATTTCTGCGCTCGCAAAATTGTGAAATCCTGGAGGGACTCACTGAAACCACCCCAAAGTTGATTATTTTACTAAACTAGGTAGTTTGCAGGGTTTAGTTAGATTTAATAAAATTCTGGAAGAAATGCAGTAATTTCAGTCTTGGGCATGTACATGTTTTTTTTTTTTTCTTTTTGGAAGTGCCATTCTGAATGTGCTCCAGGTTAACAAGACCCTGATTTTGGCTTTGCTTGACAGAAATGTGATTCTCAGTGCTGTCCTGTAGCAAAACTGAAAAGTGCCAAGCTAACAAGGCATCATGGGAAGCCATCTGTTCTGTCCTGCTTTAAACAATCACAACATATTGCGTATTCATTATTCAGAAGGTCTCACCAATAGTTTCTGCTGCCCACACAGTTGTTGAGCCATCTGCAGTGGTGATCGAAACTGGCCACACACTTATTACAGGCACTGCAGTGTTTGGATTTCGGCCCTCTGAAAACAACAGGGAAACACCACGGTTAATTCCTGACAATAAAACAGACTCGAGATGAAGCTCTTAGCAGGGCTGAGTAGGGATGTGAAGCCTGCTGGCTGCCCACAGCTTACACCATATGCTCATGCACTATTCCTTCCTTTCTGTGTGTAATTACAGTTCAGCGATCACGTAGGAGTGCGATCAAACCCTCATCTAGCATCTTTATAGCGGGTTTAATTTGCTGAATTGACTGCTCGATTAACAAAACAATTTAAACAATATCTCTTAATGCTTCACTGCTTCAGGCAGGCCAAGAAACGTTCCCTCCACCCTCTAGCCATACTTACACATCCACCTCACAGAGGTAACAGTGGCAGTTCTCGATGACGTGTGCGTGTTTTGTGCGGTCGAACGCAGGCAGTGGTCCCTTGTAGCTCTTTGCCCTGACGTTATAGTCCGCAGGGTCGATGGAGACGGCGGCCAGGTGCACGAGCAGGTGACAAACGAACGTAATGCCCGTACACTGAACACCAGGTTAAAGTCAAGTAACCGTAGAAGAGTGTAAATCTGAATTAAATTTTTAATAAATTCCGTTCAGGAAAAATAACACATACTGTAAAAGAGGCCTAAGTTAGAAAAAACAACAAAGTAACGGAAATCTGAAACAAAGTGTCAATCATCGGAAACTTGCGTGTGAAATTGCGATTTTGTCTACACAGCATGACATCTGATTTATTTCTTAAATATGACTTTTTCAGAGAGAGAGAGAGAGAGAGAGAGAGAGAGAGAGAGACCAAATTGACCAAAGCGACCAAATGCAATTTAGAGTGAATTCCTACTTTGTGTTTCTTTTGTGCTAATATTGAGAAAGAAATAAAAGCACCTCACAAAACACGCACATCGTAACTATAATAACATTCTTACAAAGCTTAACTAGTATCATCTGAATAACTACTCTAAGCTTTCTATCTAGATGAGGAGATTGTTTCCTCTTTCGAGACAAAAAAGTTAAGAAAATGAGCTGCTTCATCATCGCTTTGTCTTCCATGTTTGTTTTTCTTCGCTAGCCCTCAGCTTGTAGCCTGATTTGTTGGGAGCTTCAGGTTTGGAAGCTCGACTGTAACCGAAAAAAAAAAAAAAACCCAGACTTTTTAAAAACAAACGTATTCCGTCCATTCAGCAACACTGTGCAGAAAAGTGAAGGTTAGTTAGCCAACGACACAGATTTCACCACTGTTTAAGGTTTAAAATAAGGACAATGTCCAGGCTCACTGTGAATGCCGACCAAAAAAAAAAAAATGAAGAGATTGTAAAGTACCATGGTTGTCACTGCCGTCATGCTGAAAGTGATTTCATGTTGAAAACTGCTCAAATCAGATCCGAGTTTCCTGTGTGAACGCAGCCTATATGCACTATTCAGGATCAATTTCCCAACTCTACATTTTAACTCACGTGTCCAACTTCATCACAAAGGATACGATATAGCCAGCCGGGATCCAGTGTGATGGCAGCAGAGGGATGAAAACTCCAAAGCCTGTGACTGCAAAGTAAAGGTAGAGAAGCCACGCCAACAGCTGGAAGGGGTGAGGAGGCCAGCTCCACCCATTCGTTCTGGAACACAGGGGTACGTCGGCTCGTCTGGGCACGCCATCGCTCACAGGCACCGTGCGGTTCGGGTTCCTGCTGCACAGGTCCATGAGAGAATGGACCCGGGTTCTCCTGTCTCTGAGGCACTGCAGCAATAAGCACGAGCACAAACCTAATTAATTCAGACTCAAACACACTCTACCATGTTTTTTAGCTAAGCCATTGAAGCAATTACAGCACTCTGGCTGCATTATGAAGCCCAATTTTTGGACAGGACCCGCTGAGCACAAAAACGATGCTACATGCAATACTCTCCGGATGAGTCCTAAACAACAAAAACTTAAAAGCTTAGAAGTGTGATGCACTCAATCCCAAATACACGATACCACAAATATTAAATAAATCAAAGTGTATACTTTTGGGGGAAAAAAAAAATCAAAAAATCAATTTCAATAATATAGAAAAAGAATATAAGCTTTAAATGTGTACTATTATGACAGTTATGATTTTATGACACTCACCTATTTTCGCTTATTCACTAGTGGCTGTCCATCAAAGTGTCAGTAAATTATTCCACCTCATTTCAGTCCTCGGCATCTTCGACCGTTAACAGCGATTCCAGTCTGTCCATGTCCATCGCCGGGCTCTTTACCTTCTCCATTGAGGTTTTGGGTTTTTTTCTTCCTGAAGTAACGATTGCTGACCAGCACCGTCTCCATGCTCAGAAGTTACACAGGCATGTCATGAACACGCACCATGCTCAGCTGGGAGAACTGTATATAACAAGACACTAATTATCATTCATATTACACGGTAACATGAACTATCGATCAAATATTTATCATTTACATATTTAACACTGACTACGTTTTCCACCGTGGGAGAGTCTTCAGGATAGATGATTTCTCTGTGACATGTTTATAGTTTTGCTAATGCAAGTCATAACTGGAGCTAACTCGTTTCACGAAGGTCCCACAACATTAACTATAAACTAATACAGTATGATACGTTGTTCTTGATTTTAAAACATCATCGGCAAATAATCAGACAAAAGCAGTCCTTTAATGACGTTTGTTTGTATACTCAGTGTTCATTTATGAAAGAATTTGTTTTAAAGACAACTATTAATACATTTAATTTCGTCTCCTTCGGCACCCCAGACACATTCAGTTTAAAAGCAAATAGGTGTGTTTAACTTCACGTAAGTCTAGAAAGGTCGATTGTCACCCGCCTTGCTACAATGTATGTGGCAGAAAGATCGAGATCATTTGATCTGGATGTGTATACTTAATCTCTACCGCACATGCCGAGCAAAACATGCCCAAAATGGCCTTTATTATCCCATTCCCTTCACTACAGAATGCATTTTTTTTTTTAATAATGTTTGTTTGGATAAAAAATAGTTTAGAAAAGTGTAAGGCTTTTCCTTACCTCTAATATATAAACTGACATATCCATAAATACATGTCAGTAGCATTTATCAAACAGGTAATAACAGGTAGTGTGGTAATACATTTATACATGTAATGTATACATGTTCAAAGAATGTATTACTAAAAGAATAGGAAACTCTTCACAGATGTGTTGTATTACAAATGTATGCCTTCCTGGTAACAAAACTTCTAAGTTTATATTCTTTCTTTTCTTTTTCTTTTTTTTTAACAATCAAGATATTTCAAAATAATGTTTCTTGGATTAGTGCATTATTGCATTTCCAAAAAACAATAATAATAATAATAATAATAATAATAATAATAATAATAATAATAATAATACAACCAGAAATTAACAACAACAACAACAACAACGAAATTTTACAGTCTCCTGACTGTCGTTTTATATGCTCGAGTGCAATGTTTTGTTTGTTGTTGTAAACAGTGAAATGTAAATATTTAGCATGGAAAAATTAGAAAATTACTGGAAACTAAATTTGAGGTCAGCATCCATATGACTATAGCAACTAAATTGGCATGAAATGAACTAGTTGCAGGTTTATTATTTTATTTATCAATTTATGATGATGATTATGATTGTTATTATTATTATTATTATTATTATTATTATTATGTTTGCACAGAGCATCACAATAAATAAACTGCATAAACGCAAACTCCAGTGCTCACAGCTCAGCTCTGCAGTTCAGCTCGCAGCATTCAAGCTTTAATAAAGGATCAAAACAGTAAAGTAAAACGAAAATGTCTTCTCCAAAAAGATAACGGGTTTGAACAGAAAACCAGACAGATACCTGACTCCGCTTCACATTGCAGCTGACGGCAGATAAAGCAGCCGTTATTATTACAGGAGGGAACTGAAACCCTAACAATTCACAGCGGCAGCTAATATCAACAAACTTGACGCTAATGCAAACATTTATAGCTTTCCCTCCCAACTAAACTCCTATTTTACCCGCTCGACAGCTGAAAACACATCCACTCCAACACAAATAATCTGGACAGGAATAATTGGCGTGAATGGGATGTGAGGGGGCTACTGTATTGACGTACTTCCGGGAAGATCAGGCGCGCGCGTGGGTTTCAAAATAAAAGTATGTTTTCTATGCTAGCCAGCGATGCATCGATTTGCTTTATCATTTAAACCAACTAACTAACTAACTAAGCTTTTCAGATTAAGATGTATAGTGCTACCCAGTGTTTTGGTGGTTTATTAGGAAAGATAAGTTCATTTAAAGACAGAAAGAAAAGCTAAAGTGATCAACTTAGTGTTATAATGTTAATAAAATCTCCTCTCGTGCAGTTTAGTGTTAAAAGAACAAAATAATCTTTGTTCATTTGATTTAACTCAGAGATTTACTACAGTCATTTTTTTAAGGGAATACCACAGCATTGTTGAATTCTTGAATCTGAATAGTCAGAAGACATGGTTTTCTATAAAAGCAGCTCTGACAGCGGTGGGTGAAAATCAAAATCACAGGTTTATATTAATGCGCTCGTTCTAATACACTATATGGCCAAATGTATGCGGACACCTGACCATCACACCCATGTGGTTCTTTCCCAAATAGTTGTCACAAAGTTGGAGGCACACAATTGTACAGAACGACTTTGTATGCTGTAGAGTTACAGTTTCCCTTCACTATAACTAAGAAACCAAAACCTGTTCCAGCATGACAATGCCCCTGTGCACAAAGTGAGGAGTGGAATAATAATAATAATAATAATAATAAGTTTTATTTATATAGCGCCTTTCCATAGCTCGAGGACACTTTACAATCAGAAACACACAGCAATTTAACATACAGACAAATAAATTCCAGAAAGTCAAGCAACAGAAGTAAGGACACTTTACAATCAGGAACACACAACAATTGAATATATAGACAAAGAAATTCCAGAAGGTCAGGCATCAGAAGTAGAGAGATAGTGTTGGGAGAAGAGAAATAATTTTAACTGTGATTTAAACAAGGAAATGGAGGATATGTTCTGGAGATTTTGGGGGAGTGAGTTCCATAACTTAGGGGCAGCTACGCTGAAGGATCGGCCGCCGGCAGTGGAGAGACTCGAGTGTCCTGCACAGTGCCCTGACCTCAACCCCACTGAACACCTTTGGGATGAATTGAAACACTGACTGAACCCAAGGCCTCCTCACCCTACATCAGTGCCTGAACTCACTAATGCCCTTGCGGCTGAATGAACACAAATCCCCACAGCCACGCTCCCAAATCTAGTGGAAAGCCTTCCCAGAAGAGTCGAGGTTATTGTAACAGCAAATAGCACATGGGTGTGATTGTCAGGTGTCCACAAATTTTTGTCCATATAGTGGACATTATTTTTTATATATTAACAGCTTATTCACAGGGACTTATATGACAGCACTTTACATAATCTAAGGCTTTATTTATAAACAGACACGCTGTTATTTAACAGAAACATATATATATATATATATATATATATATATATATATATATATATATATATATATATATATATATATATATATATAATTATTATATATTTAAGAAACATATATATCATTGTTGGTATGGAGAAGTTTTCTTTAAGAAATGTTTATGGAAGAAGTCTCCTTCCATAGTTTTTAGTGCTTTGACTAAGAGTCAAACTTTTCCACCATGGGAAAGTCTTCAGGACAGGACTTGCATTATCCAGTCACACCACCCCAATGTTGATTATTTTTCTATAACAGAATTCCCTCAATTGTTCCTCACTTAACATTCCATGCCAGTGTGGTCAGAACCAAACTGAAGCAAATGCCATCATTACCATCACCTGTAAAATAGTTACATTTAGTGCTTTGCCCCCACAGCTGTATTACATGTGTGAGCCCAGCAGATAGCAGCAGAGTGATGTTCATCCACCTAACCACACCAACACAGGGAAGTGGTGGCTTTGTGGTTAAGGCATTGGGCTGCTGTTTGGGAAGGTTGTGAATTCAAATCCAACACCACCAAACTATCATACTTGGGCCCTTGAACAAGACCCTTAACCCTCAAATACTCAGTTGTGTCTTGTCTCATGTTTAAGTCACTTTGGATAAAAGCATCAGCTAAATTAACTGAATGCAATGCATGTACATAATATACAATAATTATGCCAAAGACTTGGAATGTGGAAACTGAGATTCAAGGCACACAAGATGACATTTTCTGCTACATTATACGGCCAAAATATGTGGACACCTGAAAATACTGTATGTGCTTTTTGAACATCTCATTCCAGATTTAGTTAAATTTTGCTAGTAAAGTAGCCTCCACATTTCTGGGAAGGCTTTTCACTAGATTTTGGAGCATGGCTGGAGGGATTTGCCCATTCAGCCACAGGAGCATTAGTGAGGTCAGGCAGTGATGTCGGCCAAGCCGGTCTGGCATGGAGTCAGCATTCCAGTTCATCCCAAAGGTGTTCAGTGGGGTTGAGGTCAAGGCTCTGTGCAGGACACTCGAGTTCTTACACACCAATCTTGGCAAACCATGTCCATTTTGTGCTTTAATGGAGCTTGCTTTTTACTCAGGGGCATTGTCATGCTGGAACAGGTTTGGGCATCTTAGTTCCAGTGAAGGGAAATTACAAAGACATCCTACACAATTGTGTGCTTCCAAATTTGTGGCAACCATTTGGAGATGAACTACAGTACTGTGCAAAAGTTTTAGGCACATGGAAAGAAATGCTATAGAGCAGAGATGCCTTCAAAACAATGAAATTACATGTTTGTACATTAAAAAAAAAAAAAAAAGGTAAAGTGCAGTAAACAGTAGTAAATGAAACAAAGTCAATATTTGGTGTCACAAAAATTTTTTAATTAAAATTAAAATAGTAGTCTCCGGTACAATTTGTGCAGTTTTATAAGGAAATGAGCTGGTAAGTTTTATTGAGCATCTTGCAGAACCAGACACAGTTCTTCTGGAGACTTTGACTTTCGCACTCGCTTCTTATTTTTGCAGAAAAACCCAGCAGCCTTCATTGTGTTTTTTGTCTGAAAAGTGTCTCTTACGCAATACGCTGCTTTCTTTAATGACATACAAACATTTTTCTGTAACATTTAATGTTGTGCTAGAAAACGTTTGGGAATGTTTGGGAATCTGAAAAAAAAAATATTTTTTTTTTGAAAAAACAGTTTTTTGTCCTGACTTGATAATGTAGAAGTCATAAAATAAAAAAATCTATAACAAAGTTTGTACTAAAAAAAATAGGGTGCCTAAAACTATTGCACAGTACTGTACATACAAGTGTGATGGGCAGGTGTCCACATACTTTTGCTTATAGTGTATTTTGAACATTTTTAACACAATTAAAAGATGAACCATGCAAAATTGTAAAATAACCAACTTCCCTCCCACTGTAATTGATTACTTATGGTGCTGTATCCTGCTTCCTCATGCTAACTTTTGGTCAAGTTCAAAACCCAGGAAAGGTTCTCACCCTATGGGAAAAAGCATGTAAGCAGCAGCAGGTGTTGACCTAAGTGTTTTTTTTTTGTTTGTTTGTTTGTTTGTTTTTTTAAAGCTTTATAGGATGTTAGCTCTGCAAAAGGTGGGTCAATGAATAATGCTTTAAAGACCTTTCCATAAGTCTTATGAAAGACTAACATCTTTCTGAAAGACATCAAAATACAAACAATGCATTTGTTTGTTTTGGGGTTGTTTGTTCCCAACTTGAGGAAACTGGCATAATACGGATGTACTTTTAGCCAAATTGCCCCAAATGAGAAAGTATGCTAATGGTCTGTGTTCCTAAATATACAATATTACTACATAGGCAAACACATTCAGTTAGATCTAATTCGGCTTCAGGAAGTTAGATCTAGGCCGGCTTCAGGAAGGATTGCAGGTATTTAGGACAGTTTCCTCAGCAGGGGCTCGGGTCTCACCGGAAAGTGAGGTTTGTTTTCATTTTACGGAATAGCGATTAGTGCGTAGTTGTAGATGGTTGGTAATTACTCTGGTATTTAAGGCACAATCAAATTTTGTTTACTTGTAAAGTACATCATGGCTGAGTAACCTGGAGGTCCACAGACTTTTACATTTTTATTAGTGCATTGCTCTGAAATGCTTGCTAAAAGACATTGAGGGCTTCACAGTACACTGAGAGGTGCAAGTGTTCTGGGGCAGAAAGTCACACCAAGTGTAAAACTCTGGCCAGTAATGTGTGTATTACATGAGGGAAGGGAAGTGTGCACAGTCCCTTGTGAAAGGTTTCACCCCCATTGAACTTGTACAGTGTTACAGCCTGGAAATAAAGTGATCTTAATTATATGCCATAAAATCTACACCAAGTTGCTGTTAAATCCTTAGATTAGCTAGTAGCACCCTGGGGGGGGAGGTGGGGGGTGGGGTGAACACTTACACAAGGAAGGAGTATGTCCTCACGGCAGCCTGTAGCATTATGATATATTGGATTAGATTCACTACTTACTGGATGTTGTAACCTTAACCTTAACACTAAGTCTAACCCTAGATGAATTACTTACCAACATACTGTCTCTGCTTTTGATTAACCCATCATTTTTCTGCCACTTTCCTGTCGAAATAAATTTGAGCACGGGTGAGTACACGCTCATGACGTTATCCAAATTTACTTCGGCGCATGTGTGTTACAACATCCAGAACATCTAATCCGTTATCGCGCTACAGGCTTCAGTGGGGACCTCTTGCAAGGAATTTTATTCTTTTGGACCCAGGAAAGGCAGCGAACTTCGCTATTGCTTGATTTGTATAGTTTTATGATTACTTTTATAAGTGTCATGTAATGTTCATAAGAAATGTATTATCCAAAAAAGCCCATAATAGACTTTTGTAGTTTTTTTCCCCAGACAAATAGAGGCTACAACAAATGGTATTTTCTTGTACTTATTTGCACAATAATTCAGGACTGAAATGATCCTTGACAATCCATCATTAACTGCCCGACTGCAAAGCCACACAGGCCTCCCAATGAGCTTTTTCCTCTCTTTTATGTGGGTTTTTTTTTTTCATTGTGAAAGGAGGCTGATTGAGAAAATTTGAGTTAGAGAGAAAAAAAAAGAGCAAGACTTGGTGTGTGAGTGTGAGTGAAGAATGTGACAATGATCCATGTCCAGGATGTCCATCTGTCCCTGAGACCAGGGAAAACATCTGCTATTACTCAGCACATCCCTTTAGTCAGGGAATGCTTCGTTTTGTTTGGCTGAGGAATTTAATGTGCATTTGGACTTGCTGTTTAATAGCAATGCACCTGTTTTACCCCAAAATCTGGCATCAGCATTTTCACAAAGGTCGCAGTGAGGGCCTACAGAGTTCAAGCGGGGACGATTGATGGACGTTTTGCATAGCACGTTTGCGATATTGAGTGTGACATTCCATGAATGCGTTATACAATGTTTGGAAGCAGCACAGAGCTTGTTGCATGCGATGCAGTGATTTAGCCTCATTGACAGCACCTGACAATATCCTACGGGGTGTCCCCTAAAACAATGAGCTATTTCCATCTCCATTCTCCCTGCGAGAGGAAGCGGATTTCACTAGGTTTCTTTTAAATTGGAGGACCAAGGCAGACCTGGCACAAAGCCTTGGAAGAACAGGATATTAACTAACTTTCACTTAATGTTACTCAGTTTAAACTCAGAAAAGAGCTTGGAGAAAGTTTTGGAATGAACTTAAATTATGCATTTTAGTAATAGTAATAGTAAATAAAATGCTTTAAAGTTTATGCTGTCATATTATGATTGTCAGGATTTGTATTATTTCTGAGTGTGTCTCAAACATGAATAAATGAGCGTTCTATAGATCTTTAGAAAATACCTGCAATGTTATACAAGCATGGAAATGTACTTTATGTTCGTATAGCTTAGTAGGAGAGAAGGATTTGAAAATTTGGCTAATACTGGCTTTATGGTGCATGACTTATGATGACACATTGTAAAAGTATTGTTCATGAATTGAGATCTGCAGTCTCATAATGGATAATGTGACACGCAATTTAATGTCAGTGTAACCAAAAATGGCCAATGACAAAATTCTGGTAGTGTCAGAAATTTTGTTTATTTTTTAAAACCTCAGAGTCTGAGCGCTGCACCAATGCTCATCTAAAAGCCACTAATATTAGGACTGTATAGGATTATGCAAAACTCATGGAACAGCTACACATGGAAATGGCAATGGAGAAACCTAAGTGAAACAAATCAGCTCATGTTTGTTTGTGCTAGCCCATTTTTCTGCATGAGCTCATATCCTACTGATGTACATTACAGAATTTAATAATTTTCTTTAATCACAGATCTATCGTTAGAGGATCTTCATTGTATAATCTGAATTGGAGTAGACATGCAATCACACAGTCTGTTATACAGGGTGTCTGAAAAATCATGGGAATATGTTGAGCAAAATCCACAAAAACATGATACAGGGGCTGAGAAAATGCGTAGAGCATTGGGTTGAACATGTAGAATTCACACAGTGTGACAAGTAATAATCTTAAAAGCAAACACACTGTCTAAAACCGGCTTAATTCAGAGAACTGAGAAGACTACAGGGATACCGTTGTCCTCGGTAGGCCTGAGATCAATGTCAGTGTGTTACTTGTATGTGGAGGGGTGTTAAGGGTTTCAATTATAGAGAGGTTGGACGGAACGTACAGATACGTGCATGCAAATACACATGGACATGCACACGGAACTCCCTGCCCTCTCTCCTCTGCTTTCCCTCACTCTCACACACTTTGCTCACTCACATTAACACATGCACACCAAAGCCTTTCGTCCGGTCACCGCAAACTGGGTGGCCTGCACTCTAGCTATATTTAGAGCTGAGAGAAACATGAAACATTCAGCATGGGTTCATAAAGCTTCTACAGCAATTGGATGTGGCACAAATGTTCATGCCTTTATTTCTCAGAGGATAAAGAAAGCGGGGCAACGAGTCCCTGGCTGTAGATGGACTGAAACAGAACAATTCAATTCAATTCAATTCAGTTTTATTTGTATAGCGCTTTTAACAATGGTCATTGTCCCAAAGCAGCTTTACAGAAATATATAAATTCAGGATGTAGAATTTAAATGTATGAATTTATCCCTAATGAGCAAGCCAGAGCCGACAGTGGCAAGGAAAAACTCCCTGAGACGCTATGAGGAAGAAACCTTCCAGACTCAAAAGGGAACCCAACCTCATCTGGGTAACACCGGATAGTGTAATTATAAATAAATCCCTTCTAAATATGTGCCAATACTACATGGTCAAATAGTGCTGTTGTGTAACCAGGAAAATTCATTACAGTTTTTACATGAAGTCTGTTTTGTTGAACTTCTCCACTGTTCACTGATGGAGACTTGAGTGCAAAACTGTTTGTGGCAATTGTAGTTGTATCCATCATAGTATAACTGTTCATAGGAATTGAGGTTCAAAGCCATCTTTATGGTTTTTAAGTGGTACCATCCTCAGTAATCTCAATGATCTTTAGGCTGCACCATGTGAGGCCATCCTCAGCAGCAGCAAGTGACTTCCAATTGATGAGAACTCCAACCAGAAGTAGGGCATCAGGATGGATCGGGCAGGTCTGGAGCTTAACCACTTAAGTCTAATGATCTCTCAAACTGAACCTGGATTTGAAAATGCACATGGATTAAACAGAAATCAACACCCGTCAAAATTTCATATACCCAAGGTTTACAATAAACCTGCTATACACACAATTTAGCTGAGAAATATGGAGATCACTTTTAGTATTTATATTCAGAAATTTGACCCAAATATAAATACAGAATGTTACCACTATAGAGAGTGCTCTTTTGTTATTAATTTAAGGATTTTATAAATCTGAAAAACTAGATAGGCCTACATGTGCTCCATTTCTCCTTGGCAGGTTCATCCTCTTCTGGAAGTCATTCAACTTAATTGCACTACTGAGATGTCTGCCTGGAAATCTGGAAATTAAATCATTGCGATCTTGTCGGGATGTCCATTTTGTATCTCTTAAACCTCCGTGTTCACTAGGGTCACTGATGTGCAAAGGGAGTGAAGGCTAGCCTGTCTGGTCTGATCTCACAGAAGAGCTACTGTAGCACAAATTGTTGAAAATGTTAATGCTGTCTATGATAAAAAGGTGTAAGAACACACAGTGCATCGCAGCTTGCTGTGTATGGAGCTGCGTAGCTGCAGACCGTACAGAGTGCCCATGCTGACCCCTGTCCACTGCCGAAAGCACCTACAAATGGGCACGGGAGCATCAGAACTGGACCATGAAGCAATGGATGAAGGTGGCCTGGTCTGATGAATCGTGTTTTTTTTTTTTTACATCATGTGGACGGCTGTGTGAGTGAGCGCCACTTACATTGGGAACAGATGGCACCAGGATGCACTATGAGCAGAAGGCAAGCCGGCAGTGGCAGTGTGAAGCTCTGGGCAATGTTCTTCTGGGAAACCTTGGGTCCTGGCATTTATGTGGATGTTGCTTTGACACGTACCATCCACCTAAACATTGTTGCAGACCAAGTACACCCCTTCATGGCAACGGTATTCACTAATGGCAGTGGCCTCTTTCAGCAGGATAATGTGCCCTGCCACACTGCAAAAATTGTTCAGGAATGGTTTGAGGAACATGACAAAGAATTCAATGTGTTGACTTGGCCACCATTCCCCAGATCTCAATCCAATCGCGCATCTATGGGATGTGCTGGACAAACAAGTCTGATCCGCAGAGGCCCCACCTCGCAACTTATAGGACTTAAAGGATCTGCTCCTAACGTCTTGGTGCCAGATACCACAGCACACCGTCAGATGTCTTGTGGAGCCTTGATGCATTGGAGCTGTTTTGGAAGCACAAGGGGGACCTACTGTACACAATATTAGGCAGGTGGATTTAATGTTATGGCTGATCAGTGTGTCGTGGAGTAGTTTACTGATTATAAAGAAAGTAGAAAGCGCTGTGGCCCAGTTATACAAAACATTTCTCACTGGATCACCAAAAGCATATGTGCTTTTTAAGTATCCCTTCAACTGAAGGAATGAAAGTAAAGGTCTTTAACACCTATTTTTTTTTTTTTTTTAAACCACTGACATCTCAGTTTCTGCAAGAGCCTTTATAGCATGTTTGTGAAGAAGGAAGAGGAAAAGCGAGTGGGAGGGACACTGATTTTTATCAATGTTGGAATTGATCTCCAGAGGTTTTTCCCAACAAAAACTCTCTTGTTGATAAGGCTAAGATCAGATATGCTGTCTTGGGGATGTAAGCTTTTGGAGCACAAAGGTAAAAGACTCAGTGACGCTTTTCGAATCTTCAGCTATCCAGTTTTGGTGAACCTGTGCCCAGTGTAGCCTCAGATTCCTGTTCTTAGCTGACCGAAGTGGAACCTGATGTGGTCTTTGCTCTTGTAGCTCATCCATCTCAAGGTTCAATATATATTTGTATATTTTGAGATCATTTTCATAGAGAGCAGCTATTTGAGTTATTAAGTATTAGCCTTCATGTCAGCTTGTATCAATCAGGCTATTCTCCTCTGACCTCTCTCATCAATAACATGTGTTTCCATTCACAAAAGACCTGCTGCTGACCTGTTTTTTGTTGTTGTTATTGTCTTTCAAACCAATCTGTATAGACTCTAGAGGCCGTTGTGTGCATGAAAACCCCAGGAGACCAGCAGTTTCTGAAATACTCAAACCAGCCTGTCTGGTGCCAACATCTACACCACAGTCAGAGTGACTAAGATCACACTCCTCCCCCATTCTGATGTTTGTTGTGAACATTAACTGAAATGCTTTCCCTGCATGATTTTATGCAGCGTGCTGCTGCCACATGATTGGCTGATTAGATAATTACATCAACGTGCAGGTGTACAGGTGTTCCTAATAAGTGGCCGTTGAGCTTATAAAGCCAATCCATGACACCAAAGCCAATTTAATGATGTCTAATCCAACTTGGTTAATGTTGTGATTCTTTGAGCCAAATGTGGGTGACCTAAACATTTCTAAACCACAGAACTATGATGTTTGAATAATGCCTCTCTATATACTGTAGATCTAAAAAGAAGTTAAATGTGATGCTGATGCAGGTGATTACTTAGTTATATAGCTGAAATCTCACTTCATTTAACAGTTCACCTCCATTCACATTTGCATTCACTAGTAGTTGTTTCTCTCCCACACAATCCCACACTCACCAAATATAATAAATTTCTCTGGTTAGGGGTCCAAAAAAAGTGTGCTCTAATTTTGTAGTGACAAACAAACACATAGTTCTTGGCATCGAAACAGTACCCAATTAGAAATGAAAAAAAAAGGCTTGATGTGGCTGTTCTGAGAATTTAACAACAAATTCAACTCTGTCCAGGCCTTAATGAGTAGTTATCACTTTTTCATTATAATTGATATGCTGTTTTTTTTCGAGGTTGTACAGTGATTGCGCTCCCCCATTCACCCACATCCTTCACCCACGCTCCGGAAGAACAGTTACTGCAACAATGGCATTTTTATGCAGTGATAAATTTGTTTTCCTGATTTTGCCAGGGAAATCCTTCACTAGTCCTGTTAGCTCACAGTAAGATCTCTGTGGGGAATGTTGATTATCTATCAATGTGCTCTGATTTACTACAAAAGACAGATTTACACCCTGTAGAGCAAAGGGAAGTCAACATAGGGGGAGAAAGTGTACCACATATGAATTAGGACAATGGCATGTCAAAATAGGGTCACTTGCCTTTTATTTTTGTGCACATTTTAAAAGTTTTTTTAGTACAGTCACTTGTTCCAGTTTTCCTCGGGGATTACGTTGCCCATGGGAGAATGAAGCAAGTATGAAAATGATAAGGATTTAGGGTTGTTTGTTTGTTTGTTGTTTTCTCTCAGTATTTTTCCAAGTTCTTTTTTCTCTACAGCATGGGTGAATTTAGAAGGGGAATGAATTAAAACAAGGGATAATGTGACTAGAATTTTCCAAATGGAAAGAATTGAGAACATTTACAACCAAATTCCCTTTGGGACTTAAAACCTGTGGCATGGTGGCTTAGTGGTTAGCAGATTTGCCTTGCACCTTCAGGGTTAGGGGTTCAAATCCTACTTCCACCCTGTGTGAGGAGTTTGCACATTCTCACCATGATTTGGGGGTTTCCTCCAGGCACTCCCCCAGTCCAAAGACATGTCCTCCTACCTCAATGACAGAAAGTATTATATCACTACTGAAGGGTACAAATCCACCACTGCTCCTCTGACACAGGGTGTTCCTCAAGGTTCTGTTCTTGAGCCACTACCGTTTATCATTTATATGTATCCACTTAGTGACATCATGTACTTCAATTTTATTGTTATGCTGACGACATCCAAATTTACCTTACCACCAGCTCTGATAACCCATCCTTCTCTGATTCACTCACTGCATGTATTAGGGACATCAAACACTGGATGATAACAAAACTGAAATATTGTTTATTGGTTCGACTACATCAGGCAAAAGGATGGCTATGTAATTTGATATTGATGGGGTTCCTGTTAAATCTTCTCCTCTGCCCGTAATCTTGGTGTTGTATTTGACACAACTCTCTCTTTTGATTCCCATATTAACACTATAGTTAAAAACTCCTTTTACCACCTTCGTAATATTGCACGTCTTCGATCCTCTCTCACTCTGACTGATGCTGGAATCTTAGCTCATGCCCTAATCACTTCACGTCTGGATTATTGTAATGCCCTATTTACTGGCTTGCCCAAAAAACACATTTCAAGATTGCAGTATGTTCAAAATTCAGCTGCAAGGGTTCTCACCTCCACCAGGCGCTCTGTTCATATCACTCCTCTCCTGTATGATCTCCACTGGCTACCTGTGGTATCACGTATTCAATTTAAGATACTACTTCTAACATTCAAGGCATTAAGTGGCCTTGGCCCTCCTTACTTGTCTGACTTACTTCACCCATACTGCCCTACCCAGTCCCTTAGATCATCAGAACTTGGCCTCATGTCCATACCTAGATTTCGACTGTCCACCGCAGGTGGAAGGTCATTTTGTGTTGCTTCTCCGAAACTGTGGAACTCACTACCTCTTATTCTCCGTAACATCACTTCTCTGCCTAGTTTCAAGACCCAGCTAAAAACATATCTGTTTGAAAAGTACTTTCAATGATGTGAATTGTGTTGTATGTATTTGTATGTATTTTATGTATTTGATATATAATGTGTAAAGCGACCTTGAGCTTTGGAAAGGTGCTATTTAAATAAAACTTCCTCTTCTTCTTCTTCTTCTTCTTCTTCTTCTTCTTCTTCTTCTTCTTCTTCTTCTATGTGTTGTAGACTGATTGGCATCTCCAAATTATCTGTAGTGAGTGAGTGAATGTGTGTGCAGTTGTGGCTTGTGATGGGTTGGCACCCCATCCAGGGTATCCCCTGGCCCCTGCCCTGGGCCCTCTGCTCCCTGGAATAGGCTCCAGGCTCCCCCGAGACATGGCATGGAAATGGATAGATGAACCTAAAACAAAGCATAGCAAAAATAGGACTTACACAAAATAAATAGGAAAATCTAAAAATCATTACAAATCATTAATTAATCTTCAGTAAGTGTTTTATCCTGGTCAGGGTCATGGTGGATATGTAGTGTATCCCTGGAATACTGGGTTTAAAGTAGGAATGCACACTCATTCAAAACTAGGGGTAGCTTGTCTTAGCCAATCCACCTTCTGGCATGTTTTTTTGGAAGCAGAAGGAAACTGGAGAACCCAGAGGAAACGCACGGAGATCATGCAACTTCACACAGACAGTATCCCAAGGTCAGGGTTGAACTGTGGACCATGGAGCTATGAGACAGCAATGGTACTTATCACGCCTTATCCTCATCCATGTCTCTTTAGCACAGACTAAACAACACAGTTATACATTCATGCAAATTTAGTGCTCATGATAAACAACCTTCTTTTTATTACGCACTAATGTGATGATCCACACTTTCCGTGCATAGAAAGATTTACGACTTATTTTAAAAGAATACATTTAGGAGAACACAGTGTAATGAGAACTGCACCAGATCCGTGAAGAGACAGAGCTTTTGAAGAGAACAGAGTTCTGATGAATTCTAGTCATGGCTCACCAAATATTTTTCTGGAGTTCTAGCATTTCTTGAATGCTGGCATAAAACTAGAACACTTTGCTCTCAGGCAGACAACATTAGCATGTTGTTTATCATTAAGATTTACATCCAGAGGCAGTGAACTCCATTATGTTTGAGAAAGCGCTCACTTACACTTAATCCTAGAACCATACCGGGCCTTGTAAAACATTCAGAATTAAATCTATGATGGACAGAGATTGATGGCTCTGATTATTTGGCCCTCAATTAAGAGTTTAAGTTTACATAAAATAATACATTTGGACATTAAAATTATTCACTTAGTTGGTGAAGTGTACACTTGGTGAAGTGTACACCAGAATGAATAAAAGATTTGTGGATTTGATTTGTCCCAGAAACTACAGAAATGTTTTTTGGGGGGAGATGCAAAAGTAGGCTAATTTGATTTGTTTTTGACAGTAGAAACATGTTTACTACCCCACATTGTGCAACATCTCATATTTAAACTTTTATTTGATTTCCTTTACTAACAGGGTCTGTGGAGCTTTGTGTCTTCCATATGAGGATAATGTCATGTTATTTAACATTTACCACAGGCTTGACAGTGTTCACTTCAGGGACAGAGTTTGTGTGTGCAAATGAATACAACTGAAGGGCAGGTATTAGCTTTGAGTAAGGCTCCTTCTGCCATTTGAAGACAAAATTAATCCATTATTTTATTAGTGTTTTCCAAAATTAAGTATTAGTATCTCAAAATGAGTAGAAAGTTAACTCAGTATTACCACAGTTGGTTTTATGTTAAACCTTTGCTACAGTCACATCACATAGCATATCATATTTTGAAGGGTTTTTCAATTTGGCATGGCTTTTACCCAACACACAATTATGCAAATGGAGCATTTAGCACACACAAAAACTTCCTTTTCATATTGTTTTGTCCCAGTACATTGCATTTCCCAAAAATATTGTTTGTAAATAATCTAAAAAATATTGCAAATTATCTTCATTTGGGATCTTAGTAAATCAGGGCCTCATAAAAATATACAAGTGAATAGTCAACAACTGCTAAAAAGAAAAATGTGCAGGAAATGATGGAAAGTCCTCAAATTCCCCCCCACAGAGCTGGTTAAAAAGTGCAATTACATGTGGGAAAGAGCTGTTGGGGTGGACTGAGGACATTTTTTATTACCTGAAGTAACCTAAAACTGAATCTGTGTATATTAGCCAACTTTAATCCTAAACTTTACATTTGAAGCGCCAATTTAGTTAGCTCACCTCAAATAGTTGCATATTCTGGTAAGGTCTGTGTGTCCCTACTGTAACCCATGTAATATGTTTACACCTACCTTTATTTATATTGCAGCAAAGGTGAAATATCACTTTGCAAGTGTGAGCCAGATGTAAAAGCTTAGTGCTGATTCATATTTGGGAAGCTTCCAAGGAGCCACTTGCTGAAGCCACATTCTGTGGGATGAATCTGCTCCCACTAAATTGTTCCTTTATACCACACTTTAAAGCAAGACTGCTCAGCAAGGAGCTGAAGTTATGGAAAACAGGCCTGGACTGAATGTGTGCTCTTTGGGAAAATTGCATAACACTTCTGTTACGACAGGCATCCCTAGAGAGCCCAATGGAAAATATTCTTTGTGTAAATAAATGCTGCATATAAATGTTTCATGCAGGAAGTGTTATGCTCTCTGGGTTCCTAGCTTTTAACTCCAGCTTTCACTGTAGTCTGGAGAGTTACAAGAGCTCACCTTAGAGTGGAGAATCTCTGGGTCAAACCAGGTTTCTGGTGATAATGTTGAAAGATGCTGTTGGTTAGTGTTACCTTTCAGTCTAATGTGGACTCTAAATGAAAACAATTTCTTTAGTCTTGCACAGGAAACAAAGAGAAACACAAATGCACAAGATCTAGATCTGGCAAAAAAAAAAAAAACCCACCCTGAATAACTTGCATGTCAATATTTAGCAATAACATGATCTTCAATGGCCAAGATTGATTTTGTAATGATATTCTGAGCTGTGGGTTTGTTTGTGTGTGTGTGTGTGTGTGTGTGTGTGTGTGTGTGTGTGTGTGTGTGTGTGTGTAGCTTCTTTCATCAGTGCATTGGTCTATTTTTGCTTTGGTTAATGGCTTCCTACATTACCCACAATGCTGTTTGACGTCCTGCTGATAGTGGTGCCAAGTGGGATTTAACCCTTGCTTCATCTTCACCTAAAGAAACCGATGAAGCAGCACTTTAGTGTTGTCCAGCTCTTTCACCTTCTCATCTGTACACTCTGCACAAACAGATTACCTTCCAAAGCTTCAACTTTCATGCTAACACATCCAGCAACAGCATCACATTTGCCATCTCATAGACTGCTAACTAGCCAGGCCAATTCTCTGACGTAACTCAGCACAACCTGGTCCTATTGCTGCATTGCTTCCTGTTTGATATCTCCCCATTTGTTTTTAGGAGCTAACAGCAAAGCCTGACCATTATCACTATTGTATCACGTTATTTTCTCCTATTAAGAGCCATTGTAACTGCACCAAATCTGGAATGGGATGTTCAACAAGCACATATGGGTTAGATGGTCAGGTATCCACAAACCTTTGGCTATATACAGTAGTGTAGCTTAATATTAGCTGATATTGTGTATATCAGTTAGCCTATCTAGCTTTCTAGCAATCCACTGGTTGTAGTTACACAATATGTGCTCTAATGTTAGTTAACTGGTTTACAGAGTGTTACTTCACTGGGTATTTGTGCCATAAAGTGTCAGTATTGATTCAAAGATGCATGTTTCCAAGACTAGGTAGCAAATATGTAACAGTTGTTTTAGAACATTGTTCTCTTCTTATCTTTATTCATTCTTTACCTCTCAGCCCATTTTGTCCCTCTCACTCCTGCAGACCAGATGAAGCAGCGGGCGAGCTGACACAGTTTGTCCAGATGTGGGAACAATGTTAGTTTTATGCATATTGATGTTTTTAGCAGCATGAGACGCTCTTCATGGCCTGATGTCCACACTCTACATGTGCTGTTATTATTATACTATTATTATACTAAGAACTCTCTCTCTCTCATTCACAAAGTGGTGTCCTGTTTTATGGTCCTCACATCGTGTCCCTGGTCCCCTGGTCTAGTCTCAACTCAGTTGTCTAGTATGTAAAGGGATTTTTTAAAATTAATATTATCACACATTTCTTTTTTCAGAGAGTATATATTGTATTAAGCCTCACTATTCATTTTCAATTTTTATGTTATTTAATTTTTCATCATGTTTTGGAAGAAATTATTTTGTTTTATGATTTTATTATTTTCTGAAGCACTTTGGGTTTCATACAAGAGCTTGAAACCCATATAAATATATATGTTATTGTTATATTATTATAATGGCATGTTGAGATGCTCATTACACCTTTAATGAAAGCTGGAGACAAATCTAAAGGTCTTCTTGGAAAGGGCATGGAATTAAAATGGAAGTGGGGAACAGTCTGAAGTGATAATTTGACTGAGGAATATCAAAGAGTCTGTGTGAAACATATCAACAGTGCACTCACCATTCACTCATCACAGAAGAACCTGGTCAACGAGCAAAAAAAGGTGTTACACAAGCTCATTTGTGGTATAAAGCAAAACCCAGACTATTTCTATGTCGCTGTGTCAGACTGACCCCGTCAGTACAACTTGTTCTTCTCGAGGTAGCATCAAAGGCCATTTTAGTAGCAGAAATATGGATGTTACTTCAAATAGATTTTCTAAATGGTCAGGAAAACAACTTAAGAAGCAAAATGCATTACTGGATAAGCACATGCTTGTTAGAAACCATGTGGAAAGGTTTAATAAAGAGGGAATACATTTGTGAAACTATGTGAATAGCATGCTGCAATCTACTGACAAACTCTTACTTGTACTCCCCTTAGGGCAATAATTACTTTTAGTTGTGTCTAAGGGTCTGGACTTTGCAATGTACACTTCCATCTAGGAAAGTTCCATTATTACCCTGCCATATACAGGATATCCGTCATGTGTGGGATTGAGGTAAACGCTTCTTGTAAAGTTAAAAAACAGGTAAAATAGGCCTCTGGTTTCTTGAGGCTATTTTTGGGTTTTAGTTTGAATCAGAAACTAAGACTGTCTCAATTTCATGATGGCTCAATATTCATACAGCCGTGGATATTAAACCAAAATGTAACTCAGTTTTTCTGTTAGTCCATCTGGACCAGTAAGAGGGTTATGTCTGGTAGGTACAGAACTGTGCAAAAGTTTTAGTCACATGCAAAGAAATGCTGTAGAGCAAAGATGCCTTCAAAATAATGAAATTAAATGTTTCTACATTTGAAAAAAAAAATACTGTAAAGTGCAGTAAACAGTAGTAAATGAAACACAGTCAATATTTGGTGTTACAAAAAAATAAAAATAGAAATAGTAGTCTCCGGTACAATTAGTGCAGTTTTATAAGGAAATGAGCTGGTAAGTTTTATTGAGCATCTTGCAGAACCAGCCACAGTTCTTCTGGACACTTTGACTTTCACACTCGCTTCTTATTTTTGCAGCAAAACCCAGCAGCCTTCATTGTGTCTTTTGTCTGAAAAGTGGTCTCTTACGTAATATGCTGCTTTCTTTAATGACATACAAACATTTTTCTGTAACATTTAATTTTGTGCTAGAAAACTAATATTTGGGAATCTAAAATGTTTTTTGTACTGACTTGATAATGTAGAAGTCATAAAATAAAAAATCTATAACAAAGCTTGTACTAAAAAAAAATAGGGTGCCTAAAACTTTTGCACAGTACTGTATATTAAATCCTTTTACTCCATTTTATCCTTAATGTAAACAATCACTGTGTCCATTCCTGCTAATTAGCTAGTGCTGTTAGGTTCCCTCTCTCTCGCTACGAAGCTAGCGGAGGCTAGCGGAGCAGCGTACTTCCGCATTCCACTGAGCGCATTCCAGCGCTATTCATAAAAACCCTTCGGACTCTTTCATGACCTCTGGTTTTGTTTTCTTTGCCATGTGCTTCTGTTTTCATTTACGTCATGTCTCCGCCTCCTGTGTTTTGCCATGTGCGCTTGTGTTTTGGTTTGTGTCATGTCTCCGCCTCCTTATGTTGATTGGTTCTTTGGTTTACGTCATGTCTCTGTCCCCTTTCTGTTATTGGTTCTTGTTCATTCTTTGTAATTATGAGTTTCAGGTGTCTATGATTTGTGTGTGTATTTAAACCCCGTTCTGTTTCTGCTTCCTCGCGGAGTATTAGTTTAGAGTTAGAATAGTGAATTGTTTCAAGCTCGTTGTTCGTTGTTCGTAGTTCCTAGTTCTATTTCCGTAGCTCATTGTTCGTGGTTCCCAAACCACCTCCTTGCCTCGTGTGTTTTTCCCTGTGTTTTGTTATCTGCAGAAGGATTACTGCTTTTTTGGATTACTGCTTTTTTGGATTACTGCCTCATTCGCTAAGTACTATCTCATTTTGAATTATTGTTGCCTTTTTTTAGATGGATTATGTTTTGTTGTTTTTGTGTGTTCCTTTATTTTTGAATCACCTCTTCCTAATAAACTGACGTTTCCCCAGCGCATGCATCCTGAGTCCCCTTCCTACAGTTTACGTAACAAGTGCTTTCATATTACGACAGCTTTTAGGGTGGAGGCAAACTTATGCATATGAGCTGCTGCATATTCAACATCACAGAAGAGCTAAACATGCTTGGAGGAGAGCACTAACAGTCCTGTTCTGCATATATCCATAAACACACTGGGATTCAAACTCATATCCTGCAGAGGAGCCTAGAAGCAGGAATCTTGAGGTGTAAATGTTGAATGTACTGTACGTGTACATGATCAGAGTGTGTCATTAAATCCACATCCACATACTTTCATACTTTCCATAGTACATTTCATAATATGTGAAAACATTAGTTAAGATGAACACTTCTCTTAGAACTGTGATCAGAAGCAATGTATTTGGTTAATGCTTCTGATTCTGATCTGAAGAAATTCTTGATTTTAAAAAACCTAGTCTTTTCTAGAATGTCTTTCCATTCAGTCTTAGAAAAACATTAAATCTGGAAGTCTTGAGGGCTCTTTGGTCATCCCTTAAAGGTCCGTCCCAAAGAAGCCTTAAGGAATCCTTTTCTACAATGGATACATTCTGCTGTTTTTTTGTTGGGTTTTTTTTTTGTTTTTTTTTTTGCACACTGTGAAACTACTTCTCTTCCTGATTTGAATTTTCCTGGTGTCATGGTCGTGCCACCTCACAAATCCAGAGTCCTCGGCTCACCCTGTGCTTGGATTACTCTCTGAGTTTCACATTCTCCCCGCGTTTGTGTGGGATTTCTCCAGTTTCCTCCCCACCTCCCAAAACATTCTGGTAAATGCATGGGTACACTAAATTGCCCCTATGTGTGAATACGTGCATGAATGTGCATGGGCATAGTGCCTTTCAATGAACTGGCATTTCATCAAGGGTAAAAGTGTGTTCCCAGAATAGGATCCAGATCCACCATGACCCTGACCAGGATAAGGTGAAGATGAATGAACTGAAGATGAATGAACTAATCTTGTGTTGTGTCATCCTCATATTTTGACTTTCCTACATTACAGATAGATGTAGAAATAAGCTTTTATAGTACTTGTAGATGAAATATAAGTTCAGATATTGATTTGGGTTTATTTGTGTATCTAGTTTTTCTTTTCAATAGAACCCTTGTGATTTGTAAGACCAGTTGTGCTGTAGGAAGTGTTCTGCAATGAGTGCTTAGGGATTCAGAGTCAACACCAGTGAAAATGTGCATATGTTGCAAGACCTTTCATCTTCCAGCAATTAGAGTCATGTGAAGGTTTTTAGAATCAGTATGTAACTGATTAAGCAAGACCCCAGTGTCATTAAATCATCCTGGACTTCAGGCACAGCCAAAAAAAAAAAAAAAAAAAAAAAAAAAAAAAGGCACATACTTATAAACTATCCTAAAAACATTGTTGTGTGATAAATATGAATTTGGGCACCTACAGAAAATTTCTACTGTCAGTGGAAAATTGATTTCTGGTTTGTATCCTTTAATGTCTTTAATTGGTAGCATTGGGCAGCTGAGGTAGTGGGAAAGTATCTGAGGTAGTGGGAAGACATCTGCTTCTAGTTATTACTGTATTTCACTATGCATGTGTGTGTGTTCCTTTCTGAAGAGGTCAGTGTACTTTTCATTATGCTTTAATATATTGTGCAATTTTGGTTTCAGCAGGTGAACATTTTGCTGCACAGATTCTGTGTGCATGTGTAAACATGAGCTAGTGTTTAATAACCTTTGTGCGTGTGTGTGTGTGTGTGTGTGTGTGTGTGTGTGGGTGGGGGTGTGTGAGAGAGAGAGAGAGAGAGAGAGAGAAAGAGAAAGTAAGTATGTGTGAAGAGTTCATTGAGTACATGATGACAGACTTGTTGTAGTATGGGCTTGGTAAGAGCATAGCTTCCAGCACACACACACACACACACACACACACACACACACACACACACACACACACACACACGTTTTATAACACATGTTTTATAACACGTCTTATATCTAAGTTGTTCACAAGGTAGAATTTGTAATTCAGGTAAAGCTGAAATACATTAGATGTATATGATGAGTAGGCAGACACACTGGATCCTTGTCGCACTTGCAGTGCAGACACCAACAACAAAAACTGTATACCGTGGCACATCTCACTGGTGTACACTACACTTATACAAAAGGGATACTGATATCATGAAGACATACAGTATTATCCCTCCTGACCTGCCTTATTGCATCTTTCTGTCACTGTTGTTGTTCTTGTTGCGAATCCCAGACATCAGAAAGCTCTAAACAAAGAAAAAAAGAGAAAATTACATATGACAAATTGATCCAAATGTCCAGAAATCATATTTTAATCAGATTTGAAACCACAAATTGGAAAAAGTCAGATTTGATTGTCTTTTGGCATTCAGGTGGCAGAAAACCTTTTCTGCTCAAATTAGATATGATGAATATGAACTTCTTGCCACAAACATTATAGGAAAAGGGCAAATATTGTTAGATAGATCTGACAGGACAGATAAGCAGGAGCAGAGCAATAAGTAAGGCCATTTTTGAAGATGTCTGATAGTTATGATGTTTTGAACATATGTTTTGGCAGCTAGAGGAAGAGGATAAAAATAAAGAAGGAGAAACGCAAGAGAGATAAATCTCTTTGTCATCTCTCTGAGATGACAAAGCAACAAGAGAGAGACATGACTAAAGATGAACAGGGGCAAAAGAGAAAAATGGAAGAGATCTGAAAGACTAATAGGATCTTTGGGTAATAAATGTCTTAATAAAATCTTCATGCATCCATCCTGTACCGCTTATCCTACACAGGGTTGTGGGGGAGCCAGGAGCCTATCCCAGGGAACTCAGGGCACAAGGCGGGGGACACCCTGAATGGGGTGCCAACCCATTGCAGGGCACAATCGCACACATATTCACACACTACAGACCATTTGAAAATGACGATCAGCCTACAACATGTATTCGTACTGGGGAGGAAACTGGAGTACCTGGAGGAAACCACCGAAGCATGGGGAGAACATACTCTGCATACTCTGCACACACAGGGTGGAGACAGGATTCGAACCCCCAACCCCGGAGGCTTAACCACTAAGCCAAAGTGCCCCCCTTGGTTTTAAGTCCTAAAGGGAATTTGGTTGTAAATTTCCTTAATTATTTCCATTTGGAAAATTCTAGTCACATTTTTCCCTGTTTTAATTCATTCCCTTGTAAAATACACCCGTGCTATAGAAAAAAAAAAGAACTTGGAAAAATACTGTTGATACAAGAAAGTTTGTTTTGGTAGAAAATAGTCTTCATATTGAACTTATGAAAAGCAGCCAGTATGTGGAAACGTTCATGAGAGAGCCGTCTGAAGGTGTCTGAGAAAATGTCAAGAGTGTACAAACCTGTCATCAATGCTAGTTTTTGTCAATTAAGAACTCCATGTGTTATTTCATATGTTTAATGTTTTCACTATTATTCTAAAATGCAGAAAAGTCAAATATATTTAAAAATGCTTTTAGCAGTGTATGTTTAACACTTACAACGTCTAAGAAAGATTGTAAAATGAATGAACATGGCTTTAAGCATGGCAGGAATTTCAGTCAGGTTTGATATGTTGAAATGCATTAATGCCTGTGAAGCCACTAGTCCAAGCCTGCATGTGTGATTATCACTTGCTACTCTTTGTCAGCATCGCCTTTCAGTAAGGACTGTTGTTTTTGGACGGAGGTAGCCGTGGTGTTCAGCGCTGCAAGAACAAAATCCGAATCACTCATCCAAATGTTCACTTTGTTTTCATATGCTTTGTACACTCACCCCTGCCTTTCTCACTGGGTTGCACAGGATGTTAAGAGGCATAAAAGGGGATATTCACAAATCTGAAAAATTTTATACTGAAAAGCTTTAGATTGTCATAGATAACTTTGATTCTTGTTTTGAGTCAAGCTCTAGCTACATTCTGGCAAAGGGGCAGGTTGAAAATAGCTCCTATCTTGTTCATCTTTTGCCCAGGCAAAGATCTGGGACAGGTCCAACAGTTTCCGATTAGGCCAACCATGCCAAGAGGGGAGAAAAAAACGTGGAAGTCACACTTCACATAAGATCTTTTAATCTGTGTTGCACTTCGCCATCATAAACATGCATAAGCTGCCTTCATGGGATATAAAGCACATTGGACATCTGGTGAGACTGAGAACTAGAAAAAATGGAAAAATGAGGACAAGGCAGTTATTTTTAACACAAAGTGAGCTCCATATTCCAGTAATCTGGCAGTATTCAAAGTAAAATATGAGCGATAATACAGTGGCAAGGGTTTTATTTATTTATTTATTTTTGTTCTGTGCCCATTAAATAATCGTAGCGCTGCTCTGATTCATGCAGGTAAGAATATGGGTGACTAAAATGTAATCATTTTAGATTAAGCATGTGCATCATGGCCTTAAATTGTGGGTGGAGTTTGCGTACAATTACATTTACATTTTTGGCATTTAGCAGATGCCATTATCCAGAGCGACTTACAGAAGTGTAAAATGTGAAGAAAGCCAATTTTATGATAGTAACATTGTACAAAAATGACATTTACTACAGTTTTCGAAAGAAAGAAAAAAGTTAAATCTAGAATTCTAGAAATTCTTGAAAGGTTATTTGGTTTCTCCCTCTAGATGAGTCCTTATGAGTTCTTACAGAGGGGGAGTGTTTCCCCAGAACCCCTTTAGGAAGCAACCTAGGAACCCTTAACTATCCAAAGGACCTTTGAGAAACCCTCTTTTTTGTGTGTAGCGATTCCATTTTTCAGCTGCCAGAATGAAAATGGAGGTTGCTTGAAGGGAACCACTGACCTGACGATAAAGCCATGAAATTTGGGCGAATACTATTCTGGTGGAAGCTGGAGTCTGAAAATTTTAAGTTGTCTGATGAACCAGGGGCTGCATTTCCTGCTACATGTTTATTGATCTCCTTTACTGAAACCCAGATTCTTACCAGCAATACCAAAAAAGTTGTTTTTTTCTTCTATGACCCAATAATGCATCAATTCCCAGAGGTGTCCAGCATAACAGAATAAGTAGTTCGCTCTTGAAAGTAAAAGTTCTATCTAGCACTCTAAATAGTGCTTTGGTTTGTCCTGCTGAGTAAACTCAGGTTCTATGTAGTACCGTTTCAGAGAAGGTTCCAAGTAGAACCTTTATAGAAATATAGAACTGTTAACCATCCAAAGAACCCATGAGCACGCAGTAACCGTAAGGAAGTCATTGTAACATGTGAGAAAGTGGATAAAGATCCATGGACAGAAGTTTAATAAACAGTCATGCAGAGTGAAGTCACAATCCAAATTCAAAGTTCATAAACCATGTCAAAAGACCAAGATGGTAGAGATATTAAGGCCAGAGGATAATCCAGAACACCAGAAACCAGGAAAACAAGGCAAGGGTCAAGGCTAGACTAGACAAATGGTTCAACTATATGAAATATCAGCAAGGCTTCGCAATGATTCATGGACTGAAAGTCCATGAAGTGCTTATAAACCAGAAAGTATCCAGGAAGTCGCAAGCACAGCATAATGACAGGGAGGGTTCGTTATATGTTTGACTAAGTCGAAGCTGTGAAAAACCAGAGCTAAAATGACTATAAATCAAATTTTTATCTCTAGTGCCTTTGTTTATAAGGACATTTTAAAGGAACTGAAAAGATTGAAAACTACTGCATCTTTATTTAAAGATTCTGCAGTCTGGGACTCTTATTGCATATAATTGTATTTCCTTTTCTATGTAAGTATCCTTTTTCAAGTATAACTGAGCTGTAAGATGTGTAAATTTTTTGTTTAAAAATCAATAAAATTATTTTTTTTAAAAAGAAAAAGAAAAATAAATGTCCACTTCCTTGTCACAGTAATAAATTGATAAGATTTATAGACCTGTCTGCTTATGTCCAGTGACATTTCTCTGAGTACTAGGATTGCCTGAACACATCTGCAAGGAACCAGTTTGATTAGAACCAAAAAAGAGCCAGTGTAGACAGACTCAGAAAAAGGTTTTCACCTACCACCAACAGTTGTGTGTCTCTTAAGGAATTCTTAAGTGTAGAACCCTGCAACAGAGGGTTTCCTGTTTCAAAATGATTCCAAGAAAAATGCCCTTTAGCTATTAACCAAGCAAGAAACCTTGAGTGTAGCTGTGAATCTAGGAAAATGGCTCATCAAGCTTCCTTCAGATAGTTAAGGTACTTTGCTTCATAAGTAATAGATTTATGAAGGCGTTTTAGGGGTCGACTTATGACCCATAAGGTTCATAAGTCAGAGGAACTTTTAGAGTTTTAGATTTTACCATCAGTGAAATGCTGATGAAGATTCCCGAAAGTGCCTGAAGGTGCCAGTAACCATCTTGTACAGGACATCAGCCACTACGACAGTTATATGATCCAACGTTTATTTATTCTGTCTCATGTCCTCTGTGGCAGTTTGAACCCATTTAACATCACAGTAATATGACATCATATTACAGTGTACTTTACTCTAAATGAATGGAGACATTTCAATTTACAATTTGAAAATAAATCAACCTTTGCCTTTTCCCAGTAGTAGTCAGTTGGCAAAGCAGGGACAGGACAAACTATTTACTCTGCACCTGTTTTTAATTAGATTTTTTTCTCTGTTCCACTCAGCAAAATATATTTCACACGTTAACAGATCAGCATTTTGCAGCAAGGCCTGGTTTTTATTATTTGCTATGAAATGATTTTGGAAAATTACAAGAATTTGATCCTTTTTTACAACCTATTTTTTGCATGTGCAAAGATTTAATTTGCCTGTACAGGATTTATATTCTCCTTTTACTGTAATATAAGATTGTTGTGTGCTGGGGACTCAAATTTTTGTGCTTTTCTTGTTCCTTTGAACAAGAAACATGTGTGCTATTTCAGGAGTTAATGCCACCTAATCTATCTCTTGGTGATATTAGATACTTTAGGTGTGACTAAAACAGATGAAAATAGAGAACACCAAAAACCTGAACATAACCTCCCAAATCTCTTAATGCTCATTTATATTCAGAGGATTACAAATGTGTTCTGAGAGTGTGGGGCATTCAGGCTTTATCTTTGTACCCATGTCATGAAATATATGTCAAAAACACGTGAGGTAGATTGGATTTGAGCTGTGGTGTGCCAGTGAGGGCAGGAAAACTATTCAGGCTTGTCTATGAAAAAAAAAAGAGAATGTCTTAGCCATTGTATTATAAATGTCTTCTAAAACAAGACTGGCACGACCTACAGTATAGAATTCCATTAGCATTATGGGATATTTATGCATTGAATTTTTCTTGTTTATTTACTGGCATGTTTTCCTTTTCCTATAATAGTGACAGTAACTGAATACGAATACATTATTTGGATTGAAAAGATAATAAGTTCTATATACAAATACGTATATGAAGAGACACCTTTTTTCCATGTTCATTAATGCAAGCTTGTGATCTGTTCCTCTGAAAATGATTCAAATTATGTGCTACTAATGGGGAAATAGGGAGGAAAAGGCAAAATAACATATTTTATATAATAAAACTAGATCTACACTTTTCTCTCTTCCTCCTGCAGTAAACCTATTGCACGTCACTGGCTGTCATCTCGATATCACTAAGCTAAGAGTGTAGCTAGCTAGTTTAAATTAAGGTACTTGTTTATATTTTGAGAAAATATCATAGGCAGGTACAAACAAAAATAAAAACTGTGCAATTAAAAAAAACAGTCCCAGACACATGGCTAGTTCAGACCAATTAAGAACTCGAGTGATGTAGCTGAGGTTGAGGAACTGTCAGATCCAGAATTCACACACCATGTTGACAGTGCTGGCATTTTTACCTCTGAGTTTTTCCCCACTGTTTCCGGATTCATAGTGCTAGGATTCATATTTTATATAAAATTTAAAAACAAACAAATAAATAAATAAATAAATAAAACGTATTTAGACAACGGTTATTTGGGGTTTAAATCTGAATACAGATACAAATATTTTGAGCACTAAACAGATGCAGATACAGGTAGTGTCACTGAGTCATAGTGTCATCACACCTCTAGTATAGAAGTTCAGTATCCAGGCCTTACATAAGCTTGGCTGAAAAACTAGAAATAATTAAACTAGAAAAAAATTAATAAAATGTCCCTGCTTTTTGGCTAAAAGAACAGAATTATGTTAAGCTGATTATGTGCTTATCCCTTATCTAATTGTTTCCTCATTGTCAGCACTGGTTTAGGTTTTGACATGAAATTGTTTGCATGATAACTATTTGGAAATGCTCTATGCAAATGGCTGATCATGTCTAATCCTGTTTGAGCAGCCAAAATGCCTGACTTGCAAAATCCACACCATCATTACAGTTACAAATAGCTAGCCAAGAGGAAATACGTGGCAGTGCCAGCATGTTTTCATTTCTTTTCTTGTCATTTAAACCAGATTTTTTTTTAATCCTGGCACACAATGAATCCCATTTGCCATTCTGGTGCCTCACCATATTTTACTGAAACTGTGCTATTCCATTCAAGCCTTTGGCTTTAATACAGCTTAGTACAACAGTTTTTAATGCTAGCCTACACAACATCAAACAGCCATTATTCCTATTCTTAGTTCCTAAGCACAATTCCTCATTTTGCAACAAGCATGTTTAAGGAGTGTATTTATTGTCTTGCTAGGATTGCTTCCAGATGTCAGATAAATACAGTGGGACATTTGAACATCCAGTGAGGTATCAGTCAGGCATGTTTTACACAAATATTAAGCATCCTGTAAAGTAGTGCAAAGAGCTCCTGTGCATTCATCAGAATTGTTTCAGACCAAATCTCTGGCACACGTCTCTACACAAACCACAATATCCACTACACAGCGGATAGCTTGGACAGCGTGGGTCACTGGTACAAACTACAAACTATCTAACAGTCCATCTACTTTTAGTTTCATCTTCAAAGGCATCTTTGAGGAAAAAAAGAATGACAGAATAAATAATCTGCCTCGTTCACGTTCATTACACCCATGACTATATTCCACGTGTGCCTCCTCAGTCACCTCGGACGTGTTATGGAGGTGTTGTTACGACCCGGTCTAGGTCGGGCTGCAACATACAAAGGAATAAAAGGAGGGTGGTGAGACCAAGATGGCTTTTTCTTTTTTGTATATATGTATATATTGTCTTTTTCTTTTCAGGGAGTGGTTTTAAACTTCAGAACAGAAGCAGACCAGGCCAGTATAATAAACAAAATTCCCTCTAACCATACACAAAAGGAACTAACTAACCAAACCACAAAAAAAAATAATAATAATAATAATAATAATAATAATAATAATAAAAAACGTCTTCATAAATCTACAAGCCTACAAAATCTATAAGTCTGCATAAATCTACAGTCTGGGCTAGAAAGAAATCAGCCCCAGCCTCACTTTTTTATATCATGCTGTGTATTTTTCTTGCAACCACTGGTGGTGCTGTTGTGCTTGGTTCCACAAAAAAAAAAAAATTAATAATAATAATAATCCAGACATTGGCCATATATTGATGTTTTTTTACCTTTAAAAGAGAGGAGGCTTAGCCCTGATGATAGCACGTTTATACTGTGTGCCCCTTTCCATAAACAAGATTCCAGAGTTTAGTTTGAGAATGAGAGTTAATTCCAAAATTGTGCACATAAACCTTTCCTTTAGCACTGCTTGTTTCAGGTAACTGAAATAATAGAAGTCATCTTAAGTGCCTTCTAAGAAGTCTGAATAGTGAGAAATTTTCATTGTACTGTATTGTATGTATTAACATAGCTATCTTTTGGACTGATAATGACTCCTAGTAACTAATAAACTGGTGATGCAGTGTATCTGTGTCCGTGTGTAAGCTAATGACCTTCTGACATACCCTACAGTTTTGCGTGACAAATGATGATAAGGTTTAATTCTGGCATTTTGTTAAATTGTAATTATTCAATTATTCAACACATTGCAACATGTGTCTCTTTCAGTTGAACAGCTTGAACCATCCTAAATGAAACAGTAACATAAAAATCAGCATTTTGTTAGCATATGACATGAGATCTCTCCAGTTTCGGACGTCCGGATGGAGGTGGGAGAGAAGAATAGTGTGTGGTGGCCATGGTGGTGTGGGATTATTTGTATTTTTTCATGATTATATGCTGAATGATACATGATTTAATAATTTGAGATCAATTCAATGTGATTGAATCCACCCACAGTGTGGGTGGGTGGAATGGGATAGAAGGTTGGTTGTTATTTTACAGCTGACCTGGCACTCTTTATGCCCCACTGCAGCAGGAACCAAAAGTCCAGTCCAGATCCAAAGGGGCTTCCAGGAAAAGTCCAATTTAGTCTGTTCTTTGTTTTTCTAGCATGGAGCAAAGTGATCAATACTATTCAAATAGAGATAGACACACATGCTATGTCATACTGTTGTACTATAAGAATATAATAAGTTCTGGTGTGTGTGAGAGAAAATATTGCACACTTTGTAATGTAATACTTGTTTTTACATTATGTTTGAAATGTGACTCAGCTTCAAATGTCACTTAACCACTCATAATTAAAGGAATTAATTAAATGAAACCCCAGGGGAATTTTAAGGAAGGGGCCTGGGTGGTATCTAGGACCATTAATCTTCGTCCTAGTTACCTAAAAAAAATTCCCACAAAGACGAAAGATGTGACTGAACAAAATGTGCTAACTCTGCTACAATTTAATCTTGTTAGAGGGCCTCCAACAGGTTGACACATTTTTCTTGGAAAAAGAGTGATGACTGAGTATTATTCAGTGCAAATAGGAAAATAGTTAATACAGTTTCATATGTAAATCCTTTCAATGCAAGAATGCATGATTTCTCAAATGGCTGCCAATTGGCGGCACAAAATAAAAGAACCATGCCTGAGTTGCCCTGTTGTGCAGCTAAATAAAGCGTCCCCTGACTCATCTTCACTTCATGTCAATTTTAGACCGGATCACTCGATTATAATAATGCAGTCAGGCATCTTCACAATGCAAAGTCACATCCCTCTGGGTCACAGTGGCGTGAGAATGAGGCTTCAGGCTTGATTCACTTGTTTGTCAGGGGGACAGAAGATGCAGGGGCGTTCATGTTGGAAGTTGTGCCACATTTTCCTTTCTGTATGGTTTGATCATTCTACCAGGAATCGGATTATACCCTGCTACGTGGATGATGATTGTGGCTCACATGAGACTCATAGGGCCTGATATTGCCCTTGAATATTGAAGAGCAATATTGTTCATTCTTTATGTGACTTCTAATCTACTATTGATGTAGCAGATAAAAATAAAGATTTTACACCACCAGTTTGACAGGATGTGGGCTAGCACATGACTACTTCTTGGTGATTAGTAATGAGGTACATTCATTTTTTGAGTGTTTTCAATGTTTGTAAACTAGAGGTGTGCATCAGAACTGGGATACTTTTATTCACTGTTTTATTCATTGCTTTCATTGTTATTATCCTGTTGTCCTTCTTCTTTCTTTATTCAACCACAAGATTGGATGGTGGTAAAGTGTGGTGGCATGAGTAGTTTGGACGGTGGTAAAAAAAAAAAACAAAAAAAAACACGCGGTTAGAAAATAGTACGCGTAGTTTGGACAGCGGTAAAGAATAGTACATGTAGTTTGGACGGCGGTAAAGAACAGTACCCATATTTTGGACGGCGGTAAAGAACAGTACCCATATTTTGGACGGCGGTAAAGAATGTTGCCCATAGTTTGGATGGCGGTAAAAAATAGTACCCGTGGTTGGACGGCGGTAAAGAATAGGACCCGTAGTTTGGACGGAGTTAAAGAATGGTATCCATAGTTTGGACGGTGGCAAAGAACAATGTCTGTAGTTTGGACGGTGGTAAACAAAGGTACCCATAGTTTGGGCGGCGGTAAAGAACGGTTCCCGTAGTTTGGATGGGGCTGAAGAATGGCACCCGTAGTTTGGACGGCGGTAAAGAGTAGTGCCCGTAGTTTGGACGTTGATAAAGAGTAGTACCCGTAGTTTGGACGGCGGTAAAGAACGGTACCCATACTTTGGACAGCGGTAAAGAATGGCACCCGCAGTTTGGACAGCAGTAAAGAATGGTATCCGTAGTTTGGACGGGGGTAAACAATGGTACTCGTAGTTTGGACGGTGTTAAAGAGTGACACCTGTAGTTTGGACAGGAACAGGGAGTGGCGCTCGTAGTTTGTACGGTTGTAAAGAGTGGTGCCCGTAGTTTGGATGGCGATAAAGAATTGGTATTAGGTGACCTGTTTTATAAAACAGCGAGTTCATCTTTTGTGATCCTGCTTTGTTTATACACAAATGTACGTCTTTATGTTGAAAAAAAAAAACCTGACCCTCTGCAGTGATTATGAAATACAGAATTGTTTGTACTCTTCAGATTCATGCTCAAAGCTACGACCCCCTGCCGCCAATAAAACCAAACTAAACAAATTCATCATGGCCATTTTTCATGCTGCTTGATGTAAACTGGAGCCTGTGAGCAGGTTGTGTTTCTGACACACATTCTCACACTAAATCATTTGTGTGTAATCGCTGGAGTCCTCTCTCCAGAAGTGTTTGTGTGTGTGTGTGTGTGTGTGTGTGTGTGTGTGTGTGTGTGTGTGTGTGTGTGTGTGTGTGTGTGTGTGTGTGTGGACGTGTTCCCAGCCTAGCTGTGCGCAAAAGCTGCACAGATTGCAGAAATCCCAATAAGCCACAGGGAGCCAGGACTCGCAGAGTCTCGTTACAGAACACTTTAACTGGACTGAGCCCAGTGTTCTACTCTGCGAGCCAAGAAAACCAACACATGGTACACACTGTGTGGAAAGTTGCTCTTTACACTCTTATAAGCACATTTTTAATCCCACAAATGTGTAGCTCTGCCAGGGACGTAAGAATGGAAAACTGAACGTGTCTTACCTCACCGGTCAGAGAGCACAACTTGAGCTAGGTTGAAAAACATACAAAAAAAGTAATAAAAATGTCACACATTGGTGGAATTTCTCGTGTGACAATAGCAATAAATCCATTAAAATAAATCTCTGAATCTCAGCAATGTGATGGATTCTGTGGGGAAGGATTTGGCACACACACACACACACACACACATATATATATATAGGGGTAGAAAATACTTTAGCAATTATATTGTTGCTACACTTAAGTATTGTTTTGGCATATTTATACTTTACTTGAGTATTAATGAAATAGAATGCTCTTATTTAACTACATTTCCAAGAAAGAAAAATATATTTGTTACTCCTTACATTTTTAGTTTAGCATCCATTTCAATTTGGCATCCAAACAAGTTCATCAGTGTAGAAAATAATGATCAAGAATTGCACCAATTTGTCAGCAGCCATGAACTTCTCATCAACTTCTAGGCAACAAGTCAAATTCTAGCTAAAGGTAAATATATAAGTTAAACTGCGAATTGGCGTTGCTTTAAAACAAAGATCTTAAACAGTTAAACATGTTACTTTTCACATGAAAACATGGCATTCACTTAATTTCATCAGTTAAAAACATAATTTTTTTTAAATACTTGAGTATATAGCAATGTTTTGACTTTTTAATCTTAAAAAGGTATTACGCTCCGTTCACACAAACAGTGACTCACAGCGACAAAGTGACCGGAGACCATTCACTTTCACTGTGAGCTGGCAATGTAATCCAGGCAGAATGTGGTTTGACGTTGTCCTTCTCTTGATGGCAGCATATTTTGCTCCAAAATGTGTACATACCTTTCCCAACTTTTTGGAACGTTTCGCATGCATCAATTTCAAAATAAACGTTTATCTTCAAAAAAAAAATTGGCAGTTGATTTGGTAAAACATCAAATACCTTGTCTTTATACGTTTTTTGTTTAAATAGAAGTCAAAGTACATTTACAAATCACTCCTATTTGTTTTTATTAGCATTTTCCATACTGTCCCAACTTTTTCGGAATTGGGGTTGTAGACCAGCATGATTTAATATGGTTTGGCTCCAGTTTTATGGCTGTAACACAGAGCAGAATGTTGGCAAGAGGTACGTAGGACGTTGTGTAGAATACTTGGAAATCCTGGAAAACACTAAGATTCTGTAATTTGCTCTAGCTGAGCTGACTGAGAGCCATCCGGCTGCATGTAGACATAATCTCATAAAAGAAATTGTAAAAAAAAAAAAAAAACCATACTGCTGCAGTTTAAAGCCTCATTACGCATGTTGGTTTAGGAGTCTTGTGACATGCCGCAACCAGATTAGCTTACTTTCAAGTCAACCTGGACAGGAGGAGAAAAATGTCTGCTTGTGAAAAGATTTCTAGGAATTCAATGCACGTGTGTGGGAATGAGACAGCTGGTGCTAACCGAGGAACATTCACTCATTTGAAATGTCTCTTAGCATCAGCGTAGCGGTACGTGTGCCTTCAGTTAAGCTACACTGGTGCTTGAAAATGTGTGAACTCTTTAGAATTTTCTATATCTCAGCATAAATATGACCTAAAACATCATCAGATTTTCACACAAGTCCTAAAAGTAAACAAAGAGAACCCAATTAAACAAATGAGACAAAAAAATACTTGGTCATTTATTTATTGAGGAAAATTATCCAATATTACATACCTGTGAGTGGCAAAAGTATGTGTAACTCTAGGATTAGCAGTTAATTTAAAGGTGAAATAAGATTCAGGTGTTTTCAATCAATGGGATGACAATCAGGTGTGAGTGAGCGCCCTGTTTTATTTAAAGAACAGAACGACACATGTTGGAAATTCAAGACCATTGTTACCTTCCCTGAGAGTGGTCAACCAACAAAGATCACTCCAAGAGCAAGACATGTAATAGTCATTGGCTAATGTTAATGTTCATGAGTCCACTATCAGTAGAACACTGAGCAACAACAGTGTGCATGGCAGGGTTGCAAGGAGAAAGCCACTGCTCTCCAAAAAGAACATTGCTGCCTGTCTGAAGCTTGCTAAAGATCACATGGACAAATCAGAAGGCTATTGAAAAAATGTTTTGTGGATTGATGAGACCAAAATTTAATTTTTTGTTTAAATGAGAAGCGTTATTTTTTGGAGAAAGGAAAACACTGCATTCCAGCATAAGAACCTTATCCCAGCTGTGAAACATGGTGGTGGTAGTGTCATGGTTTGGGCCTGTTTTGCTGCATCTGGGCCAGGACGACTTGCCATCATTGATGGAACAATGATTTCTGAATTATACCAGCAAATTCTAAAGGAAACTGTCAGGACATCTGTCCATAAACTGAATCTCAATAGAAAGTGACTCATGCTCCAAGACAACGACCCCAAATACATACAGTAGGTCATTCTACCAAAAATGGTTAAATAAGAATAAAGTAAATGTTTTGGAATGGCCAAGTCAAAGTCATGACCTTAATCCAATAGAAATGTTGTGGAAGGACCTGAAGCAAGCAGTTCATGTGAGGAAACCCACCAACATCCCAGAGTTAAAGCTGTTCTGTACTGAAGAATGGGCTAAAATTCCTCCAAGCCGAGATTCAGGACTGATCAACAGTTTCCGGAGACGTTTAGTTGCAGTTATTGCTGCACAAGGGGGTCACACCAGATACTGAAAGCAAAGGTTCACATACTTTTGCCACTCACAAATATGTAATATTGGATAATTTTCCTCAATAAATAAATGACCAAGTATAATATTTTTGTCTCGTTTGTTTAATTTGGTCCTCTTTATCTGCTTATAGGATATGTGAAAATCTGATGATGTTTTAGGTCATATTTATGCAGAAATGTAGAAAATTCACAACCTTTCAAGCACCACTGTAAATGAAATGGATTAGGAGCAGATTTTGTGGATGTGAATGTGGATGAAGGATCTCTTCCCAGCATATTCACTCTGTTCCCTGGTCTTTGGCAGATGATGCTACATTCGCAGCTTAATGTGAATTCTTTGTGAGTGTGTACATGAGAAAAGACGTTTAGCGAGTGAAATATGTGCACTATATTTTGCATGTTTGGCACAGGTGGGGTTATGTGGTGTTTAGAACGCTTACAGTATTTATTTTGAGTTACACCACAGCATTGCCAAATGCTTGTTTCTGATTGGAATTGTTTTGATTAATTTTCTATAATAGCAGCTCTGACAGTAGTTCCATCTGCAAGGCAAATCACAGGTTTATATTAATGCGCTTGTTCTAATACGTCATCATTTCTATAGTAACAACTCCTTTAGAGGTGGACACGAACGGATTTTTAAAATGCGGATTCACTGATAAAGTTTTTTTTTCTGTGAGTGGATGTTTATTTAACAGGTTTGAGTCTCCACTGTCAAGCTGTAACTTTTCCAACATGGGAAAATCCTCAGGACGGAGGTGAAACATGACAAATTGCATTTTTGAGAGACTGGTGAGGGAATGAATTTGTATTGCTGTATTCCTACGCTAGTGCACCATCCCAGGATAGTAAAAAGACTTAAATAGGATGTACACTCTTAATTTAAGTGTGTCATGTTTGAACACGATTTGCAGTAATATTTCAATATAGTAGGACACAAAATCTGTCTTTGTAGATATTGTTAGAACGATATTTCTGATATTCATTTGTAAGATAAATGAATAAAACAGGGGGGGGGGGGGCGGTGGCTTGGTGGTTAGTACGCGTGCCTTGCACCTTCTGGGTTGGGTTCAACTCCTGCCTCCACCCTGTGTGTGTGGAGTTTGCATGTTCTCCCCATTCTTCGGGGGTTTCCTCCGGGTACTCCGGTTTCCTCCCCCTGTTTAAAGACATATGTCGTACTCTGATTGGCATCTCTAAATTGTCCGTAGTGTGTGAATGGATATGTGAATGTGTGCACGATTGTGCCCTGCAATGGGTTGGCACCCCATCCAGGGTGTCCCCCACCTTGTGCCCCAAGTCCTAGTGGGATAGGCTCCAGGCTACCTGTGACCCTGTTTTGGATAAGTGGTAGAGAAAATGGATGGATGAATAAAACAAAAAAGGAGATTGTGAGATTCTCTCATGAATCCATGTATAACTCAAATGGCACAGCTTGCTAGTTGCTAGTTTGGGAACACCTGGATTAGTTAATCCTGGACCCTTGGGCATACATTACATTATACATCCATTATGAGCATCCGAGTAGCCTCAGTGCTATGCAGAAGGCATTCTCACCTTATGCGACTGGCTTCTTTCTTGCTTTTCACCTCGCAAACTCATCCACCAAATTGTCCGGCTCTTTACCAAGCTCCAACTCAGAGATCATGAGTGACAGCAAGTTCAGTCCCATTTTGACCCATTTTAATTTGTAGGTTTTTTTTTTTTTTTTTTTTTTTTTTAAATCCAAACCATTTGGGAAAACGTCCATTCCCTGGCTTCACTTTCCTTTTTAAGTTTTCTTTTCATCGATCCACTTAGTGAGGGTTAATTTTTTTTCATCCACTGCTCTAGCTCCAGTTAAAACCAAATAGGACCTAACTAATTGCTCATTGATTACAAATTCAGACCAAGACACCAAGAACTTTTCCAAATTTATTTCAGATTCCGTCACTTTACATTCTTTGGCTTGTGTTGTTGTTGTGTATTAGGTTGTGTGTCACAGTGCAATGGCACTTAAAATCTATGCTCATCAAGGACCCTCTAGTTGCTGGGCATGTGCCCAGTAGGCCTGGTCAATAATCTGTTCCAGCAATGATTCTACCATTGAACCTCAAGCCCAGATCGCCATCTTTAAATATGCCACTTAAATTTTGTTACCTGCATTTAACAAACATACAATTCAACCCCAAATCTGATCACACACTTCATTCCCAAGTAACCCCAGATTCTCCATTTGCATGTTGCCGCCAAGAGGGGGCAGAGCTGATGCAAAAAAAAAAAAAAAACAGAGTTGATCTCAGATTAAAGACTCCAGTTTTGACAACTTTGTCCATGCTCCAGACATAAGCGGAAGCATTTCTGCTGAAGACTTCCTCCAGTTTTAATATCTCAATATTTAAGAGGATTTTAATAGTGTATTATATTTCTCGGACCTGAAGAAATAATAAAATTGTCCAAACCAATTTCTGGTGATGCACAACCACTGTTCTGCGTTGTGGAACTGTGGTTTATTAGCCTTTCCTCACAGTACTTGTAGTCCTGGCCCATTGGAATGTTATACATGCTTGTCATAAATACTATCCCCCTTATAGACAGTTAAGATGTCCTTCACACAGTTACAAAAGAGGACTTCTCTGCAGGTCAGGGATTTGGTGAGCAGGAAAGATGGGGATTGCAAAATGGAATATTGAAATATTTTCAGATCTTATTTTAGCATCTTTCCTCATATATATACAGTACTGTGCAAAAGTTTTAGGCACATGCAAAGAAATGCTGTAGATCAAAGATGCCTTCAAAATAATGAAATTAAATATTTCTACATTTAAAAAAAAAAATACAGTAAAGAGCAGTAAACAGTCGTAAATGAAACAAAGTCAATATTTTGTGTGACCAAAAAAATAAAAATAAAAATAGTAGTCTCCGGTACAATTTGTGCAGGTTTATAAGCGGGTAAGTTTTATTGAGCATCTTGCAGAACCAGCCACAGTTCTTCTGGAGACTTTGACTTTCGCACTCGCTTCTTATTTTTACAGCAAAACCCAGCAGCCTTCATTGTGTTTTTTGTCTGAAAAGTGGTCTCTTACGTAATACGCTGCTTTCTTTAATGACGTACAAACATTTATCTGTAACATTTAATTTTGTGCTCGAAAACTAATGTTTGAGAATCTAAAATGCTTTTTGTACTGACTTGATAATGTAGAAGTCATAAAATATACATTTTCTTCATTTTTAAAATTTGTGGTGCCCTTGATTTAACATCCGAACACACTTTGTAACCTTCCATTATCTATCCATTCTACATCATGCACAATCAAAATATAAATAATTAAATAATAGAATGCAGACAACATATTCACATTTGCCAGTCTTTTACTAAGGACCTCTGCTTTCCTATATGAGCTTTGAAATATATAGCACATAGTTGCACACAAGTCAAAAAAGGTCTGTAAATCAGTGTACATTTAAAAACCAGTGGAGGTTGTATAAATGTGCCTGACCTCTCTCTGGAGTCGGGAACAGTGAAGGTAGGGAGGCGAGTTTGAAGTTCACTATAAAAGGTGCAAAAAAACTGGCATTGAACCCCATTAACTCCTGGAGTTTCAGATTACAAATTGTTCAAGTAGCTGAAGGATGATAATGACACTGGATACTAGTCCTGTAAAAAAAGAAAAAAGGAAGGCTGCCATCAGCAGAGGACTGTATGTTGGCTGCCATCCAGTTATTGTCATATTTAAAGAAAGCTATGGATACATCAGACAAGTTTAACAGCTGGGGGATACAATGTTCAAAGATATAGTGATGAAAGATGTGAATGACGTGCTGTTATGGTGGGCTGAAGGGGAGTGTGGTTATAGTAATAGATCTCAGTATGATGGCTTGTATAAAAGCAAATGAAGGACTAAGCTTTATTAATGAACTGTGGTTATAAACGTAACATAGATTTGGAGAGTGCATGGTAAATTTTGTTGATAAAAACAAACACAAAAAAAGTTCATCCATGACGAAATCCTACTCTAAATTTACAACAAAAATTTAAAGAATGATGTTTTTTTGTTGTTGTTGTAGTCTTGTCTCTTTTCTTCTCCTGTCTCTTGTCATTGGGCTGTTGCCTTATTGTGTTCACCTATTCTGTGTTAGATTATTTTGTTTATGTTTACCCTGCGTTCTCTTTGTAGTGGTGCAAAAGCTTATCTTGCATTTAGTGCCCTTATGTCCAGTCCTTGTTTATGAAAGTGTTTCCTAGTTCCATGATTTCCTGGTTTTGACCCTAGTTCCCCTTTCCACTGTTGTCACTATAGATTATGCTTGTTCAACATTGACTGCCTGTGTTTTGACCCCTGCTATGGACGTTTGCCACAATAAATCGTATAAACCTCTAACAGATTGTATATCGTCTGTGCACTTGTTTCCTGCCTCTCTCTATATGCACTTTAAATGGACAGAAGTGAGACTTGTTTTTTTTCTCATTTGTGAACTATAAATTGAACTGAGGTTTTGAGATATTATTGGATAAACTACTAGATTTAAAACTAACTAACTACTACAAAATCTAAAATGGCTCCTGGTATGACATATCCATTGTTAAAGCCAATATTCCAGATATGTGTAGGGAGTAGGGAGCCATTTGAGGTTCAGTTTAAGTTCATTTCTCCTATGGTTAATGTCAATGTAGATTTCATACCTGTCATGAGCTAGTACATTTGTGGGCTTATATCCCACAAATTATGTTTTGTTAGGCTAATATAATGCTAAAGTGTAAAGTGATCTAGCATTCCTCATAAGATTTGAATTAAAATCTAGATTCCTGGTTCTCTTGTCACTCTATGTGCAGAGTTTCACACGTTTTAACCCTGTCCATATGGGTTTCCTGTGTGTTCTTCAGTTTCCTCCCACCTCCTAAAAACATACATAGGGTTGGATATTTGTCTAAAATAAATTGTCCCTAGGTGTGAATAAGTGTGTGCCCTGTGATGGACTGCCATCATACCCAGGGTGTATTCCTGCTTTCCATTGTTCCTGGGACAGGTTCTAGATCTACCATGACCCTGACCATAATAAAGCAGTTCATGAAAATTAATTAATTAATTAATTAATTAATTAAACTTTGACATTTTACCTATAACTGTTCAGTGTTAGCTGAATAATAATGCTGCAGTTTTTCCCAAAGAAACACTGAACACATAATATAATGAGCAAAAGTAATGTGTAAAGCAAACAACAACAAAAAACTATAACTAAAACTAAGTTATATACCAAAATTAACACAGTGCTTAAGGTGGGCTTGTGTTCAAACACAGTGTAGACCGGTGGTTGATGTTCTGTGGTTTCCTAAAGCCAAAGCTAAGCAGCACAGTTGGAATTTAACAATGGGTTAGCTGGGCTTCCTGTGACATGAAGTATTGGGCAGGCTGCCATGCTTTCACTGTCACTGTTGAAAATCTTTCTATTTCTCTCTTTCACCCTCTTCTAAATTTAAAGTATGGATAAAAAAAATTCTTTATTTACCTGTTTATTTGTTTTTCAAAATATGGCACTTTTCATTCATTCATCTTCAGTAACTACTCTATCCTGGTTAGGGTTATGGTGGATTAAGAGTCTATACAGGGATCTGCGTGCAGAGCTGGCAAATGCACTCCAGATGGGAAATTGAATAATTTAAATGAGCTTGGACTTTGAGTCAGTATTTTGTAAGTGTTTTATCTCTCTATCACCCTCTAGAGATGGCAGAAAGAATAGCGCGCATCACCTGAGGGCATAGCGATATGAGAGGGGTATAAATAAGACAGGTTCCACCTGCACTCCCTAAGCAGGAATCTAATCACTGGCACCCAATCTTGAACACCAGATTCTAATTTTATGGATTTGAAGGTGTGATAAATGTAGGGGTGTATTTACTTTTTCCATGTGACTGACCTGGTTTTTGTACATTTAAATTGTGAAAACTACTACAAAATGTCAGTTCTATGTGTCATCTGTTTAACACCTTTAGTAATAGCACTGTTTGTCCAAATATGTCAAAAAAGCCAACAATTTCCATGGGGAATATATATATATATATATATATATATATATATATATATATATATATATATATATATATATATATATATATATATATATATATATATATATATATATATACAGTATCTCACAAAAGTGAGTACACCCCTCGCATTTTTATAAATATTTTATTATATCTTTTCATGGGACAACACTGACGAAATGACACTTTGCTACAATGTAAAGTAGTGAGTGTACAGCTTGTATAACAGTGTAAATTTGCTGTCCCCTCAAAATAACTCAACACACAGCCATTAATGTCTAAACCACTGGCAACAAAAGTGAGTACACCCCTAAGTGAAAATGTCCAAATTGGGCCCAAAGTGTCAATATTTTGTGTGGCCACCATTATTTTCCAGCACTGCCTTAACCCTGTTGGGCATGGAGTTCACCAGAGCTTCACAGGTTGCCACTGGAGTCCTCTTCCACTCCTCCATGACGACATCACAGAGCTGGTGGATGTTAGAGACCTTGCGCTCCTCCACCTTCCATTTGAGGATGCCCCACAGATGCTCAATAGGGTTTAGGTCTGGAGACATGCTTGGCCAGTCCATCACCTTTACCCTCAGCTTCTTTAGCAAGGCAGTGGTCGACTTGGAGGTGTGTTTGGGGTCATTATCATGTTGGAATACTGCCCTGCGGCCCAGTTTCCGAAAGGGGGGGGATCATGCTCTGCTTCAGTATGTCACAGTACATGTTGGCATTAGCTCCCCAGTGCCGGCAGCACTCACGCAGCCCCAGACCATGACACTCCCACCACCATGCTTGACTGTAGGCAAGACACACTTGTCTTTGTACTTCTCACCTGGTTGCCGCCACACACGCTTGACACCATCTGAACCAAATAAGTTTATCTTGGTCTCATCAGACCACAGGACATAGTTCCAGTAATCCATGTCCTTAGTCTGCTTGTCTTCAGCAAACTGTTTGCGGGCTTTCTTGTGCATCATCTTTAGAAGAGGCTTCCTTCTGGGACAACAGCCATGCAGACCAATTTGATGCAGTGTGCGGTGTATGGTCTGAGCACTGACAGGCTGACCCCCCACCCCTTCAACCTCTGCAGCAATGCTGGCAGCACTCATACGTCTATTCTGCAAAGCCAACCTCTGGATATGATGCTGAGCACGTGCACTCAACTTCTTTGGTCGACCATGGCGAGGCCTGTTCTGAGTGAAACCTGTCCTGTTAAACCGCTGTATGGTCTCGGCCACCATGCTGCAGCTCAGTTTCAGGGTGTTGGCAATCTTCTTATAGCCTAGGCCATCTTTATGTAGAGCAACAATTCTTTTTTTCAGATCCTCAGAGAGTTCTTTGCCATGAGGTGCCATGTTGAACTTCCAGTGACCAGTATGAGAGAGTGTGAGAGCGATAACACCAAACTTAACACACCTGCTCCCCATTCACACCTGAGACCTTGTAACACTAACAAGTCACATGACACTGGGGAGGGAAAATGGCTAATTGGGCCCAATTTGGACATTTTCACTTAGGGGTGTACTCACTTTTGTTGCCAGTGGTTTAGACATTAATGGCTGTGTGTTGAGTTATTTTGAGGGGACAACAAATTTACACTGTTATACAAGCTGTACACTCACTACTTTACATTGTAGCAAAGTGTCATTTCGTCAGTGTTGTCCCATGAAAAGATATAATAAATATTTACAAAAATGTGAGGGGTGTACTCACTTTTGTGAGATACTGTATATATCCCCTCCAAAATTAATGGAATGGCAAGGCCAAGTCATTTGATTTGTGCTATACACCAAGGACCTTTGGGTTTGAGATCAAACGATGGATATGAGACAAGAGTTTATGATTTCAGCTTTTACTTCCTGGTATTTGCATCTAGATGTGTTAAACAACATAAAACATTGAACCGTTTGTATCAGACTACCCAATTTTTAGGTGAGCAAAAGTATAGGAACAGATAAGTGTTTCACAGATGAGCTTCTATGTTTTGGGTCATGAGCAGATCCTTTCTTTCTCCACATTTTGGCCTTTCAGGAGGTTAATCTTGGTTCCAAAACTTTTGTGGCTCATCTCTGTATTTCTTTGCTAATTAAAATCTGGTCTTCTTATTCTTACTGATGATAAGTGGTTTGCATCTTGTGGTATGGCCTCTATATTTCTGCACTTGAAGTGAACTTCAACTTTCTGAGCTTCAAAATGGCTTGCTTTTCTCCCATAGACAGCTCTCTGATCTTCATGTTGGCGTATCCTTTTCAGTGTTCACAGGTGAAACTGAAGGCTAAAACCAAGAGTAGATGTTCAGAGCTATTTATTGTTTAAACAATTTATTGTTTAAACAATAAATACAACAATCTGACAGGGCACACCTGGGTAACAAGAAACATCTGTCAATCACAATATTTTTGCCCACCTACAAATTAGGCTGTCTGATACAACATAGCACATAGCACATTTTGTATGTCGTTTAACACATCTACATATAAATACCAGGAAATAAAATTAAAACTGAAATTCTAAACTCTCTTCTCATATTCATCTTTTGATCCCAAACCCAAATGTCTTCAGTCTACAACAAAAACAATTTATTGCCCTTATATTCTTCTTATATTCTAATCTATTTCTTATATGGTTGCATTTTCTTTCAGGATGGAATGTAATACATTTTCTTGCTTCATTTTGCTTAACTGGTTTTGACACTTTAAATATGTCATGCTGTACTCTTCTCCACCCAATCACTTTCAATGCATTTTAAGTAGTTTTCCATCCTCACTTTCATCCCTTGTGGGAGTTTCAGTGTTCTTTCCACTATTCACAAAGTGCATGAATTCCTCAAATGGATGATCTACACCCTGCCCCCAAGCATTGTCATTGGATGGCTGCAAGCTCTGTCCTCAATTGCTCCTTCAGCAGAGATGAACACAAAGTTCACATACCGAAGGACGTATGTCTGGAGTATGTTCCGTCTAGGTGAAGGCTGTAACTTGTTCGTTGGGGGAAGAGTGTTTGTGACTGGCAGCTGTGTACCCTGGAGGTCACAAAGTCAGGGAACAGTATGTACCAGAGACATCAGAGTAACACATGGCCAAGCCACCGGGGTTGGAGACTGAGTAACGCCTTTTCAGATTTATATTTTCTGTGTGCTTTAGATTCTTGTCTTATTCCAAGATACATTCACAGTTAATTTTTTTTATTCATTCATTCATTTCCAGTAGCCATTTTTATCCTGGTTAGTGTAACAGCACTTGTTATTTTTAATTTCTGGGATTGATTGATTGATTGATTGATGCTAGAGAAATTGTAAAAGAAATGTCTCATTCAAATACCATAAGAGATGCTAAACTTGCACTCTGTAAGCTGTATGTAGCTACTGGAGTGAGGAATATAAATCTTGGCTCATTGACATTTCGGGGGATTAAGGGGTTCATTCATAGCAATGATTTATTTTTTATGCTTGCTTGTTTCTAGAGGCAAATTTAATAGCACCCTTGTCCCAAATGACTTGCTCTATTTTATCTCCTTGGCTGTCAGCCTTAATTTGTGGACCTTTCCCTTTGACAATAAAGGAATAAAGGAAACAAATGCTTGTGTATATGGTTCACATGGTTGTGTCACAGCAATGGAAAAAAAAAAATTTCTGAGCTCAAAGTGCACACCGATTATTATGTCAATATTAGATCCCTAGAAGACGTAAAAGATCACTGTCTTGGCTATTCTTTCTCTACTACACACACACCGCAAGCAAACACACACATGCACACTTGATTAATAATAAACTGATGGTTGATATATGCAACGTTACACACTCTTTAAAGTTCCAGTTATCAGCAATGATAATGAGACACATAATTTTTTTTTCTTCATTTTTTTTTTTTACTCATAGCTCAGAGAAACAATTTGAGAAAGTGTGTGCTATAAACTTTCCATCCTACATTTTTCCTGATTTTGTCACTGAAAGACAATATGTAAAATCCAAAATATCATTTCAACAGAAGTGAAGACTAGATCTGAAACCCCATTGTACGATACCATAACACTGGAAATGTCTAAATGAAATGAGTAAACATTACTCAAATGTTTAAATGGCATATTTACTCATTTGAATTAAGTTATGAGAACTCAGTAACCGAATATTGTTTGAAGAACTCGGTCTGATTGAGTTGAACTGAAAATGTGAATTAACATTGATTTATTTATTTTTTTTACTTTAGCACAACTCATGTGACTCAAGTTGTAATTATTCAAATAATATAGTTTAAGCTTAGACCAAACCTCCTTCTTTCAAATTTCTCCTCATACAATATAAAAATCCTCATTGGTGTGTCCTTTCACTTAACTTCAATTCAGTTACTTAACAAATACTAAACAATCTAGGCTAGAGGTATTCAATGAAAATCCGGTTCCATAAAATCTAGTCTAGTTTGGTCCAGTTTCATAAAATCCCTTCCTTAAAAAGGTCTGGATAAGTGACTATCATGACTGAATAGCCAGTAATGATTAGTTCATGGCTACTAAACTAATAAAAAATAGTAGTGTTGCTGGTTCCCAGCTCCAGGGTCCCAGGTTCAATCCTGGTATCAGGTGAATATCTGTGTGGGTTTTCACTTGTTCTCCCCGTGTCCACACCAGTAGATTGGCTAGGATAAAATGCCCGTGAGTGAGCTGTTTTCTTTTTAGCATAGTTTTATTTATTTGTTTGTTTGTTTGTTTGTTTTTAAAAAGAGAGTTTCAAAATGTGCTTAATTAGTTCTTTAAACTTAATTTAATGGATTTAAAAAGGATTTAAGTGTAGTAAAGAATAAGTTGAGTAAACTCAAATCTTTATAAGTTAGCTGTACTACACTATACTGTATATTAGAGTTGTGTGTTGGGGGCACGTTGGCTTAGTGGTTAGCACTTTGCCTAACATCTCTGGGATTGGGTGTTCAAACCCCGCCACTGCCCTGTGTGTGTGGAGCGTGCTTGTATGTGCTTGTTTCCTCCGGGAACTCCGGTTTCCTCCCCCAGTTCAAGGACATGCGTAGGCTGATTGGTATCTTTAAATTGTCAATAGTGTGTGAATGTGTGTGCAGTTGTGCCCTGCATTGGGTTGTCACCCTGTCCAGGGTGTGCACCGAGTTCTCTGGGATAGGCTCCAGGTTCCCCACAACCCTGTGTCGGATAAGCTGTACAGAAAATGGATGGAGTTGTATTTGATTTAGGACATGAGCTAAACACAAGACAAAATAAGGACCAGACTAAATGTTTTGTCCTTGTATCATCATAAATACGAGTGAGATTTTTCTGTGGTTTGGAGTTTTGTCTGTGGTTTGGAGTTTACTCACATACGTTCAATTTCTGAATAATCTTTAAAAGTTATATACAGTAAATATGGTTTGTGCATTTTTAAAGAGACTTTTAGGTCCCACTTTACACAGTGTTTCTACTATACACATAAAATGTACATACAGTACATGTGTAATATCTCTACTGAGGTACACACTTGTTACAGATGGATTGCACAAGTACATCTTAAGTGGATTTCATAAATACTCTGGTGTATTAATATCTGTATATCTTTCCATGACATTTTAACTCACAAAGCGATGGCAATTATTTTGGTATGAATAGCCATGTGCAAATTCTTTATGTAGTTAGTATTGTATTGTAGGTACAGTCAAATTCAGATTAGTGTTAATTAAACCATTTGATTTTGTTTGCTTAGCATGTTACAACACAAATATCGCACAGTAATATTAAAGTCACACTTTGAATCATCTTGGCAAGACAACATTACACTATAATTTAATTGTTTATTTAACTACACAGGCACTAATAAATTATTCAGGTTTATAGTGGAGTCAAAACTCCAACTGAAGTTGACACTTGTTCATTCAAGATGTGCTACTGTAATCCATATAGAGTAGTTACATAATAATTGCATGTTTTGTTTGTTTAACTACACAGATATTAACTACATGGTTCATATAACAGAAAAAAAATGATCAGATTTATAGCTGGGTCGAAAATAAATAAATAAATAAATCCAAAACCCAACTGATGCTGATACACACTGTAATCCATGTGTAACCGTGAAATCCATCCTTTTTTTCTTTCTTTTATTTCTCCTTTGCTGATGGCGGCTACGCAGTTCATAAACCAGAACAAAAATATATATGTGTGTTCTGAAAAAGTGATTCCGTACATTTTAGATAAAGAGTTTGTTGTGAATGTATAGCAAAAAGACAAAAATCTAGAATAATAATGGTTAAAGAAAGCGTTCAAGTGTGTGTGTGTGTGTGTGTGTGTGTGTGTGTGAGAGAGAGAGAGAGAGAGAGAGAGAGAGAGGGAGAGAGAGAGAGAGAGAGAGAGAGAGGGAGTAATTACCATATCTTTGGTAATATGAGGCGGAGTGCTAAATACTAAGAAACATGCAGAAACCCACCACTTAGTGACACCTGCCTATCACACATTCCAGCTGAACATTAGGAGCCTTTATTAAGAGACTAAGAGTTTCAGATAAGTTTAGTTTCAAAGAAACAGTAGCCTCAGTAGACACCCCCCCCCCATTCCCCCCAGCACACCCCCATCCCCACCCCCGTGCCCCCCACCCTCAAACACACACACTTTCCACTTTCTCCTTATCACACATGATAGCCTTGATGCAATCTGGCACCGAGCAAGAGGGAAAAGGGGTACAAGAAAGGCTAGGAGAGGACATGCTTTCTTGGAAAGAAAGAAAAGAAGACCCTGTGTGTGTGTGTGTGTGTGTGTGTGTGTGTGTGTGTGTGTGTGTGTGTGTGTGTGTGTGTGTGTGTGTGTGTGTGTGTGTGTTTGTGTGTGTGTAAGAGAGAGAGAGGGAGAGAGAGAGGGAGAGAGGGAAAAAGAGTGGGGGGGAGAGTGAGAAAGATACACATAGAAGTGTGTGTGTGGAGGGGGCTATAATCATAAGTGTAATAAAACTTTGACCATTGTGCTCTGATTAGATCCGTCTCCGAGTAGCCCCTCCCTGCCCCTGTGGGATGTGTGTATATATATGCACACACTCTGCGCAGCCAATTCCCCAACCTGACTCGGTGTTGCAGAGTGTGTGAAGTCAGCGTGCACACTCCTATGTGTTTGTATCTGTGGTGTGTGAGTGTATGTATGTGTGTGTGTGTGTGTGTGTGTGTGTAAGAGAAAGCGCGTGTAGGTGAAAGAAGCTGCAAGAGCAAGCAAGCACGTGGGTGCACACTTCTATAAGAGATAAATTGAGAGAGAGAGAGAGAGGGGGAAGAAGATAGAGCTGCAAGAAGCACAGGGCAAGTTGGGAAGCAGAAACAAAAGAGAAAAAGAAAAGCAAAAAGACATAGAGATATTGAGACATAGAGATAGTAGACAATGGAAGACTATGCCCTGTCCTTCTGGATTTACATGGGAGTGATGTCTGTGTTCGTCGGAGGCACGCTGAAGAAGTTCCTGGCATCCCACGTCAGTGCCGTGCCCTCACTCGTGGCATGGCTGGGTGCCACGCTGCTGGTGGAGAGGCTGTGTGCTATGTGCATGCCCGCTGTGCTGGCGCTCGCCGTTTTCTGTGCCACCTGTTGGCTCTACTCGCTCTGGGCTGCCCCGCCACCGGTCCTGCCAGTCGATGGCAAAGCAGTTCTCATCACAGGTAAGCACCATGAATGTGTGAGGGGGAAAAAAGTAAATCAGCACATGTATCAAACAAATCTCACTTGAGTGATCTTTGGTATTAAAAAGGTATGATTATTATTATTATTAGTAGTAGTAGTTGTTGTTTTATTTGTATTATTTATTAAATCTCTATCTAACTTAAAGATAATGATCACAAATCTGATGCCAAACCAATTTTATGCAAAAAAAAAAAAAATCTAAGGAATAAATTCTCTATAACTAACCTGAAACCAGGTTGAGTTACAATGTTCCATTAATATACAAAGGGCTCAGATTAGATCACATATGATTAGATTAGATTAGATATGGCCCATAAAACACTTCTAAAAGTGCTCATCAAACCCCCACTGTGCTTCAGTAAAGACAAATAATCAGTGTATTGAATTTGAGGTTTAACACGAGTCCAACACCCCCCCTCCCCCACCCCCCACCCCCCACCCCAAATGTTCACAGAGTTCATTTAAGCTCATCTGAAAAGGAATTTGCTGTGCACACAGTGACGGTCTGTCTAATGTTCTCCTTAACACAGTGTGCAAACTGAATCTCAGGTCTGCACAATGCAGGTGTACATTTCTTCTCCATTAATGCGTTTATCTTGCATTTTCTTGTCTGATTGAATTATATCATAACGTCAGCACTGTCAGTATCTTTGCAAAGTCCATATGACTCAGTTGGTTGGAGTTGGCTGCTGGAGGAGGTTATTATAACACATATCAGGTTTCTCTGGTTGTGTAATTACACTTGGGGATGTTTGGGAAATCCTTCGGGTCGCAGAATCCAGAACGTTGCTCTGCACATTTCGTCCAAACACTAAGCCTCAGAAAGCTCATAACTAATTTGGTATTGGTGTGTGTGTGTGTGTGTGTGTGTGTGTGTGTGTGTGTGTGTGTGTGTGTATGTGTCTGTGTGTGTGTCTGTGTGTGTGTGTGGGTGGGTGGGTGTGGGTGGCCAGGCAGGCAAGTGTTTAGCCCTTTGTCTAACATAATGATAGGGTTACTTGACAATTTTGCCCTTGAACGTTTTGGATGCTAAGATTAGGGTTAGGGTGAAGTTTAGATTTAGACGTAGCATTATAACTTTTATTATAACAGTGGTGGTAAGTGTGTGTGTTGGTAGGGGGGCTCATGTTTCAATCTCCAAATGCACCATAAAGTCCCATGAGAATTGAGAACTGAACTCCCCCCCCCACACACACACAACTATTATTAAACAAGCCAGTAGAGATTACTATGAGAAAGGTTGGGATTCCATTTAGGTGTTGCATAGCATCAATTATATCAATGGAATGTGTCCTCACAAGAATCGCAAGACAAGTGTGTGTGTGTGTGTGTGTGTGTGTGTGTTTGAATAATCCTACTCCAGTGACCGCAGCATTTCATTTAAACACTTATTGTTCACTTTTCTGTTCCCCAAAACAGCCACAAACACCTCATTAGACATTTGATGCAGAAGCAAAGCAATGTGTTGAGACAAAACTGAGAGTCCTGGGTTACAATATGTGTAAAATACTTTCTCATGTAGTGAAAACTGTTCTGAACTGTCACCTACTATAGACTGAATCAAAGTTCCAGGAAAATAATCCTTTCATTTGTATGTAATCGAGTTTACTTCTGGCAGCAGTGACTCTCTGCTTGAAGGTGACACATAGAGCAGCATCAAGAACGCAAGTACAGCAAGTGCCACCGGGCACTCACAGTCCTCTGGTATAAAGTCCATATCTGCTGTTACACACCGAGAAACAAACGCACAATTCTGCACTATGTAAATATAGGTTACTCTGTCTGTGCCAGCGTAGAAATGTTTGTTTTTCCAGCCTCATTCTGCTGCTTATCTCCTCTTTGCTTCCTGAGTCACACACACACACACACACACACACACACACACGCGCTGAATGAAGCTTTGAACTTTGCTTCGACTTTTCCTCTGTAAATCAGGCAACAGTATGAGAAATCAGGGTGTCACGCAGTGATGGAGAAAGAGTTGTGACCTACATTGTGGAGCCAAAACACTGCTGTATCAACCGTATATTACCAAAACAAATATTATCCTTGTTCTTGTTTTATAGCTTTTCCGTCATTTTGTTAATCTAACAAACCTGTTTGAGACTGAGATCATTTAAAGGAGATTACAGCCCTGGTTTAGGAGCGGGATCGCATTTGGGTTCCTTAAATCCCCAAAAGGCTGTCTACTGGCATGGCAACAAAACCAAATCCCTGCTTTTACACACCTTTTTTTTTCTTCCTTTTCTGCTTGATTTTATGTTCAGTGTAGGAAGGTATACTGGGTTCCTGGATTCTAAGCCAGATATGCTTACATGTGCAGTGCACCTACTCATTGCATATACATGTTGCACATTTCTCAGCACACAGACACACACAAGCAAGCAAGCAAGCAAGCAAGCTGCCAAGACTTGGCACACAAACTGCTGCGCTGGACGGAGTCACTCCCAGCAAAATCGCCACTGCTGATTTAACACCTACAATGTAATCATTTAATTTTAGCATGGACACAAATGAAGACAGTAGATTCGATGCACTTCATTGCTGAAGGGTTGAAGGGTTCATACACAAAACCTGTGGTGCCTCCTGACTTTTTTATTACACATATACACTGTGTTAGTGTGTCTAATATTTGTTGTACGTCACCCACCGCTTCTGGAAATTAAAAATAAATAAATAAATAAAATTTTAAAAAAGCTAGACATTTCAGGCAAAAGCTAAATAGAACTAACATTTCACCAAGACTAAGTAACACAGCTGGTTGAATTGAGTGTGCATCGAATGAGCCACACATTCAGCCAACGCCGTCTAGGAACATGATTTTGCTATAAGATAAGATGTACCTTTATTGATCCCCCGTAGGGGAAATTCAAATTGACACAGCAGCACAAGTAGGATGAGTAACATCAAAGAAAGGAAATAATTTCCATAAAAACTTATACAATACAAATGATAGAAACAGTAACACAGGTGTGTACATGTCTGTACATGCCATGACCTCCATATATCTCTACTTTATAAGATCTCTTTCTCTTGTTCTTACCTTTATCATATTTTAAGCATCCGACCTCCCTTTCTGTTGAAGCAACGTTTTTTGTCATAGTCATAGGTAACATAACGTCTTAAGCCTACGTGTCTTATGCCGTATGCTAGCGGTACAATTTTAATAGCATTAGCAAACTGAAGAAATCCAGTGTTACGCCTCCAAATAATGAATATCGTTGATGTGGTCTTGTTGTTTTTTTTTAAAAAAGGATTTAAAAAAAAAAGCTTGACCAATGTTTGCACACATGTTTGTTTGTTGTGGTCGGTGGAGCCAGAGAATCGTCTGCTTCTGTTTTATCAAGCACATTTTCGCATTTCTTTTCGTAGCCTATCATAACAAAATTTAAAAAGTAGCTCATTTCCACATCATGTGACATTGGTAATTGTCGTAGTAGTAGTAGTAGTAGTAGTAATAATAATAATTATAATAATAATGTCTTACATGGGTAAAGCATGCTTGACGCTAGGGTGGCACTCTTTAGCTACGCCCATGGTACTCATTTAATTAAATAAATTCAGTGCAATTTTTTTTTTTTTTTTTTTTTTTTTTTCAGTGTAGGTGTACTGGAACCCTCAACACTATGACTAATGAGACTACTATAAATCTGTTGCATAAGTGCGAGCTGTTCAGTGCCAGTCCTCTTGTTGGAGCTTGTGCTGCTATGATAGTGTTTTAGCGTACACTGAGAATAACATGGTAGCAGACGAGCAATTTGTAACAAATACATATCAACTGAGAAGAGAGAGAGCAAGAGTGTGAAAACGATGAGATGAGATGTTCGTGAGTGTGAGCATGTGTGTATGTGCATAGCTGCTACTCCTTCAGAGTTTTGGCATGCCTTTCCTTTACTCAATGTCCCTGGACAAGCTCCAGAATGCAGTTCATGTCCGAGTCCAGCACTGAACCATTTTCCTGAAATATAAATACCACTTTCACATCATCCATCTTTCTACACGTTACAATTTGGCTGACCCGTTCATCCAGAGTGACTTACGTTTGATCTAAATGTTAAGGGACCAACAGTATTAGATTGGTATTTGGATTTGAACTTTACAAGCTTGGGGTCAGTAGCCCAGAGCCTTAACCTCTGAGCCACCACTGCCTCAGACACGCCCATGGCTGAAGTTCACAATACTGCGGTCACCTACCCAACAAAGTAAACAGATGTAAAGAAATAAGGAAGGATCCAGCAAAAATGAGGTGAGATGAGATGATTCACAAATACGTAGCCATTTATTCAGAAATCAGAAATTTCCCCATCTTGCAATAATATTTGGGCTTTTTAATCCTGGTAATGTGCATGTGTGTGTTTTGGCTGCAAGGTTTTGGAGAAAACACTGAGGGGAGGGTCCAAACGAACCCATCTGTTTGTAAATAAAACGACTGATTATAGCTTTAACAGAATGCTTTAATCAAAATGCTGTCAGTTAGTATAGGTAAGAGGATGGACATGTAAGCTTTTTTATCGAAATCCAAACCACCAGAATGGATCATCAACAGAAAACAGGCAGAGCTCAATCTATCAGGCAAACAGAACATTAAAAAGGCAATCGAACTCATAAAACTGAGCTTGAGTATTGTTTTCTCTGTTTAAAACCATAAGTTATAAAGGTTCATTGTTCTTGGAATAGGCTCCACATCCACCATCACCCTGACCAGGATAAAGCAGGAATGAATGAAATGAATGAATGAATGTTATCTAGCTATCTAGCCTATTCATTCAAATTAGTTTGTTGGTTTTGTATTTGTTTGTTTTTACATTTTTCATAGCAATCGCAGGAAGATTTTTAAGCCTTGTCAAGTTAAAATAAATTTGAACTTTCTTCTCTATGGAAGCCCGTTTCCACCACAGAGAAAAAAAAAAAAAACATTTAAAAAGGTAACTGGAACTCCTAATTGCGACTTTATTTCTCACAATTTCGACTTCATATCAAGCAATTCTGACTTTATTTCCTGCAATTGCGAGTTTAAATCTCACAAGAAGAAATAAAGTCACAGTTGTGAGCAATAAAGTCGCAATTCTGAGATATAAAGTCGCAATTACCTTTTTTATTTTTTTATTTTTCTCCGTAGCGGAAACAGGCCTCCATACTTATCATTGTGAAATGGATTTGAGGTCATTTCCAGTACTTAGTACCATTTGTGCAAAACCTTACATTTGTGCTACTTCTAATGTTATCATTTCTATAGTAATGACTGACACAGGGACTTAACTGAAACCTAAAAATAAACAGAACATATTTTTGAGAATGTATATTTTGACAAAGAAGTGTGATATTAACATTATGGATAACATTTATGGAAGGAGTCTCCAGTGTTAGTGCTTTATAACGGTACAATATTCCACCTCAATAAAGTCTTTACTACAGGGGACATTCCACAACATTAAATTTAACTATAAACTGAACATGTCAATACCGGGCAAATTTCTGTCGTATTATGGGAACAAAACAATGTGTGATATGATGGTTTTGGAAAATAGTTAACTTCAGGGTGGAGACAGTAACTCCACCCAGTCATTGATTATTTTCCGATAACAGCACACCCTTCAAGTGTTTTATTGTTTACTTATTAAACTTTAGTTATTGCAAATTGCCAGAATCCAAGGCTAGTGAAAAAGGTAACAGTTCGGTGTATATATGCAATAAAAAAGACAAATGATGAACCAAAAACATCAGACTTTTTTTTTCTCCTTAGTTTTGAGAAATAAATCAGTAGTCATTATTCATTAAGTCAACACTGAAAGTTAGATTTGGAACAGAAGAAACATTGAGGTGGTTAATCTTTGTGGCATACCTGTTCTACTCCCAGTATAAACACACACACACACACACACACACACACACACACACACACACACACACACACACACACACACACACACACACACACACACACACAACCTTGGAACACATCTAAAGAAATGGTGTGTAGATTTATTCGATACGGTAGGGAGTGGAATGCACAGATGAAAGAACTGCCAGATTGTATTGCGTCCTCAGAAAACCTTGAGATAAACGCATGTTAGAAATCATGTGCGTGATCTTACGATAACAACCACAGTGTGTGTATAGTATTTAGCACTTTTGCACACAAACACATACAGTACAACACCGGAGGAAAGGTGATGGCCTGGTGTAATGTGTTGTAAAATCCAAATTTATGGATGCACACATTTTCTTCAGAATCACTAGCTTACAACCTTTTTATTGCACATTCCATAATCTCATGCAGAGAACTTATGATAAAAGTCGATATACTGTATTGCATTTTTGAAGCAGTGTTTACAGATTAAACAGAGAAAAGATCAGAGGTCAGGCCAGGTGGGAATTTTCTTCCTTCCTTGTTTGTCCATCTTCAGCTCCAATCCATCTGATGAGGTTAAAAGTCCAGAAGGGTTTACACATTTATCCGCAATGCAGTGTTTGATTTGTCATCAGTGTGTTATAATGTGCCTATTGCCAGCATGTGACCGGTCACATACTATAAGTGTGTGTATGTGTGTGTGTGTGTGTGTGTGTGTGTGTGTGTGTGTGTAGGTTGGGGGGGTTAAAAACATTATTTACGAGCTTGGCTTGATGATCACAGGGCTGCCGTGTGAAGGATTTGCGTTATTCTGTCACACAGGCACTTTGACCTGTTAGAGTTTTTCGTTCACCCTTTCCCTCTTTTAATTATCTCCAGCTCTGTCTTTCATATCCATTCTGTCCAGTTATTGGCAAGTGAGCCACTCTACCCAAATGAATGGGGGATTGATTTGAACAATTAATGTTAAACCAACATTACTGTATTGGCCATTACTTGTATGAAGCCACTCAGGCTGGTTTAACCTGTTTATTGTATTTCAATTCCATTTGATTTTCTTTATATATCGGTTTTAACAATAGTCCTAGCCACAAAGTGGTGTAAGGGATTATAAGCTTTATATTTACATCAAATAGACATCCAGAGGTTGATTAACCTCACTCATGCTCGTTCACTGAGCTTAACACTCTCTCTCTCTCTCCATCTGAAGGGTGTGACTCAGGGTTTGGGCATGCTACAGCAAGGCGTCTGGATGCTATGGGGTTCCAGGTGTTTGCGACGGTATTGGACGCAGATGGTCAGGGGGCGAAGCATCTGAGGAGTATCTGCTCTCCTCGCTTGACCGTGCTTCAGGTGGACATCACTCAGCCACAGCAGGTTCAACAGGCTCTGCTCAACACCAAGGACAAGCTGGGCATGAAAGGTGAGAGTTCACACAAGTGCATTTGCAGCACTTGACACAATACCTATGCACATTGTATTACCCATAATTCCATTTGTTGATACCGGTGCCTGTTCTACATAAAGATGCAGCAACGCAGCGGCACTTTAGTCTTTTAATCTTTACTTTCTCCAGCTGTCTTACCTTCTCACAACTTCCATGCTGGTACCGCCATCAACACCAACACACTCACCATCTCGTAAATCACTAACTAGATGTTGCAACTGTATCATATAGCTTGGATTGCATTCTGAAACTTTGAGTTTAATGTTTGTCCCAAAGTGTACGCTGCTTCTACTTTCTCATTAATATGGTGTTTAACATTGGTGACTGCGTAGAGGAGCTCTTGCTCTAACAGGAATAAATCAAAATACAGCAACAAAGCACAAATTAGCACCAGAACCACTAAACACATCAGACATATTTCAATATGTTTCAGGGTGGACTTTCCCTTTGACACCTTCTTGCAGAAATGTCCTCCTCTTTGTTTCTTTTTCTCTCTGTTCCCTCACATTTCTTGGCAAGAACAGCATGTTATAAATAAAACTTTGAACACCCACTGTAGAGTAGCAATGACCTTTTAAAGGCAAGTACAAATTTACTCTCTTTGGATGACTTCCTCTACTATTATTTACATTGCAGGAGTCATTTGAGGAAAAACAGAGTGTGGGTGCATTTACATGTTGGTAATCGTCGAGTTTGGAAAAAGTCATTGACGCGCAATAAGGCATGGCGTTCTTGCTGAGCCATGAGTATGGCTTGGCAGCTTGTCAACGACACACTTTATTTTCAAACTCAAGAGAAGTACAAGCTGCCTAATAGGCCAAACATAAGAAAAAGAGGTTTCTTATTTCCAGCATAAGAGTCCAACAGCCTATATGTATGTACTTTTCCCCTTGTTTCAGACACTGTCATTTAAGGCGATAAAAGATAAATGGCACTGCATGTCATTTGTAGAAGGAAAGTTCCAAAGAAAAGTGTTGTATCAGGTTAAGAGAGAAAACAAGGAACCATATCATGTCATGACAAAGAACATGTGCCCTCTTGTGCTGTTGGAGGGGAACACAAAAAAAAAAAAAAAAATAGTAGCTTCCGGTACAATTTGCTCAGTTTTATAAGGAAATGAGCTGGTAAGTTTTATTGAGCATCTTGCAGAACCAGACACAGTTCTTCTGGAGACTTTGACTTTCACACTCGCTTCTTATTTTTGCTGCAAAACCCAGCAGCCTTCATTGTGTTTTTTTTTGTCTGAAAAGTGTCTCTTACTTAATACGCTGCTTTCTTTAATGACATACAAACATGTTTCTGTAACATTTCATTTTGTGCAAGAAAACTAATGTTTGGGAATCTAAAATGTTTTTTGTACTGACTTGATAATTCAGAAGTCATAAAATAAAAAAAATCTATAACAAAGTTTGTACAAAAAAAAAAATAGGCTGCCTAAAACTTTTGCACAGTACTGTGTATATATAGTGTATGAGAGGGTGTGTTCATCTCCTACAACACATTTTTTTTTATTTGTTTTTTTTTTTTTTTTGCTACAAGAGGGTACATGTCCTTTAAACTGCATTTGCGTGTGTCCTTAAAGCACTTTCCACTCTGAGTGATGAGTAAGATTGCGTAAGGATATTGTAATGTGGCTGCTTTTCTGTGGAATGTTCTTATATTAGTCCAAAAACATGCAGGTAGGTAGAATGTGTGTGTGTGTGTGTGTGTGTGTGTGTGTGTGTGTGTGTGTGTGTGTGTGTGTGTGTGTGTGTGTGTGTGTGTGTGTGTGTGAGTGTGTGTGCGCGCATGATGCCTTGCGATCGACTGGCATCCCATCCGAATTGAATTCTCCCTCTTTGCTTCTTGGATAGGCTCCGGTTCCACCACATAGGATAAAGCGGTTATATAAAATAGACAGCTAAAGATAAGAAAAACATCGCCTAGTCTTTCCAGTCTTTAACTATTTCGTTTCTGTGAGCCTGTACCAAATGTAGCCTCACATTCCTGTTCTTGGCTGACTGGATGTGGGTTTCTGCTGTTGTAGCCCATCCACCTCAAGGTTTGACATGTTGTGTATTTTCTGCTCACCGCGGTTATAGAGTGATTATTTGAGCGACTGTAGCCTTCTTGTCAGCTCGAATTAGTCTGGCCATTCTACTGTCTTATCAGTTAACTGAACTGTCTTATCAGTTAGGTGTTTTCACCTGCAGAACCGCCACTCACAAATTGTTGTTGTTGTTTTCGCGGTTTTCTGTGTAAACTCTAGAGACTGTTGTGTATGTAAATTCCAGGAGATCAGCAGTTCCTGAAAACCTGAAACCACCTTGTCTGGCACCAACAACCATGCCACGGTCAAAGTCACCGAGATCACATTTTTTCCCTCATGGACATTAACTGAAGACCTTGATTTTATGCATTGCACATTCCTAATCAAGTGGCGGTTGATATAAATTGGTGACCGATTAAAGGAAAAACTGGTGGTGTTGTGCGTTCCAGGTTCGCTGTACCATTTCTCTGAACAAAACAGAGAAAGACAGTGGTTGGTGAGGTTTGTCCACCATCCATGTTCCACAACATCAAATTATAAATGGTTGAAAAACATGATGTTCACTACTAAATTTCTGATGGTGTGTCATAAAAGGAATAAAACTGCTTTTTTTAAAAAATGGATTCAGTTATGTATTATTTTCCTATAACAGCACGCCACGCCGGATTTTATTTCTTACATATTCTCAGAAGATCTAGGAATGTGTTACTGCTCTGGATAAACATATCATCATAAAACTCTGAATAATCTAGTAATACGTTTGGCAAAGAAACGCTGCTCTGGGGTGATTACAGACACTCCAAGTGTTCACTACAAATCACAGATCCGGGACTCCACAGTTATGTCCTTTTCCCTTCCAGAGACACAAGCCATCAAACACATTTAGGCATGTCCTTCATTTGCGCAAGTGCTAATTAACTACAGATAAGTGCTTATTTCTCTGTTTTGTCCATTGCTTGAATGTGATTCTTCTCCACTCCAGATGCCATTGCGGTTAAAGCAGACATGCAGGAAGCATTAGTGCAAGGAGATAGAGTGTGTGTGTGTGTGTGTGTGCGTGTGTTGGAGAGACTGGAACCTGAGGCCAAGCCTATAAACAAAACAGCTGGGCTTTCACAGCTGAACACGTTGTGCAAACGAATAAAAAAAAAAAAAAAATCAAAGAGAAAGTGTAATTTCTGGCACTTGTTCATTTCATTTTCTACATATCCAGCATAGTGAAATTCACAGGAATACAAGAGAACAGCACATCTCCTTTGACCTCTTAATACATACACACACCCTTACACTCCCCATGAACATGCATACCGTTCTTATAACAGTAACTGATTAATAAGCCAGGAGTTGCTTCAATTCACCCTTAATAGTCATGTCACAGTCACCGGTTTTGAAATGTAGTTTGGTGTCATTGGGTATCTTGTAGGCTTGTGGGCTCTGGTGAACAACGCAGGAGTGTGTGTGAACTTTGGAGACGCCGAGCTCTCACTCATGTCAAACTACAGAGGCTGCATGGAGGTGAATTTCTTCGGAACCATCTGCGTCACCAAGACCTTCCTTCCTCTGCTGAGACAAAACAAAGGCCGAATAGTGACCATCTCCAGTCCATCAGGTACATATACTCTTATACACACGTCAGTTCACACACTTAAATCTGATTTTACTTCCTCGCAGGAGTTATAATGGTCTTTGAGTTCTTACAGATCCAGGAAATATTCAGTCTGACCAGTTTTATGGAGTTACTTTTGTGGCAAAAATATCACAAAATCTGCATGCAAAATTAATTCATTAATTATTCATCTAAAAATCGTAATATCTAAACCATATCTAAATAACACTCTATCCCTTTACTACAATTTCTCTTTTCCATTTTGTAACATGAGTAGGACAGTTGTAGAAGAAGAAATATGCATGTTACTGTAAATTTCTGGAGAAAAACATCGTCATCACGACACACACACTAAACAAACCAAGCAGCTAAACTCCCAGTCTGGACATGAAATGCATGCTTTAACAACATATTTCTATTACACAATAGCTTCTTCTATTGTGATTCTTCTATATGCACAAACACAGGAACATGCTCATTTAAAGAGAGGGAAGTAATGCCATTTTGTGAGTCAAGTGTACAGAATCATGCCATGAATATTGACACCACTGTCACTGATACACTGATACACCGATACTGCAGTCTGGGATAGAAAGAAATCAGCCTCACTTCATACCATTCTGTGTATGTTTACTTGACCACTGGTGGTGCTATTGTTCTTGGTTCTGCAAGAAGCCTTATTTTTAAGTATTGTAAAAGGAAGTGAGGATTTCAAATTAGGTGGGGGACACCCTGGACGAGGTGCCAACCCATTGCAGGGCACAATCACACACACACTTTCACACACATTCACATGCTATGGACAATTTGGAAACACCTATCAGCCTACAACACATGTCTTTGGACTGGGGGAGGAAACCGGAGTACCCGGAGGAAACCCCCAGAAGCACGGGGAGAACACACAAACTCCACACGCACAAGGTGGAGGCGGGATTCAAACCCCCAACCCCAGAGGTGCGAGGCAAACCTGCTAACCACTTAGACACATTTAAATCCTATTAGAAGACCATCGGGTGCATCTGGAATTAGTCACTGTTCACCTGTTAAATCTTTAAAGACCATTTACAAATAAACTTGAAATTTTAAATCTCATTACAAACCATTGCAAAACCACAAGGAGGCTAAATCAACCTGTAATGGACACACACACACACACACACACACACACATACTTCGTAAACTAGTGTAAGATTCTGTCTTATCCCATTTAAAGACCTTGAGTTCTTCCAAATGTCCAAAAATTTCTAAACATAGTAAAAATAGATCTAGAGGCTGACATTCAATACCAGATTGTTATCTCCTTGATGTGTCTTTGACTCATGTGGGCTCAGTGATTACCTCCTCTGAGAACAACTGTCTCGCTCTCAGATGTACCCGATAACACGATAACACAAGCACCGTGCGATTGGCATTTCTTTCCTTCCTTCCACCCTAGCGATTTTTATCGCGCCTTGTTTACCGCCATCGTGCCAACTCAAGCTACGGCTTGGCATGCTGCTATTTGAGTCCTGGCTAAAGAACTGGCATCCAGCCCTGTTAAACAAAGATGTCTCCATCAGAGGGATCTCACTAGGCAATGGGGGCAGAGTAGGGGTGTTTTTTTGGCGCTTAAGAACAACAGACGCTACCATGTGAATGTCTCCCTGCCATGTTCCAGTAAGCCTTCTCACAGGTGGGCTGTGTTTTCAAACGTCCTGTCAACGGTTACGCCGACACTGTTTGAAACACAAACCCCCCCTTTCTTTTTGCTTCTCATCACCCTAAGCAAAACCACATGTTTATATAAAGCAGCGCAACGTGCAATTAACCCACAGCAAGCTGTACTTGTCCTGCACTCATCCTGGCGCAGTGCCATCTCGTTGATTCGTTCTTGCTGTCAGGAGCAAATACTTCACTAAACAATAGTGCAGTTATGTGTCTGGATCAGCAGCTGTCATGGTGTATTTGAAACAGACACTCCATCTACTAAGCCTGGAGAGTACGCTAATCTGTTCTTTACGTGTACCTTATGCATTTTTTTTTTTGTTTGTTTGTAACTTATCCGCATTTACCTTCAGAACAGTATACTAACAAAAGTGCACCATAAAAAGCTGGACAGTAAATCAAAGGATTGAAGAGGTTTTATTGTGTGTTTTATGAAATCTTATGCATGTGGTACTAATAAGGGGAAAATAAGCAAACAGCTTTGATAATGGATTTAATGGCCAAAAACATAAATCTCTTTACAGAAAGACTCCTTGGGGTACATCTACTCACTCTGTGTATGTGTGTGTGTGTGTGTGTGTGTGTGTGTGTGTGTGTGTGTGTGTGTGTGTGTGTGTGTGCGCACACAGGTGAACAGCCCTTCCCATGTCTGGCATCCTATGGGGCCTCAAAGGCGGCACTAAACCTCTTCATTAACACGCTCCGTCATGAGTTGGAGCCATGGGGGGTCAAAGTGTCCACGATATTACCTTCTGCCTTTAAAACAGGTGAGAAAATATTCACATTCATTCACGAGCTCAGAATATTTTTATGAAGTGGGTCCTCTACATTAATGTGGATGGCCTCAAACAATATTACGTCAAGAGACTAACACAATTGATTTATGCTACTGGCTACTATCTAGTGATTTTTTTTAGAGTAACCTGTAACGAGCAGTTGAGAGCTGACAACGTACAGTCATCCAGCACACAGTCAAGCAGATTGTTTTAAGTGGTTTTAAATGTACCTTTGTTCAAAAGTGTTTGATACAGCAAACAGGTGTGGTTTCCGTCAGCAGTGAGGCACACACACATGTGCACGCACGCGCACGCACACACACACACACACACACAGAGAGAGAGAGAGAGAGAGAGAGAGAGAGAGAGAGAGAAGAGCTAGAATCATTAACCAGGGTTGCCAGCTCTAGTATGCTCTACATCTCAAAAACCACACAAAAGACTTGAAACTAGCCCAAAATATTTGGCCACAGGAAAATGGAGACACAGTTTCCTTTTTTTTCAGCATTTGCATGGGGAAATAAGGTCACACGCATGTGGTGCACACACATTTCTGATGTACAGAGATTATCCATTTTATAATCCCTCTTTCGTTCACCCAAACTTTGCAATATATATCTTACAATAGAGACGGTTCTGTATATCATAGGCACTGTCTACACTTACACTGATTTGCTATAAAACAAGATCTTGGTGGCCATTGGAGCCTAATTTGGTGTAAAAACTGACACCCTCCTCCACTGAATATGCTTATAAAGCAAGCAAGGGGTAACACTATTCCTGCCCAATGGGCCCCTATTAGTACGTGTTGCAGTTCCCATTTTTGACCACTAGGTGTAATAGGAACTCTCTGGAGCTAAAGTGGGTTAGCCTTCTAGACTTCTGGGACTTGGTTTGAATGGCTACCTTTTGCTACAAAGTTAGAAGCCTAGCAGTGGGGGAAGAAATTAAAAAGGGTTAGCCTCTAAGGGTCAATACTCACAGACGATATTATTTCATAATGAGCTACAGTAAAGTAATGAAGTTATACAAAAATCAATAGATTCCGAATGTAATGGAGCTTTGTGCTATTTTCAAGACCCTTGAAAACCTCTGGAGGGACTAATAGATTGTGCAACATCTTAAAACAAACCCCCATTTCAGCTCTTTTAATTGAAACCATCTCTAGCTCAAATTCTTTGTTCACATGTTAATTTACCAGGCTGCACAGCCAAAAGCAGTTAAAGGATATTACTAGAGAAACAGCAGGATAAAGTGTACCCAGAGCCATGTTTACATTCCTCTCGATTCATTCATCTCTAATCTCTCAGTCAAGCTTCTTCCCTTTATTCTGGAATATGCACTAATCTTGGAAGCCAATATCTTTTTATGTCCAAGTAGCATTTGTGTGTGACAGAAGATGTTCTTGTTTACTGGAACAAAAGCGTGGTTAAATGTAATTTGTATAAATGAGTGTTAAATGTGCTACTGAAAAACCAGAGATGTCTGTTTTGTCAGTTTATATATATATATATATATATATATATATATATATATATATATATATATATATATATATATATATATATATATATATATATATATATATATATATATATATATATATATATATATATATATATCCTGGATAGAGTTAAGATTTCAGCTCTTACCTGGAATAAGAGGCTGCCAGGTGTAAAAGCACATCTCTTTTATTGATCCTAGGACAGAGCAGTAACACCGAGTACTGGGAGAAACAGTACCAGCACCTCCTTCTGAACCTGTCGCCGAGCCTTTTAGAAGAGTATGGCAAAGACTACGTCATGGAGACCAAGGACCTCTTCCAGAATTATGCCAAATCAGCCAACGAGGACTTGAGCCCCGTCGTTAACACCATCGTGGAGGCACTTCTCTCACCGCAGCCTCAGGTACGCTACTATGCCGGGCCTGGCGTCAGCCTCATGTACTTCATCTACAACTACTTCCCCCAGAGCCTCAGTGACAAGTTTCTGCAAAAACTCTTTCTGAAGAAGAAGGTGATACCACGTGCACTCAGGAAACAGAATGAGCTGAACCTCATCAAGGACAACAACAACGACATCATCAGCAACAACAATAACATCACCAGGATGGAGTAAATCTGTTGTATCTCCATGTATATAAAAGATACTAGAGGACCACTGATGTAATCATTTCATAGTGACCCAATGCCAATATGTGTATTTGTTTTTGTGCTATTTTATATAATGCATAAAGCATTGTTGTTGTTTTTTGTCATATTGAAGGGATTGTTGAATGGGTTTGCTTTCTGAGTAACTATTAAAAATCATTTTATAGAAATTAACATTTGGCTTCCCCGCAATATCAGCTGATCCATTCCCTCCAAAGTTCTTTGGTAATATAAAATTTCACTATGTGATAACACTAGATGTGTATAGTTCATACACCTTACAATTGTCTGTACTTGCCTTGGTTACTCCACCTATAATAGACTTCATTTTGCTTACAAAAATCCTTTAGATGTCTTTGAAGCAACCGTGTACATCACTGAGCTACATTCTTAACCTCAGGTTCATAAAGTGTACACCACTGCTGCTACTGAGTGCAAAATCCATTCATGGTTCTAGTTCCAGTTCATCAAATACATTCATCTACTTCATCTACTTTTTGGGGTATGCTGAAACTTCATTTACAGCTTACTTAGCCAGCTACAAGCAATATAATGTCCATCCAGAGTCACGATGTAACAATCTCCTGTAAATAATTCAATTCTTGTTAAGCAGATCAAGCAGACCCCCCCTATTTTCTTCCAATTTTATTTCCCTGTTTGTTTGGTTTGTTATTTTCCATGTCACCATTATTACTACAAATCAAAATATTTATTCCTGTTTCTTTATGAATCACTTAAACTGTGAATTTTTATACAGAACAATTAAAAGGAAGAAAGAAATGTAAATTGTCCACTTGTTCATTCTTAGATCATATTAAATTTGACTTTTTAAAGAAATCCATTTGCAGTGTCACGCATTCCTTGTGAAAAAGACGAGCAGTAACTTGTATTAACAAACTATTTTCCCTAAAAAAAAAAAAAGTTTCTGATTGTTTTTCACTGTATTTGTATACTTTACAATTTCACACTGAAGGTGGGAAAAGATCTGACATGGTTTATTTTAGTGTCATTCTTTTACTTCATAAAAACCTGCCATTTTAACAGGGGTGTGTAGACGTTTTATATCCATTGTATAACCATTGTATGTACGGTATATTAGAGGAAAATTATCAGTGATGGTGTGACACAGTCCCACACAAATTCACAGACCAATCCACAGCCAAGTCTTAACCTCCTGGCAGAGGTTAGTGGTATGAGATTAGGTTTTTGGACCAGGGATCCCATTACTCTAAAATAAATTCCACAGACCCCCCTCAGCATATTAGGCTCATTGGCCAAATGCATAGTAATATTTTGGCTATTTATTAGAGCCCTAGAGCTTTTTTCCCCCCTGAACTTTCCAGCAACAGAACACATTAAGCCTAAGCTGGCATTATTGACAGGCCTAAATGTTTTTGAGTTATTGAGGTTTGGATTAAGCCCATTCAATTGAAGTGACCTGTAAAAGGATAATAGCTATAATAACTCAATAAGAAATATAACTTTGATAATTGTGGATTTAAAGAGAAAAAGTACGTATTTTCTTCATTTGTTTAAGTTGAATTGTTGTGTGTAAGGTTTATTTTATATGTAATTTACCCCTTTTGGAGGGTGCCAAAAATTCTGAATCTGATTACTGAATGGTCAGTAACTGAGAGAGTGCACAGATTTAGTTATATTTCCTTGTCCACTCAGGAAATATCATCCTGTTCCATTCCTATGCTTGACAGGAGTAGACACAGTGTCCATGATTCTTGGAAATGATCTTAAACTACCTAGAATCGAGGATGAGAACATAACCATGGGGGAACAAGAGGACCATGAATTTCCCTCTCAAATGGGAACTTTGGCCACTGGAGTGGGGTTACGGTGCCAGGCATTTAACTGCTGTCATGCACGTTTGCCTCATTAATTGCACATTGGTTTTGGACAGCATTGAGTTTCTTTGAAAGCAGAGACTGTGTTGTTCACGAAAAGAAGGAGATGCTGCACATCACTTGAAGACTTGGGCACATATTTGATGAGCACTTCGCTCACAAACAGTGCCAACATGTAAACAGTGAACGGCTGAACAGTGCTCATGTAACATAAACAGAGCTTTCCTCTGTGGTACTTCAGGTTTGAATCTCAAGGGAAAAGCAGACCTTAAATTTAAAAAATGACAGATGCCTGGAAAGTGGTGTTCAGTTAAATTATTTTTTACTAGGCAATACATTTTGTTCTTAAGAGCTTGGAAGATAAGAGTGCTCATTTCTGTAGAGTTTCTGTGCTACCTGAAAGTACTGACAGGACTTTTTCAAACTTCAGAAATATGATGAATGGAAAAACATATGCTTTGGCCTTCACAAATTAAATTGCAGGCCAATGTCCATCCAGTCCCATTTGCAATTTGCAAGTGAAGACACACATGGTCAATTACATGTCTTTAGAAAGGGAACATAAAACTGCTAAAGATAATAATTTGGGCTGGATTAGTGAATGGAGAACAGACGTGGGGTTTCAGGCATGGCCTTTATCTCAAGAATCAGTTAAAAAATTTAATTTAACACTGTTCGTTAACAAATATGCAGTCCAAGTGACATATGTCTTGGCATAATTCGATGTTTCAGGATCAAAGATTTTTTCCTCCTCTGTTATATTTCATCTTAATCAATTTAAGAAAATGTTACACCAGGATTTTTTTGAGGGAACTTTTCTAAGCATCTGAACACAGACCACATGTATTTGACCAGTCTTTCTGAATCCATGCATCCCTGTGAAGAAGCCTGTTTCTTTGATCAATTCCACACCAGCATTATGCAAGATTCTGCAAGATTCTGAAACAGTGTTGCTAGCATAACCAAATTACAGCTAGCATGAACTGAAGGACAGTAGAGGACACGTTGCTTTACTCAGAAAGTACAAAATGTTTCCAGGATGTCTGTCCAAGATTTGTAATTTCAGACCAGCTGTGCAGGAGTGAGAACTAGGATGTAAATGTTTGGCCAATCTTAGCCAAACCACAGAGGTTAAGAAAATAAAAAGGAGGAGCCAAAACAAAGATGCGGCAAGTAAAAAAAATAAAACCAGAGTAAAGAGTAAAACAGATTGCACCATGCAGCAATGCAGACCAGTTGTCATCTGCCCTGTTTCTGGTTAATGCACCTTCTGCATTATTCACCTCCAAGCCTAGTCCGATACACCTGCTCTAGATAATCAGAGCTGTAGAAGTACATATGTCCAGAAGCATGATAACTGCAGTAGAAATAAAATAATGAAACGTTGCAGTGTGTTCCAACTTCACCTCAAAGCAGGGGTCACACAGCTGAAAATGGGCCATCTGCAAGCTCTGTTTTAAAGTTTATTACTTCATCATGTCATCAGACCCAGCATTTTCAACCTTATCAATCTTAACCCTCAGAAATCTACATCCATTTTAATATCTAACTTTCAAAACAATAGGTTTTTATACAACCCCAATTCTAAAAAGTTGGGACAGTATGGAAAATGCAAAAAAAAACACATTTGAAAATTCAATTGACCCTGTACTACATTGAAAACACATTATTAACACATTATTTGAAGTTTTACTTTGTGAATTTAATTTTTATTTTTGAAAAAATACATTAATTTCAAATCTGATGACTGCAACACACTCTGAAAAAGTTGGGACAGTTGACTGTGTACCACTGTGTAACATCACCTTTTCTTTAAATAACATTTATTAAGTGTTTGGGCACTGAAGACACCAGTTGGTTAAGTTCAGCAAGTGGAATTTTCCCCCATTCATCCATTATGCATTTCTTCAGCTGTGCAACTGTACGGGTCCTTCGTTGCCTTATTTTGCGCTTCATAATGCACCACACGTTCTCAATCAGAGACAGGTCAGGACTGCAGGCAGGCTATGCTAGCACCCGCACAACCTGACGCTGATAACAGCTTGGATGGTCCTTTTCCTCTTTGGCCCGGAGAACACGACGGCTGTTTTGTCCAAAAACAATTTGAAATGTTGATTCATCGGACCACAAAACACGATTCCACTGTGCTACTGTCCATCTCAGATGAGACTGAGCCCAGAGAAGTCAGCGGCGCTTCTGGATAATGTTGATGTACGGCTTCTGCTTTGCCTAGTAAAGCCTTAACTTGCTTCTGTGGATGCAGCGGCGAATGGTGTTGACTGACAAAGGTTTGCCAAAATATTCCCGAGCCCATGTCAGGATATCCATTACAGACTCATGACGGTTTTTAAGACGGTGACGTCTGAGGGATCGGAGATCACACGCATTCAGAAGTGGTTTTCGGTCTTGTCCTTTAAGCACCGAGATTTGTCGGGATTCCTTGAATCTTTTAATTATATTGTGCACTGTAGAAGGTGAAATGCCCAAAATCCTACCGGTTTGTCTTTGGGGAATGTTTTTCTCAAAGTGTTGGATCATTCGCTAACGCATCTGTTGGCAGATTGGCGAGCCTCGACCCATCCTTGCTCTTGAAGGACTAGGCCTTTTTTGGAGGCTCCTTATATACTATGATTAGACGATTGCCTCACCTGTTTCACATCACCTTCTTATTTCAACTTGGTACATCGATATTAGTCCTATGTGCCTATTATGGTTTCAATATTAAAAGGTAACTACTATTGAGATAGAAATTTGACCATATGCTTTACCATTCTTGGCCACACACACAAACCTATTGCTAAATAACCTGATTTCTGACTGGTGTCGTAACTGAATAACATAGACTCTGATTGGTTGAAAGGTCTGCTGTACAGTATGGATAATGGATAATGGCCAAACTGGTTTGAGTTAACAGCAAGGCTCTGGTAACTCTAATAACCACTCTTTAACCATGGTGAACCTTGAGAGAAAAGCGAGAACATTATCGATTTACTTATTTCAGAATACTTATGATCAATGTTTGCAAATTCTCACAGTGGATGTTGCAAGTTTCAACACTCGTATCAGGATGTGTATTGGTATTACATGGTATTGGTTCAAAAAGAAAATCAGTGTTATCGCCTATCCCGACAATGAAGTAAAAATTCATAACAACCCAATTTGTATGAAACGCTTCAATATTTAAGTCTAGGCTTAGAAGTGGGGTTAGCATTTGTACACCTTTTTACAACTTCATTACATATAAAATGTTATGGAAATTCAACCACTCGTCCAAATTCATCAAAATTTCACATGGGCTCAGGTTCAGTATTTCTCGTTGCCAAACACTTTGCAGGAGCACTTTATCTGAGGCTACACACAGAACAGGACTGAACACTGTCACAGCTCGACAGATGCTGAGAACAAGGCCTGTGTACAAGGCCTTCTGCCTCACCAAAAGTAATCTAAACCTGTGACTTCTCAAAACAAGTTGAAAATCTGAGCTGATGGAAAACTTATTCAACCACCTGTCATGCTCACTTTAGTGAGATAGATCCAAGACCACAAAAGGACAGCTTTCCAGGAAGACCGAGGACTGTCAAGTTGTGTATTTCCATATTGTGAATTGAGAGCTTCATTTCTGTGATCAAGGGAACAGTCTGAAGGGCAGACAAAAATAAATCGGCTTTTTTTGAATGAATGCTTTTTGAATACTAGATGATAATGTGAATACTTTTTATGCATTTTGTACTTACCATATGTAGAAATGCAATAATCAAGGTGTAACGAACCCTACAAAATGGGATCTGTTCCAGAAAGAGGGCTTGAATTATCTCTCAATATTGAATAAGTAACTGAATTAGCCAGATTCTTCACCTCCAGATTTCTTGGTTATAAAACCCAGTCCCAACAAGTGGTCAAAAATGGGAAGTACAACAAGCGCTAACAGAGGCCCTTTGGGAATCATGCTGCCCCATATTCACTCTATAACCATTTTCAGTGGAGGAGCACTGGAGCAGCGGACATGACAGCTAATGACATGGTTGCCAGGGTCACAGCTTTTATGCCAAAATTGTCTGTGCCCTCCAGAATCTTGTTTTAGCATATACCTGGAATTAAGTATAAGAAGTGTAAGTGCATATAGTGGGTCTGTGTTGTACAGAATCGTTTCTATTGTAAGATACTGTGTATATAAAGATTGGGAGAGGGAAATGGGGATTATGTAGTGGATAATGTCCGTATATCAGAAATGTCTGTGCACCACAGTGACCTTTTCCTTTTTCCAGTACTGAATTTTTTGGGCTAGTTTCAGATCTTTTGTGTGTTTAACACAGTTAAACAAAGCTACGTCTAAAACCAGACAGATAATTCAGTTCAGTTTAGAGCATTTAGATTTAGATATTAAGTTTCTGGAAAATCGCCTGTTGGTTGCGCTCCTCTGCAGACCAACCTGGTTGCTCTGGTTTAGAAAACCCAATGTTATGTGTGTTATGCTTTCCACACTACGTGGTCAGATTGATTATTATTGCGCTCTTTGTCTTTTCACCACATCTTCAATATTCTGTGTTCACAGAGAGAATCTGGAGGCTGCTTTGTTTACATGGCCATCAGCAGGGCTTGTGGTGCTGAAGCCAAGTATTTCTGCTCAATGGAAACTTCTTGTCTCTGATTAACCTACAGACACATGTTTTGAAAACACGGTGTCCTCTTCGTTTGCTTGTTTGTCTTTGTTTGCTTGTTATGTTCCTGTCCCATGTTCGATTCAGCCTGGGTTATGTGGGCTTGTTGAAAGTTAGACCACAGTGTGGGATCTTACCTAAGCTAAGTGAAACCAATGGGGAATTTGTCAAGCTATGAGATAGCATGAGGCAAGGGGGTATAGAAGGGTCAATAGGGCATGAAATGGAATAAATCTAACAGCCATTGTGAAAACTAGATCGGTAATGGTGCCAGATATTTTCAGAATGTTATCCATTGGAAATAAGAATGGGAAAAATAAGGTGAATCAAGATTTCAGGCTTGTTAAACTATAGACAAGTAACTGACCAATTATTATAAGTTATAACAACATCTGCTGAATGGAAAAGATATACAGAAAATTGTAGCATGGTAACATTATGATTGGGTGAAACATCACCAGATAAGGCAGTATTGTAAAAGATTGGCACTGCAGTCTTTTATAATTAAGACTAAGGTGTACATCAGTGACTCTGGGTTCCTCCCACCTAATAAATGAGTGTGTGTGTGCATGGTGACCTGCAATGGACTGGCATCCCATTCCACCGTGTCTTCCTTCTTACTCCTAGTGCTTCCAGGAATAGTTCTGAATCCATCGCCATCCCAACCACTTAAAGAAGATTAATGAAATGATTTGAAATGGAATACTGTAATTTCACTTTAAAAATAAAATTTGAAAACTACAGCAAAGGCAGCTATACATGTAAAGACTATGGTCGTTATAGGAGTATGTTTTCATCTAAATGTAACCCAAAATATATGCATGTACCCTAGATAATTTATTGCTTTTGTGAACTGGCTAATGCTAATTCACAACTATTAGCAATGGCTAACAGCTTGGCAGATTGATCTTCTTGCAGTTTGTGCCTTTGTCAATTATTAACAAATAAAAAGCTTAATATTAATAGTATTATCATATTTCCATTGTATCCCTGTCCCAAAAGAAGGTTAAATTACATACTTGGCATTCTTAAATCCTCAGTTGTATAAATGAGATAAATGTAAGTTACTCTGGATAAGGGTGTCTGCTAAATGCCTTAAATGTAATGTCATTTAAAAAAAAAAAAATGTTGACACTTTATTCTAACAAAATGAAAGTAGTACAACATAATTCTGAGGTAAAGTGAACTGTATACTGAATGATAATTCTTGCACACTGCATACTATTATGAAGAATAGATTATAGTATGCAAGTATGCTCCAAGCACAGCCAGCATTTCTTTTGGGCCTGGCCTCATATTTATTAATGGTCTGGCTGCCAAATAGGCTTCTATTTTTTATTTATTTTTTTTGGTCTGTACATTGGTCTGTACAGTGTGTTCCTATTTTACGACTTAGTATCTGGTGAACTATAAATTCCACTGAGGTGAAGGGTGAACTGAACTTCAATACTCTCTGTAAATATCAGTTAAATCTCTAAGGTCTAGTAAGAGCTATTTAATCTACACTATAGCCTACAGATGTGCAAAGAAGGGCAGCTGGTGTAAAAGTGCTAGCAGGGCTAAACCACTCTGCATTTCAAAGATAAAAAGGCATCGATATTTTTGCCATATATCAGATTATTCAGTGCTCACAAACGTGTTAAGGCAGATTATCTTGGATTTTTGTGGAATCAAGCCCAACAGCACTACAATGATCATAAAAAAAAATACACAGGACGGTATTTAAAAAGTGAGGCAGGGGCTGATTTCTTTCTAGACCAGACTGTAGATTCATGCAGCCTATCAGTGACATGTCAGGTAATTACACAGACTGACACGCACCCTAGACCTGGGCTTTGCTGGCACATCTATTGAGCAAGAGCATGTGAAATAGTCGCAGTAAATATTGTGAACAAAGTGGTCCTTTATGTTTCCTCAGACTGCCTTTACATAACTAAAAGTAGACTGACTAAGCACACATTGTCCAAACAAAGTATTACACAAAAGGACAAATGACAGAACTGTACATTTAGTGTGTTTTTATTCTTAGGAAACACAGCATGAACCCAGTAGAGTATTACGGATTTAAAATCGAAATCGTGAATGCAGCTGCCTTTAAGTGTGTCTGCAACAGTTTGCCCCACCTCATTATATAATGCATTGCTTAATCCTGATAGTTTCATTTTCGTAAGATACTAATGGATATTAGATTTTAGCCTCGCATCTGACAACTAGAAAGTATAGATTCTGTCTGTGGATGTGTTTTTTTTTTAACCTAAAGCTGTTTCTGTAAATTTCACTTGATGCAGAGCAGACTAAATCCAGATTCAGCATGATGCACATGCCTTCTTTAGAATAGTGGATTTTTAATTATCTCCAGTGTCTCAGCCACCCATACTTTACAGACACATCTAATTAGAGAGTTTCTCTTGTGTACTACATATGGCTCTGAGGATTTGGATCCTCGGATGGGAAGTTAGGAACGTGGAACAATGTTTCCCTACATCAGCAGAAAAACTAAAGGTTCTCTGTGAGTCATCGTCACATTTATTCTCCCCACCAGTAATTATAGGGATTTGTAATCCAGGAGAAAAGGAAATCATTTGTGCTGAACTCCAAAAAATGCTGGCTCTAATTAGAGAACAGTGAATGGGACCATAAATGCTTAGCATTGGAAACGCAAATTACAAATATCCCAGTGTTAGGGCTGTGTACTCAAAGCTTTAATTTTGTTCTACCTAAAATTATAGAAAATGTCTTGTGTGACAGGCTTTGGCTTGCTGACTTCCTTTACAAGCGTTTGATCCCACACTAGCACAAGGTGTTCTTTCCTGTTTTAACAGCTCACTTTTTAAAGAGAACTTGCCACATTTGAAGGCTTGCAGTTGTGCTTCTGTCACTCACAAGATTGGGTTTCATTGCTGTTCTTTGTTGACCTACATTTTTTAAGTAACATCCAGTGCAATATGGCTCGATCAGGTTGCATACATAATGTTTTTCCATATCGGTGCAATAAAATAGTAATCTCACACGTTTATGAACTGGTATCCATCCAACATAGGAAATATTTTTTTTATACATATGCTGTTCTATGATAAGAGAATGCACTGTAATTGAACTGACACGTTGCCAAAATTTCCATTTATCGTCAGCAGAGGCAACAGATACTTTCGAGGAATGTCAGATGTGTGTGTACACGTGTGCTAGAGGTGAATGAACTTTGAGATCGTCCTGTTTTCCCTGCAGATCAATTACTGGTTGACACAATTTGGTGTTGGTACTTTGTCTGCCCTCAAATAATTCAAACGCAGAGCATCTTTATTTATTTATTAAATAAACCATAATGCTTAAATGTTTTAGCGCTGGGTGCCAAAACTCCAGAACTTCCTAGTTTAGCATTCTACCACCTGATTCAACTCATTATGGGCTATGACCAGTAGGGGTGGCCAGTAGGCGACCAGTAACCATGACCAGTAGGGGTGGGCAAGTAACAACACAATATTTGGAATATTCTGTGATAATAGTCTGCAACAATATGAAAAAACTATTTCAAAATATGTAATTACACCACATATCATACAGCATTTATTAGTATTTATGGAATGCAGCCAACCATAACAAGTGACAACTTCAGTTATTTCATTCCACTGCCTGCTTTTCTTTTGTTATGGTGTACAAGTTGCAAATGCTGTACAGGAATTCTGACCATCCATGAAGCGGTGAAAGACGAACAGATTACCAAATAAATTGGTTAAGAAAAAAAAAAAAAGTGGTGGGCTGCAGGTCAAACTTAAGTTGCATCTGTATTATTGTGAATGACATTACACTGCCCATCCCCAATAATCAGCCTAGATCTAGGCTCAGTGTTTAAGGTTCTGTGGCTACAGATCAAAATGTTGAGAGTTGCTACTGCTAGACCTTCAGCATGGCCCAGGACCTCAATAATCTCAATTGTAAGTCATTTTGGATCAAAATGTCTGCCAAATACAGGTGCATCTCAATAAATTAGAATGTCGTGGAAAAGTTCATTTATTTCAGTAATTCAACTCAAATTATGAAACTCGTGTATTAAATAAATTCAATGCACACAGACTGAAGTAGTTTAAGTCTTTGGTTCTTTTAATTGTGATGATTTTGGCTCACATTTAACAAAAACCCACCAATTCACTATCTCAACAAATTAGAATACTTCATAAGACCAATAAAAAAACATTTTTAGTGAATTGTTGGCCTTCTGGAAAGTATGTTCATTTACTGTACATGTACTCAATACTTGGTAGGGGCTCCTTTTGCTTTAATTACTGCCTCAATTCGGCGCGGCATGGAGGTGATCAGTTTGTGGCACTGCTGAGGTGGTATGGAAGCCCAGGTTTCTTTGACAGTGGCCTTCAGCTCATCTGCATTTTTTGGTCTCCTGTTTCTCATTTTCCTCTTGACAATACCCCATAGATTCTCTATGGGGTTCAGGTCTGGTGAGTTTGCTGGCCAGTCAAGCACACCAACACCATGGTCATTTAACCAACTTTTGGTGCTTTTGGCAGTGTGGGCAGGTGCCAAATCCTGCTGGAAAATGAAATCAGCATCTTCAAAAAGCTGGTCAGCAGAAGGAAGCATGAAGTGCTCCAAAATTTCTTGGTAAATGGATGCAGTGACTTTGGTTTTCAAAAAACACAATGGACCAACACCAGCAGATGACATTGCACCCCAAATCATCACAGACTGTGGAAATTTAACACTGGACTTCAAGCAACTTGGGCTATGAGCTTCTCCACCCTTCCTCCAGACTCTAGGACCTTGGTTTCCAAATGAAATACAAAACTTGCTCTCATCTGAAAAGAGGACTTTGGACCACTGGGCAACAGTCCAGTTCTTCTTCTCCTTAGCCCAGGTAAGACGCCTCTGACGTTGTCTGTGGTTCAGGAGTGGCTTAAAAAGAGGAATACGACAACTGTAGCCAAACTCCTTGACACGTCTGTGTGTGGTGGCTCTTGATGCCTTGACCCCAGCCTCAGTCCATTCCTTGTGAAGTTCACTCAAATTCTTGAATCGATTTTGCTTGACAATCCTCATAAGGCTGCGGTTCTCTCGGTTGGTTGTGCATCTTTTTCTTCCACACTTTTTGCTTCCACTCAACTTTCTGTTAACATGCTTGGATACAGCACTCTGTGAACAGCCAGCTTCTTTGGCAATGAATGTTTGTGGCTTACCTAGTGAACCAAACTGAGAGACCATTTTGAAGGCTCAGGAAACCTTTGCAGGTGTTTTGAGTTGATTAGCTGATTGGCATGTCACCATATTCTAATTTGTTGAGATAGTGAATTGGTGGGTTTTTTTAAATGTGAGCCAAAATCATCACAATTAAAAGAACCAAAGACTTAAACTACTTCAGTCTGTGTGCATTGAATTTATTTAATACACGAGTTTCACAATTTGAGTTGAATTACTGAAATAAATGAACTTTTCCACGACATTCTAATTTATTGAGATGCACCTGTAAGTATAAACTGAAATGATAATGTAAAATAATGTAGTCACCCCATAACTTACCTGCATAGTTGCATCTGTATCTGCAAAACTGCAACACAAACTATGACTGGACCATTAGCGCCACCTGATGGAGGCTCAGAGCAGTTCTAAACATATAATCTAGGAAAATGCTTACGTATGGAAATTAATTATTTTTTAAAACCTTTCTTTACAGAATTACAAAAAGCTATAATGTGGTTGGGCAGTTTTAGTAAATAAATATTTAACACCATGTCCTACATGTTTAATAACAAAATCCACACACAGATTTACACACAGAATCCATATAATTCTCTCCAACACAAAACACAAGCAAGATCACAGAAATACAGTATTTTTTTTTTTTTTTTTTTTTTACAGCACGGGATACCTGAATGCAAGGTCATATTTAAATCATATTCTATTCTTATATAGGTCCGACCTTTCACATTTGGCTCTCGTTGATAAAATTTGATCTACACCATAAGTTAGTCAACACTAGTTTACAAAAAGAGAAGAGCACAATTCACATCAGCTTCAACACGGAGTAACGCATCCATACACAAAAGAAATCAACACTTGTCCACTTGAATGTTTCTATCGTCAAATTTTACGTTTGTGTTTTTTCACCAATGCTTTCTTAATACTCATTACAACTGGATAAGGATGAGCCAGAGAAATGACTGTGATGGAATTTGGTTTACAAAAGGTTTAATTTGGAGACACTCAGAAATTAAAATGATTTCGGGTAATAAGCTATGAATGTACAGACATGTTAAAATAATGGAATGTTTGACTCAATCAATCATGCAGTCCTAAAGTCTGTAAAATGTCCAATAACATTCTTTTGCTTTATCCATAGTGATTTTCCAGTGATTTTTGTACTAAAGACCAGCAGTTCATCTGAATAATAATGCATTAAAGTAAAGACTAACAGTGGATCTGCTGATTTACAAGGAAAAATCTGTTGCGTGCATGACCAGGATGTCAGAGAGTAGGTCTTTGTCTGGTCAGACAATATAAACATTAGACACAGCGTCTACAACAAAATGTGGGTGTCTCGCATGATTAATGCTATTTTGATCCCCAAGTACCATATTACTGAACCAAGAACCACCAAGGATGATTCTCTCCCCAAGGCAGGCTGTCAAATCTCAACCAGAGTAAGCTGTTGCCTGAAAGCTGGACTTCTAGACAAACATACATCATTAGATATTATAGAAATGATTCAAAATATACAGCACTTATAAATAACAGGGTGTGAATGACAATTTCAGACAAGAGTTAATCAGAGTGTCTAACATTAGAAAATGGGGATATAGTTGTCGATCTTGGCGCGGTGCCTCTGCGCGATACACTCTGCAATCCACACAATGTTACGGCATTCCTGCTCCTTCAGCTTCACATAAGCGTAGAACACACTGAAGTGAAACTGATTAAGGAAGGCCAGTTTGTTCAGCTTCACCTGCACAAATTACAGACATGTAGGCTTCATTAGTAGAGAAGAATATAGAATTTCAACCTGCTGTTTGCCACGCAACACTACCAGGGCAGTTTATGATGATTTATTAGGCGGTTGCAATTCAGTTCCACGCTAGTGCATATTCTGATTACTAAGGTCAACTGTGTTACATAACTCATTGCCAGAAGCAAACACTGTGGTCGTTTTGGTCCTATCTAACCTCACTAAGCTCATTGTCTCCTCTGTCCTCTCTCATGATCATGCTCACCTCGTGCTCAAAGAAGCGGTCCTCCAGCGTTTTATCGCCTGGGTTACTCCCAGCACCCTCAAACAGAAGCTTGTATTCCTGGGAAAAAAATTAAAACACAGAAAAGATGCGGTTTGCGCAATGCGACCGTCACATATTTCTTTGAACACATCAAAGTGTTCTTCGCAGCTTAAAAAAAAAAGATGAGTCACTGGGAAGTTAGGTTCAGATTTATTACTCAAACTGTCTCAACTGGGAAATTGTATTGAAAAGGCATCCAGGGCTTAATGTAATCTACTAAAGGCACATTTCATTTAATATTTTTTTCCCCCACTTTCGGCTGCTCCTGTTTTCGGGGTCCCCACAGCGGATCACCCGTCCACATATTGATTCTGGCACACATTTCATGCCGGATGCACTTCCTGACACAACCCTCCCCATTTTCCAAGCTTGGGACATGCACTGAGTGCGCACTGGCTCATGCAACCCTCCGGTGGATGGGATTGGTTCCCTGACCGGGAATCAAACCCGGGCTGTGGCCATGAAAGCACCACATGCTAGCCACTAGTCCACCAGGGAACCATATTTCATTTAATAAAATAATATTTAAATATTTTCCCAACAATTTTCCTGTCAAGAATACATTTTCTATATACAGGATTGAGGGATGGAGCCGCAGAAGTAAAAGCCAATCATTTATTACTGAAATGACGAGCATTCCTTTTGAACAATTTACATCAGACCATGAATCAGACATTGATTCATGTAAACTAAGACAGTTCTGATGAATTAGTTTATATAACCTGCATTTGCACCAGTGATCTGTGAGAACTTACAGGGTAGTAGTCAGCAACAGCTTTGACCTGCTCGTAGTCGTCAGCCCGAGCCAGTTGTGCTAGGCCTTCTGGGTAAAGCTTTCCGCAGTGAGGGAAGAGTTTAGCCCGGTCTTCTTTAGACAACTCTGTCCCAAATGAGTTGATGGTGATTATAAATGCCCTCCGGTCTGCCTCAAACTGAATGGGGGAAAAACTCATTTAGAATACATACAGTGGTAAAGCATCATCATTCTAGCAGAACAGAGAAAGAACAGATTGAAGGATGAGCATTATTTTTCCATTTTCTTATACCCAGCTATTGCCCTTGTTGTAAACAATAACAATTTTTATAATTATTAAAACGTCATGTCATACACTTAATCAATTTATAGTTGTTTTTTTGTTATGGCAGGTCTGCAAAACAAGTTAATTTGTATTATCACCTACAGCTATAATCAATCATTCCCTCACCATAGGAAAGTTTTTTAAAAATGCAACTTGTCACGTTACAGATTAACTGTAATGCCCTCTGTCCTGAAGACTTTCCTATGGTGAAGAATGTTACAAAGTACTGACACTGGAGACTGCTTCAAAAATGCTCACAATCAACAATGACACACTTTTTCTGAAGTCCCCCATACACGTCCCTGTGTAAGTTGTTACTACAGAAATGATAACATGAGAAGAAACGCATGAATAAAACCTGCAATTCGCACAATTGTCAGAGCTACTGTTATAGAAAATGAGTCAACACCTAACAGGTTTTAACATGCACTTTAGCAAAAGCTTACGCACTTCCAGAATAGGGCACATTGTGTCTGCCGTGGTTCCACCTAGATTGCTGCAGAACTTATAAAAGGCCTCAAGATAAGCCTGGAAAAGCACAAAAGAAAAGAAAGTTATCCACTGTAATAGTTCTCTTAATTTCATGCTAATTAATCACATTTAAAGATTCTTCTTGGGAAGTGAGCTGTGGTTGTCACCTTGTACAGGGTGTTACGGATGATCTCTATGTTCATCTCATCAAGATCCTGCTCTGAGATGCAATCCTGGAAGAAAGCAGCTGAAACAAGACAGATGAGTAGGTGTATGATGTAGTACAATTCCTGTATTATAAATGTTAACGCAATTAGCAACTGGACCATTCAGATAGTGCCACAGCCTTGGTTTTAAATTAGCCGCTTTCACAAACAGTCAGTGTGGCTATGTGTAATGTTTTTTAATGAAATAGTATTAAATATACCAATATGTGAAATGTGAAAATGCAAACATGACGTGATCTGTTTGATATACATTTGATACACGATGAAGAACGCTTATGCAATATAACGATTTTATAACGTCTCTACATGATATTACACTGCCACGATATCCAGTCATGTTTACTATGATTGTGTTATAATAATAATAATTCTTTAATCTTTGTCCCTCTCAATTTTTGCACTACATGCTGTCGATTGTATACACAGCTGTTTGTGACCCCTGTAATGTAAACGCTATTTCTCCATACTTGTATATGGCTAGAATGACAAGAAAAACTCTCTAACTCCAACTTCTATTACCAAACCTGCCAACCTTTAGGCACGTTGTGTAGGAGCGCCATAATTTAACACTGGAGTACGCTGCTATGAGTCATTACTCAAAAAGAGCAGTCTTTTTCTCCTCAATAAGTATGTCAGATGAGCAAATCGACAAATTAATCTGGAATGAGCTGCACGGGGGTTTTGAACTCTTCAATTTTAACCGACTCTGCATGGTTGCATGTGTTTCACTTAGTCAACATTAGACATCAATAAAGTTAACATCAGTTAACTATGTTAATAAGGGATCACACTGATACATTTTGGACAAAAGAGAAAAATTGATGAAGATTGTGACCTAAAAAGCCTACACTGATTCAATTCATCGGTTCTGGATGTTTAAATCATTGTTCACAGTTTTTTTAAATGGTAAATTCAATATTGCAGAAGTTCAACCATACATTAAAATATGGGGTTTTTTTGGTAATTTTTTGTTACAGAGGACAAAATGTAAAAATACAAACTATATGGGGAAAAAAAATTAAATGCAATTTAAGGAAAATAATTATAGAGCCCTAAAATTGCTAAGCCACTTGGCCAACCTATCAAGTGAACTTCTCACCCAGTGGTGTATCAACCAGGATGGCGTTGTAGAGCTCAGCAGGGGTCTGGGCAATGTTGACGGCCTCCATCTGCTCAAAGCTGCCCAGCGGGTGGCATTTAGGCACCAGCTCTGAGATAGCCCTCTGGTGCAGCGTGCCTGTGATCAGGAGGATGACGTTATCAATCATGTAGCTGTACCTGCGATAACAAGAGCACCACACAGATTTTACACAGGACATTAGAGTTCTTCTTATAGCTGACTAACAATAGAGCCTTTAAATGAAACACTGCTTCCTGATACTAACACAAAATTGGCATCTTTGCAACAAGAGGGAAAAACCTAATGTTGGCAAAGAAGAACAACAGGAGAAAAGTATGGAAATTGGTCATGTCACACTGGTGATGAACAAGCGTTCAAATGTAAACTCCTCCTAATTATTGATTTACTATACATAATATATTGTGTAATAAAAACATTGTGCTAAAATACCGTTTGAAAGCTGCCCGATTAAATAAGTCAAAGCCTGAAAAATACAGGTAAAGGTGCCGATATTGTCCAGGGATTTGTGTGTGAAAAAGGCTCTAATAAAAGCTGACTAACCTGATTAAATTATTTGCTTGTAAATTTTACTCAGCTAAATTTAAAAAATAATGTCGTGAATTATTTACGTGATGAAATCCATGAAGCTGGCCAAAGGCTCGTACGACTGGTTCCTCATGTGGCGGAACTCCACCACCATCTTCTCCTTCAGCTTGTCATCGATGACCGATACGGTGAGGGGAGACGCTTCATTCGCCAGAAAGCTTCCATAATCCGTGCTCTGCAGGTGAAGCTTCAGATCTGGGGAGAAGACAAAAGCCACAAACAGAAGCAGAACAGATTACATTATTTTCAAACCGAATACAAGTAGTTTTTGGTAAATGAGTACCCTACTTAGTATATAAGCAATCAGGATTGTCAAGGTAGCATTTTATTTGCTCTGTTTATGCTAATTGGTGGCATATGCTGCTAGTGATGAATTTCTTATGCTGAGTTTTATGTTTAAGATGTTATGGTATTTAAACGGTGTCTTTAATGGAGAGCATGAAGGTAGCAAGGTGCTGTGAACTGCGAGCAATATTTAGACCCTGGTGAGCGAGAGGAAAGGAAGTGCACGTGTCTCAGGCCCCATTCACACCTGGCATTAACATGCGTCCTCGGTGAGCCGATCGCAAGTGTGATCCAATCACTCAAACCACATTCAGAGGTGGTCTGGGATGCATGTGGCCACATCGCATTCGGTGTGTGAACATGAATGCATCTCGATGCGTCCACGACAGCAACGAAGGGCCACCTGATCTACTGCATCATTGCCCTAGCCGGAAATCATGCTGAACTGACAATAATGCTCCACTATCCACTGATAACTCTCTGCCATCCACTGCTGCACTTCTAGTGTGCAGCCACAGCATTCTGTGGGGTTTGTAGCTAAAACAGCTGAAATTAAAGCAGCTGTTTTTTTTTTGTACCTTCTTTCATTGTCTCATCTCCAGCGGAAGACGTTATAAATGTGCGAGAAACCCTTCCTCCTGCGAAAATGATGTACGAAATCCGAATGCAAGTAGTCACAGGAGATGACGATGTGTCTCGAACTGTGTGTCGGATCATTTGAGACGGATGTTAATACAAGGCGTAAACAGGGCCTCGGTGCTCACAGAATTGAAGTGCTCTTCGATCACAAATAGTTTGCGTGGGCGCAATTCATGGCATCTTGCTCTCATTTTTAATGACCATGCTCTCTATTAAAGTCACTGTTTATATGCCCCCATCCACCCATTTTCTGTATAGCTTATCCTACACAGGGTCGTGGGGGAACCTGGAGCCTATCCCAGGTGACTCGGACACCCTGGACGGGGTGCCAAACCATCGCAGGGCACAGTCGCACATTCACACACACCGGACGATTTAGAGATGCCAATCAGCCGAGTGGGGGACGAAACCACAGTACCTGGAGGAAACCCCACGCACACAGGGCAGATTTCAGTTCAGTTCAGTTTATCTGTATAGCGTTTTAACAATGGTCATTGTCACAAAGCAGCTTTGCAGAAATATATAAATTCAGGACATAGATTTTAAATTTATGAATTTATCCCCAATGAGCAAGCCAGAGGCGACAGTGGCAAGGAAAAACTCCCCGAGACAATATGAGGAAGAAAGCTTGAGAGGAACCAGACTCAAAAGGGAACCCATGCTCATCTGGGTGAGACCGGATAGTGCAATTATAAATAAATAAATAAATCCCTTCTATAAATGTACCAATACTACATGGTCAAATAGCAGTTGTGAAACCATGAAAACTCATTACAGTTTTTATATGAAGACTGTTTTGTTGAACTTCACCACTGTTCACTGATGGAGACTTGAGTGCCAAACTGTTTGTGGTAAAAGGTGGGAATTGAACCCCCAACCGTACCCCCTGTTTAAATGCCAGAAGATGTTTTATCCAGTTACTTGTACTGTAGGAAGATGTTTTCACACACAGTTTGCAGTCTGCCATCTTTAACGATAAAATACATCCAGATCTCAGTGGATTCGTGTAATTTGTTCATTAGTGTGACACGTAAAATAGAGTCACATGACACAGTATCACATGGTATTGGATGCTTTTATCGGAGCAATAACTGAGCAGAGTACTGGACCGATACCCAACACCGGTATCGATATCGATATCAATGCTGCCCTACATTAGACATCTAGGCAACTCTTTGGTGCACGACAGTGGTGTTAAAACTTAGAGGGAATGGTCAGACGACTTATAGATGTTTTATTTTCCAAGATTGTGACAGAACTGTTTCCAGTTCCTCAATCTAAGAAGCTGAAAATCCCTGTGACTCAGAGAAATGCAGAAATCTTAAATCCTGTTTGCAGTGCCTCACGATGGCTATAAAACATTTTACGTGTTTAGCACTGTTCACGTGTTTATATATAAAATAAAAATATATATATAATAAAAAAATATATAACAATAATCTCACCCTAAAGATATATTTGAGCTGTTAACAAATATAAATGAGTTACTGAGGATTTCAGGCCACTGCTGTATAAACTGTACCGCTTAGCATAGCTACATCATCACATGACCAGTGAGTAACGCTGTAGATGTCAGGTCTGTATTTCCGCAATACAAGTCACAAGATAAAGTAAAATATTTCACACCTAGGCTTGCGTGTGAACAGCTGTCAGAAAACAACCGGCCTTAATATTTATCAAACAGGTAGTTTATACCAAATAAACGAACCCAAGAACGCGTTAGCATAGAATACTAGCCAGCTGTCAGACCTAGCAATGGTTTGCTAGCTAGCTGTCTAACGACGTTGTGGTGCCGAATGCAGAAATGTTCTTGGGTTTGTTTTTGTTTTATTTATATTTATATAACTTCGAAAACTGAACCTTGAAAGCCTAAGGTGTTTGACAGCAGGATTACATTAGCTAGCTTTTAAATTGTATTACGCTGGCTCGTCAAATCGCCGTGTAGCTAAATAGCTAGCGATGTACTTTCCTGTAAAGCGGCTAGCCAAGCGTCTTAACCTCCTGCAATACAAATAAATAAATAACGATACTACATAAAGAAAAACATGAGGGGAAAACACTGACTTGCATGAAGGTCGGACAGCTAGCAAAGAAATTATGAATATCCAGACTCACCTTCCAGTGTTTCACATTGAACCAGGTTCAGGTAGTCGCCCTGAGTGAGGATTCCAGCCTTAAAACCTCTCACTAGTCCTTCCAAATAGCCATTATCCACGTTAAAATATAATTCCGAAAACGGCATGTTGAATATTTCTATCTACCTAGTTACAGGATATTAAAGCCTCGGTAAGAGTGTGTGTGTGTGTGTGTGCGCGCGCGGGCCGGACTGCAGCGGAAAAGAGCCGCTCATGTGACAGATCACGTGATCTAGCTGTGCGCGTCCTAGTCACTCTCATAAACTACCAAAGAGAAGAAACATAATGTATACACCAACGTGAAAAGTATTGTTATTATTATTTTTTTAATGCTATTTTAAACATTTTATTGCTGTAGTGAAAATTCAGGATTGGAATGGTGTGGGCGAAAAAGAAAAAAATATATTAAATTATATATTTTCAGGGGCCAAGCACCCAGACCAGGGGCATAACCTCGCCTGGGCATTTGGGGCTGTAGATTTTCCCGAAGGCCCGAAGATTTTCTCTTTAGCCCCAAATAATTCTCCACTTGGAGTGGTTTGTCACTACGTAACTGACCATCAGTAAGAAGACGGCAGTGTTGTAATTTTGTGAGTGTACACTGCCTGGCCAAAATATAGGTTGCTGTTTGGATTTAAATAAGCAAATACTTCAGAGCCTATGATTGGATCATTATTGCAGTGCTTAATATGTTTCAGCTGGCAACAATTCTTTTAACCCTAACTGATGCAGTGTGTAGTTTCTCATTTCTTAAACACCCATGTTGGAAGATGTATCCCATGGTCGTGGAAAAGATGTTACTGTGCTTCAGAAGGGGCAAATTATTGGTCTGCATCAAGCAAAGAAAACAACTAAGGAGATCGCTGAAATCTCTGGCATTGGGTTAAGAATGGCCAACGTATTAAAACCTGGAAGGAGAGTGGTGAACTGTCAACTTTGAGGAAGAAATGTGGTCTGAAAAATGAATGTTCAGTGATCGCGATTGGAGATCTTTAAAACGCTTGGTGAAGTCACAATATAATAAATCAAAAGTAGAACTCATGGCTATGTCATAAAAACATATATGACCATAAACATACTTCCAAATTAGGCTGAATTTTGACCCAATGGTGGCGCTAGAGAGTTGGCAGCACTTGGCCCAAATTTGGTCAGAATGTTCCTTAGACCCTCCCCAATCAGTATGCCAAATTTCACAACTTTTTTTCCAGGTGGTTCTGCCATAGACATCCTAGCCAGTAGAAGAAGAAGAGGAAGAAGATGAAGAATAAGATAAGTTAGAATAACAATAGGGTGCCTACGCACCTTCGATGCTTGGACCCCTAATAATCAAATGTTTGATACCGACCACTTTAATAGGAACACCTGTACAAATATTGATTATTGATTCAATACCCAGTTAGCCAACCATGTGTCAGCAGGTCATTGCATACGAAGCATACAGATACAGATCAAGAGCTTCGGTTGTTGTTCACATCAAACATCAGATGAGAAAAACATGTGATCTGAGTGACTTTGGCTGTGGCTGTGGTTGTTGGTTCCAGAGGGGCTGATTTGTGTATTTCAGAAGCTGCTGATCTCTTGGGATTTTCACACACTACAGTCTATAAAGTTTTCACAGAATGGTGTGAAAAACAAAAACCATCCAGCGAGAGGTAGTTCTGTGGGTGGAAACGCATTGTTGATGAGAGAAGTAAAAGGAAAACCACCAGACTGGTTCGAGCAGACAGGAAGGCTGCGGTAACTCAAATAAGCACTCTTTACAACAGTGGTGAGCAGAAAAGCAGAATGCACAATGGAAAGAGGACTAAATTAAACAGCATAGAGCACTGTATCATTAGTGCAAGTATTTTAGGAAAGCTTCTAGATTGGCAATATTTTTTTTAAAGCATACGTAAAGAGAGTCACTCTTGGCCTTCAATAGTTTGTCACAATGATGCAAAAATACAGCTTAGGTTGCTGGTAAACCTGTGTTTAAAAAAAAAAACAAAACTTTTCGGTGTCATGTTGACAATATTAGTATTTGAGATTTCTATATTAATGTGCTCATTAAGATCTACAGTTTAACTGTGTATAGCCTTACACATTCAAGAGATTTACTTCTTGCTGACTGTGCATATAATCGTGTGTGTGTGCACGTGTGTGTGTGTTTATTAAGATGAATCTCTGCACTTGAAAATGTGGACTGCATGTAATCAGCATGTTTTTCTTCCCTGATGCTGTGTAGAATGATAAAAGCGAGTTGATGTATAAGCCATAAACAATCTTGTCTTAAATGTACATTATAATTAGGTAAGTGCTCTATGTGACTTTCCAACATCAAAAACATCAGGACCACAGTAAACAGGAAATTAGATCAAATTACCTTAAAGTAAAAGCCTGCTAGGGTTATATATTTCAACTGGCTTGAAATAGTTATCAAGCTTTCATTCCATTTTAGGAGAACAAAAAAAAGATCCTAAAAATTGTGCAGGAAAAACTGGATTTAAATTATAATTTGTTCAATACAACTGAATGCAGGTTTTTGTAATTTGGTGGGTTCCATAGATTGTCTTCCTTCATGTTCTAGACCAAAGAAAGTCTAGAAAATCAAATATTCATGAATCCAAATATGAAAAAAATGCCAACTGCAGTATATTTCAGCATGAACAACTCATGTTCAAGTACAAATATTCTACAGGCTATTCTCTGCTTATTCTGGTAGATGTGTACCATATTAGACCTGATTCTGTTTTCATATATGATATGATGAGAAACAGGAACAATGTACGGAGATAAATATTCTGATTAAAATATTCTTAAATCACAGCACCTGGAAATTCCTGCTGATTTTTTTTATTTTTAAAAAGAAATAGAAGAGCTTTTTGTTCATTCATTGATTTAAAGCCAAGAAACTGTGTTCATCTTTTTGTCCACGTCGAAATGAAAAATGAATTAACGCAAAATGCACGGACCCTTCCCGTACAGGTTTGTGCGCAAATTTATTGTTCTGATAGTTCCTGTCAGTATCACTCATATGTAATTTCATGTTTATCAGCAAGAAACGTGCTTTGTATTGGCAGGTAATTTAATTGTACTTGATGTTCATGTTTAACAGCGTATAAATACTGCTAGCACATTACTATCAATTTCCTCAAATCTTCTGTCAGCCGCTCAAATTCTGACAAAAAGCAAAAAAATTACGGAGCTGAGCTGATTGAAGTTGATGTGCAGACCCTTGAACAATTGATTGCCTATTTTTCTGCCTACTTTGTTGCGTCCCTCATTAAAAAGACCAGACGTCACCAGTTCATGGAGGATAGATTTTGATGCTTTCATGAATGTAATGCACTGTTTACCAAGCTGTAATGAACATCTAATGGAAGAAGAAAAATGAAACGGTCACTTTGTACTCTGTTTCAGTTCAGCATGCTGTCTCACGCACGTACACACAAACATCCTTCTAAGCGGCATTGAGAAAGCACCGTAATGGAAAATCCACATGCTGATCAAGGCTATCTGTGTGGTTCTTGTGCGCTAATAAAAAACAGTCATGTTTGTATAAGTGTGCATTATGTGTCATTCACAAATGACTCAATTCTCTCAGCTGGCTCTTTGAAATAAATGATTGACGCCGACAAGATTTTTTGTTTTACAAGATATATACAGTAGGAGGTGATGAAGGTTTTGCTGAGGATCTTCAAGAAGTTTCATTTCAATGTAAAATATGGTCAAAAAAGTACCGTATCATGCAAAAAAAAAAAAAACCCACTAAACATATGGTTCTGTCATTTGTCCGTTTGTCTAATTGTCTAATTTGTACTTTGTACATGTGCTTGGTGTATCTACTTTCTGTGTTCAAGTTCAAGTTCAAGTTCAAGTGGTTTTATTGTCATTTCAACAATATACAGCTGGTACAATACACAGTGAAACGAAACAACGTTCCTCCAGGACCATGGTGCTACATAAAACAACACACTAAACCACATGAGACGACACAGAACTAAAGAGCTACACATTCTACATGAAGTGCACATGCAAACAACACAAGACAGTACAGTAGCTCCTAAAACAGGACACTGGGCACAGTAAGTAACTGTGTCGTGCCGACCAGTACACAGTTCTAGTGTGAAAGTGTCAAGTATACAGGTAGTGCAAAAAGATAGTGCAGAAGAATAACAATATAATTAAAAGATGCTATGAATCTAAACATAACATACTATGGCATAGTATTCAGCAGATTAGCTTATACCATATATGGACATAGCAGTTATTGCGGTAGCAGCCAGGTAAAAGTGTAGATAGTAACAATAATTTAAACATAATATTTAGTTTAAAGTTTAGCAGCAAAAGTAAAGGTGGCCACTACGAAATGTGCAAAAATTACAAGGGGAGTGGGATGGTGTTCAATTCAGTGTGTGTGTGTGTGTGTGTGTGTCAGTCCAGTCTCTGAGTATTGAGGAGTCTGATGGCTTGGGGGAAGAAGCTGTTACACAGTCTTGTCGTGAGGGCCCGAATGCTTCGGTACCTTTTTCCAGATGGCAGGATGGTGAAGAGTGTGTGTGAGGGGTGTGTGGGATCATCCACCATGCTGGTGGCTTTGCGAATGCAGCGTTTGGTGCAAATGTCTGTGATGGTGGGAAGAGAGACCCCGATGATCTTCTCAGCTGTCCTCACTACCCGCTGCAGGGTCTTGCGATCCGATACGGTGCAATTTCCGAACCAGGCAGTGATGCAGCTGCTCAGGACGCTCTCAATAGTTTCTTTGTAGAATGTGGTGAGGATGGGGGGAGGGAGATGGCTTTTTTCAGCCTTCTCAGAAAGTACAGATGCTGCTGGGCTTTCTTAGTGATGGAGCTGGTGTTGAGGGACCAGGTGAGGTTCTTCGCCAGGTGGACACCAAGGAATTTGGTGCTCTTGACGATCTCCACGGAGGAGCCGTCGATGTTCAGCGGAGAGTGGTCGCTCTGTGCTCTCCTGAAGTCAACAACCATTTCTTTTGTTTTGTCCACATTCAGAAGACAGGTTGTTGGCTCTGCACCAGTCTGTTAGCCGCTGCACCTCCTCTCTGTATGCTGAGATATACAGGTATGTGTATTACTCTTCCCACCGTGTTTGGTCCTGTTATGCTTGATTCCACAAAAGTCCAAAGTAATCTGCCTTAAGACATTTGTTAACAGCAAATAATCTCATACGGGTGCCAAAAAGTGAAACTTTACATTGATGTCTTTTTATATTTGAAAGACAGGGAGGCTTGGCCCTGCTAGCACATTTACACCAGCTGCCCCTGGCCATTAATGAGAGACACTGTGATCAGAAAGCATCCAGTGAAACTTACCATGTGAACTGTTTGGCACAGCATAATGATTTAGTATCAGCTATAGAGACTGCAATTGCTTTATACCAATGTATGTAGTGTAGTGTACGGGGAAAGTGAACATCATCCATCCATTTTCCATACCGCTTATCCTACACAGGGTCGTGTGGGAGCCTGGGCCTATCCCTGGGAACTCGGTGCACAAGGCGGGGGACACCCTGGACGGGATGCCAACCCATCGCAGGGCACAATCACACACACATTCACACACCACGGACAATTTGGAAATGCCAATCAACCTACAGTGCATGTTTTTGGATTGGGGAGGAGCCCAGAGTACCCAGAGGAAACCCCCAAAGCACAGGGAGAGCATGCAGACTCCGTGTACACAGGGCGGAGGCAGGCTTCGAACCCCCAACACCAGAGGTGCAAGGCAAACATAACCACTAAGTCTCCATGCCCCCAGGTGAATATCATTTATCATCAAATTGTATACTTTTATTGGCTCTGACTATTTTATTTTATTTGTATTAGTAGCCATTTCATAACTTATTGACAGAATATTAAAGAATAGATTAATTAGAATACATAAAAACACAGTAGATGTTAGATGTTTTGTTAAGGTTGAATGATTCATTTTAAGGGTGAAACTAAATAATCGGTGTGTGTGTATATATATATATATATATATATATATATATATATATATATATATATATATATATATATATATATATATATATATATATATATATAATGGTAATCACATATTAATTTAATTAAACCATGTAAACAATTTTTGGCAGGTTTTGAGGGGAAAAAACTTGCAATGAGCCATTTGGAAATGGAAAGGGTCGGCTCTTGTTGCTGAGCTGAGTGCCGAGTGCTCTGACTCACTGAAAAGAGCCGGAATTCCCATCACTAGCATGTGTATGTGTGTGACTGAAAAGAGCACGACATAAGAGATTACACCCCCACCCACTGATTAGGATCATGTGGCCCCACTCCTCCTACTTCATGGAGGCTTAAAAACAAGAGTTGTGTACACACCCTTAACCAGGGGTGAGGAACACTGCAGGTAGGAAACATGACCACATACACACTAACACATATAGGTGTATGTACACATATTAAAATGCATATAGTGTAAAAAGTATGTATGGATTAAAAAATAAACACACAGCACATAGCCTCTGGTTTAGTATTGCTGTTGACTTCTGTCAACTGTTATACATTTGTTAAACATCTCTTGCAGCAGGGGCTGATTTCCCAGAGTCCTGGGTTTAATTACACAGATTATAATTATTGTAAGTTAGAACTTGAAAGCCAGCTTACTGTAAGTGCTTGGCTTCAAGATTAGACATCAGACACAGTTAGCACAGTTCAGTCTGCTAAGCATCAGTTTAAAACATCTTAGTATATTGGGTTCACACTAGATGTATTACATGTTGACAGATTTTTGACTTAAGTCAGTTTTTTCCAATTTCTACAGATTGTAACTGTCCAAACTAGCATGAAGTCCTGATTCTGTTTACTGTACTTTGCCTCTAAAGCCCCATCTCAATCCAGTGGATAGCCAGTTTGCTGACAGAGTGGACGAAACTTTTGTGACTCAGTGGTCATGTTGAGTGCCGTGATCTTCTGCTGGTTGAGTCTCAGCGCCGTCCGGGTGGCATCAGGTCTGGTCCGCACTAACCGCATGGAGCTCTCACAGCCGAGCCTGAGGAGGACAGATACCTCGTTTTTCCCTGACATCAGTAAGTGACATATATTTGAACATATATTTTCTACACAAGCAGAAATGATGTGTGTACACTTATCTTGTGAAGAGTCTTGTAACATATGCGGAAGAAAGAAAGTCTCAGGAAACTGTCTTAAAACTTTGCAATTTTCCTTAGGTCAAAACAATGTAATATCTACAGTATTATGCACTAAATGCAAGACTACTTGTATAGTAGTGATATTTCAGATTGACACTCATGACTCCTATTTTATAGCTGTGCAAGATTCAGGTCGTGCAGTGGACACAGTACAACTTAGAATCAATTCAGTCGAGGAACAGCTGATGGTGGATCCTGTTTCCTATGATGAGGTAGGCTTGATTCAAACTTAGTCCTCATGTTCTCTTTAGATGAATGCTTTAGCATTAAAGTACATTTTAACAGGCACAAGGACCCACAATATGTATCATACTGATGCTTAATATCTGCAAAGACAAGTCGTATTTAAATTCCTGGCTTCTTATTCTTATTACAGTTTTTTTTTTTTTTTTACAATCGCTAGGACCAATTTCTCAATACTTACTTTAGGTCGCTTTTTCAAAACTCTTCACACAGTTCTCCTGACCAACTTTCAGCTTGGCACAGCAGTTAATTTCATACCCCAAATGCACTAAAACTACCAAAACACTTCATTCATGTCTTGAATCAACTCATTTTTCCACAACACTAGCAAAGGTTGTCACCCAACACGCTCACTTTGTCACTCCTAAAACAATGACCTAAAAACACTAACAATAGGGAGCATAACACAATGTTTTTTTGTTGTTGTTGTTGTTTTTTTTATAGCAAAATTTCTTTGCAAAACAAGTATGACACTCTCTACTGTTTAGAATTCACTGCAGTCCATATTACAGGAATGAATCAGACATGATGCAATATGGTTCAATAAGTTTAATGCCATTGTTTTTGTTGACTATTTCAACAACAGTGAAAATCCTACCTCTCCCACCTGTGAAAGGTAACCGTTGGGTCCTAAGCAGAATTACAAGAACAATTACACATGAGTGGGTTTGGAGGCTTTGCTCAATGTACTTCTGAAATTTGTAGTTCAGTCACATGCCCTTGCATAATGCACATCTGTCCTGTTGTTTTGCCGGAAAATTCTCACAGTGGATGCCATTGTTGAGCGTTGAATATTTGACTGTACTCTCAGACCAGTCTCTCTCATTGATGGACCATGATTTATTACATGATCGATTATAGTAGCCCTGATCTCATCTGAGACTACAGCTCTTGATCTTCCTCTCAGTCTTCTTTCACCACGCATACATACTCCTCTCCCTCTCCCAGCCAGTCTTCTTCCTCTGTTAGCCAATTCATCTCTGGCTGGCTCCATGTTTACATTACTGTAAAATTATTCCTAAAATGTCCCCTTTTGTATAGATTGTAATGAATTTGAAAGACTAACACCTCGGTAGGTGTTCAGCTAGTGGGAATCAGCTGTGGTTGGTCTAATCATTTGGATAGTACTTCTTTTTTTAGATTTGGAATATATTTCAATATGGTATTACTGTAGAAATGTAGCAAATTGCTGTCTTCAGTTTTGTGTTGGGTTTTGAACTAAAGTTTAACAGTTTTGAAAAGAGTATGTAAATATGTGCAAATTGACCTGTAGGTGCATAGAGTTTTGCTGATGGTTGTGTTTAAGTGAGAAAAGAATTCATGTCATTTGAAAGATGTAGTCATTGAATGCATTTTGTGCCAAAGCAATGAAAAATTATCCACAGTTTAGCCCACATAGACTGCTGTTGTGCTCGCTGTGTCAAGAGTTTTGAAAACGTGACTTAGGTATTGAGAAATAGGTCCTAGCGATTGTTAAAAAAGCAAACAAACAAAAAAAAAAACTGTAATTTTATATTATTCAACAGCTATGATTTTTTCAATTCAGTGATTCAGTTCAAGTTCTTCAAACTAGTAACTAATAAATAATAGTTAAAACAAATCATAAAAAGAGGCTTAAGGGGTTAATGCTAGCATCTGAGTTATTAGTATTTTTCAAATTACATAAACATCTCTGCAATATAAATATGATTTTTGAATATATATTATTATGTTTTTAGAGAAATTGTACCACTCCCTTAAATAGCACATTTGGAAAAATCGTTCTAAATCATGCATAAGAAAGATGAACACCTTTTCCAAATACCTTATAAGCCATTTAAATATATAAAGCATTTTTAGTGTGTGTGTGTGTGTGTGTGTGTGTGTGTGTGTGTGTGTGTGTGTGTGTGTGTGTGTGTGTGTGTCAAGGAAAGCCTGTGTTCAGTTGATAGTGGCAGTGATACAGAAAAGAAGAAAAAGAGCTTGTTGTTGTCATGTGGCAATATGAGTTATTATTATTATTATTATTATTATTATTATTATTATTATTATTATTATTATTATTATTATTATAAATATTATTATTTTTATTATTACTAATAATAATAATAATGATAATAATAATAATAATAATAATATGTCAAACTAGGCCTGTTTAAGTAACTGAGCCTGCCTATAACAGCTCACTTAACTACACAGTCAATATACCATATGTATGTACACTAATTATCTATAATACTAATTAGCTTTTGGGAATGACGACTACTACTTGGAATTTAATGCTGATTTTATTTGTATTAGCAGCCGTAATAATGTATGAAGCCAGAGTATGAAATAAAATACTGTATAACATAGCCTTTTTTCTCAACCCTTATGTTTTGTTAAGATCAAATAACTTACTCAAAGGGTAACTACATAATAGGGAATGTAATGAACACTAAAAAATATTTTTTTGAAACTTGATGTGCTTGGATTTTTGCAAGGGATGTGCTGCTTTCTTTTTCCACTATAAGGATTAATCTCAGGGCTGCATCCCAAACCACACAATAGGCATTAAGTAGTATGCCTGTCTATCTGCATCAGAGATGAGTCTGTGCATATCTGACACTGATAGACATGAACCAGAACACTAACTCTAGCTAAATAAAGTACAGTGTAGAGAACAAACAAAACAATCTGCTCACTGCAATGTACTCTATTGCAAAAAGTATTTTATTACCCAGTCTGTGCTTTCCATCTATTTATAACCTATTTGTAACCTAATCTGTGTATTTTAAGCATGAGGTTTGATACATGAAGATGCCTGGTATGTCTACTTCCATAAATGTGATGTCATTTAATGATGAATCATTTACATCTGTTAAATGTCGATTAAAATGTATGAGGGTTTATTTTTTAAAATAAATTGAATAAAACAAAAAGATGACCAGGGTTGGGTTAAAAATCTGACCTTTTTGGTACCCACAGGAAATGGCAGATGCAGTACAGCTTCAGAGGAGAGGCACACGTTCACCAGGCCGCTGTATTCCACACCAACAGTCGTGCCTGGGACACCAGCTGCCCTGCTGTGACTCGTGTGATACCTGCTACTGCCGCTTTTTCAAAGCCTTCTGTTACTGCCGCAGCATGGACCACACCTGCAAACACAGACGTGCCTAGCACTTACAACACTGGCCCTGCAGGAGGCTGGGTTAAAGCTGATATGCGGGTGTGAAAATCAAACCTTATGCCAATGCACATTTGTCAGTATGCACAAGAATCCATGATGGTACTGCTTTACATTAAAGTGCCCTGAGCTAACATTGAACAAACCATGAACTCATTAACACTTATTATTTTTAAAATAATAAACCAGCACCTACATTAACCAACCTTAATCAGGAGTCCAAAATAATGGATTCATTGCAAATTAACTGACAAACTTCTCTTTAAGCGATGCTGAATAGCGGATTTGAATATATACTTATATAACTTATATAATATATAACTGAAAACTAAAGTTTAGGTGATTATCAATATAGGAACATGCTCTAAGCTAAGTTACATCCATTAATAACTTGTATTAATTCATTTATTTGTTAACATTCCTTATGGTTTATTAATGCTGAAGTTAATGATTTGTTCATGTTAACTAATGCAGTAAATAATATTATTATATAAAGGAAACCTTAATGTGAAGCATAACAAACATGCAAAGATATAAATTTACAAAACCTCACAGGCATAAACTCAGAGATCCACATGACTGTGTATTGTTGTAATTGTTTATACGTGTACAAATATATGTGAAAATGGTGTTGTTATTGTTTTTTTTATGTTATTAAAACCATAGCAAATTAGTGTGCAGAACTGCATTATATTATTTATAATGTTATAAAACCTATATAATTGTGTGTCATTAATAAATAATAGGCAAAGCACATTGTCTCCTAAGTAGCTTATTGAATTAATAATATTAGTTTTTAATTTCTTAACCTTAACAAAGAACCAAACAAAGCGCTAGTTAGAATTCAGTTGAAGGAGTTAGTATGTCTGTAAAATTGGGTGTGGCTTGATTTAAAGAGTCTCTGTTTACTGTTGGAAATTGTTTATTTTTTGAAAGAAGACTTCAACTGTGAAATACATTGGCATAGTAGTAGACAGGGAGGAGTTACAATTTAAACAACCAGAGACAGCAATCAGGCCTAAATAAGTTAATCAAAACCTGATATTTATTTAAGACCAAGGTCCATAAATATCACCTCAGTGATGTATAGCCTCTTCTGTGAATCAGTTTAGAGCTTGAAATGAATTGTATTGCTGTTTGCCACCAGCACAAAAAAATATTCATTTTATCTGTGAAACGCCAGTAGAAAGTTTATTGTACAAAGGGCAGATTAGGATATCAAATCATCTTTATTAATGTTGGATCTGTAGTTAGCTGCTATGACCCCATCCATCCAGGAACGGAATGCAGTGACACGGGTGTAGACTGCAGGCGTGGATGTGGTGCACACACTGCTGCCCCAGGAGACGATACCAACTAGGGACCAAGCACTGTCCTTTTCACACACCAGCGGGCCACCAGAGTCACCCTGAAACACATGTAGGTGTTTGTAGTCAATCAGAACTTTTCAGCAAGTTTTATTAGTGGATAATAGATAAAGTTTTGCCTTACCATGCAGGAAGAGGCACCACTGGCTCCAGCACAAATCATTAAATCAGTGATTTTACTGCCCCAGTGACGCTTGCACTCATCGTTGGTCAGAAGAGGCAGAGAGGCCTGCTGAAGAACAGTGGGGGTGGAAGGAGCTGTGCCACAATTATGAAGAAAAAGTGTTAAATGATGACAAAGCTGGGTACAACAAAATATTATTCATTACTATACAAAAATATACTAAAGTAAACCAAAATATCCTACAGTATCTTATACTACAGTAAACTATATTGCAGTGTCCCACAAGATTCTGTGATGCAATGCCACTATCTGTATCTGCAATTGTTTTGTGCTTCAAATATCTGGATTTGTATTCGGATTTAAACCCAAAGTGGGTGTGGCAACATTTTCATCTTAATTAAATATGAACCCCATCTCTTTGCCCCTAGAAACACAGGAAAACACTCAGGGAAGTGAAGATGTAGAAATATCAGCATTGTCAGTCTAGTGTGTGAATTCTGGCTCTGAGGTCATAATTGGTCTGAACTAAAGATCTCACACAGTTATAATTTTTGTTTATACAGGCCCTCGATATTTGCTAGTTGGTTCCATTTCCCAAAATATAGTAGCAAAAAAGTAGCAGCCTACTTTAAATAATTGCAACCCTGACCAGGCAGAAGTAGTAGTAGTAGTAGTCAAGGTGATGATTAGTGATAATGAAGGTACCATTGTTTTGAGTCAGGCCCCATCCAGAGGTCACACACTTCATGCCACCAGGGAAATTGTCACTGGTCTCAGCCACACACACAGGAGATACATGGTCATTGAGCTGGGCGGGAGAGGCGAGCTTGATCAGAACAATATCATAGTTGTTGGTGTAGTGGTTGTACAGTGGGTGCCTATAAACCTGGCCATTGAATCACAGGAGTTAGAAGGTGTGGTTAATTAAAAAAAACAGGATACAGCAGTGTATTTAATTAAATCATTTTATGATGTTATTATGGGTTCTGTAGGGTTCTGTTGTTGCTCAAGAGCACACCTTGGCAATCCTTATGATCTGAAAAGACTCAGCATTGGAAGAATGATCATGCACTCCCAAGACCACAAGATGGAAGGTCCTGATATAAACAGCATTTACAGTCAGAAGTCAGTTCAGTTTTTGTTTGTATAGCACTTGTTTAGATCCCTAATGAGCAAGCAATAGGCAACAGTGGCAAGGAAATGACATGAGGAAGAAGCCTGAAGAGGATCCAGACTTGAAAGGGAACCCATTATCTTCTAGGTGACAGTAGATAGTGGAATTATAATTTATTACTCTACCAGAATTGTATACTACAAAGAAGAGATGCAAGTCAAACAGTACTGTGTTGAAACAATGTTAAGTATGAGCATCATAGTCTTAGAGGTATAATATCCATGTGAGATTATCTACTGAAGAAAGGGTGAGATTTGGGCATAAACTTACCTCACATTGCAGTGAGCAGCAGACACAACCCACCACTCATTGATCAGGGAGCCACCACAGAAGTGGAAACCAGTTGTGTCCTGTTAACCACAATAAGCTTAAACAAATATCTTGAACAATATTAAGTAGACTTCTAGCATTAACTTATACTTACTGAAAATACATTAGTAATATGCAACTTTTGATTATATACTATTGCTGTAATATGTAGGATTAGTTGATAGTGGAAAAATAAGAAAAGATGTAAAAATGTACCTGCAGGGACACTTGCCAGGGCCAAGAATGAGGCACTGTCTCCTCACCATTCACAATCCTGGAATAGCCAGTAATGACTGGAGGGATAGCAGGAACCCCACAGCCTGAGACAGAGCAGAATGTTAAAATTCAGTTATTGCAACTATAACATATTTACACATAATTCCAAAAGCATAGCAGTTAAAAAGACTCTTCCAGACCTTACCGGTGACTGCCCTGACAAAGGCGAGGCAGGAGAGGATCCAAAGGAGAGCCATGGTTTCAGCTTCATTGCGTGCTTCACTCTGAGGGCATTATATACTTAGACCAGCTTGTAAGCTGGATATCTTATCTCAAACTTGTGGGATAATGGCCAGCTTGTAAGGAAGGCAGCATTGTTTTGGAAAGACCTTAAAATAAAACTTTTCCGGTTATCAAAGTATTAATAACAAATTACCAACAAAATTAGATTCGTCTTAATATTGTTATTGCTAAATGAGTGTGTCATGATCAATCAGTAAGAAATCACATCACAAAAGTCATTCAAGTTTCAAAACTATTCTGAACTATTCTTAGTATTACAATGTTCTATTTGGGTGAAGAATAGTCTAATAGTTTAATAGAGTCATTGGCTGTCAATGTTTTGACAGCACAGCTAAAAAAAAAAATATCTAAGGTAGTGTATTTCACATTTATTTATAAAAGTGTACACCACTTTATTTGGATGGTCCTGTTTATAGCTCTTGATGTACTGTATAGTAGATCATGTATAGACCATCCATCCATCCATCCATTTTCCATAGTGCTTATCCTACACATGGTCATGGGGAGCCGGGAGCCTATCCCACTACACTACAAGCAATTTGGAAATGCCAATCAGCCAACAGAGCAACAGAATGGACTCTATTACATTTAACACATGTTGAAACAAATAGATAAATGTCAGTTAACATGATGCTGAGAATCAGGCTGTTTTGTGACAGTCTATAGATAATTTGCAGTGTATCTATTTTCGACTATTCACATGAAGTGTTACCAGATCCTTGACTTTACTGGTCACATATCTGTGTTTCTCAGTAACCATCTGCACATTTCCCACACAATGTGTATTACAAAGGTGCCGCTGTACCTTCGCGTAAATTCTAGAGACTGTTGTGTGTGAATATCCCAGGAGATCAGCAGTTTCTGAAATACTCAAATCAGCCCATCTGGCACCAACAATCATGCCAGTCAAAGTCACAGAGATCACATTTTTCCCCATTCTGATGTTTGATGTGAACAAGCTCTAGTTATTGTTTGTATGGAGTTTTACATGTTCTCCCCCTGTCCATGTCATTTTCTCCTAGGTACTCTGGTTCCTCCCAAAAACATGCCACTATGTTAAATCACTCCCCTAAAATGTCCCTAGTGTGAATGTGTGTGTGTGTGTGTGTGTGTGTGTGTGTGTGTGTGTGTGTGTGTGTGTGTGTGTGTGTGTGTGTGTGTGTGTGCGTGTGCGTGTGCGTGTGTATGTGTGTGTGTGTGTGTGCGTGCGTGCATGCGTGTGTGTATGTGTGTGTATGTGTGGTGCCCTGTGATAGGCTGTCATCCCATCACAAGGTGCAATAAGGAGTGTGCTAATACATTAATACAATGAATAACTGTTTGAAAGCAGAATAAATGGGAAAGATTCAAGTTCCCATCACAGGTTCTCCTATTTGATGTGAATGAGCACCAATAAAATTACATGGTCATTTTGCATGAATGTTATTTTCAAGGCAACCTTGAGGGGTGAACGTTCCAGTTTTGGAGTGTTCAAACTGTCCACTCAGAAAGGATAATTGACCAAATTGGGTTTTTTTGTTTGTTTGTTTGCTGGCTTGCTTGCATGCTTGTTCCCTTTCAGAACACTATTTCAGCATTGAATTAAATCATTTTTCCTACAAAACATTATTTTTCTCTGTTAAGAAACTAAGAAACATTCAAATAAGCCTTAAAGAACTTTTTTTCCCCTTAATGTGCCAAGACAACAGTTTACTACATCTGCTATTGTTTCCTAAGTACCTTATTGAATTAATAATAATATGATATATATTTTTTTAATTATTAAGCTTAACAAAGCACCAAACAAAGAGGTTTGTAATGTAGCTTAAAACCCAGGTGATGGAGTTAGCATGGCTGTAAAATTTGGGGTGCCTTGATTTAAAGAGTCTCTCTTAACTGTTAGAAACTGTTTACTGTTTGCAAGAAGGCTTCAGCTGTGATATAAGGTGGCTTAGTAGTACAGTGTGGGGGGGGGGGGGGGGGTATGGGGGGGAGGTACAATTTAAACAACTAAATACAGCTGTAACATCTTGTCCTGAGACTCCTCCTCCAGACCACCAGAGGGCACCCTCTGTCAGTTTCTGGAACACGGGTTGTTTCTCAAGCACTTCCTATTGAACTGCTATATAAAGCACAGGAACTTTTCACTTTAACAAATCTGTTTAATTGTGCCTTAGGACAGTAAAAAAAAAAACACACAAAGAGCTATACTTAATTATGTCAAAGTAACAGGACTAGAATTTAAATCATGGATACTTCATAAGGATTTTTTCCTCCCCTTTTCTGGGTTATGTTTTGTTTTCCTTCCTGTTAATGCTTCATACTATAGTCCAGTTGGTGCCGGTGATACACCATAAGTAGGTTTGTCAACCGCCATAAAATCGTACAAGAGGAATAAGAAGCACATCAACCTGAACTTCTTTGTGTAGTTTGTGGATTGATTTTGTGTGTATGACCTCGACTTGCCTTGTTTTTGCCTTTTGCTTAGCCCTTTGATTTTGTCACTAATTCAGATATTTGGTATTTTTGGCCCTGTCTTGTCTTGTGACCATGTTTTACACATTCGATTTGGATTAGTTAGCTTTTCATATATTTTATTAATGACTGGTTTTGACTTTGAGCACTGTTCTAATCAACCTCTGCATATGAATCTGTATTCGATCTGCCCGAGCCCCTTGTTACAAGAGCTATCAGTAAAACCTGATACTTTTTTAAGACCGAGGTATGACGGTCAGCAAGGTTCTCCTATAATGTGTCCATAAATATCACCTCAGTGATGTATAGCCTCTTCTATTCTTTAAGTTAGAGCTTCAATTGAATTGTATTGATGTTTGCCACCAGCACAAAAGATACCCACTTTATCTGTGAAACAGCAGTAGAACATTCAGTGAACAAAGGGCAGATTAGGATATCAAATCATCTTTATTAATGTTGGATCTTTAGTTAGCTGCAATGATCCTATCCATCCAGGAACGGAGCGCAGTGACACGGGCGTAGACTGCAGGCGTGTAGGTGTTACACCTTCCACTGCCCCAAGACACGATACCCACCAGGGTCCAAGCATTATCCTTTTCACACACCAGAGGGCCACCAGAGTCACCCTGAAACACATGTAGGTGTTTGTAGTCAGTCAGATGTCTTCAGTTTTTGTAAGTTTTATTGGTGGTTAATAGGATATTATGCCTTACCATGCAGGAAGAGGCACCTCTGCCTCCAGCACAAATCATTAAATCGGTGATTTTACTGCCCCAGTGGTGCTTGCACTCATCCTTGGTCAGAAGAGGCAGAGAGGCCTGCTGAAGAACAGCGGGGCTGGAAGGAGCTGTACCACAATTATGAAGAAAAAGTGTTAAATGATGACAAAGCTGAAAGCAAAATAATTTAAGAGATGGACTACAACAAAATATTACACATTACTATACAAATGTATATACTAGAGTAAAAATAGTAGAAGTAAAGGAGTTAAAACATGACCAATTTAAAAGTAAAGTAAGTCAAAAATGCCCTCCCCCCCATACTATGCAAAGTGCTTTGAGTGCCTAGAAAAGCGCTATATAAATGTAACTACTACTTATTGTTATTATTATTATTATTATTATTATTATTATTATTATTATTATTATTATTATTATTATTACACCTCTTTGTCGGCAGAGGCTTCCCTCCCCTGAGTACCAACCACCTCACACGCACTTCCTGTTTATAGACTATATATAAAGTTCACACAAAATTTAATTTATTGGAAAGTTTTGCCAGCCCTATGTTCTGAGCCTTCTAACCCGTGATTACTATTTCTTTGACACTTGCTGTGTTTCTGACCAACTAATTTTTCAGTCCTTGAAATTTTGCAGTTAGTCAGGTCTTGTTGAAACAGTAGTAGTAGAGGTAGTAGTAGTAGTCAAGGTGGTGATTAGTGATATAATTAAGGTACCATTGTACTGGGTCAGGCCCCATCCTGAGGTCACACACTTCAGGCCACCAGGGAAATTGTCGCTGCTCTCCGCCACACACACAGGAGACACATGAGCATTGAGCTGGGCGGGAGAGGCGAGCTTGATCAGAAGGATATCGTTGTTGATGGTGAAGGGGTTGTACTGTTGGTGCTTAAAAACCTGGCCATTGAAACAGAAGCCATGGTTAGTGTAAAACAGGATACAGCAGTGTATTTAATTAAACATTTGTGAGATTGCTACACTGAAGAATTTTATGATTGTTAGGATTAAATGGGTTCTGTTGTTCCGTAGAAGCACACCTTGGCGATCTCCATGGTCTGGATGGGCTCAGCATTGGAAGAACGATCATGCTCTCCCAGGACCACTCGATGGTCAGTCCTGGTATAAATAGCAGTTACAGTCAGAATTCAATTCAGTTTTAGATTTATGGTGCTTTAATAATAGACATTGTCACAAAGCAACTTTATAGAAATCTGGATGTGGAATTATATTTAAATTGCTAATGAGCAAGCCAAAGGAGACCAGACAGCAGATAATGGGATAAGAAATCATTACTCTATGACAATTGTATACTATTAAGTAAACAGATGTTCAGTATGAGCATCATAGTCTTTACGATTACAGTAGCAGCTCTTAGTACAGTATTGAAGTGAGATCATCCACAGAAAAAAGAGCGAGACTTAGGCATACTGTTCTTTGGGGAATATTACAGTGGAATGACACTCTAAGTACAAGAGAGACTTACATCACGTTGCAGTGAGCAGCAGACACAACCCACCACTCGTTGATCAGGGAGCCACCGCAGAAGTGGAAACCAGTTGTGTCCTGTTATAACCACGATAAGCTTAAACAAATATCTTATACAACGTTCAGTAGACTTCTAGCATTAAATTCTCCTTACAGAATGCATATTAATAATATGAAATATTAGAAAAGATGTCGACCGTACCTGCAGAGACACTTGCCAAGGCCAAGAATGAGGCACTGCCTCCTCACCGTTCACAATCCTGGAATATCCAGTGATGACTGGAGGGATAGCAGGAACCCCACAGCCTGAGACAGAGATACACACATCACATCTGTTGTGCCTTTTCACAAAATTTCAAAAGAAGCACAATCAAAGAGATTCTCCTAGACCTTACCGTAGGCTGCACTGACAAAAGCAAGGCAGGAGAGGATCCAAAGGAGAGCCATGGTTTCAGCTTCATTGTGTGCTTCACTCTGAGAGCATTATATACCTCACACCAGGCCATAAGCCTGATATCTTATCTCAAGCCTGTGGGATAATATACAGCTTGTAAGGGAGGGAGCATGTTTTTGGAAACTTTGCATATGTCTTATCGTCCTTGAAATAGAAATTTTCAAAGATGCAACAAAATGAGACATGAGACAAATTTTCCACATTATTATTAATGAGATGAGATTCATCTTAATATTGTAATTTATAAATGTGTCATGATCAATCAATAGGAGATGCTGTTCAAGTTGCAAAACTATTCTTAGTATTATTAAAAGTCATTGGGTTTCTATGTTGTGACATTTCAGCTGGAAAATTTCAAAGGTAATGTATTTCAGATTTATTTATTCATATATATACAGCATGTGTATACAGTAAATATGTTAAATGTTTCTACATAAAAATATTAGAAAGGGCAGGAAACAATAATAAACTAAACAAAGTCAATATTTGATGTGACTGCCTTTGGCAAGTGGACTTGTGGTACAATTTGTGAAGTTTTATAAGGAAGTTGGTTGGTAAGTTTTACTGAGCATCTTGGAGAATCTGGAGTTCTTCTAGGGACTTAGACTATACCTGCTTCTGTTTTTGCAGGTAATCCCTGACAACCAGCATTCATTTTTGTCTAAAATAAGTGGTCTATTACATAATGTTACTTTCTTTACTGACATACATATGTTTTTCGGACCATTTATTTTTTTGTTGAAAAAGTAATGTTTGGACATTTAAACATTTTTACTTACACAGCAACGCAGAAGTCATCAAAAAACACCTAAGACAAAATCGTTTAAAGAAATATAGGGTACATAAGACTTTTGCACAGTACTGTGTATATAGTATATATAAAACCTATACTTGAGAAGTACTGTCAGAGCTGCTGTTATAGAAAATTAAACAACACTTTCTAACCAATCAGAAATGAGAATTCAGAATAGTATATCAATTGATTAGTAATCGACTATGTACGGTATAACTTATTAAACTGATACTTTGTAGCCTCTTGCACAATTGCTGTTTTGAAATTTATTTTCTAATATATATTATATTAATGTTTTATAGTGTGAGTACATTCAAGAAAATCACTCTGTATGCTGTCTACAGCCAGTCGGGTGACTGTCATCAACCAGCCAATCAACTTATTTTAAACAATATGTCAAAAGTTCATGGATGTCCATGTTTAGTAGATACACACACTATAGACTATTAACTTGTCACTTTTCTTTGACTTGATTTAGATGATCCAGTTTATAGCTCTTGATATACAGCATACAGTAGTAGCTCATACATAGACTATCAACAATTTTAATTCCGTTCATCTGGACCTTATGGCATTGAATTGGAAAAGAATTGGAAATAATTGGAAATTGGAAAGTAATAAATGCCAGTTGACATTGTTGAGAATCAGTAGATAGGCTACTTTGTGACAGTCTATAGATAGTTTACAATGTGTCTATATTTCACGATTCAAATAAAATGTTACCAAACCCTTGAGTTTGTTGGTTGTATATTTGTGTTTCCCAGTAACCATCTGCACATTTCCCACACAATGTGTATTACACAGGTGCCGCTATAATCACTGTACATTTGTACAAATATATGAACTTTTGTCTCTTTATCCACTTTTTCCTGCCTTTCTATGCACATTTACATATTAGATAAGTCTCTCTATGCATAATCATACGAATGTCTAATGAGGATTCTTTAAGACCCCTTCTCTCTATTCAAGCAGGTCAAGAACATGTTTAAGACTGTTAAATATTTGTGGTTATTAAAAATAGTATATAGAGATATTATAAATTAATAATTAATGTTTGATCAAGAAAATAGTTTAAGGCTATAAAATGTGTGCACAGTGTGAATAGCACAATTATAGTGTACATTCCTGTAAGAGATATTTGCTACATTTAGACCTTATGGTCACACTGCATGCTTTTTTTTTTGTACTGTTTTTCCACTTTATGGGAACAGTTTGGGGAAGATGGTCAGGTGTTCACAAACTTTTAGCCATATAGTGTATTTTTAGACTTATATGATGTTGTGAGTCAGCTATAAATCCTTGTGAATGATCCAGCATTATAGAAACGATAACTTTATTAGAATGAGGGATTTAATATAGACCCGTGATTTGCTTTAAAGTCAGCACTACCTAACACGTAAAACCTGATCCAGGATAGGAAGTTCAGAGTAACACCAAGTCAAGTCAAGTCAAGTGGGTTTTTATTGTCATTCCTCTATATAGCTTACATTGGAACAAAATGACGTTTCTTCAGGACCATGGTGCAACACAGAAACTGTTCAAGACCACATCAAGTGCAATACAATACACAACAGTGTGAGACAAAACAATAAATACACAGAACAAAACAATAAATACACAGGACAGTAAATACACAGGACAAAAGATACACAGAACATGGACTGCAAACTGTAAGCTATTGTGTAATGTAGCAGCACAAGTATAGCAGCAATACTGGCAGCAAAAACGAGTTCCATAGCATAAAATGACTGATGGAACTATGTAAAGTGCAGTGTGCAGTAGAGTCTTACTGGGTTAGTGCATGTGCAGAGGTATGAGTCTTACTGAGTTAGGTGTTCGGCTAGCCCAGGTGAGTGTTGGGAGGCAGCAGGGTGTTGAGTAATTGATTGCCTCAGGGAAGAAACTGTTGCGGAGTCTGGTGGTGGTGGCATGGATGCTCCTGTACCCTCTGCCAGATGGCAGTCCATGAAAAGGGTGAGAGGGGTCATCCGCAATACTGGTGGCTTTGCATATGCAGCGCTTTATGAAGGAGTTGTCAGTGGTGGGTAGAGAGACCCCGATGATCTTTTCAGCTGTCCTCACAATTTGCTGTAGGATCTTGCGGTCGGAGGCCGTGCAGTTCCCGTACCACACGGTGAAACAGCTGGTCAGGACGCTCTCTATCTTCCCTCTGTAGAAGGAGGTGAGGATGGGAGCGGAGAGGTTGGCTTTCTTCAGCCTCTCCAGAAAGTAGAAACGCTGCTGGGCTTTCCTGACTAGGCAGATGGTGTTGAAAGTCCAGGAGAGGTCCTCGGTCATGTGCACACCAAGAAACTTGGAGCTTTTGTCTCTCTCCACAGTTGTTCCATTGATGTGCAGTGGTGAGTGGTCCACTTGGGTTCTCCTGAAGTCGACAATCATCTCTTTAGTCTTATCAATATTAAGAGATAGATTGTTGTCTCTAGACCATTCTGCGAGCTGGTTCACCTCCTCCCTGTATGTCGACTCATCATTGTTGCTGATGAGGCCCACAACTGTAGTGTCATCAGCAAACTTGATGATATGATTAGAACTGAACTTAGCAGCACAGTCATGAGTCAGCAGGGTAACAGCAGTGGACTGAGCACACAGCCCTGGGGGGCACTGGTGTTCAGTGTGGTGGTGCTGGAGGTGGAGTTGCCGATCCTGATGGACTGGGGTCTCTCAGTCAGAAAGTACAGGATCCAGTTGCAGAGGGAGGTGGTCAGGCCCAGCAGGCTCAGCTTTGTTGTCAGTTGTTGTGGGATGATTGTGTTGAATGCTGAACTGAAGTCTATGAACAGCATCCTTACATAATTATCTAGATGGGTCAGAGACAGATGGATGGTAGCAGATATGGCATCCTCTGTTGAGCGGTTGAGACGGTATGCATACCGTAATGGATGCAAGACAAAAATGACATTAAAAAAGAACAGTAAAGTAAGGTCCTGGCACCAAAAGTGAAAATGGTGAAAATAGTTAATAGGCAACTGATATAAATCATTTGTTTTTATACTTTTATCCCAACTATGCATAACATTATTGTATTTTTTGTTTTTCAGGTAGATTTCAGCTATATTGACAATTAATTTAAATTAAATATCACTGTAAAGTTTATTACCTTAGATAAATTAATTAATTGAAATGACAACTTCATTGTTTCCTGAGAATCAGTAAATGGTGTTATGATTCACTGATGATTTCTGAAAAATTTTTTTCTGATTTGTACAGAGTTCTATATACAGTAGGGTTTTTTTGTTTGTTTGTTTGTTTGTTTGTTTGCTTGTTCCCTTTCAGAACACTATTTCAGCACTGAATTAAATAAGTTCCTACGGAACATTATTTTTCTTTGTTAAGAAACTAAGAAACATTAAAATGAGCCTTAAAGAACTTTTTTCCCCTTAATGTGCCAAGTCAACAGTTTACTACATTTATTATTATTTCCTAAGTACCTTACTGAATTAAGAATAATATTAATAATATGATTTTTTTTTAACCTTAACAAAGCACCATACAACAAGGTTTTTAATGCAGCTAAAAAATCCCAGGTCATGGAGTTAGTATGGCTGTAAAATTTGGTGTGTCTTGATTTAAAGAGTCTCTTGTAACTGTTAGAAACTGTTTACTCTTTGCAAGAAGGCTTCAGCTGTGATATAAGGTGGCTTAGTAGTACAGTACAAGAATAGTAGTAAAATCATACAAGAAGAAGAAGTACATCAACCTGAACTTCTTTGCAAAGCCCTACAGAGTTTTACCTAGCCTGTGAGTTCTGAGTTGTGTAGTTTGTGGATTGATTTTGTGTGTATGACCTCGACTTGCCTTGTTTTTGCCTTTTGCTTAGCCCTTTGATTTTGTCACTAATTCAGATATCTAGTATTTTTGGCCCTGTCTTGTCTTGTGACCATGTTTTAGACATTCGATTTGGATTAGTTAGCTTTTCATATATTTTGGTATGACTCGGACTGGTTTTGACTTTGAGCACTGTTCTAATCAACCCCTGCATATGAATCTGTATTCGATCTACCCGAGCCCCTTGTTACAAGAGCTATCAGTAAAACCTGATACTTTTTAAGACCGAGGTATGACGGTCAGCAAGGTTCTCCTATAATGTGTCCATAAACATCACCTCAGTGATGTATAGCCTCTTGTACTCTTCAAGTTAGAGCTTCAGTTGAATTGTATTGATGTTTGCCACCAGCACAAAAGATACCCACTTTATCTGTGAAACAGCAGTAGAACATTCAGTGAACAAAGGGCAGATTAGGATATCAAATCATCTTTATTAATGTTGGATCTTTAGTTAGCTGCAATGATCCTATCCATCCAGGAACGGAGCGCAGTGACACGGGCATAGACTGCAGGCATGGAGGTGTTACACCTGCCACTGCCCCAAGACACGATACCCACCAGGGTCCAAGCATTATCCTTTTCACACACCAGAGGGCCACCAGAGTCACCCTGAAACACATGTAGGTGTTTGTAGTCAGTCAGATGTCTTCAGTTTTTGTAAGTTTTATTGGTGGTTAATAGAATATTATGCCTTACCATGCAGGAAGAGACACCTCTGCCTCCAGCACAAATCATTAAATCGGTGATTTTTCTGCCCCAGTGGCGCTTGCACTCATCGTTGGTCAGAGGAAGCAGAGAGGCCTGCTGAAGAACAGCGGGGCTGGAAGGAGCTGTACCACAGTTATGAAGAAAAAGTGTTAAATGATGACAAAGCTGAAAGCAAAATAATTTAAGAGATGGACTACAACAAAATATTACAAATGTATATACTAGAGTACACCAAAATATCAAAAGTAACCTTAGTTTAGCCAGAAAACAATAATGTTTGAGGGAAACATTGTTAGAGAAACATTATCAGTGTTACAGATGCTAACTAATTTTCCAGTCCTTGAATTTTTGCAGTTATTCAGGTCTTGTTGAAACAGCAGTAGGAGAGGTAGTAGTAGTAGTCAAGGTGGTGATTAGTGATATAATTAAGGTACCATTGTACTGGGTCTGGCCCCATCCTGAGGTCACACACTTCAGGCCACCAGGGAAATTGTCGCTGCTCTCAGCCACACACACAGGAGACACATGAGCATTGAGCTGGGCGGGAGAGGCGAGCTTGATCAGAAGGATATCATTGTTGATGGTGAGGGGGTTGTACTGTTGGTGCTTAAAAACCTGGCCATTGAAACAGAAGCCATGGTTAGTGTAAAACAGGATACAGCAGTGTATTTAATTAAACATTTGTGAGATTGCTACACTGAAGAATTTTATGATTGCTAGGATTAAATGGGTTCTGTTGTTCCGTAGAAGCACACCTTGGCGATCTCCATGGTCTGGATGGGCTCAGCATTGGAAGAACGATCATGCTCTCCCAGGACCACTCGATGATAAGTCCTGGTATAAATAGCAGTTACAGTCAGAATTCAATTTAGTTTTAGATCTATGGTGCTTTAATAATAGACATTGTCACAAAGCAACTTCATAGCAATCTGGATGAGGAATTATATTTAAATTCCTAATGAGCAAGCCAAAGGAGACCAGACAGCAGATATTGGGATAAGAAATCATTACTCTACGACAATTGTATACTATTAAGTAAACAGATGTTCAGTATGAGCATCATAGTCTTTATGATTACAGTAGCAGCTCTTAGTACAGTATTGAAGTGAGATCATCCACAGAAAAAAGAGCGAGACTTAGGCATACTGTTCTTTGGGGAATATTACAGCGGAATGACACTCTAAGTACAAGAGAGACTTACATCACGTTGCAGTGAGCAGCAGACACAACCCACCACTCGTTGATCAGGGAGCCACCACAGAAGTGGAAACCAGTTGTGTCCTGTTATAACCACGATAAGCTTAAACAAATATCTTGAATAACGTTCAGTAGACTTCTAGCATTAAATTCTCCTTACAGAATGCGTATTAATAATATGCAATAATAGAAAAGATGTCAACCGTACCTGCAGAGACACTTGCCAAGGCCAAGAATGAGGCACTGCCTCCTCACCGTTCACAATCCTGGAGTAGCCGCTGATGATTGGAGGAATGGCAGGAACCCCACAGCCTGAGGATGAAAAATGCTTCACAAATCACTTCATACATTCTATCCTGATTGATACATTTTTCTGTCAAAGATTTTACTCAACCTTAGTCATTAAGTTGGGAGAAACACACCAGATAAAACCTTCAATTATGTCCTGTGACACTGCATAAGTAATTAAATTCCAAATTAATTTTAGCTTGTACCATGACTGTCAAAGAAATATATTCTTAAAGTAATATTTCATACATAGCAGTATCTTACCATAGACCGTGCTAATGAAGGCAAGGCAGGACAGAATCCACAGAGAACTCATATCTGCATCTCACAGAATTGCACCAGGTCTGACTCTCTTATACACAGGTCTAACAAACCCCTTCATTTATATATTTCACTGAGTCTGTGTGTGTGCAAATCATTTTTACTGTAGACATAGCATTTTAGATGCAGGTATTAAAGGATTATCTGTCTATCTATGAGTAAGGCTTTCAGAAAAATGTCAAATATTAACAATATATCAGTTTGATTTAACTTGGAATTCAAGATAAACCCACTGGTAAAAGTTCAGGAATGATTTTATGCTTTGTGTTTGTGCTGATCAGTAATGAGCAATATGGTCTGTATCATTTCCTTCTATTGATATAGCAGTTCCTGAGAATTATTCCTGCAATTTAGCAAACAGAAGAGATTAGAAAGAAGAGCCATCGTTCCATGCCAAAGTCTGAGTCTGACATACAGTGTCCTCCACTAATATTGGCACACTTGGTAAATATGAGCAAAGAAGGCTATGAAAAATTGTCTTTATTGTTTAACTTTTTGATCTTTTGTTAAAAAAAAAAAATCACAAAAGTACTCTGCTCTCATGGATATCAAACAATTGCAAACAAAACACAGGTGTTATATATTTGTTAAATATAGGTGTGCAACAATTATTGGCACCCTTTTAGTCAATACTTTATGCTACCTCCCTTTGCGAAGATAACAGCTCTGAGCCTTCTCCTATAATGCCTGATGAGGTTGGAGAATACATGGCAAGGGATCTGAGACCATTCCTCCATACAGAATCTCTCCAGATCCTTCAAATTTCAAGGTCCATGCTGGTGGACTCTCCTCCTTCAGTTTCCTAAAATTTTGTTTGTTTTTCACTTGAATGTTGTTGGTTGCCATATTACATTAAAGGTGGAAAAAGATCCAACATAATTTCTCTTGGTGTGAATTTTTTTATTTTTAATCATGAAAACCTGCCATTTAAAAAGAGGTGTGTAGACTTATATATATATATATATATATATCCACTGTACAGTATATACAGAAAATACAGAAAAGGTTTCATTTATATAGCACTTTTCTTGCCTCCCACTTCCACCTCCATCTTTCCCATACACTTTCACACACTGAATGCATAAACGATGCAGCATGCACTTTACCGCACTATACCAAGTCAGAACAACAGCTATTTTCACATCATGTTAATTTGCACAATATCTCACCTCATGTAAATAAACCCAAAGCCATCACTGTTATTTATTTTTGAAAGTTTCGTATTTCCTGATTGATGACATGTTGCTCCGGAGTGTTGTACAATAAAAAGAAAATATTTTCTTATTTCATTTTTCCTATTTTTTATTTAGATTCATTTTTACTTCAATGCATTCGGATGGTCATTTGGATGTTTCTGGGAGTTCATCTGGGAGATTATCTAAAATGATCAACTTTTCCCTTTTGCTTTCACTGTGTTTGGATAGTCCAGGAGTCATTTAGGATTTCTCAGACAATACTGTCACTTATAAGTGTATCCCAATTTTCCGGAATAATTGTATTTTGTAATCTTTATTGCTTCACATTAGTGATAAAGTAGACAGGTTTGAATCCTAATCTAGCTATTGTATTAGTATATGAAGTCTATCATTGGATAATTACTTAAATTAAAGTCCACTTTTTTCTTTTTTATTATTTTTCTTTTCATACAAATAACCTGAATATAATCTTTCAAATGAATGTGAGTTCAATAAAACTTCACTGACTCCAGTAGTCCTCTGGTCTGTCACAAGGTAAAGGAAAATATGTGACCATGACAGGGTATCAGATCCTTGAGTAATCCTGGATCAGATCATCTTCCATCTCGAGTCATTACTCGGACAATTTTTCCATCCTTAAAACGCTCCAATGCCTAAAAACAAACCTGCAATGTCACACTTATCCCAGATGAAGGCACTAGTTGTCCGTACTGCTTCTGATAAATTGCATACAAGTTACGAATGTGCCCCTGTGCATGATTTATAGTTGGTTTAAAGTACTAATATTCTTTGTCTTGTATATATGAATGTTTTACGGGTATGTTTAACCTCTAATTGGCATTTACGTTAAGTCATATGAATTCGGGCAAGAGGTTAAATTAAATCAACACATTAAACTCAAGATGGGAGATTTCATTACAGATCAGGCAAAACATTCAGCCCCAGGCCTCTCGTGCATTTAATACCCACACACCATAAAGAAAATCCAAACATCACAGCCTACAGGCCAACAGCAAATGACACCCATAAACTGTTCTCAGTGAGGTGCTGTCAAGAAAGCAAGGAACGGAATGATAGGCCTCTTTGCTTAGTTGGCGTTATGAGGCCATCAGGTTGTTTGTGAAATGTGCTGTCGTTGGTGTACATAAGTGTCACTTGCACTAAATCAACCGGTTTCACTCGAGTAATTCTAAACCCTGGGGTCCTCGAATCCTAAACAAGATAGAAAACCGAATCAGGGATTTCCATGACAACAGCCTCGTTCTCATTTAAAGGTGTACAGCTCTGAGTGGTCACTTGTTGCTCGAAATGAAGTCTGAAGTAGACCGAGAGCCAGAAAAGATGAATTGACGCATATAATACAAAACGGCAGCACTTCAATTCCCTGTGTGATCCTGTTCAGTCCTCTCAACACACAACAGAGGAACAGAAATCAGTTTCTGTTTGTGTATGACACTCCTGAATGAGGACCAATATAACAAGGATGCAAGCGTGCCGGTTTCATGTATTTTATGTAACTACATGTATTATATTTATTGCAAGGATTTTTCTCTTCACTCAGCTGGACACACTGTATTGTAGAGCTTGACATTTTCTCTGCAGCTGGCAAAACCTGATCCAGCTGAACAGCTAGTACTCAAGTTTGATCAGGTGTATTGGAGTAAACTTCAAACTGTGCATGGGGGTGTGTCATCAGCACCGGAGCTGAGTTCCACCTGAGTTATTTTGTTTGGCTGCAAAACATTTATAGTTCAAATCAGGATTTCACAAACTTTAGGACTCATTTTAGAGTCCTGAATCCCCTTATGCTGGCAAAATAGATTTATTAGCATAATCTAACTACTGAATTATTACAGATAAGCATGTCAAACATGTACTGCAACCGTTAGAACTTTCATTCATGCATTTTCACCATTAGAATGCAAAGATTTTGGATTTTAATTATTTGTAACAAATAAAACAGACTTTTCATAGGTTTATTAACTCTTTGTCGACAGGTCCAGACACATATTCCTCACTCTCAGAGCACAAGGTGGGGAACAGCCTGGATGGGGTGCCAACCCATCACAGGGTACAATCACACGCAAATTCACACACTACAGACAATTTGGAAATGCCAATCAGCCTACAACGCATGTCTTTGGATGGGGAGAACATGCACAGGGAGAACATGCAAACTCCATGCACACACGGCAGAGACGGGATTCAAACCCCCAACCCCAGAGGTGCGAGGCAAATGTGATAACCACTAAGATACATTAAGAGACACAATGAATGGATAACCCAAGAGAACTTTAACAGCTGTTATGAGTTAACATGATACGTAAAGTGTTGTGTATTTACTTTTTAAAAAGTATTTGCCCCCATCCTGATTTCTTCTGTTTTTACGTATATATCTCATACTAAATACTTTTAGATCTTCAAATGAAATACAGCATAAAATAAAGGCAACCTGAGTTAATACACAATACAGTTTTTTATTTATTTATTTATTTTATTTATTGCCCCATTAAACTTAAAATCTGGTTGTGCCACCTTTAGCAGCAATAACTGCAACCAAATGCTTTTGATAACTGGAGATCAGACTTTCGCTTATTTCTAGGACTAGGATTTACTCCTATGCTTTGGATCATTGTCTTGCTGCATAATCCAGTTGCTCCTGAGTTTCAACTTACGGACTGAAGACCAGACATTCTCCTTTAGGATTTTCTGGTAGACAGCAGAATTCATGTTGCCCTCGTGCAAGAGAGGCCTGTAGGTCATTTGATGTTGTCCTTGGCTCTTTTGTGACTTCCTGGATGAGTCGTTGCCGTGCTCTTGGAGGAGTTTCGGAAGGTCTGCCACTTCTGGGAAGGTTCGCTACTGTGCGGAGTTTTTCCATTTGGAGATAATGGCTCTCACTGTGGTTCTTCCCAGAGCCTTTGAAATAGCTTTGTAACCCTTCCCAGACTGATGTATTTCAATCACCTTCTTCCTCATCATTTCTGGAATTTCTTTCAATTTTAACATAGTGTGTTACTGGGTAAGACCTTTTAACCAACTTCATGTTGTTGAAAAAGTTCAATTTGATTGTTGATTTGATTGAACAGGGTTTGCAGTAATCAGGCCTGGTTGTGTCTAGTCCAGCTGAACCCCATTATGAATGCAGTTTAGTAACTACGGGGGCAAATACATTTTCACACAGGCCCAGTTGGTATTGGATAACTTTTTTGCTTCAATAAATAACATTATAATTTAAAAACTGTATTTTGTGTTTACTCAGGTTCCCTTTGTTTTATCTTAATTGTTTCAGAAATTAAAACAAAATGTTAGTAGGAGATATACACAAAAACAGAAGAAATCTGGATGGGGCAGATACTTTTTCACAGCACTGTATATACTGTAGACGTTAACATTTCCAGAATCATAATAACAATATATTAACACCAGCAATTTTGCTAGTAGTTGATAGTGATTTCCACCACTGTAGCATCATTTTAAACAAATAAATAAAAATTGGAAGCCCACTTTAAGAACTACAGGTTTAAAACACTTGCTATTTCCTTGAGTCTTTTTCTACCATTTCCATTTGAATGTTCATTGTATAAAAGCTCATGCTCAGACTCCAGCTGACTGGAATTGGATGTTCCAGATGGAATGACTAAAATCATATTCAACTCACAGCCCGAGTCTATTTTGATGCTCCCTAAAACTAAACCACTTGGCTTATGTCAGTCCAGGGTTTCTGCATGCTGGGCATGCACGTTACCTGTTGATCAATTGCTATTGATGATCTTACCAGAGAACACACAAAAAAGTCTAGACCAAACCATTTCTGCAATCCCTCTGCAGTCAGCTTTTAATGAATAAACCCTTATTAGTGTCAACACAACAAGCCTATATTTCCTGTTGTCTTATTGAGCGAGTCATGCACACATTGACTGTCTGTGTTCGCCAGTGTGAACGGTCTTTAAGAAACCTGTAATTAAATTATGGAGCAGCATGAGGTATCATCACACATCATCACACTCGCTCGCACCCTTTTAATTATACAGTTCACGAGAGCAAGTGTGCCACGGCTTCTTCACACACAAGCCACAAAATGCATACCATTTCGCCATCTGTCTCTCTCTCTCTCTCTCTCTCTCTCTCTCTCTCTCTCTCTCTCTCTCTCTCTCTCTCTCTCTCTCTTTCTGTCTGTATAGACAAAGAGGTTCTCTCATGTCACATGTACACTATTTCAAATGAAATAATTATTTCAATTCAAAGGTTAAAAAAACATGCTGCTCGAAGATGAGACTTATTGTAGAGTTTTCCTTATTACTGTCTTGTTGATGAAATGGTCATGTATTATTCATTCATTATTGATTCATTATTCATTCATTATTCACAAGGTGCTTATGTTACCAGCAAACATTCCTGTGATTCTGGTTTGTAATTTTGCAAATTGCTAGAATTTACATTGCTGAACATCTCAGAATTTCAAAGTGAAGCACGAGGAAAGATTCGGTTGCATTATTTGTTCCCTAGCCCTTCATCAGTGTCAGTTTCTGGCTGAGTTTGGATATCTGTTTTTTTTTTTTGGTTGAAGCATTGAGTTGTGATTAAAAATCCCAGCATTGTTGCTTCACCTCATTGCTTCACCACACACGCTACTGCATCAGCATCACTGCTCTACTGAGAATAAGCCATCACGCAAATAATATCTTTCACTGGATGAGGTTGAGGGGCTCAGACAAACTGTGTATAGTAACAGGTGGGCTACAGTATATGGTAGGTGTATCTGATAGGGCAGGTAAGGAAACGTCTATTCTGAAACATGATAAATATATTTACAGTGAAATATTTGTGATGTGTTTAGTGATTCTGGTGCTAATTTGCTGGTTGGTTGGTTCACTATTTTCTTTGTTCCCATGAGATGTTGTCTGCCACGCTGACATCACAGGGGGATGTTGTTATTTTAAAATTTTAATGATATATGATAACAGTCAGGTTTGACTGCTAGCTCCTAAAAACAAAAGAGCAAGACTTTCTTTTCTCACTCACCATAGTTCAGCCATGTTAAAAATCATATTAATGAGAAATTACTCTTATTAGTAAGGATTCACTGTTCCAGAATGCAATGCAGCTGTACGACATGGTTTACGACACGGACTCGGCTCAGCTTGTTAGTGATTTACGAGATTACGAGCATGATGATGATGATGGTGTTATCATGAATGTTGAGCTTTTAGAACCTGATCTGTTTGAGGAAAAACACTAAAAATCCCTGAAGTGCTGCTGCATCACTTTCTTTAGGTAGAGATGAAGAAAGGGCTAAACTCCACTGGTGCCAGTATTACAGGTTGTCCAGTGGCATTGTGGGTCATTTCCATGTAAATATAGTTTTAGTTAAAAAGCTCAACTCAGAATTTCATTACAAACTAAATCTTTGGCACCACTGAAGATGTCCTGTTAATTATAATGATTAGTATGCAAGCCATTCAGCATGGATTTTGTTATTGTTGTTGTTTTTTGTTGCTTTAATGAACTACCAACTGAGTGAGTATATAATCCCAGTTTGCCTTGTGTTTAATTGCATAGTTCATGGTTGTTTTTACCAGAATTCTTGTTTGTTTTTTGTGGGGGGGGTTTTGCCTTGTTTTGCCCTTAAGTCCCAAACATTATGGTCTGCCCCAAATGTTATCTGTTTGCAAGTGATAAATGGCATCTACGTCAAACACTGATTGCTCTCCTGTTGCCTTTAAAAGACATACTTGCTCTTTTTTTCTCTTCTTTTTTTGCAGCGGTCCCAATAGTAGATATTAGACTTGAACTGCAGCCTGAACGTGTTTCTGCTCGTAATTATCAATCTTCCTCTTGGGAGGTCTCTTGCTAAGTTTGCCCTGGAAACTTTCCAAATATGTTGTCAAGGAAAATGAACTATTGTTTGGAACAATGACCTAAGAGTCCCTAGTTCTAGCTAATCCAGGCATTTGCGGACAGAAACAATGTGTACACAGGGTGACAGAAAAGAGAGAGAAATAGAGTGAGTAAGTGTGAGTAAGTGTAAGTGTGTGTGTGTGTGTGTGTGTGTGTGTGTGTGTGTGTGTGTGGGAGAGAGAGAGAGAGAGAGAGAGAGAGAGAGAGAGAGAGAGAGAGAGAGAGAGTGCTGCTGCAGTAATTGTTGTTGATGTTTATCCCCAGATGCCAAAGTAAGAGACAGTCCTTTCAGTTTTCCAGACAGTTTTTCTCATTTGGCCAGGCTCATCTCTAGACCATAATGACCCACATCTACCACCTGCTTAATGTAAGCCCCCAGAGATCAGCACATCTCACTATTCTGTGTAAGACAAAGTAAGGAAGGATAAGATCTAGCTATGGAAAAACGTCTCTCACAAGAGGTAAGATTTCCCAACAACCTTTTTGTTATGAATTATTTTGTTATGAACAGCTTGCCAAAAACTCAACATAGTTTTGGATCAAAGATGAAGTTGTATATTTTAGCGTCAAAGCCAGGGAGGCTGAACATTAAACGCTGATAACAACACGGATAAAAAAATTCGAAAAAGTGAAGAAGTGCTAAAATTCCCAAAGGATGTGGGTTTCTCTTGTTTTCTTTCTATCTTGTAGTCCCCATTAATGAAAAACAAGTGCTTTCAGAGACAAGATGAGTTCTGCTGGTAGTTAATAAAGCAGTAACACTAATAAGTGCTCCCAGAGCAAGGTGTGAGCAAGGACATGACACATCTAGCATGGCAAGATGCTGGCAATGCATGAATAAATGCATCATGGGGGAAGGCAGACGGGTCGTATCAGCTCGCTCTTATGATGAGTTTAATACATATTGCATAGTCTGGTCGAAATGTGGCATGCCCTGATGGCTTCAATTCTGGCAGAATATGAGGACAGGTTAAAAGCTGCAGACCTTTGACATTCTGTGCCGCGCACACACACACACACACACACACACGCAAACACACACACACACACACACACACACACACACACACACACACACACACACACACACACACACAATTTGGAGGGAATAAAGGCACTTTGGAAGGGCTACTCCTGGACGTCTGAATGCTAAGTTCAAAACCTTGGCATTTCCATTTTATTTCCTGTTTGCGTCAATCGAGATCTCTCTCTTACTGTTTGACTCAGCTTTTCAAATATCTAGCCTTTTTAATAAATATTTTAAGGCCCTTGATTTGAATCTAGGTACAGTATGTCCACCACCAAGTCCAAACTCCAAGTCCTTAACGTAATGGCTTGGAGTTATCTATATATGGAAGTAACACCATATCACTACATGTATCTATATTTGTCCAGTGCTTCAAATATCTTTATCTGCATTCCAATTTAAACCCAAAGTGGGCGTGGCCTTTTTAAAACTACTGCAACCTTGACCAGGCAGTTACTAAGGATGAAGTAAGAAATGCTGTAGATGCATCGCACGGCACCACACACGTTCATGTTAATGAACATGGTCTTTGTTTATCCTGAAAGTGAAAATGTCCCACTCCTACAATTTTTTTGTAGTGCCCTGAAAGATACTAGTACAGATGCTCACCTCTAGTCTCAATTAGATGCCTTAGTAATTAGTAGTAGTGCACCTCCTATTCATGTCTGTATTTCTATCTGTTTAGAACACATTGTTATTTAATTCTGAATAATGTACTTGTGTTTGGTTACATCCCTAGTTTGGTTAGAGATTAGTTACATTAGCAGTTTGGTTAGAGATTAGTTACATCCCTAGTTTGGTTAGAGATTAGTTACATTGGTAGTTTTGTTGGAGATTAGTTATATTAGTAGTTTGGTTAAAGATTAGTTAGAGATTAAATGATCCCACTTTTTCAATTAACTATAAAATAATGAGATCAGAGATCTGGGTATTGATTGATACCAAACATTAATCTAATTCTCACATCCTTTTAGTCACCAATCCGACTATCTGGAAGCTTCTGTTGCCAAATCATGCTAAAATGCTTTAGAACATATTCCTTCTTATGTTTATATGCAGTATCTGGGTTGTGTAAGTGATCATCACACATATTTATAACACAAAATATAACGTCAGATTCAATGTGATACCAATCCAGCATTTCAGACAAAATATCATCACAGATCCTGATGCTGATCCTCTTATTAGATCAGTTCATCACTATATAAATCCCTATAACAATATCTGCCTCAATATAAGTCACTGGCTGTCAATTAAATTCCTAATGTAAACTGTATTATAAGTAAAATAATCTTATGAGAAAACACACAAGATTTCATAAGCAGTATCTGAGAACACTTCACTCTGTGTTAAAGGGTTTTAGCAAGTTATAATTAAAGAAATCTTGCTGCTGTCAACGAAAACCTCTAATTAGGATTTAGACTAGAGACTTATTTGCTGTCAGTTTAATATGATTTGTTGTCATCTAGCCTATACACCTATTTTCTAGGCATTTTTTAATACCATTTTTCATTTAAAAAAGGAGTTAGTACTCTTAAAAATTTTCCATCCTGTCTTTTCAAGACCAATCCTGATCCAAGCACTTACCAGCTTGGAGCACAAGTTTGCACCTCCAAAGAAAAAAATAAATCTCAGTGAGGATCATTTGACAAGGTCATTCAAACAGCCACGACACATCATTCAATTGTCCTAGCATGGTATCAGCTATGAAGCTTATTTTGCCTCTAGGCAAGCTTCATATCTTCTCCATCAACACTGTTTGCAGCTTTAATACATGCAAGAAGTGTACCCTGAAGAAACTGGCTGCATGTTGAATATTTACAAACAATTTTCAATTGTCAACACTTTAAGAGTCTATTATCTGATATGCATATGATTGTTGTTTAAAAATGTGTGATTTCAATAAATAGGGCGTGTCATAATTAGCACAGTAGTTGTCCTGGAAATGTGTATTAACCATCTGCAATACAGAATACAGCCAAGCCGAGGAAACTGTTGTGAATCTGTTTACACTGTTATCTCTAGATTTCGAGCACAGGACCCTAATACGCAAATATTTCAACACACAATTAAATGCTTGGTAGAATGGCTTCCCCATCTAGAGGACACCAACTTCAGGAGAAAAGATCCATTAAATGCATTACACATGACATGGAATCAGATCATTCTGGCATTGTCAATTCTATGGATATTTGAGTGGCAATATAAGAAAACCCATAGGCTGATACTATGGCTGAAAAAAAAGACAAAAATCTCTACCTATAATAATAATATATTTCAACAAAATTATATGGAAATACTGTGTAATTTTGCCTAACCTGTCTTCCTGCAGAGATCATGTTGGTAAGGAGCCATTTTTAAACACTGGTGGTAAAAACATTCATTCTGCCTAAAGATGACTAATACCTTGTTAGCTAACTGTGATTTCCTCACACAGTAAATGTCGGTTATTACAATAATACAATTAATTACAGTTATTGTATACTGTAGCTACATATGTGGCAAAACAAAATGGACATCAATCCATCCATCCATTTTCTTATCCTACACAGGGTCATGGGGAAACCTGGAGTCTATCCCAAGGCACACGGCGGGGGACACCCTGGACGGGGTGCCAGCCCATCAAAGGACACAATCGCACACACACACTCACAAGTTAGAGATGCCAGTCAGCTTACAACACATGTCTTTGGACTGGGGAGGAAACTGGAGTACCCGGAGGAAACCCCCAAAGCACGGGGAGAACATGCATACTCCACGCACACAGGGCAGAGGCGGGAATCAAACCCCCAGCCCTGGTTCGAGGTAAACATGCTAACCATTAATCCACAATGTCCCCGAACATAAATCGAATCAATTAATTCTGTAAACAGATGCAAGCTCTCAAAATATCTGAGATGCTCCTACAGCACATTTGGAATGAAATTTTTAAATGCAATCATTTAAAATGTTAGAACCTGACTTCTTGTTGAGATGCATGCAAAAGAGAAACATATTTCAGTAGTTTTCAAAACTATCTATAGGACAAAAATGTAAAAACGTCACCATATGAATTTCCTAGGCCACCACACATTTTCCTTGCTCTAGTATCTATGTTGTTGTTGGCAGCTCTAATAGACCTTCCTTAAAAATAACCAAAAAGAATATAATATTCTATTCAAATTTTCTATTTCATCTATTTCATTCATTTTCTAAGTCCAACCAACCACAAAAGCTTCTGATATAGGAAAGCATATCTCAAAAAAAAAGTGTCAGCCTAGAATGGTTATCTGGCAATTTATTTAAAAAGAGGTCTTGATTTTACAATGAGCTCCGTAGGTAAAACTATATGACCCCTGAAAATATGCAATTATTGTTATCATTTAATGAATTCACTCAGGTATGATGTTTTGATGCACTGGAGGGAAGAACAGGAACTTCATTAACTTTCTATTCCAGTATTTTAGTTCCTCATGGTCTTTGACTAGCCTATAGTGTAAGTGAACACCACATGCCCCGGAGCAGAACCTTAATAAAACCAATTCATCCAATGGTTTATGGTGCCCATACTTGTGCATGCAATATTAAAAACCTCAGCAAACAATTGTAAATCAATTGGAAAGGTTGACTGACAGTGTAGTGTTGTAGGAGTTGGTGCTAATGAATCTGTTTCTATTCTAGTTGTCTTATGTAAAATGTAAAATTATAAACAAATCCATTAGATACAGTTGAAGAGAATCTAATCGTGACCCGCAAAAATTATTTTCCCTGAGGGGGAAAAAAATAAGAAACGTTGTTAATTGTGTTTAATTTGCTTTATTTATACAATTGGTCTCATTGAGGTCAAGATCTCTTTTGCAAGAGAGACCTGTTAAAATTAAAACTATAGATATAAACAAACACATCACAAGCATCTCAGAATCGCAAAGCTGTCATTTCTTAACAATGTTCAGTACATGTTTTACTGGATTTTATACCTGCTTGTCTATGTAGAATGTCAGATTTAAAAGTTCAACATGTATAACATGTGCAGCATGATTAAAAAGATAAAAGTTTTAAACAGAACAGGGACAAAAATCTTAACATTAAAATGAGATAAAAGTATTTGAATTAGTTAAACCTGGAGTTACAGGGATCCCAGACACTTTACAGCTCAAACTGTAATGAACATGGTTTTATAATTGTGATACATTTCCTAATTTCATGAAAATTGCTTATAAACATGACAGTGACATGATAACAAACTTCACTTCAGGGGTTTGGGGTTGATATCTTTATATTTGTTCATATACTGAAATGTTATTATTTGGTGTAGTGATCATGTTTAAAGGTCATTCACTGTTTTTATCACTTTTCTGTACCTTTTCGATTAAATATATTGTCAGTGTAGAGTTATATCACCAATTAGCCTCTAATTTATGTGTTGATCTAACTTTTCCTTGTTAAAGGTTGAGTATATCAAATTTACATTCATACAGTGATGCAAGTATATATTCAATTCAATTCAATTTTATTTGTTTAGCACTTTAAACAATTGTCACAAAGCAGCTTTACAGAAATGTATAAATTCAGGACATAAATTTTACATTTATAAATTTATCCCTAATGAGCAAGCCAGATGCGACGGTGGCAAGGAAAAACTCCCTGAGACAATATGAGACGATATGAGGAAGAAACCTTGAGAGGAACCAGACTCAAAAGGAAACCCGTCCTCATCTGGGTGACAACGAATAGTGCGATTAAAAATAATTCCCTTCTATAACTGTGCACTACATGGTCAAAATGTGCAATTGCGTAACCAGGAAATTCATTACAGTTTTACCATGACGTGTATTGTGTTGAAGTTATCGACTGTTCACTGATAGAGTTGACTTGAGTGCAAAACTTTTCATGGCAATTGCAGTCCAAAAGCTATCCTAGCAATTGTAGTTCTAAGCCATCGTAGCAAAACTGTTCTTTTCAATTGCAGTCCAAAGCCATCTTCATGTTTTCTATGTGGTACCATCCTCAGTAAGCTCACTGATCTTTAGGCTGTCCATGTGGGGCCATCTTCAGCAAAAGTGAGTGGTCTCCAAGTGATGAGAACTCCAACCAGAAGTAGGGCATCGGGATGGATCAGGCAGGTCTGGAGAGCAGAAGGGTCAGGGTCACTGGTATCTCAGAAGTATCTTGTGTAGCTCGACAGAGAGAGAGAGAGAGAGAGAGAGAGAGAGAGAGAGAGAGAGAGAGAAGCAAACATGGCTTCCAAAGGAATAAAGAGTGTGCTGTCACTGTAATACCTTTCATAACGCAAGAGAAAAATACCTGGAAAAAATCTTACCACAGTTTTCCAACCTATCAGAAACAAACCAAATGCAGGTGCTGCTGGGGGCGGAGTCACGCACCTGTTGCAGCAAAATTCATCTCTGAGCTGCACACGCTCAGAAACCAACTACTGCTCTGATCACATCTCACTGGACAATCGTACACACTCTTACTGCTTATTTACTTATTTCTAATTTACCTTATTGTATTGTATTTTATTATATGGCATTAACGTACATAATTATTGTAACCTTTATACTTTCGTCCTACACTGGCACCTTGCATTTTGTCACTATTTTTAATTTTTATTTATATTTTTTTTATTTTTGTTTACTTATTTTTGTAATTATTAAAAAATAATTATTCTATTTTTATTATTATTCCTATTATTGTGTGTGTGTGTGTGTGTGTGTGTGTGTGTGTGTGTGAGATATCCCCTTTATTTCTGCATTTCTTTCCTTCTTTTATTTATATTGTAATGTGTTCATACTGATCCACTGTTTTGTCTCTGCTCCTGTGTGTTTATGATTCTCTTTATACTAAAGATCTTCTGCTATATTTCGGTATTGAAATTGTTGTCAGAGTTATACGTACAAACTTGAGGTCTCTGGACCCTCAAAGAAAATCTGACATGTTCACCACATGAGCTTATGTCTGACCGAGTTGTTTACACCTTGTTTAGTTTGTACTTTGTCCCCAGTAGGACAATCCAAGAAAAGCTTAAAGGTCCTCCTTCGTGTTATGGACCTGAAGGTGTCTGACGCTGTCAAAGTTCAATATAATATAATCACACACACACACACACACACACACACACACACACACACACACACAGAGAGAGAGAGAGAGAGAGAGAGAGAGAGAGAGAGAGAGAGAGAGAGAGAGAGAGAGAGAGCCTACACTACAACATTCGTCATTTTAATCCAAATAAAAGGGCTAAAAGGGATGTCACAAGTTAATTCCACGTGACGTGAGAGAAGCTCAGGAAAGGCCGTAACCGCTTTGACTCACTGTGCGTTTTGGATACAGGTACGGCTGCATTTTACGCGTGCAGAACACACTTCAGCAGCAGCACACACACATGCACGGATATGCCATACTTACCGATACATAACACACATTATCTAGCACACCTTAGTCCGCGTCTTTAGGACGCGCATTAGTCGTGGATCATTTCCCACTACTAGATCATATAGTGTATCCTAATTCTAGAGTTGCTCAGAAGAAAAGGAAGCTGCAGGTTTTTTTTTTTTTCACTTTATGTTAAGGACATACTGTAATCAGACCTATGTTCCTTCAAGTGGAATAAACTACGCCAGGGAGCATGGGTTTATCCAGAAACGAAACGCTGTGGTCTGAGGATCAGCCGGACGCGAACCGCACGGAAACCGAGCCTGTCAGTCCGGAGGTGGTGATCGTCCCGGTTATATTTGGATGCATTTTTTTCTTAGGGATTGTCGGGAACACTTTGGTGATGGTGGTCATCGGGAGGATCAAGTCGAAGCGCTCGAGAAGCACCACCAACATTTTCATACTCAACCTCAGCATAGCGGACCTCTCTTTCCTTCTCTTCTGCGTGCCCTTCCAAGCCACCATTTACTCGCTACCCGAGTGGGTTTTCGGCGCCTTCCTGTGCAAGTTCGTGCACTACGTCTTCACACTGAGCATGCTGGTGAGCATCTTCACGCTCGTCGCCATGTCCGTGGACAGGTACGTGGCCGTGGTGCTCTCCAAGAAGTCTCCGTGCATACGGAACCGCAGGAACGCGCTCGCCGGGGTGTGTGTGATCTGGGCGCTGTCGTTCGTCTTCGCCGTGCCCGTGGCGCAGCAGCAGATTCTGACAAATCACCCGGATGCCCCAAACAGCTCCTTCTGCTGGGAGATCTGGCCCGAGTCGGTGGCCAGGCGCACGTACAAAGTGACTATTCTGGTCATTGGGTATCTGTTACCGTTGCTTTTGATCACATGCTGCTACACCAAGGTAAGTTACCTTCTTAGTGTGAAGCACACTGTTGGTAGTTTATATAACTTTATTACATACCCTCATTGCTGGAGCGCAATCATCCAGCGCACCTGGCTCTGATATTTAAGTCATACCGAATGATTAGCTGGAGAGAGTGGAGAGACTACATCTTACCAACAACCGCCTCTGGATTATAACTAAAAGGAGTTTACATGGCAGACCCCATATGTTTGAACAAGAGTTAGTTTTAAGAGCTTAGCTCAGAGTCATCAGGCACGGCACAAGCACTAGACATTGTGAGAAGTACATGTACCAAGCTATACCAGCAAGAGTACATCTCTTGTGCCTTTATTACTTATACTTTACCTCATGTCGTGTACATTTTGCTTTTAGAGTAAAGCTTTAAATGTGGTCATTAAGGTTCAAATATATACGTGAAATTATTTTACATACTAAAGGTAATAAACATGTAGGCTTCTCTTGATGATACCACAAACAGCAGCTACAACCAAAAGTGCAATTTGGTGCCTTTATTTCTGAGAGTGTGCAAGTCGGGAAATCCTGTTTTGCCCAATTGCGCGCGTTACGCACGGAAAGCGCAGTCCTATCTAAGTTTGATCAGATCTTGGTTTCTGATTATTTGTGACAAGCATCGTGATGCTGAGTCCGAGGGATGTCTTGATGACTGCATGGGTAAAGAAAACCAGCCATCTCGTCCACCCACAGGGAGATCTCGATGTATTTAAAGAGGTGTTTAAGCGGCAATTAACCTGCGAAGGAGCTCTGCTTTTAGGGGCGCGGCTTTTACACACTAGCGGTAATAGCGCCGAAAGCAGAAAACGGGCGTCCGCGAGTTCCTACACAACAAAAGCAAATTAACAGTGATCATTTTAATAAATAAGTAACAAAACCAAAAGCTGACAGCATTTCTGAGTTTACAGGCTAAAAGTTTTTTATATATATAATTCTTTACATTATTAATTGTCAAAAATATAAAACAGAAAACATATCAAATGTTTAAGCTGAGTAAATGTATCATTTTAAGGAAAACAAATAAGGTAATACTGAATTTGATGGCCGCAAAAAAATTGGGACAGGGCCATGTGTACCACTTTGTAGCATCCCTTCTTCTTTTAATAACAGTCCGTATACGTCTGGGAACTGAGGAGACCAGCTGCTGGAGTTTTGTGAGAGGAATGTTGTCCCATTCGTGTCTGATACAGGATTCTAGATGCTCAACAGTCCTGGGTCTTCTTTGGCGTATTTTTCATTTCCTGATGTGGCAAATATTTTCAATTGGTGAAAGGTCTGGACTGCCTGCCTGCCTTTCACCTATTTTGATGTGTACTGTGATGTGTTAGTTGATTACTTTTCAATAACAGCACATCCTGAAGTGTTTTATTCCTCATATACCACAGCAATTTACCAATGATTACAATGTTTTAATTAAAGAACATCATACTTTTTATTAGTTTATAGTTGCATTGAATGTTGCGTAATATCCATGATGTTAGTTAGTTCGGACCTTATAGCAGCCCTCTGTCCTGAAGACTTTCCTGTGTAGGGAAAGTTACACCTTTTCCTTTGACTTTTACAAAGCACTAACACTGGAGACTCCTTCCAAAAATGCTAACTAAACGTATCCTAATACAAAACTTTACCATGTCAACGATTACACACATTTTTACACATATCCATTTATGTGATGTCCCATACACGTTGTTCCTATAGAAATAATAACTTGTTGGAATGTGCACATGAATATAATTTCCTTTGTAGCTGAACAGTAGTAACTGTTCGAAACTATTGTCAGAGCTGCTGTTATAGAAAATTAATCAACCATACAGAATCAAGCATCTAACAACACCACAGAGTTATATATATATATATATATATATATATATATATATATATATATATATATATATATATATATATATATATATATATACACACACAGTATCTCACAAAAATGAGTACACCCCTCACATTTTTGTAAATATTTTATTATATCTTTTCATGGGACAACACTGACAAAATGACACTTTGCTACAATGTAAAGTAGTGAGTGTACAGCTTGTATAACAATGTAAATTTGCTGTCCCCTCAAAAAAACTAAACACACAGCCATTAATGTGTAAACCGCTGGCAACAAAAGTGAGTACACCCCTAAGTGAAAATGTCCAAATTGGGCCCAATTAGCCATTTTCCCTCCCCGGTTTAATGTGACTAGTTAGTGTTACAAGGTCTCAGGTGTAAATGGGGAGCAGGTGTGTTAAGTTTGGTGTTATCGCTCTCACACTCTCTCATACTGGTCACTGGAAGTTCAACATGGCACCTCATGGCAAAGAACTCTCTGAGGATCTGAAAAAAAGTATTGTTGCTCTACATAAAGATGGCCTAGGCTATAAGAAGATTGCCAACACCCTGAAACTGAGCTGCAGCACGGTGGCCAAGACCATACAGCGGTTTAACAGGACAGGTTCCACTCAGAACAGGCCTCGCCATGGTCGACCAAAGAAGTTGAGTGCATGTGCTCAGCATCATATCCAGAGGTTGGCTTTGCAGAATAGACGTATGAGTGCTGCCAGCATTGCTGCAGAGGTTGAAGGTGTGGGGGGTCAGCCTGTCAGTGCTCAGACCATACGCCACACACTGCATCAAATTGGTCTGCATGCCTGTCCTCTTCTAAAGATGATGCACAAGAAAGCCCGCAAACAGTTTGCTGAAGACAAGCAGACTAAGGACATGGATTACTGGAACCATGTCCCGTGGTCTGATGAGACCAAGATAAACTTATTTTAAGTTTATCTTGATAATGACCCCAAACACACCTCAAAGATGACCACTGCCTTGCTAAAGAAGCTGAGGGTAAAGGTGATGGACTGGCCAAGCATGTCTCCAGACCTAAACCCTATTGAGCATCTGTGGGCCATCCTCAAACGGAAGCGCAAGGTCTCTAACATCCACCAGCTCTGTGATGTCGTCATGGAGGAGTGGAAGAGGACTCCAGTGGCAACCTGTGAAGCTCTGGTGAACTCCATGCCCAATAATGGTGGCCACACAAAATATTGACAATTTGGGCCCAATTTGGACATTTTCACTTAGGGATGTACTCACTTTTGTTGCCAGCGGTTTACACATTAATGGCTGTGTGTTGAGTTATTTTGAGGGGACAGCAAATTTACACTGTTATACAAGCTGTACACTCACTACTTTACATTGTAGCAAAGTGTCATTTCGTCAGTGTTGTCCCATGAAAAGATATAATAAAATATTTACAAAAATGTGAGGGGTGTACTCACTTTTGTGATATACTGTATATATACACTACATATACATCATAAAGTCTAGTTGTACAATATTATCCAGAGATATAGGCTGAAATCACCTACAGCATATTTGCAAAATGCTGCTTCTTAACGCCTAATTTAAAAAAAAAAAAAATTGATATATTGACTGTCAAAAAAGCATACTTTCAACATTTATCTCTCAATATTTTTTCTCTTTCTAGGTGTTGTATCATCTTCATAAAAAAATAAAGAATATGTCCAAGAAATCAGAACGCTCAAAGAGAAAGGTAAGAATTTTAATGTGTATGCTTTTTTGTTCAGTACATACTCATCAAGAGAAATTGTAGTATAGGTTTTTCTGAAACCAGTAACAGGTAAACAGTGTTATATGTTTTGTAATATATGAGTCGATGTCATAAAGCTGACTAAGATTATTTTAGCATGGACTCATATGACATTATTCAACACTTTAGCCATAAGAAATCCAATTAATTCACTTTCGCTCTTTAAAAATCCATCAAGTTTGCTCATTTAATGCATGCTATTAGTTTAATTGGTCTAGAATTATGTATATTGTGTCAGACTCTACATGGCATGCTACTGCAGTGGATTAAGTTCAGAAGTCAGAAAATGTTGAAGCAGCAATCAGCACTTTAACATTCTTCACACACACAAGAGCGCTGTATATTTCAGTTTTACTTGATCATTCCAACTTCTCCATCTGAAACACATTCAAACCAGATGCTTTAAATGCAAGCCAGCCATATTTCTAATTGGGCTATGCATCTCTGAGGTCATTTAACACACTTCCATCTGTGGCCTCAGGCCTTTACTACAGCTAATGAGCCTTAATAGAGAATGTGTAAGAGTGGCGTCTGTTACCAATCACAGTGACGTCACCTTGTTTACCGTAAGAAGGGGGTGATTTTAAAAAATGCTTTTATCAGTTGGCGAGAGTAAGATATCCTGTACCTGTATGCAAGATATTACTTGTCGGAAACACCTGATTTGGAGTGGACTATAATTATTATAATGAGGTAGAATTGACATCTAATGTATGAGAGAAAGCTAGCTTTTAGAGCAGTAATGGCAGTACAGAGGGCTGTATCTATAGCAACACAACCAGCCTTGGATCATTTCAGCGAGGGTTGCATTCTCTGACAGCAATCACTGAATGTTATGGGCTGAACTTTTTTTTCCCATGACATTTGTGTGTGCAGAATCAAAAAAGTGCTGTTCTTTTCGAGTAAATGGGTTTGTGCAAACGAAAACCTCTTACGTTACCTGTCAAATGTCTAAAAGGTGAATGTATTGTATTGTCCTGAGGGGAAAACGCAGTCTGAAGTCCAACAGGTGCCAATTATAGCAGCAATACACTGCTGTATTATTCACTACACAGGAAATTGGGGCACAGTGGGTCAGTGTTCAAGGCCACAGTTGAACTGAACAATGAGCTTTGGCTGTATGATCGCAGAGACACTTACCAAAAACAAAACCTAAATAAAGTAGAAAATATAGGGAAAATATAATACACTTTAGTACATTAAGAACATACAGAAAGTCTACATGGTATTAACTACTTTTTATACTATCCATGTACAGTTACAATCAAAATTATTCAACCCCCCATTGCAAATCAAGTTTACTGTCAAAATTTATAAACTTCCAGCTGTTTGCAATGAACAAATCAAACAAAAGCAAATGAAATAGTTCAACACAACGAATGCTTCAAGTGGTTTCCCCAAATTCAACTGAAAATGCAATTTATAATGTCTTCTCCAGTCTCAAAATTATTCAATCCCTTCATGGCAAGCATATTTAGTACTTAGTAGAGCACCCTTTTGCTGTTACGACCTGCTACAAATGAGATGCATAGCCAGACACCAGCTTCTGGCAGCATTCCTGAGGAATCTTAGCCCATTCCTCATGAGCAACGGCCTCCAGTTCAGTAATAAAGGGTTTGTGTGCTGCAACCATCTTCAAATCCCACCAGAAATTTTCTATGGTCAGGTGAGTGATGGCCACAGTAGAATCTTCCAGGACTTCTTCTGCAACCAAGCCTTGGTGGAATTTGAGGTATGCTTGGGATCATTGTCCTGTTGGAAGGTCCAATGACGCCCAAGCTTCAGCTTCCTCACAGACGGCATGACGTTTTCTCCTAGGATTTCCTGATACTTCAATGAATCCATCTTGCCTTCCACATGCTGCAGGTTTCCAGTGCCAAAGTATGCAAAGCAGCCCCAGAGCATCACTGATCCACCACCATGCTTGACTGTGGACATAGTGTTCTTTTCAGCATATGCTTCATTCTTCTTTCTCCAGACATACTGCTGATCCATCGTGCCGAAAAGTGCCACAGAACGGAATCTCAAAACTTCTGTGGCTTATTTATATGATTTTGAGCATATTGGAGCCAACTTTTCTTGTGCTTTTGGGTTAGTAGTGGTGTACATCTTTGAGTTCTGGCATGGAAACCTTACGCATTTAGTATGCACCTTACTGTGCTCATTGAAACCTCAGTGCCTGTTGCCGCCAAGTCTTGCTGCAGGTCTTTGCAGTCACTCGAGGGTTTTTCACAACCTGCCTTCTCAGAAATCTTGTTGCAGCTGTTGATAGCTTCCTTTTTCTGTGCCGTCCAGGTATGTAACCACTGTTCCCTTAACTTTGAACTTGCGAACTTATGACAAAGAAGACCCAGGACTGTGAAGCATCTAGAATCCTGTAACAGACACGAATGGGACAACATTCCTCTCCCAAAACTCCAGCAACTGGTCTCAGTTGCCAGACATATACGGACTGTTGTTAAAAGAAGTGGGGATGCTACACAGTGGTAAACATGGCCCTGTCCCAACTTTTTTGGGACATGTTGTTGCCATCAAATCCAAAATTACCCTTTTTTTTTTCCTTAAAATGGTACATTTCATCAGTTTAAACATTTGATATGTTTTCTATGTTTTATTGTGAATAAATTATGGGTTTATGAGATTTGCAAATCTCATGTTTTTATTTCCATTTTACACAGCGTCCCAGCTTTTTTTGGAATTGGGGTTGTATTACTTCCACATCATTAGATGTCACAGAGTGTTTGGGGTCAATCTACCAGGAACAAAGAGAGAGAGAGAGAGAGAGAGAGAGAGAGAGAGAGAGAGAGAGAGTATTACCTGTCCCCAGCAGATAAGGTACACTGTTTGATGTTTATCAGACAGAGCATATCGACTGTAGCCAATCTCTTCCAGATGCATAACATGGTTTTAGCAATAAAAAGAGAAACTCTAACTAACTGTGTGAAAGTTCATGATCATTTTCAGCTGTAAGTACCTTGTTCACCCATGTACTTATCCTGTTTTGTTTTCAAAGCTCTTTACACAAGAGCAATGCCAATCTATTCTGAGCAAACCCCATTATTTATCACATATAATATAGCATATTCATCCATTTTAAATACAATACTATATGAATAAACATAAGAAGTTGCTTTTGATTTCGTGACAGCTTCAGCCTTCAGTCTTTGTGTAATTATTGTCTGCATCAGTATTTAACAACACTATTCTGGCTAATTGTTTGCTTTTTTTTATGATCTGTTGTCTTGGCTGTTCAATGAGGAAGCCTGTGTTCATGACCATTTCAACTTCTTAGTCAACATTATGGAAAGTGTGTTTAGCAAAAGTCACAAGTCGATTCTCGTTAGTTTAGATGTTCAAAGATGTGGAAGTCTAAACCTGCCAGTTATCATCAGTCCGTTGAAAATAAGAACAGAAAAAATGGAAAGAAATGGAAATAATTTAGAAAAAAAAGGAGCATCTTTGAAGAATTGATCTGTTTTGGTCTCTTAGGTTACACCAGGGGTCGGCAACCTTGGGCACGCGTGCCACTATTGGCACGCTGAGGGAAAATCAACGGCACGCCAAGCACATGCAGATGAATGTTATATTTATTACAAAAGTAATATTTTTTTTTATTTATGAAATGTTGGTCCTGGTGAAGAAAAGTCACGTGTCCTGAAAAGTCCTGGTGGTATTCGCATGAAACTTTACCTATTAATCCATAATCATAATCAAGTTTACTTGTTTAGTTATAGTTGTCACTGCACTGTAGACGTCACGTGTCAGGGATTGTGCAGTTTGCGCTCACCGCGGTCTGAACTTCAGGCGAGGTTGACAAATGGCGGCGCAAAAGAAGGAAAAAATTGATGTTCGGTTATTTCAGCCCTCTTGGAGAGAAGAATATGGTTTCATTTTCCAAAAAGATCGTGCCGTATGCACTTTATGTTTAGAAAATGTTGTGTGCCGCACATCCAGTGTTACGCGCCACTTTGAAACTAAACACGAGAAATCCTTCAAAGATCAGGCAGATAGGGCAGAGTCCATCAGACGCTCTGTGTCCAATTATGAAAAGCAAACCGGCACTCTCCATGTTTTTGTTAGACCTAAAAATAATGCCCCACTGAAGCAAGCTACCGAATTGCTCATTGCATCGCGAAACATGGAAAGCCGTTCACTGACGGAGAATACATTAAGGATGCTTTCCTCTCTAGCACAGAGGTTTTATTTGATGGCTTACCTAACAAAGAGACTATCAAATCTAGAATTAAAGATATTCCCGTGTCAGCCAGAACTGTTCAGCGACGCATAGAAGAAATGGCAGAAAATGTCAGTGAGCAGCAAACAGCTGGATTGAAAGATGCAATGGTATTTAGTGTTGCGCTTGATGAGAGCGTGGACATGGATGACACACCACGTTTGGCAGTCATGGCAAAATATTGTGATTCGAATGTGAGAGAGGAACTCTGTTGCCTAAAACCAATGACTGACACAACAAAAGGTCAAGACATTGCCAAAGCCTTCATTGAGCATTTTGAGGAGCGAGGGGTTGATGTCGGAAAAATTTTTGCAATATCGACAGCTGGAGCTCCCGCCATGATCGGCAAACAGAAAGGAGCTGTCAAATTAATTGAGGAAAAAGTGGGTCACCCCATAATGAAATTACACAGCATGATACACCAAGAAAAGATCTGTGCAAAAATGTCAGAAAATTCAGATCTTAATGAAGTTATGGCTACAGTGGTGAAGATTGTTAATTTCATAGTTAAGCAATCTTCCCTCACGCACCGACAGTTCCAGTCCCTCCTCGAGGAAATGGACTGCACGTACAAAGATATTCCTCTCCACTTGGCGGTAAGGTGGCTAAGCTTTGGTACAGTTTTGGACAGGTTTGTTTGACAGTATTAAAGCCTTCCTGGCTGAAAAAGGCCAAGTCCACCCTGAACTCAAAGATGAGACGTGGGTTTTGAAACTTATGTTTCTCACTGATATCACAGGCCACTTCAACGAGTTAAATCTCTGACTTCAAGGTGCAGAGCAAACCGTTTTGAACATGTTTGAAACACGGGCTGCGTTTGTTGACAAGGGATATTACTACCTCCACATTCCGATATTTCAAACATGTACGGGAGCTGTCCACGCAGCGCAGCATTAACACGGGTGAGATATCCAAATACATTTCCGAAATTGAATCGGAGTTCACAACACGATTTGAGGACTTTTGAAAATATGGTCCCATATTCTCTTTTTTGATTAAGCCTGAAAGCTTCGATGGACACGAATTCGACGAATCTCTGATAGAGTGGATGGATATACGGGACATGGAAATGCAGCTAATTGAATTCAAGAGTTCAGCACTGTGGACTACAAAATTTGATGGGTTACACAGTGCCGGAATGAAAGTGAATTATTCAGCTACAGCTTCAGAAATGCTCACTGACAACTGTCTTTATTTATCGATAAAGAGTTTCTCTGGGGTCTTTTTTAATTAATAATTATTCATTCTTATTGTCTCTATTTAGGAAAAAGCAGCTTTTCCACCAAGTGATTAGTCATAGTTATAACACAAATTAACTGTTTGTTCTAGGATACTTAATTTAATGATTTAATAATACAATTTTATGTGATACATATACAGCTTGTCTTTTTTCCTAGAGTAGAATAATAAAAATGTTGTTGTAGACTATGTGCTTTACTAGGACACAATAGTAAATCATTATAGTCATAAATGTGACTAAATCATGAGGCTCTTCCCTGCCAGAGAGTACATGTGTAGGAGTTGAACTCTGTCATTATGTTTTAGTAGCATTTAATAAATGTTAATAAATTAGTTCGCCTCAGGATATTAAGTACTATAAAGAGTTTGTACCTAACAATAAAGTGCGTTAATGAAATGGCATAAGTAAACACTGCACCTTGTGGTGTCCAATAAATCAACAAACTAGCTGTGAGACCTGTGTTAATTGTGTGAGTATTTGAAATTGTCTCAGTTAAAGTAATAGAGCTACCAATAAAGAGGAACAGAATATGTTTTTTCACTATACCTGTGAAAGCAATCTATGTGGGTTGCTCACAAAACCCACTGAGATTATACAATGAGCTAAAGGGCTGAGCTAGTCATACCTAGGGTAAGCTGTTAGCTAATCTGTGTCAGTGTTTCGGTGCTTGTGTAGATACATAATTTAAAAGATTCATAATTTAAAAGATCCACAATTTAAAAGATTCATAATTTAAGAGTCAGGACTGTCATATTGATGATATATTTCTTTAACACACTTCAGTCACTCCACTGCAGTCTCAGAAGTCGCAGCTACAGTAACACTAGAAGCTAGCTTCAACAAGCTAACGACAGGATTTCTGAGAGGATTGTTGAGCTACTGTATATACTAATGTGTATAATACACAATCAATTTGATAAAGTAAAAAAAATAATGGTTTAATCGACGATACTGAAGTCCAGCTTCCAACACTGCATGCATTTGCTAATATCCATGAAGCAGCTAGCTAGTTCGCTCAGGTGCTAATGCAGTTAGTTAGCCTATAATGAAATTTAGCCAGCGGTGTCATTGGACAATTAGCTGAAACCTGTTCAAATACAGCAAATAGTTTCTTAATCTAGATCAAAATATTTGGATGAGAGCTTGGCAGACTAAAAACTAATAATATTAACTAATTTAACAACTTTATTAGCACAGGTTCATTTGGTCTAGCAAAATTTTTTTCATAGAGAAATGTCAAGACCAAAACATATTTAAATATAGTAACAAAGTATTTCTCCCACCATATAATCTCCCACCATGTAAAAGCACCCTCATGCCCTCACTGTCATATTCTTGGTGGTGCACTATTAATCTGTACTAATTACGTAAAAGACTTCTTCTTTGTCCATAATCACTTGTTAAAGCACATTGACATTTTCTCAGCTCTATATGGCCTCTGATTTTAAGTGGTTAGCACATTTGCCTCACACCTCCGCAGTTGGGGGCTTGCAATTTCCATCCTTTTTCCCCATCCTGCCAATGAGGCAAGTATTGTCATCCATGATCAACTGTAGACTAATGCCTAGATCTGACTTGAGATTTTGTTTATTTTGGAACAGCCAGTGGATTTACTGATTGGAGTTACTCCCACACCGATATACTTGTTCACTCAGAAATATGTCATACTGAAGAAGAAAAATGTTGTCTTCAGATTAATCTCTTGCCAGAGACCTTACATTGGTGCTTTTCCACTTCTGGTCACTGTAAAGGGGAGCTGACAAATAGAGCAGAGCAACAGGTGACAGTCTGTAATTGTACACCTACAAATGTCTTCAATGTGGTAGATGTATTTGATAAAATGGCTAAAGATGGCTAAAACGGCTATAGTTCATGTCACGCTATAATACAGACTCAACACTGAGTCACTGCTGATCCAATGCTGTTTAATCACCATAAACAACCAGATAATTCTATATTGTGTTGACGAAAGTGTATGAGAAGTGCCTCAGCTCTAGATGCGCTAATGTTCAGTGGATTTTATGACCTGTCTGCCATTTTATCCAGTTCATAACAACATCTGTAAACCAGGCCTCCTACATAGGAAATTAGATTAGAGTTGAATGATTTGGGAAATATTTTGCTCATAGTGAGTTTCTTGCGAGAAAAACAAAAGGTTAATTATTCAGTGACCTGTCCTAATGTTCAGCACTTCAGAGAGCAGACCATTTCACTGTTCTTACTTCACTCTCTTAAATATTGTGACTCAATTTTCCTGAATTAATTAGTAAAAGCTTTCATGATATAAAAAGAAATGGAGGATATTAAAATACATAAGCTTTTAGAGGAGGTCAGTGAGTCAACTAAACTTTTACACCGCATACTCAATCTAGTATCTAGAATCTAATCAAGCAATGAAATGGTTTAGATGGTGCCTTAGCAATACAATGTTTAAGTTATGCCAGAACAAACATTTTCTAGTTTCGAAATGAGAAAATAAACACGGAAGTTGCAGTTGAACTCTTGACAGTATAGTCTATGTATGATAATACATTAGTTTATGATAATATACTTTATATAACAAATAGACCATATATCAGGAGTCCTCAACTTGCAGATCATGGCCTGAATGCAAATCCAGCAAAGCATGAGGGTGTATCAAATGAAAACTTCAATTTTTTAAATATTTCATTGTTTAATGCAAATAGATGTCACAAAAGTGTATCATTTTTCTACATAATCTCATAATTTCGTTAAATGCAAGTGTTCGAGGGCTTAATGAGTGTCCTTATTCCTTATTCTTTCGTTTGACTCACCCTCATATTTCAGTGAACCAAACCGAGTATTTGGATAAATACTGTGGCACCATATGAAAAAGGGGAAAACAATTGGTCATAGTTCAGTGATTCTAGTTTTCTAAACATGTGCCAGCACAGCTTCTGTAGCAGATCCTCATTACCAACTATTCAGAAACATTTCATTTTATGTGTGTGTTTGTTTTTTGCAGTAGTGACATGGTAACAAAGCAGAGCGAGAAAAGAAAACTCTCTCTTGCAGATGGTGTTTGCTCAATTGCAAATTAATGTGAATGCACACAATCCAATCCCGATATAAGAAAAGGTCCAAATGACTAAGGTTAGGACAAGGTACCTTATAAGAGCCTTGACAAAATATCATTTTAGGAGTGTATTCCTGAGACTGTTTTTTCAGAACCATTGTGCTATTAAATCATCATATTTACTAATGTCCTAATGAGTTTTGGTTCTTCAGAAGAATAAAAAAAAATGTGGGCTTTGGAATCGAGTTGATGCTCTGGGTACAGGAGAAATAGTCGCATTTACTGTATACCGTAGTATTTTTGACTGAAACAGCTGACATTTCCACTGTCATCCAGTCAATATGAATCATTATGTGAGTATGCTTTTCGTTTTTTTTCCATATGAAGACTGCATTATTGTCTTTTTACTTGACATTTAAATTGCAGCTCTAACAGCTTACCGTGATCACCGTAGGCGGACATGTTGTTTTTTAATCCTGTTTTAGTAACTGTGATTCACGACTGGTGTTATTTTAAGCAGTGGTGTAAAATAAGCACAGTTTCACACACTGCACTTGTGTTTACGGTGCTGTCAATCTGTCACCAGCTGCTTGCTTACTACTTACTGTATGAATGACCTGTTTTTTATCAAAGCAAGGATTACTGACTAAGGCATGACTTTGGCTATTTTCTATTTCCAATAAATGCTGACATTAATCTACGCTATCGGATTGAAAAACATTACGTTGCTGTTTTGTGTATAGCTTTAAATTAGGTCAAATGTAGCTTTTTGAGTCTGCCAATTGAATCAGCTCTTTGGGTCTGGTCCTTGAATCGGCTTTTTGAATTACTGTAACTCTTTCAGTCAACTCTTTGAGTCAACACTTTAAGTCAGCTCTTTGATGCTACACTTTGAATTGTCTCTTTGAATCAACTAACTGAGATGGCTCAATAAATTGGCTCTTTTTGTCAGCTCTCTGAATCGACTCTTTATGTTGGCTATTTAAGTTGCCTCACTGAGTCGGCCCCTTACGGTGAACACTGAGAGCCGACAATGTCACAAGTGTTTCTAATTCGTTACTATACACTACTCTAGATATCTATTTCATGCATAAACTGCTCAAACCTAACAACTGCTATAGATCTTTTAACCTTTTCTATAATCTTGCCTTTGTTGATATACCTTACCTTACCCTGATCCAACTTGTGAAAATGTAAGTCTATTAAGTGGTTTAACATAGCTCATTTGATGCTTAAGGGCTGATGAGTTGTATTGCTCTTCTGAAATGTAATGCACATCAAAAGCACTGCCTTTAAATTTCAATGTGTGAAATCTTGTTTCCTTTGAGACAAGCACTTGTATGTTGATGATATTACATTGCCACTTCTGGATGGATGCTGTGCAAGCTTGGTGGCTATAAATAACAGTCTGATATTACAGAAGGATTCTCTTGATAAAACTATCAACACCATCATCTATACAAGCTGCAGATTTCTTAAGAAATATTTGGAGAGCATTTCAGGGCTCGAGCAATTGGTCAATGTTTGGTGGTTCTTGTTATTGAATTTTCCACAATTTGTATTGTTACAACCTAGAATTGAAATGGATTGCAAATCTGGATCCTGACATTTTTGCTCATCCTTCTTGGCAAAATTGCTCAAGCTCTGTCAAATTGGATGAAGTGTGTTGGTAAGATGCAATTTTCAAATCTTGCCACATCTCAACTGAATTGAGGCCAATTACTGAGCCATTTAAGCTTTGCCTCAGCATCAAGTCTCTTACAGATTGGAACAGGTTTTCTTCTAGGATTGCCCTGTATTTGGCTGCCAAATTGAATTTGAATTGAATTTGAATTGAATTTGAAATGAATTTGAAATGAATTTGAATTGAATTTGAAGTCATTGTACAAGAACAACAAAATTGAAATGCAATCCTTTTGGGTGCATAATCTAACAAATAATAACTCAATAAATCTAATAAATAGTAAACAGATTACAGAATCAAAAGCACACCATTACATACAAAGACATCTCATGTTCAACAGTCAGTTACATGACTTATATTCAACATTACTGCATGATGTTCAGTTAAGTTATTGCAGTATTCAAAACAAGGCTTAAGCATAGAAACTATTAATCTCACATTCAACAGAGATGAACACCTCATCTTCAGCAATGCACATGATGTTCAGTTTAAGTTATTGCAGTATTCAAAACAGAAATGGCTTTGCCATAGAAACTATTCCTTAATCTGTTTGTTTGAGTTTTCAAAACCCTATACCGTCTGCCCGAAGGTAACAATTCAAAAAGAAAATGTCCTGGGTGAGATGGGTCCCTGAGAATTTTCTGAGCTTTCATAAGGCAGCGGGAACTGTGTGAATCTTCCATAGAGGGGAGGGAACAACCGATTACCTTCAGGGCTGTGGTGATGACCCTCTGTAGTGCTTTCCTTTCCGCAGCAGTGCAGCTGGAAATCCACACACAGATGCAGTATGTCAAAATGCTCTCAACAGTACGGTAAAAGGAAACCAAGAGGTTTTGTGTGAGCTGATAATTCCTGAGTATTCTCATGAAATGCAATCTCTGCTGTGCCTTCTTGATGATAGTAATGGTGTTAACACTCCAGGTCAGATTGTCCTCTATGTGAATGCCCAGAAACTGGAAGTCTGAGATCCTCTCCACACAGTCACCACTGATGAAAAGTGGCTGAATGTCTGTTTTCTTCCTTCTAAAGTCTATGATCAGCTCCTTGGTCTCAGTGGTGTTCAAGAACAAGTTGTTTTCTGTGCACCACACAGACAACTGCTCCACCTCATCCCGGTAAGCGGATAAGCCCCACCACAGTGGTGTCATCAGCAAACTTAATTATGGTGTTACTGGAGTAGATGTGGGTGCAGTCATATGTATAGAGGGTATAAAGTAGGGGGCTCAGCACACAGCCCTGTGGAGAGCCGGTGCTAAGGCTAAGGGCTGAGGAAATATGGGAGCCTAATCTTACCCTCTGTGAGCGATCAGTAAGGAAGTCCTTGATCCAAAGACAGATGGAGTGAGATATTTCCAGATCTGACAGTTTCGATGCTAGTCTGCATGGGAGGATGGTATTGAACGCCGAGCTAAAGTCTACAAATAACAACCGAGCATAGCTCCCCTGCAGCTCCAGATGGGACAGAGCAGTGTGGAGGGCTATTGCTATGGCGTCCACTGAGGACCTATTAACTCTATAGGCAAACTGGCATTGGTCAAACCTGAGTGGGAGATTTGAGATGATGTGAGTCCAAACCGGTTTCTCTAAGCACTTCATAATAACAGGTGTCAGTGCTACTGGGCAGAAATCATTAAGGCTGCTGATGACAGTCTTCTTCTGAAGTGGAACTATTGTAGCAGACTTGAGGCAGGGTGGTACAGCGGCCTGGGACAGGGACTGGTTAAATATCATGGTAAAGACCCCAGCCAACTGATCCACACATTCCCTCAGCACCCGTCCTGCAGCTGTCCTTGGGTTCACTACCCTCAGCGTGCACCTCACCTCATGCTCCTGCACTGTGAGGATATGGATGCTGTGTGCTAGTGGATGTAGTGTGGTTTCCTCCGGTGACACCACCTCAAAGTGGGCGAAGAAGTGATTCAGCTCCACTGCCAGCAATGCATCACCACCATCAGCCAAGAGGTTGCTGGTTTTATAGTTGGTAATATGCTGGACCCCCTGAAACACCTACCTAAAGTTGTTGTTCTGGAAGCAATCCTCAATCTTCCTCCTGTGTGCAGCCTTAGCTACTCTAATTCCTCTCTTCAGGTTTGCTCTTGCCACACTATACAGGTCCTCATCACCAGCCCTGAACGCAGTATTCCTCTCCCTGAGCAGGCACTGCACTTCTTTGGTCATCCGAGGCTTCTTGTTAGGATAAACCTGGATGCATTTATCCAGTGTAACAGAGTCCATGCAGTATCTGATGTAGGCCAGGACAGCGTTGTATACTGCTCCAAATCCTGATTTTCAAAAACATCCCAGTTCGTTGACTCAAAGCAGTCCTGCAGCTGAAGGGAGGCACCTTCAGGCCATGTTCTGACAGTTTTAAATGGGGTAGCAACCCTCTTTCTTAGGGGGGTATATGCTGGAATTAAAAGCAGGGACATATGGTCTGACTCTAATGTTAGAGTAGGCCTTATCCAATGTACTTGCTCCTCTAGTAGCACACTTAACGTGCTGATGGAATTTGGGAAGCACTACCTTTAAATCTGCATGATTAAAGTCCCCTACAACAATATGAACAGACTCAGGATACATACTCTACTGGCTGCTAATAACGTCATGTAAGTGTCCAAGAGCTAGCATCCGCATTAGCATCTGCATCCAGCTAGCATTAGCATCCTGTGGTATATACCCAGCAGTTATCAAAACAACAGTGAACTCCCGAGGAAGATATATGGGCCTGCATTTAACAGTCATAAATTCCAAGTCAGGTGAGCAGTGACTGTTTACAATCTTGGTGTTAGTGCACAAGTTGTTGTTTACGTAAATGCATAACCCCCCTCTTCTGCTCTTACCGGAGTCCCTGGTCCTGTCATAGTGATACACTGTGCGGCCTGCTAACTCGATAGCTGTGTCTGGTATAAATGAATGAAGCCAGGTCTCTGTGAAGAGCAGAATACAACTGTCCTTTACAACATTGTTCAATACAGCCTGTAGTTTCAGTTCATCCATCTTGTTAGCGAGAGATCTCGCATTGGTAAGAAAAATACTTGGAAGTGGCGGTTTGTGTGGCCGCTTCAGTAGCCTTACTAGCGCGCCGGCTCTGCAGCCTCGCTTTTGCCTCCTCTCCTTGTGCCGCCTTCGTCGCCTCCTCACGGGAATGGTAATCCACAGAGAGCCCGGGAGCCTAGCGATGTCAGCCAGGATATCATGAGAGCGGAGAAACTCGGCTGTAATAGCTTGCTCGCTATATGATCCTATTTCCATATCGAGCCGACGGTAGATGTTATTCGCCCGGCATGAAATCATCAGGACAGATAATACAAACAACGTAATAGAGCACCAAAAGAGAGAGCACTGAGCCACTGCGTCAATGCGCGCCACCATCATTAACAACGTCACATATGCCCTCATCCCTGACCAGTTTCCCAATCCCTGCTGATGAAATGCATCCTTATAACATGATGCTACCAACACCATGCTTCACTGTGGGGATGGTGTTCTCAGGGTGATGAGTAGTGTTCGGTTTCCACCAAATGAAGAACTTTGTGTCAAGGCGTTAGTGTCATCATATGACAAAACTTTGTTCCACATGTTTGCTGAGGTATCAGCATACCTTTTGGTCAACTAAAGGCCTTTTTTTTTTACTTGTTTACTTGTTAACCCTCTTTCATAAAGCCCAGTTATTCAGAGTATCCAGGCTATGTTTGTCCAGTGAACAACTTATCCCATCTGAGCTGTGGCTCTCTCTCCAGCACCCTTTACTCTTGGTCTCTTGGTTGCTTTATGAGTAATGCCCTCCTTTCCTTTGTCAATGAATTTTGCTTGATAGCAGAGTCATGTTATGGCATATTCTTTCCATCTGGTAATAATGGATTTAATGGTGCATTATGTTCAAAGTTTGGGATTTTTTTGTAACTAAACTCCAACTGAATATAAAAAAAAACATCGTTATAGCACGCGAGAGGGGACCCAAAAATTCCTGGAATTCGAATGTGGCATGGCACTCGCCGTGTGCACCTCATTTTTACAGATTTTACATTGAAGTGCTTAGGACTCTACGGGAAAGCATCAGGAAAAATGTCCAGAGAAGTGGTGACCTTGCACCAAGACAAAGCACCTGCACACACTGCATTGTCATCCAAAGAGTTTTTAACCAGAAACAATGTGGTTATCGCTTCACATCCACCATATTCACCAAATCTCGCTCCTTGTAACTTCTTTATGTTCTCAAAATTAAAAATGAGACTGAAGGGGGAAAGATTCGCCACTGTGGAAGAAATCCAGAAAAAAATGCAAGAGGCTCTAGACATGACAACAAAAGATGACTGCAGGAAATGTTTCAAGAATGGGAGAAACGCTGGGTCAAGTGTATCGCATCACAGAGAGTAGTTTGAAGGGGATTAAAGCAGAAATGCTGTAAGTTTTATAACTTACAGTGGGCAAATATTGCAAAGTCTAGATGTGCAAAGTTAGTAGAGACATATCCCAACAGACTAAAGGCTGTAATTAAAGCAAAAGGTGGTTCTACAAAATGGGGGGGTGATCCTTTTTCCATCTCAGTGATTCTGTTTTTTAATTTTTTTTTTCTGACATGTTGGTGTTATATCTTTCACTTGGATGTTATAAGTTGCACTGAGTAAATACAGCTGGACAAAACAAAAACTGTGTCCGTCTTCCTTTCAGGCTGAAAAGCAACAAAATGTGATTATTTTAAAGGGGGGTGATTCTTTTCTGTATATTAGTAATGACTGTTCTATCAAATTACATTACCTGAATCCAGTCCTTTTTGCAATTCATATATATCAAAGTTGTAAGATGCTGATTTACTGCCCAGGTCTTAATAAAACATTGATTTATTTAAATGTTAATTTTAGACAATAAACTGAGATTTATACCCATCATTCCAGCCATGCACCTAACATTTGCATATTGCAAGAGTAAAGATTCTTGCATCCTGTGAAAAAGGTGTTCAAGATGCATTTCAATTCCGGGTGAAAAGCCTGAGCTGGCTTTACTCTGAACCTGTGAATTGATAGAGTGTGAAAGGTGGGTCCTTAGAGGGTCCTCAGAGGGGAAAAAAATTGTGTGTGTGTGTGTGTGTGTGTGTGTGTGTGTGTGTGTGTATATATATATATATATATATATATATATATATATATATATATATATATATATATATATATATATATATATATACAGTCAGATGCTGATTAAGAGGAATGTTGCTTTCTTTCACATTAGAAAGAAAGTAGGTTTCACTCCAAAATCTAGTGCTTGAGTAAACAAAAAAACAAAGGAGGGTGTTTAATAGAGCATGCAATGCTGTACAAATATGATTTCCATACTGGATTCAATATGAGATAACAAGTCAGCATTGTCCTCTCTGTTTGTACATTAAGTGGATTTGCTAACACTATTAACAGGTTTTGGTAAAGTGACTAGCAGAGGAAGTTTCACGAACATGCTATCTGCACTGTTTGTAAAACATTCCTGTCAGCATTACTGGTAGCGCCAGTGACGGCTGGTTGTCGTATTAGAAGGGATATGTAATATCTATCAATAAAAGTTTCCCTCTTGAAACCCAGCATACTAGGACCATAAGGGGTGTAAAAGAGGAGAAGATAGAGATGGGGCCTTGAAAGCAGGCAGTGTCCAGTAGAAAGAAAAATGTCTATGGCGGGGATCCAGTGCACTTAGCAGTCAGGGGGCCTAAAACTGGTACGGACACCGCTGATTAATTGAAGATTATTGTAATAGCCCATGAATTCCTATTTATGAAGGCTGACAACAATTACTGACTTTGTGCCACGCTGTTTAACGCCTGTGCAAACATACATAGCTACACAAAAAGTGTCTTCATCTCTCTTGCCAAGTCAAGTCATATTAACATGAAATTATAGGTAGAAATAATTTCTGGCCCCCTTTCTTTCTAAGGTTTGTAGTTCCACACACAGTTCCTAAATGACCAGGATGCTCTCAATGAAATCAACAGATTTTTTTTCATACCATTTGTAAAGGTGCTTTGTGTTATAAGTTTAATTTAGGTGACGTTTAACATTTGCCTATATGACCAAGCAACTCACTAAACACAGCTCGTTGAAATGTAAATACTGAAGAGACACCATCATAATACAGTCATTTCATTCTAACTCTTCTGTGATTTATATATTTATAGTATAATGAAATGACTAAAGCCTACTATTGTATTATACCATATCATTTTCTTTGTCTACAGTAAGGGAGAATGGAGCGAACTTTAAGTGATCTTCGTCCTGTGGTCTGAGAACAAAGCACGCACCCATCACCATCTCAACCAGACATTAACATATGAAAGGCACTCACAGTAGGACAGCCATCAAGGGCAGCCAACGTGTAACATTTTAATCTGGAATTTCGAAAGTTTTTTTCAGTTTGGACTATGATATCATATGATATGATATGATATGATATATGATATGATATATGACATACAGTATGATATAATATATCAGTATCACAGTATATTAACATCATGATAGATGTTTCTGAGTATGGTGTATTGTCATGTGACAGTGCTTTTATAACTCTTACTCACTGTAATTGTATTGTTAAACACAATCGACTCTAAACTCATACAATTATAGCTTTTCATTACACAGTTCCACTTCTTTGGTGCTTTGTTAGAAAAACAAAATATTGTGTTACATATCATATATTTTGAAGTATTGTAAAATAATATTTTTGTCCATTACATACAGTATAGTCATTGCTTATGTGTGTTAAACTGGATGATGTATAGTTCTAATTATAAGATAACTGTTATTGTTGATATTAGTTAGTTTTGTAATACACTGTATAATGAATAACTTAAGATAGGCCATGCTATTACAGGAAAATTTTCTTATAAAAGTGTGATATTCCTCTTATACCACAGCAGTTTACCAACGATTACAAATTTTACTTTATTGATAAACAATAAACTTACACAATAAACGTGTAGCATTAAGTAAAGAGCCGCTGAAGTGACCTGTGCAACAAAAAAAAATCACAGAAAATTTCATGTGCGCACGAGAAACTTTTCACGTGCACACGCGTTACAGTTTCCAGGGTGTGTATAGCTCTCTTCCGTTTGCATCATGTCACTCTGTGATTACATACCTATGTAGGGAAGCCAGAACAGAAGTAATGTATTTGTATTGAAGGCCAAGGTTAAAATATATCTCTATAGATTCATGCGCATCCATGCTCTCGGTTTCTTTATGTGTAAATGAACGATGGCAATGACGCAAACGGAAGAGAGCTATACACACACCGGAAACTGCAACACGTGAAAAGTTTCTTGTGCTTACGCAAAAATTTCACTTCAGGGGCTCCGTAACTAAGCATTAGCGCATTTGCAGAGCATTACGCAATTATAGTTGCGTTTAATGCTCTGCAAAACAAGTTACTTACATTAAAGCAGCTATAATGTCTCTTAACAGAAACTTAAGAGTTAACAGAGTTTCTTAACCATATCAACAATTATATGCTTTTCTCTGTCACACAGCAACACATTTTTTATTCAAGATACCACTAAATTTGGTTTAATGTGGAGCATTCGCCATACAAATCCCTGTGAATGAGCTGTTACTATAGAAACAAGAACGTATTAAAACAAGCACATTGATACAAACCTGTCACTTATATTACAGCCAGAACTACCATCAGAGGTGCTGTTGTGCAAAATGAATCACCACCTTCTGATTTGATAATGCAACAGCACTGTGGTATATAAATGTACAGAGGATATAGAAAAGAATCACCCCCCTTTAAAATAATCACATTTTGTTGTTTTTCAGCCTGAAATGAAGACGGACACAGTTTTTGTTTTATCCAGCTGTATTTACTCAGTGCAACGTATAACATCCAAGTGAAAGATATAACACCAACATGTCAGAAAAAAAATAAATAAATAAATAAATTAAAAAAAAAACAGAATCACTGAGTTGGAAAAAGGATCACCCCCCCTCCTAAAAATGACTGGTAAAGTCAATAAGGTGTAGCTAATCACCTTCTCAATGGCACACGAAGCCATTTGACTTTCACCTGTGATCAGCTGTGGTCATTTTGATTAGCTCAGCATGAAAAGCACTTTCCTGGAGCATTTTGTAGTGCTATGGTCAGTGTTATGGTCAGATGACTTATTTGGCCTCAACACCAAACGATATGTCTGGCAGAAATCCAATACAGCTCACCATCCGTCAAATTCTTGAGGAAAATCTGCTGCCCTCTGCCAGAAAGTTGTCGATGGGAAGAAGGTTTACCTTCCAACATGATAATGACCCAAAGCACACAGCAAAACTGATGACATAGTGGTTGAAGGAGAAAAAGGTGAATGTCATTGTTTGACCTAGTCAAAGCCCAGACTTAAACCCCATTGAAAATCTGTGGAATGACTTGAAGACTGCAGTCCACAAACGGTCACCATCAAATTTAATTGAACTTGAGCAGTTCTCAAAAGAAGAGTGGGCAAATATTGCAAAGTCTATATGTGAAAAGTTAGTAGAGACATATCCCAACAGACTAAAGGCTGTAATTTAAAAATGAAGGCAAATTAAAGCAAGGGGGTGATCCTTTTGTCCAACTCAGTGATTCTGGTCTTCTATTTTTATTTCTGACATGTTGGTGTTATATCTTTCACTTGTCCGTCTTCATTTTAAAGGGGGGTAATTCTTTTCTATACCCACTGTATTTCCATACGTTGAAAGTTACAGATCTCTTAAGCCTTTAATGTAGGTTTTGTTGAGAACTAAATATTTTATTGTTCATAGTAATATAAATGGTAAATAAATAAATGGTAATAGTATTCAAATTCAACTTAATTTTATATTGTACAATGACTAACATGGATAAATTACTTGACCAATTAGAGCGAGTAAAGAAAGAGTTGACAGGTGGCCCAGGGTATCAGCTAATGGTACTTTTCACACTGGGGATCCTGACACTCTCAATAGTCATTTTGAAATGACCAGGCCATGCTGGTGCTTTTGTTCACTGCTGAAAGGGTACTCATTTGTGCTCCTGTGGGGAAAAGCTGTCTCATTTGAGTGTCTGTGTTTCCTGTCACCAGCATAGTGAGAAAAATAGCAATCTTGCCAATTGACAAATATCTTTCACTATGATGCTGCCATTATGAACAGCAATTGAGCTTTACTGATGTGATGAGAGTGAATATTGAGAAGGTCACAATCTGTCTACAAGCTCAGTGTAAGTCGTGTCTACAGGGGCCTCCAGCATGGAGAAGGCGAACTTAAAGCTCCACCAGAAACGGCCAAACCATTAAGTCTTATATCTTATTTTGGCAGTCTGTGGCTTGACTTTCACAAGGTTAAGCTGTCTCATTAATAAAGAATCCACGCAGTAGTCTAGTAAGCTGCTCAGCAAGTAAAAAATCATATAGAATTACTTTGTAATGTCGAGTCTACAAGAGAAATAGTTTGCTGACAGAAATGCTGACGTTAGCTCAAGGTGCTTCCTTGACATACATTATGCAGTCCTTGTACAACTCTGAATAAAACTAGCTGACCAAAATGAAATATGCTGTGACCTTAAGGAAAAGAAGGCTGCTGGGTTTTGCTGCAAAAATAAGAAGCAAATGCAAAAGTTAAAGTCTCCAGAAGAACTGTGGCTGGTTCTGCAAGATGCTCAATAAAACTTACCAGCTCATTTCCTTATAAAACTGCACACATTGTACCAGAGACTAATATTTTTATTTGTATTATTTTGTCACACCAACTACTGCCTTGTTTCATTTACTACTGTTTACTGCTCTTTACTGTATTTTTTTTTAAATGTAGAAACATTTAATTTCATTATTTTGAAGGCATCTTTACTCTACAGCATTTCTTTGCATGTGCCTAAATCTTTTGTTGCACAGTAATATATATATATATATATATATATATATATATATATATATATATATATATATATATATATATATATATATATATATATATATATATATAAGCGACTAGCATTCTCTCTGTTGTTGAATGTGTGCATTGGTTTCGGATTAATATTTTAATATATGGATTCCCAGGAACACATACATGCCCCTAAAATGTCATGTTTTGCATTAACATGTTACATTTTTGAGGGTAGGCCATGCAAAAAAAATGAGTTTGTGTTGTTTCCCCCACATCATTTTAAAATTTTACATGCCACAGAGACTCATGGGTAGAAAATGTCAGATACACAAGTCTCCTTTCATCCAAAGTATTTTGAGAAACCTTGCAGTCCATCTAGTATTTGTGATTATGTGAACATCATAATTCCCTTTATAAATTATTCAAAATCATATTAATAAAGACGTATGCTTGAATATGCTTTTTTTTTATTAATATTTCATATGTTTCTACATCTAAAGTTTTGGAGGCTGAGATAAAAAGAGATTTTCGGGATCATGGAACAAGCACAAAAAGATGGTTTATGATTGTGGTATCATATATTTGGGTATTTTTATGATCATCAGTGCAGGTGTTTATGCGGAAGTGTAACTATAAAAAGGGATGGGGTTTGAATGAATGCATCAATCAAGAGGAGTGTTTGGTTATAATGTTGCGATGTCCAATCAGTCAGCTCATTTCACACATTTTTGTGGTAGAAACCTGTTTTCTGTCACCTCTTGCACTTCACTCGTCCTCTACTCGTCCTCTAGGATAAAGCATTTACACTGGCTAATTCCTAATCACTACAATTCCACAGATTTGACTGTTCTAATATTTAATTAGTTTTGTTAGGCATTTTATTTATTTTTATTAATTATATGATGTTCATGAGTAATGACATGGAATTTATGCCATCTAAGCGTAATGAACTGATTCATACTGTATTTCACAACTGAGTTGTTTGTTCTTGTTTGGTCTGTTTATGTTGAATTAAGGTGACGTTAATAATGTGCATCACCAAATAAAATTATTTATAGTTGGATAAGGCTGTGTGATTAGCCCTCCTCTTTAGTTAGGTAAGAATCTTTTGGATTTTCAGACCTGAGGAGATTTTTTATTATTTAGCATTTATCTCCAGTGTTAGCACTTTGTAACATACAGAGGTAAAGATGTAACTTTACATTTTCTGATACTGAAAAGTCTTCAAGACAGAGGAGTTTACAGTTACTCAGTAACATGACAAGAGAGAGAAGAAAGAGAGGCTGGTGAGGTTTAACTTTTGCAGATGTTCCACTTCATTAAACATATATGTAAGTATGTATGATGTGTCATAACAACACCATTCCTTTGTAGATTATTTTCCTGTAACAGCACATCCTGTTGTGTTTTATTCTTTTAGACATTTCTATATTTTCTAACCCTGCTTTTGACTTCTACCTAATACATATATTCTGACCTTGAAGATCTTGCTTATGGCTCCCATTTGTTATAAGCGCATAAAAGAATGCCAAAAGATGTTCCCAAAGCTCTGTTTTATGCCTGTTATGTTTTCAATTCTTAATTAATAAGATAGAATTGTGCTCATCAGTTCAGGACATTTAGGAACACAATTTACGACTGTGACATACATATAAAGATATCAACTTTAGATGATCAAAATTATCATGCCAGCGTTGGTTAAGGTAGACACTGATGGTAAATCTTGACGGTCGATCTAAACCTTATTTTTTTTCCTTGATCTATAAATAACTAAATGCTTTTCTTAATGTAGCATCTTTAGTTGTAGCATATCCTGCCAAACTCTTGGGATATTATAGTCCTTAACCGACTGATGTGAGTTTAATGCTGATTATTTGCAACATACTTGGGAGAGGATCTTTATCTTACATAATCCCTATACTATGGGAGTACAGGGAAAATTCACACTCTCTTAGTGTCTCTTTTAGTATCATTTTTCATCCAGCTCATCACTGACTTTAACATTCATTCTGTTACTGAAACAAAATCATTAACTCTCTATATAATTATTTAAGCCAACATACTGTGGGTCCTTCAGAGTTTGTGTCCTCATTTTTGAGGTTCTCTACTCAGTGTTTCAAATATTTGCATATTTACACCAAAAGCTACAAGCCTGATTTATGATTGGTGTCAGGTGTTTTATCTTTGTATTTTTAAAGGGGAAAAACATCATCCATTTCCAAGATGTTCTTGCATATCAGAAATAATCCAAGACTGACTTCAGTGACAGAAGTCTTGAGAATATCCATAAATCCACTCCTATCTCTGACTAAATTTGTCATTACTCTAGATTAGAGATACCATGAAGCAGTGATGGCAGTGCACCATGCATTCAGGCTGTTAATCCATCAATGTCACTAGTATTAGGACAAAAAACATTATTAGCTGAAAGTATTACTTTTCTTCACAGATGCTTTGAATACAGACAGAGGTTTAAATGCTGATCTTTTTTAACAACTGCAGAATTAGACTGACTGCGTGGGATCAGTTGGTGGATCCTTTTCATGGTCATATTGCTTCACTTTGTGCACTAATTGCCTGCTGAAATCTTTTGTCTGTTTGCTTCCATGATCATTCGTTTCAAGTGCTTTTTATATTTTTAAAGAGATGGGATTTCAGATGAATCCAAACATCTGGAGAGATGTACAAAGCTTCTTTTTTTTCAGTCAATATGGTAATAAGCAGCACTCAAAAACATCAAAAACTAGTGAATTTTAATTTTCTTATGGGCAAAAAGTCATAACATCAATTGCTTCCAATTTCCAATTGTTTAAAACTTTTTCATTGTGTATAACTGTATCCCTCTTCTAGTGCCAAGTCCTTTATTTGTTTTCTTAGCCATTAAGTTAAATAAAATCTTAGGATTTCTAAAAGAAAAGTATAGGTTAGGGTTAAAAGGCACATTTTCCAAGGTGATCCTAAGCTTTACCTGTGTTTGGAAAATGTAGGTAATTTATGCCATCTCTCTCTCTCTCTCTCTCTCTCTCTCTCTCTCTCTCTCTCTCTCTCTCTCTCTCTCTCCTCTCTCTCTCTCTCTCTCTCCAATCCTGTTTATAATGTGGTCACATTTATCAATCCCTACACATTTATATTTGCATAAGAAAGAGCTTGGAATGGGGTTGAAGTGACAGTGCGTTCACAAACAAGCTGCCAGTCTATTAAGTCTTTCTTTCTCTTTGTATAATAAACACAGAAGACACTGTTGAACAAATTGTTAGTCATCTCCAGTGCTGATTTGTTTCACTAATTAAGCTAAAAAGTGTTAGTTTCCAGTGAGTCATTTGTCATTGTTAGGCACAAATGTTTCTAATAATAACTTTGTTGGGATTTAGATTCTTTCCATCTGTGGTGAGGGCACATACTTTGGCATTTGGCTTTCTCATAGGAATGTATTAGTGTTTTATTTGTTGTTAAATCATGTACATGAAGGGGTGTGGCTTTATGGGTGAATTTTGGTCTCAAATCTCCAAGATGTCTATTACATCAAGGTGTTTCTAATAACTGTAGCATTGTGGGAAAATCCTTTGTGTATTAGTAACTACAATTTAAGGTGAGAGGTACTATTTAGCACCTTAAAATGACCTTTGATTTGAACCCATAAATGTTTAATGTAAAACCCTACAACTGAGGTAATGGCTAATATTACACTTAGAAAGCTAGAACCTTTTGTCATGCAAAGAACCAGCGAGAAACCTTTTTTCTAACAGAGTATAAAATCTGGGGGGGGGACACTGTCCTGAACTGTAATGTAATTATATGTGTGCATTCATCTAACACCCTTAGTTGTTCTATGGTTTATTTCTCTGAGGGAACTCTTAGAGGTCATCTGTAAAACCAGATAACAGAGATAAAGGTCAATGATCTTTTTGGAAAGCTAGAACCTTTACTCATCCAAAGAACATTTGAGAGACCTTTTTTTTTTAGGAGTGAATAGAGCAACTACAAATCCAACACGGTAATGTAATTATGTGTATGCATTCACTCATTCAGGACCCTTAAGGTTTCTATGGTTTATTTCTCTGAAGGAACACTTACATGTAGAACAGAGGTAAACATCAATGTTCCCCCTAGAAGCTCAGACAGTGTTCATCTTAGAAAGCTAGAACCACCTTTGGTCATCCAAATAACCTTTGAGGGACTTTTGTAAAGTAACAGTAAAGTAATTATGTGTGCGTATTCATTCAGCAGTCTTAAAGGTTCTATGGCTTATTTCTCTGAGGGAACATTTACATGTCTTATGTAGAACCCGACACAGATACACAAATAAAGGTCAATGTTCCCTTTAGAATGCCAGGCAAGGTTACTCTTAGAAAGCTAGAACCCTTAGTCATCCAAAGATCCCTAGAGGTAGCTTTTAGAAAAAATAACACAGTCCAACACAGTTATGCAATTATGTGAATGCATTCATCTAGCACCGTTAAGGGTTCTATGGTTTATGTTTTTGAGGGAACCCATAGACGTCATTCATAAAACCCGATATCAGAGGAAAAGCCATGTGATCCCATTAGAACGTTAAAACCTTTAGTCATCCAAAGAACCCTTTAGGGACCTTTTTGCTACAAGTGTATAAAGCAACTACAAATCCAACACAGTGATTATGTGTATGCATTCTTTCAGCACCCTTAAGGGTTCTCTGGGGGAACCCTTACATTTCGAACTGTACAACAGGTGTAAACATCAATGATCCTCCTAGACAGGGTTTATTTTGGTCATTCAAAAAAAAACCCTTGAGGGACCTTTTAGAGAAAGAGTCCAAAACAGTTTCCCCTTGAATGCTAAAACTCGTAGTCATCCAAAGAACCTTGGAGGAAACTTTTTCTAGGAATCCAACATTGTAATGTAATCATGTGTACAGTATGCATTCATCTAGTGCCATTATTTCTCTAAGGGAATCCTTAGAGGTCATATCTAAATCCCTACAACTGAGGTAATGGTTCCCTTTTCTACTAGAACCATTAGTCATACAAAGATCCATTAAGTGACCATTTTGAAATATAACACAGTCCAACACAGTAATGTAATTATGTGTATGCATTCTAGCACCATTCTATGATTTATTTTTTTCTGAGGGATCCCTTACATATCCTATGTAGGACTCTGCAACCTTTTAGAAATGGTTCCATGTAGAACATCTTTAGATAGAACCAATAACTCTTTGAAGAACCCATGGAAAAATCTGATATTTCATAAATGTAGTATGTCTTGTACAAAATGCCACCCCATGTGTAAAACCCAGACATGCCACTGTGTGTATATGTGACCACTGTATATTGTGTTACAGCAAGTTAATTCTGTGTGTATCTCTCTCTGTTAGACAGCACAAACGGTGCTGCTGGTTGTCGCAGCTTTCCTCTTCTGCTGGATGCCCCACCATATCATTGCCATGTGGGTGGAATTTGGAGATTTCCCCCTGAACGATGCCTCCTTCGCGTTCCGCATCATGTCGCACTGCTTGGCCTATGGAAACTCCTGCGTCAACCCCATTCTCTACGCCTTCCTCTCGGAGAACTTTCGGAAGGCCTGCCGGCAGGTCTTCACCTGCCATCTCTTCTACTCGCCCCCGCCTGTGAAGAAAATAGCACGGATCAGGATGGAGAATTTCTCCACCACACACTCCACCACCAACGTGTGAGAGGGGACTAAGCTCTGTGAAGCTGAAACTGAGCCGCCATTGCACTTGAAAATAGTCTACAATTCGTATTCGGTTGAAGCTAAATCCCTCACTGCTATTCAAACTAAAAATACAGCAGTGTATCTACAGCTTGCACTTGCAGGCTGTAAATTCATCAGCACAGCTAGCTTTAGGAAAAGAAACATTTTACAGTCACCTATTCACAGGTAGACTTGAGAGCTGAAAGCACTGACATCCTCAAGAGACATCTTCATGTCCAAAGCAGCCAAGAGGAGGCGACGTTCTGATTATATAACTGGTGTGGCTCAGTGAATAGTGAATACAGTGTTAATTATTATTTTTTTTAGTGAGACTTCATTTACCTATGCTAGTCTACGATATTTGTGTGCCATAATTTGCTAACTGACTTGTTTACATGGTTAAATGTGTTGTATAATGTGCAGTCTGCGGCCATCATCACAATAAAGGAATGAACATGGACATTAACACAATCCCTTTAATAATGTTTCTCACACCTCAGGCCATGTCCACACACTAATACAAATACATTTGGAATCGCACAAGTTTTATGTTTCGGCTTGCCGTCCTCATTGAAACTTTTTAACCAGGTAGCTTAGATGAAAGGAAACGGAGATGCACATGTCTGTGGTCTTGTGATAGATCCCTGATTGTCACGTGATCCAGATCCAACACATCCGAAACAGAAGGAGTGTTTATTCGTCTGGTTTTGTTTGTTTTATTTTACAATTAAACGTATCCGTGGATGTTAACACTTCATACCGATTGTGTGCCTACTGTATAATGAGTATTTTTGTGATTTCTCCATCTTTGCTGGAGTACATCACATCAAACCATGGAAAATGTTCAAACTGCGCAAATTTCCTGGTTCACTTAGTGTACATAATCTGCATATGGCCCTATCATACGCAGAAGTATGGAAGCCCTAAACCACAAGTGCTATGTCATTATTTCAAATTAATATCTAATTATTTTTTTAATGAATAACTCGTTATTTCAAGATATTTCCACGCTGTTTCGAATTTAACATCTCACTATATCAACTTATATTATTTAAATTAATATCACTATTTTGACGCAATAACTCACTTTTTCAAGATATTATGTTTTTTTATTTTGATTTACTCATTATGATATGTTGTTTTTTCATAACACCGCACAATCTATTAAATAAGGTTAGTTTATTGAATTCTTATTGCTTAATGGAGTTCTTAAAATGTATCTGTATTGGTGTGGATATGACCTCAAAGAACCGACCATTTATCAACAAAAAAAAAAAAAAGAAAATGTTATGACTATGAAGTTATGCTGTATATAATATTTGCATAAACTTGTATAGCAAACCGTCACGTCATTGTTTCATAATCTTTAAGCATTCAAAGGATGAGACAGACTTGTAAAAGTGTCTGAGGTCAAAGGTTTGGGACTTTTCAGTGAGACAAGAAGACTAGAGTGCTCATATAAAGCAGGTACACTTCACCAAAAACCTTTTTTAGCCTGCCACTCAGTCTGCATCTGGGTATTTCCTGCTTTGAAGTGGAACGGATACAACGCAGACCTGGAAGCAAAGAGACAGAAAATTGACAGCAAGCAGAGCTACTCTGTGTCACTCCGGATATGAAATGATAAAAAAAGTAGGTGTAATTATTAGCGAAAATGAAAGTACAATGCTTCTTCCTCAAAGGAAAATACTTCTTGCTTTCTTCATAATGCTACTCCAGAGCTGAATGCTGATGAGATTTGTATAGAAGCCGTGTTCGAGCACGGTGCTGGTTTGGGAGGAGTTCATCCCTGTTTGTTTTGCTTGGGATCAATGTTTACGAAAAGCTCTCTCACGGTCGCGCACCGTCACTTTAAATATAGGCCTATACCATGGCAACCTTGTGATAATAAACAATGTTCTGTTCTGTGATAATAAACAGTGGGTGGCAGCCTGCGCACTTATCCTTCATCCCTCCCTCTTCACTACAGTCATCGTTTAAACCAGAGCTGTTTATATAGTGTAGAGTCACAGCAGACTTTCAGTCGACCATCTGAAAATCTTGTTAAGACTCTTGAGAATGAAATGGTGTATATAAACGGAAGCTGGTCAGACTTTGGCTACTAGGCTGGAATCCTGAAATGGGACAAGTTCGTTTTAATTTCATACACCTAAGTTTTTTTAAAAGGGCTTCAGTTTAACGTAATTGAAAAAGGTGACAGGAAATGTATTAATATTCATATGCAGGTTCATTGCAGTGGGTAGGAAATCAACATAATTGTTTACACAAATTGTCTTAGAATGAATAAAGCGGTAATTTGCTATCACAGCTGTAATATTTATAGAATGTTTTGTTATTATTCAAAGTATTTTTTTACATTTACATTACATTAACGGCATTTGGCAGACGCCCTTATCCAGAGCGACTTACATTTATCTCATTTATACATCTGAGCAGTTGAGGGTTAAGGGCCCAACCGTGGCAGCTTGGTAGTGCCGGGCTCATGAGTTTGAACTCACGACCTTCCGATCAGTAGCCCAACATCTTAACGTCTTGACGTCTTGGTCAGGGTCGTGGTGGATCCAGAGCCCGGGAACACTGGGTGTGAAGCGGGAATGCACACTGGATATGATGCCAGTCAATCCCAGAGCATCACGCACACACATTCACGCACAGGAGTATTTTAGGGTCTTGAATCCACCGAATGGGGCGGAAACTGTAGGAAACCCATGCAGACACAGGAAGAACATGCAAAACTCTGCACAGACAACCTGAGCTCAGGGGACCTTGGAGCTGTGAGACAGTGTAAAATTACTTTTGAAACGGGGGGGTTAGGAGGGTGAGACGTGTCATCTTTTTGCAGAGCAGACAACCTCATTTTTGTGTTTTAGTGCAGTGCAACATTCTGCACATGCTACTCAGACATTTTTTTACATTCTTGAAATGAGTGCTCAATTATTTCTGAGATGCCCCGCAGTACCCAGAAAAGCATCAGCAGTAACCGTGCAATCAAGCCTTTATCCAAAACGATGCAGCAATTCCAATGCAAATGAATACGAGTCCAAGTTCATGTTCACTTAAATATTGCTGTGAAAGATTTCTGTATTGAAAGCTCCACTGTACTACATGAGGAAATCAATACAAATACTTACATAGAAAACTGTTTTTTGTAACCGTTTACAACATTCAAAATAAACAAATTGTCTTCTGATGTAAATGCACATTATACCATTATATATGATCGCAATTATTTCACTCCTTTATTCAACTCAATAAACTCATATGTGTAAAAATCAGTACCTTTCTCATTAATCAAAATATTACAAATCATAAAAGAGAGCTTTGATTGTTAATAGAGTTGAGTGCAAAAGTTTGTAAAAAAAAAGGGCAAATTAAGGATAAAGGAATTTCCAGCCACAAGACATTTAGTATAAAGACATAAATATATGAATACAGGTGCATCTCAATAAATTAGAATGTCGTGGAAAAGTTCATTTATTTCAGTAATTCAACTCAAATTGTGAAACTCGTGTATTAAATAAATTCAATGCACACAGACTGAAGTAGTTTGTCTTTGGTTCTTTTAATTGTGATGATTTTGGCTCACATTTAACAAAAACCCACCAATTTACTATCTCAACAAATTAGAATATGGTGACATGCCAATCAGCTAATCAACTCAAAACACCTGCAAAGGTTTCCTGAGCCTTCAAAATGGTCTCTCAGTTTGGTTCACTAGGTAAGCCACAAACATTCATTGCCAAAGAAGCTGGCTGTTCACAGAGTGCTGTATCCAAGCATGTTAACAGAAAGTTGAGTGGAAGGAAAAAGTGTGGAAGAAAAAGATGCACAACCAACCGAGAGAACCGCAGCCTTATGAGGATTGTCAAGCAAAATCGATTCAAGAATTTGAGTGAACTTCACAAGGAATGGACTGAGGCTGGGGTCAAGGCATCAAGAGCCACCACACACAGACGTGCCAAGGAATTTGGCTACAGTTGTCGTATTCCTCGTTAAGCCACTCCTGAACCACAGACGTCAGAGGCGTCTTACCTGGGCTAAGGAGAAGAAGAACTGGACTGTTGCCCAGTGGTCCAAAGTCCTCTTTTCAGATGAGAGCAAGTTTTGTATTTCATTTGGAAACCAAGGTCCTAGAGTCTGGAGGAAGGGTGGAGAAGCTCATAGCCCAAGTTGCTTGAAGTCCCGTGTTAAGTTTCCACAGTCTGTGATGATTTGGGGTGCAATGTCATCTGCTGGTGTTGGTCCATTGTGTTTTTTGAAAACCAAAGTCACTGCACCCGTTTACCAAGAAATGTTGGAGCACTTCATGCTTCCTTCTGCTGACCAGCTTTTTGAAGATGCTGATTTCATTTTCCAGCAGGATTTGGCACCTGCCCACTCTGCCAAAAGCACCAAAAGTTGGTTAAATGACCATGGTGTTGGTGTGCTTGACTGGCCAGCAAACTCACCACACCTGAACCCCATAGAGAATCTATGGGGTATTGTCAAGAGGAAAATGAGAAACAAGAGACCAAAAAATGCAGATGAGCTGAAGGCCACTGTCAAAGAAACCTGGGCTTCCATACCACCTCAGCAGTGCCACAAACTGATCACCTCCATGCCACGCCGAATTGAGGCAGTAATTAAAGCAAAAGGAGCCCCTACCAAGTATTGAGTACATGTACAGTAAATGAACATACTTTCCAGAAGGCCAACAATTCACTAAAAATGTTTTTTTTATTGGTCTTATGAAGTATTCTAATTTGTTGAGATAGTGAATTGGTGGGTTTTTGTTAAATGTGAGCCAAAATCATCACAGTTAAAAGAACAAAGACTTAAACTACTTCAGTCTGTGGCATTGAATTTATTTAATACACGAGTTTCACAATTTGAGTTGAATTATTGAAATAAATGAACTTTTCCATGACATTCTAATTTACTGAGATGCACCTGTATAAATATATGATTAACAATTATATAAATCAAAACCTGTAGCTGAGCATTTTTACATTCTGCAAGTCAGATCTGGATACCTAGAGTGTTTAAAAAAAAAAAAAGAAAAATATTTGTTATTTTTTGTTGACTTATATTTTGGATTGGCATCTTCTTACAAAATGGTCAGACATTTCATTTTTAACATCTTGGAATAAATGTTTATTTATTTATTGTAAAACAGAGGTATGTTTTTCTTTTAACCATTACAGCAATTATGGGGGGTGCAAACTTTTGCACTCAACTATTAGGTATTCTTTAACATATTACATGAGTATTTTGAATTACGTTTTTAAAAAATAACAATAAAAAAAGCGGTGAGAATGAGTTTGTGTGAGATCATTTGCTCTCCTGTGATAATGTTTTGTTTGGTTTCTGGATTTCTGTCTCCATTCCTGGTAAACACATTCTCCTCCTGGCTGCTGTCTCGATGCTCTGCACCAGCTCCACGTCCCACGGATGGGTGACAAAACTCAGGACGTGTCCTCCACCTGTGGCTCCTGCCCTGCCCACGCGGCCTGCTCGGTGAATGTAGTCTGTATGGGATTCAGGGAAGTCATAGTTAACCACCAGCCCCACTCTTTGCGTGTCAAGTCCTCGGGAAGCGATATCGGTACAAAGCAAAACATCAACATGGCCTTTTTGGAAGCTCTGAAAGATCCCTTCTCTCATCGAAGCGGGCATTTCTCCCTGAAGACGGGCATGACGCAGGCCCATCTCTTCCAGCGTGTATCCAAGCCAGTTGACAGTGGCAGCCGAATTGCAGAACACCAAAACGCCTTTATGATCAGGCTCCGCCTCCTTCAAGGCTTGGTGAAGCTCCAGAACCTTCTCAGAGCCTCTCACTTTCACGAAGGTCTGCTTGACATGCGGCATCAGGTAATGCAACATCTGGCTCTTAACCGTCACCAAGCTCCCCAGGTCAGTCACTTTATCCAGGAGCTCGCCGACGCCTCCGGGGAAAGTGGCGCCCACTACTACCAGCTGTGCTTTTCGGGTCGGTCCGGTTATCTCGGAGAGATTCACAGCGACCTGGGTTTGCCGCAGGATTTTCTCGAGCATGTCTACAAAGCTGGGGTCAAACATTGTATCAGCTTCATCTACTACCAGAAAACGCAGCTCGCTTAGATCCACAAAGTGTCTCCACAACGCCTTCAGCAACGCGCCAGGCGTAGCAACCAGAACGTGAGGCTGACCATTGCTGAAAGCTGCCTTGATGCTCCCGACTCCTCTTCCTCCACCTACAACTTTAACCTTTAACCCAAACGGTTGGCTCATAGTCCTTGCAACTGATGTCACCTGCTCGGCCAGCTCTCTCGATGGCACGAGAACCACCGCTTGCGTCTTCTGCTCTGACCCCAGCTCCATCTGTGGCATCTCTTTATGCAGTTTGTGGATAATGGGCAGGAGGTAGGCGAGCGTTTTTCCGCTGCCCGTCTCGGCAGCACACAGGATGTTGTGACCCCGGAGCAGTTTGGGAATGGTCTGCAACTGCACGATCGTAGGATGAGTGATACTGTGACTCTGCAGCGTCTCGACCAGCACTGATGAAAGATGGAGGTGACTGAATGTCCTTCGGTGACTGTCTCCATCCTGTCTGTTCTCCTCCTTAGACTCGGGCAGGAACGGAGGAGCACTCTGGGTGCTGTTGATGGTAAAGTAGTCCCCAAATGATTTGTTATTCTTCCACCCCTTAGACGTGAGGACTGGTTCTTCGAACTTGCCCAGAGTGTAACTGACAGACTGATTCAGCAGTGGGTTCTTGCTTTTGATCAGCAGTTTACCGGCTTTGACTGTGGCCACTTTATCAAGGTTTTTGCGTTTCACCTGCTTCACATTGTCTATGCGGTCTTGCATGCGCCTCGGGACGCGGATTATCACCGGTTCAGACGTCGCGGTCGATGTTTTGCGTCCAACAACATTATAAAACAAGTCTTGCACACAAGCTCCACCACGGAAATCACTAGAAATGAGATTAGTTTGGTTTAACAGCTGCCTGGAAGCGAGCAAGCCAAAGCACCTAACCTTCACGCTGTACATTTTGTCAGGTCGTTTACATTAGCGACGGCTAACTCGGCTAGCTAATGATAGTAAACGTAACATTTCGGAACACCAACAAGATAACATTTAGCTGCTCTTTAGTGTTTAAAGCTAGCGCTGTCTCACAAATAACTACACGAATTTATTTTTTCCTTTTCAACTCAACGACCAACAAGTTCTCACATGTATCGCTGACTGAATCCCAAATTGCCTCCCAGTGCCCTAGATTCCACCCTTAGAAGCCTTTACATTATAACCTATGTAGTGCGCTTATATAGGGAAGAATGGGACATTTAGGATTTAACCGATCTCCATGTGTGCCGTCGCTTTTTTATGACGTAAAACGGTCATGCAGGAAGGCACGCCAAGGCAATAATAAAAGACCCAACTGTAGCTAGAAAGCCGTATGCAAGTTTTATAGCCGTATGCAAATTTGATTGATTAAATTAATCAATATATCATTTAATAAATAATTCAATAAATACATGTTTAATTAAACCCTTCAGTAAAACAATGATGTAATTATTTATCAATTAATTTAAAGTAATTGAATGGTTGATATATTGAAGGTTATAAGGATCGATTTTCTCAGTTTTTATTTGTTGCATTTACCCTTTTTTTCTTTTATTGTTTATCTGGAAACTTCTCTGTGTACATCCACTATTATCATTACCAAAGTACAATACAGTTGCTTCCTGGATTAATTTTTTTATGCAGTAATGGGGAACAATAATAAGTGTTCTGAGAGTTTATCTGTCCCTGACAGAATATATTTTTATTCTTTTGAATGTGCCTAAGTGCATTTTTACAATAATGGAACAATGTTTTATAATGTCCTCACATTAAGCCTGACATAATAACAACATTGTGCCATACCTCACGTAACTAATGGCACAGTCAGGGCCAGGGATTCAGAATCACATTCAGAAACACATTCACATTATAGTACAATTTAAAATATTATTTGATTTCTTTAGGTATAATACATTGTTATGAAGTGGATAAAGAATAAGATGAAGAAGAAAACAATAAAAAAAATTTTAAAAAGTTTGTTAATGTGCAACATTATTTAGCTATAGTGTCAGCAGTAAAATGATAAATGTGTATAATTGTCAAAATATTGTAACAATAAGGACTAGAAATGCAACAAAATATTACTGGGTTGTCTTAGTGAAACAAATTGGTCGCGGGTGTTATGCTGGATGGAGATAAACCTCTATTCATATAAATGTATGTATGTATGAAGCTCCATTGACAGATGTAAGAAAAACAAAGCAGAGCCCAGATTAGGAAGAATAACAATAATCATAGCTGGTCCAGGTTTTTAAAAAATATGGATTGAGGTAAATTGATTCATTTATAGTCTGAAAAAGAATTAATTTTAACGACAATAAACATAAGGAATGACTTTAGGAAATCCCTTACACTGCTTGGCTCTAATATGACTGAAAGCTAAATCTAGGAATTTGAAAATAAGGTTATATCAGAATGACAGAGACATAATAAAAAAAAAAATACATTACATCACCTGCCAATAGATTTGTGAAATAACTGCTGTATCAGTTTTATTAATTAGTCATTTATAATTGCAGGAAAAATCCATAGCGGATGTTTTTTTCTTGATATGCTTGTCTGAAGCAGATACATACAAGATATTTCAAAACGGACTATTCTCAATAGCATCCCTGATAGATCTTAAAGAAATACAGCCAAGATTATGGCACCATATCATTCAAACTTGAAACAGTGTTTCCATTTCACAAAAAGGCCAAATGTTAGACTCATGAAATTCATAATATTTCTATTTTTAGAATTTTATTCATATTGATTTATTTTTTATCAGATTGATAAATATCTTTCTGCTAATAATCTTTATTCACAATCTGACATTCAAACCATCTCATTCCGCCAATACATCTACTATATTTACCGATTTCATTAGGAAGGAGTTAAAGGAAATGAAAGATAATTGGGTTTTTCTGTGGCATGGGAAGGTTAGATCTTTAGAAGGCATTTGATATACAGTATACAGCTGTTGTGCCATGTTCACAGTAAAAGCTGATCCATAATATATTCGTAATACATATACAGCTCTGGAAAACATTAAGCGACCCCTTTGGAGCCTGTTTCGAACTGTCCTCGCAGTGCACTTCACTCCGGCTGTTGTTTGCCATTCTTCTTGTAGGTCACGTGACGTCATCCTGCGGTTGTTGAGTGACAGTCGAATGAGTTGGCTATCATCCCAGTCAGTGGAGAGTCATTTTCGTAGCTTTGTTGTCCTCAATGTCTGCTGCTTGACCTTGTTCTCCGTGTTTGAAATTTTAAAGATGAAAGCAACCTGAGGCTCACTCTATTCCTCTGCCATTAAAGCCAGAACTGAACCCTTCTTTTCCTCACTCAAAACTTTTATTTTCAACTCTTTTGGCACGGTCAATAGTTATTTTTTGATTCCGAATACTTTTGAGGTACCACTAGTACTGTTTTTGCCATCTAGCTGGTCCAATTGCAAGATGATAGTGATGACTACAGCAATGTTTTTTTATATATATATATTTCCTTGTTAAATAAGATTTGGTTCAGGTGATCACCTAATCAGTACCTCATTAAGTATAATGAGATCTGCTTGTGTTGGAAATCAATAGACACTAGAATGGAATGACTGCCATACATGTAGAGCTGCTGATTTAAGAAAATGTTGGAGTGGTCTCTTAATTTTTTCTAGAGCTGTGTATATATATTCCCAATTTGGTCATCAGCCACGTCATACGACAGCTACCATCAGGGACGGCGAAGCCTAACATGTGCTTCCTTCACGACATTAACTAATGCTGCTCATGCTGTGTCACAGGGCAGTGTAACACACTCAGATGAAAGCACTATCTGCCATCTTCCACATCCTGTGCATGAGCTCACAGGCACCCACAATTGGTTAGTGTCATTGTGAATGCCAGTGGGTAGAGAGTTTTTGACCTCGCTCCCACCTCAAGAGTACAGCTATTTTTTCCCTTGGCTGCCAGCCATGAGTGGCATAAAATGAATCTTAATTGAAAAATAGGAAACAACAGGTAGAAATTGGAAGTACTCTGTCTCGGCCTAGAGTTAATCATTTTGAGGATCCCTGAGAGTATTTTAGGTCCATTTTCTACCCTTTTACCTTGGGTGCAGAACTTCTGAATGTCAGCAGGTGGATGACATACAGTGCCCTCCACTAATATTGGCACCCTTGGTAAATATGAGCAAAGAAGGCTGTGAAAAATTGTTTTTATTGTTTTGATCTTTTGTTAAAAAAATTCACAAAAATAATCTGCTCTCATGGATATCAAACAATTGCAAACACAACACAGTTTTATCAAAAATATATATATATTCCCATTTTACATTTTACATTTTTTTAGTACACCTGGGTGACTAGGAACAGGAAATTGTTCAACCATGACTTCCTGTTTCACGGGGTATAAATATGAGGTAACACATAGGTCAAATTCCCTTAGTCGTTCATAAAATTGGGTAAGACCAAGGAATATAGCTGTGATGTGCCTCACAAAATGGGAAGTGGCTATAAGAAAATAGCACGAGCATCGAAAATGCCCATTTCCACCATCAGGGAAATAATTAAGAAGTTCCAGTCAACTGGAAATGTTATGAATCAACCTGGAATTGGACACCAATTATCTCAACGCACCGTGAAGAGGATGGTTCAAGTGGCCAAAAATTCTCCCAAGGATCAGAGCTGGAGAATTGCAGAAGTTAGTTGTGTCTTGGGGTCAGAAAGTCTCCAAAAGAGGTGGTTTTGGCGCACACAGGGAGGCAGCCATATGGAAAAGTACCTCATGCCCACGGTTAAATATGGTGGTGGCTCTTTAATGTTTTGGGGCTGTTTTTCTGCCAGAGGACTTGGACATATTGTTAGGATACATGGCATCATGGATTCTATCAAATATCAACAGATATTACATGAAAACCTGACTGCCTCTGCCAGAAAGCTTAAAATGGGCCATGGTTGGATCTTCCAGCAGGACAATGATCCAAAACATACATCAAAATCAACACAAAAATGGTTTACTGACCACAAAATCAAGGTCCTGCCCTGGCCATCCCAGTCCCCTGACCCATAGAAACCCATAAAAAAAATTGTTGAGTGAACTGAAGAGGAGAGTCCACCAGCATGGACCTCGAAATTTGAAGGTTCTGGAGAGATCCTGTATGGAGGAATGGTCTCAGATCCCTTGCCATGTATTCTCCAACCTCATCAGGCATTATAGGAGAAGACTCAGAGCTGTTATCTTGGCAAAGGGGCAAAGTATTGACTAAAAGGGTGCCAATAATTGTTGCACACCTATATTTAACAAAGATTTTTTTTGGATAAACCGGTTTTGTTTGCAATTGTTTGATATCCATGAGAGCAGAGTATTTTTGTGATTTTTTTTTTAACAAAAGATCAAAAGGTTAAACAATAAAGACAATTTTTCACAGCCTTCTTTGCTCATATTTACCAAGGGTGCCAATATTAGTCGACGGCACTGTATTTAAGCGCAGATCATCACTCCATTTATTTTACTCATTCATCAGTTTAGCATAGGCAGTCATGCATTAGTAATGGAAAGTGGGGGGAAAATGGAAAACCCAGAGGAGAACTCAGACACTAACCCAGACAACCCAGTAACTAACAGATACTAAACCCAGGCTCAAGACTCTGGAGCTGTGAGGCGACAGCGTTACGCTCTGCACCACTGTGCCACCCATTCCATTTAGCGAATTAATGAAATTCCAGACAATGAGTTGTATGATGTTCTGCTGCTCATCTGTGTTATCTGGTAATATGTTAGCACTGATAAATGATGCAATTTAAGTTTTTTGCAGTGTCAGTAATTACAATATTCACCCAGGAGATTCATCTGTTTTCTTTGCAGACACAGTAGGGACACAGTAGGGTCACGTGATCTTAAAAGAAAGGCAGTGTGTATCCCAAATGTCCCATTAAATGGGTGTTTGTCTGAACATGTATTTAAAAAAAAATGTTGTTTACCTATTGGGGGTCTAAAAGTATCTAGAATGCATATATAATATGACTAATAGCTGCCTTGGGATGAGAATAAACTCTTATACATAGTATAACATCCTCCTATATTTCACTTTCATTTCAATTATGCTATAGGCTGGTCATTACGCAGTACAGCAAGCAACAAGCTTGTGTGTGTGTGTGTGTGTGTGTGTGTGTGTGTGTGTGTGTGTGTGTGTGTGTGTGTGTGTGTGTGTGTGTGTGTGTGTGTGTGTGTGAACCACATGGCTTTTATTCAGCCAAAAAGATAATACCACACTGAATAAATTCACTTCTCTATTTATTCTTGAGAAATTAGGTTCTATTCCAGATGCCCCAGAAAAGTTGGACTGGAAATGTCAGCCTGATTTGAATCAAAATCCCAACACATATACAAGGAGCAGCTCAGGGACTCTCACAGAATAAAAAAAATAAAAGCTCAATTCACTTATTTCTGTGTACAGCAGAAAAGAAAAGAAAACCAAGTTTGGAGATGTTCTACCTGCAGTTCCCTCACAATGCAGCTCAAAATTTTTTTTATTCTGAACATCAGAAAATGACTCACCGTATACCAGGGATTTGGAGTCTGATATACCATAATCACATGGAGATTTGGGGTTTTGTTTTATTTTTTATTTTTCTATTCTCAACAGCATCCCTGCTTGATTTGCAAGAAATTAGACGACATTATCACTCCATGTACCACTCATTCATAATGATCTCTTCTGATTACAATCTTTCTTTTAAAAATAACAGTCTGGCTTTTGAAACATCTCACTCCACCAATCGGTCTAGCATATATACTGATCACATTAGGAAGGGGTTAAAGGAGCTGCAGCTCAAAAATCTTTTGTGCCACATGTCAGAAAATGCCTCACTCTATATACCCAGGATTTGAAGTCTGATGAAATCACACTGAGGTCTGGTTTGAAAAAAAAAAAAAAAGAGTTCTAGAGGAAAATCTAATATGCGCTGTCAAATAAAATATTTATGAATTATCATTATTACAATGATATACACGTTTTCTTCACATTCTGGGTGTTTGAGTTTGACATATGCAGCCTGTACACATTCTTTCTCCAGTTTTATTAGTTTGCAAACCTCTGCAAGAACTTCAGCTTTGAAGTGAGCAAATGAGACAGCAGAAAAAAAATATGCATGGATTGTAAATTGGTTAAACAGCAGCACACCTTCAGTAAAAGGCTCGTTCAACAAGGAACGGTATATGAGGTTGTTCTTAACAATAGTAACCACCTTGTATAGCAATTCATCACTGTGCCAGGACATTATTGTGCATTATTCCAAGAATAAGCTGTTTGAACATACAGTATGTTACATTTTTGCACTGGGTTGCATTCTGCTTACTGTACTGATGCTACTCATCATATTACAACTGTACAACTTCTGCTGCACATCTATGATTCCATACCTGCTGTTTTGCACCATTTGCACTTTACATTTACATAATCGTTCATCTTCACTGGGGTTAATTCTCCAGTATTGCACTGACACTTTCACATCACTCAGAGGACTTGTGTATCTAAGGCTATACTCACTTAATCCATCCGCTTATCCTACACAGGGTGGCAGGGGAGCCTGGAGCCTATACCAGGAAACTCGGGGCACAAGGCAGGGGACACCCTGGACGAGGTGCCAACCCATCACAGGGCACAGTAACACACTAAGGACACACACTTTGGAAATACAAAACATGCAAACTCCAAGCACAGAGGGCGGAGGTGGGATTCGAACCTGCTTTTCTATACCACTTATCCTTCCTGGGTTGCAGGGAACCTGGAGCCTATCCCAGGGAGCATGGGGCACAGGTGGTGGACACTCTGGACAGGGTGCCAGTCCACAAAATGAAGCTTGCATTTTCTCCCTGTGCTTCGGGGGTTTCCTCCGGGTGTTCCAGTTTCGTCCCCAGTACAAAGACGTGTTGTAGACTGATTGGCATCTCTAAATGTGATTGTGCCCTGCGATGGATTGGCACCCCATCCATGGAGTTCCCCACCTTGTGCCCCGAGTCCCCTGGAATAGGCCCTAGGCTCCCCTGCCACCCTGTGTAGGATAAGTATACAGAAATTAGATGGGTGTTTATGTTTATTTTTATTTTTCTGAGTACTCTTGCTTCTAATCTCTTGCTTTTAATAAAGTGATCTATCTAGCTAACTAGACCAGGGGTGTTCAATCTTATCCGCAAAGGGCCGGTGTGGGTGCAGGTTTTCAGTCCAATCAAGCAGGAGTCACACCTGATTCTGCCTGTTTAATCAGTTGAGCTTGGCTTTCAATAGACTCAGGTTTGGCTTCTGCTTGGTTGGAATGAAAATCTAGACCCACACTGGCCCTTTCCAGATAAGATTGGACACCCCTGATCTATACTGTATATCCAATCTCTAGCTAGTTATTTCTAGTCTACATTAAACTATGTAAGGGAAACCACACTGTTGTAGGAAAACAATCCATGTCGGGTTGGTGTGGTACAGCCCAACGTGAAGCAATTTGCCAACAATTAATATTTTTAATTTATTAATAAACAATAAAGCTTTTTAACTGTGTATAGTTACATTTACATAATAATCTAGCCACAGGAGGTCACAAACCAGTGTACTTTTTTTTGCCGGTCCCAAGCCCGGATAAATAGAGAGGGTTGTGTCAGGAAGGGCATCCGACGTAAAACTTTTGCCAAATTCAATATGCGAATCACTAACATGACTTCCATACCGGATCGGTCGGGGCCCGGGTTAACATCGACCACCATCGGTGCCATTGTCCTAGAGGGCACTGGTGGAAATTGGGCTACTGTTGGTCGGAGAAGGAGAGGAGGAAGGTGTGTTAGAGGAGGAAGGCGTGTCCGTAGGCAGAGAGAGAAGAGGAAAGGCAGGAGTTTAGGACTGAAAGTAGGGACTTTGAATGTTGGTACGATGACAGGTAAAGGCAGAGAGCTGGTAGATATGATGCAGAGGAGGAAAGTCGACATTCTGTGTGTCCAGGAGACCAGGTGGAAAGGGAGCAAGGCTAGAAGCATTGGAGCAGGGTTTAAACTGTTTTATCATGGGGTGGACAGGAAGAGAAATGGAGTAGGAGTGATCCTGAAGGAGGAGTTTGTGAAGAATGTTCTGGAGGTAAAGAGAGTGTCAGATAGGTTGATGAGTCTGAAGCTGGAAATTGAAGGTGTGATGTTGAATGTTGTTAGTGCTTACGCTCCACAAGTAGGTTGTGCACAAGAGGAGAAAGACAGATTCTGGAGCGAGCTTGAGGAAGTGATGCAGAGTGTTCCCAGATGTGAGAGAATGGTGATGGGGCAGACTTTAATGGACATGTTGGTGAAGGGAATAGTGGGGATGAGGAAGTGATGGGCAGGTTTGGTCTTCAGGTAAGGAACCCAGAAGGACAGAGGTTGGTAGACTTTGCTAAAAGTATGGAGATGGCTGTGGTGAACACGTACTTTCAGAAGAGGCAGGAACACAGGGTAACATATAAGAGTGGTGGCAGGAGCACACAGGTGGACTATATCTTATGTAGACACTGTAATCTGATGGAGATTAGCGATTGCAAAGTAGTGGTAGGAGAGAGTGTAGCTAGACAGCATAGGATGGTGGTGTGTAAGATGACTCTGGTGGTGAGGAAGATGAAGAGAGCAAAGGCAGAGCAGAAGACAAAGTGGTGGAAGTTGGAAAAGGAAGAGTGCTGTGCGGTTTTCAGGGAGGAGTTGAGACAGGCTTTAAGTGGTCAGGAGGTGCTTCCAGATGACTGGACTACTACAGCCAAAGTGATCAGGGAGACAGTTAGGAAGGTGCTAGGTGTGTCATCTGGAAGGAGGAAAGAAGACAAGGAGACTTGGTGGTAGAATGAGGAAGTTCAGGAGAGTATCCAGAAGAAGAGGTTAGCTAGGAAGAAGTGGGACAGTGAGAGGACGGAGGAAAGTAGACAGGAATATAGGGAGATGCAGCATGAGGTTAAGATAGAGGTGGCAAAGGCCAAACAGAAAGCTTATGAGGACATGTATGCAAGGTTAGATAGTAAGGAAGGTGAGAGGGATTTTTATCGGTTGGCAAGGCAGAGGGATAGAGATGGTAAGGATGTGTAGCAGGTTAGAGTGATTAAAGATAGAGATGGAAATGTGTTGACAGGTGACAGGAGGGTGAGGGAAAGATGGAAGGAGTACTTTGAGGAACTGATGAATGAGGAAAATGACAGAGAGAGAAGAGTAGTAGAGGCAAATATTGTTGAGCAGGAAGTAGAAAGGATTAGCAAGGGTGAAGTTAGGAGAGCTTTGAAGAGGATGCAGAGAGGAAAGGCGGTTGGACCTGATGACATACCAGTGGAGGTATGGAAGTGTCTAGGAGAGATGGCAGTAGAGTTTTTAACTAGGTTGTTCAACAAGGTCTTAGAGAGTGAGAGGATGCCTGAAGAATGGAGGAGAAGTGTTTTGGTGCCGATTTTTAAGAACAAGGAAGATGTGCAGAGTTGTGGAAACTACAGAGGTATTAAGCTGATGAGCCATACAATGAAGTTGTGGGAAAGAGTAGTGGAAGCAAGGCTAAGGGGAGAAGTGAGCATTTGTGAGCAGCAGTATGGTTTCATGCCAAGAAAGAGCACTACAGATGCAATATTTGCTTTGAGAATGTTGATGGAGAAGTACAGAGAGGGTCAGAAAGAGCTGCATTGTGTCTTTATAGATTTAGAGAAAGCGTATGACAGGGTGCCAAGAGAGGAGCTGTGGTATTGTATGAGGAAGTCTGGAGTGGCAGAGAAGTATGTTAGAGTGGTGCAGGATATGTATGAGAGCAGTAGGACAATGGTAAGGTGTGCGGTAGGTGTGACAGAGGAGTTCACGGTGAAGGTGGGACTGCATCAAGGATCGGCTCTGAGCCCCTTCTTGTTTGCGGTGGTGATGGACAGGCTGACAGATGAGGTCAGACAGGAATCTCCATGGACTATGATGTTTGCGGATGACATTGTGATCTGTAGTGAGAGCAGGGAGCAGGTGGAGGAAACTCTAGAGAGGTGGAGGTTTGCTCTGGAGAGAAGAGGAATGAAGGTTAGTCGCAGCAAGACAGAATACATGTGTGTGAATGAGAGGGATCCAAGTGGAACAGTGAGGTTACAGGGAGAAGAGATAAAGAAGGTGCAGGATTTTAAGTACTTAGGGTCAACAGTCCAGAGCAACGGGGAGTGTGGAAAAGAGGTGAAGAAGCGTGTGCAGGCAGGTTGGAATGGGTGGAGAAAAGTGTCAGGTCTGTTGTGTGATAAAAGAGTACCAGCAAGAATGAAAGAAAAGGTGTACAGGACAGTAGTGAGACCAGCGATGTTGTATGGTTTGGAGACAGTTGCACTGAGGAAAAGACAGGAGGAAGAGTTAGAGGTAGCAGAGCTAAAGATGTTGAGGTTCTCTTTGGGAGTGACGAGGATGGATAGGATCAGGAACGAGTACATCAGGGGGACAGCACATGTGAGATGTTTTGGAGACAAAGTTAGAGAGGCCAGGTTGAGATGGTTTGGACATGTTCAGAGGAGGGAGAGTGAATATATCAGTAAAAGGATGCTGAGGTTAGAGCTGCCAGGCAGGAGGCCGAGAGGAAGACCAAAGAGGAGGTTTAAGGATGTAGTGAAGGAGGACATGAAGGTAGTCGGTCTGAGAGAAGAGGATGCAGGGGATAGGGCTAGATGGAGGCAAATGATTCGCTGTGGCGACCCCTGAAGGGAACAGCTGAAAGGAAAAGAAGAAGTTACATTTAATGATGTGGAACATCATAGCTGTTTCCTCACCAGACTCTCTCATGAAGTTAAAAGGATGAAAAAAAAAAAAAAGTCACTGCTTGTGTAGATACTGAGAAACAGGAAATGTCCTGAAGTTTTTCTGTGGAGGAAAATTTACTGACTCCTTCCACAAATGTTAAATAATCATCTCCTTACAGAAAACTTTCAACCACATATCAACAATTCTTTATTAATTAGCTACATGTATTTTTAATCCATTTATTATTAGGCTTAGCTCATGTGGAGCATCTGTCATACAAGTCCCTGTGAATGAGTTAATGATAACATATTAGAACAATAGCATTAATATAAACTTATGATTTGAATTTCAGCTGGCACTGTTGTCAGAACTGCTGCTATAGAAAAGTAATTATCATCCTCTGATTTGAGAATTCAACAGCGCTGTAGCATAATAACTGATAACACGACCCTTACAGAAGAGTTAATGAACTTCACATCTGAATAATCGGACTGAATGGTGAAATGCTCCTTCGCGTGTTTTCCACATCATCACATATTCACGTAATCACAAGTGAAAAAGTTGCAAACAATGTCACAAGATATTTACATCCTATACCCTACAACCAAATTACAATGTAAAAATGCAAGTACCTGAGCATTTATGATTAATGTTTCATATGTCATTAACATTAACAGAAATCATTTTGCACTTTTGTATTCCAAAGAAGAAAAAAGTTTATTAGCTAGTACAACTTTAGCACCAGCTAGCTACTAATTGAGTTAATGTTATTATTAAAACGGCGGTATTTCTTCCACGAAGTGTTGTGGTATAAAGAAAGGAGTTTCAATGAAATGTCTTTTTCTGAGGAGTTTGAATCTTGAGTGGGAGGCACATTAAGTATACTTATCACAGTAAATCTTCTCTGGTGCTGTGATTCTTCAATCTGTGAAACTTCAATCATGTCTGAGAACTGGCTTTAATGGTTTAGACAGGAAAACAGCAAGACTTCAGATTGCTTGGACTAAATAAGCAGGGAAAAGGGGAATAGTCTGTGTGATGGCTCTGCATCTGATTCATACTAATTTCAGAGTGCCGCTGAGAGTTTATAGAAATAAAAAAGTGATGGTTGAGCAAGCAGAGCAGCATACACTATGTACCCTGTCAATCTAACTAAAGCAAGAGAGAAAGAAATTGGGGCTATGAAATGTGTGTGAAAGTCAGGACAGGATGTTGATCAGCTGTGTTCATCATAAACAAGATATCCAGATTTTGTCTGGATGCTGGTCAGGAATTAAAAGTGTAATGTGATTACAGACGTTTGATTGTGACTGATGTTTGAATATCATTACCTTCTCAGTGTCTTTAAAGAGGATATTACATAAAAGGCACATGTAAGTTTAAAAGGCAAAGAGAAGCCTTAAAGTGAGTGTGGATTCATTTCAAGGAGTAGCCTGTCTTAAAAAATAAGGCTGAATTGCTTTCCCATCACCACTGAAAACCAGTTTGAGGAATGAAAATGAATAGTACTTTGCAACTGACAACATAATCATCCTCAACTGTACTGGAACATATGCACTCATCTGAAAACTGTTACCGGGTATTCATGAGGGTTTTTTTTTTTTCTTCATTACGTGTAGTCCGCTAGCTCGTTATCTATGTCTTGCGTCCAAACTTCTAATTGTTTTCGGATCAACATTACATCTTGCATGATTTAATTCAGCATGTCACTGTGTTTAGTGGTTTAGTGGCTTAGTGGTTAGCACATTTGCCTCGCACCTCCGGGGGTGGGGGTTCGAATCCTGCCTCCGTGTGTGTGCGAAGTTTGCATGTTCTCCCTGTACCTTGTGGGTTTCCTCTGGGTACTCTGGTTTCATCCCCCAGTCCAAAGACATGCATTGTAGGCTGATTGGTATTTCCAAATTGTCCATAGAACTCACTGAATGAAGACAGAGCCACACTCCAAAATCTAGTGGAAAGCCTTCCCAGAAGAGTGGAGGTTATAATAACAGCAAAGGGGGACTAATTCTGGAATGGAATGCTCAGCAAGCACATATGGGTGTGCTTACTCAGGTGTCTACATAAATTTGGCCATATAGTGTATAATAAAGATACATGATCTCATTTTCCCCACATTCAGCTTTAACACAGGATTCAGGGGCCTGGTAGCTCGGTATCAGCAGACTATGGTTTCATTATTTGTACTCCCCAAGGTAGTGCCCAGTTCTTTTTAATCTAATTATTAATGTATTTGATATGGTTAGATATGGGAATGGCTATATATGCTAATGATGGATGGGAATTGGGAGATGGTCTTTGGATTGGGATTTAAAATTCTCAGTATGTAAAACTGATTATAAATGCTTTACAAGAAAGATATTCAAGGATTTGTTTGTATTATCAGCTTTTGGCAGTAGTTAGTCTTTAAATAATTAGGTTTTTGGTTTGATGAATGTTCTGGTAAGACTCATATTTCAAAAATAGAGGCGAGTGCTCTCAGTAGCAGGTCATGATGTATATATACCATGCTTATGTTTGGATTACAAGCACAGTTGTTGACCAATTTTAAACAAAATCGTTCAGACTTTGTCCTGGAGCAAACCAGTCCTCCTCAGTCGATATCCCTGGGGTAAAAATTATGGGTAATGCCATTACATCTGTAGAGAAAGAAATGATGTATAGGTGCAATCTTTAGTGTAGTTTGACTATGTTCTCCTGAAGTCAGAAAGCCAGATTCGCAAAGAAATACAGAGATGACCCACAAAGGTTCTGGAAACAAGATTAACCTCTACCAAAGTGATGGAAAGGCCAAAGTGTGGAGAAAGAAAGGATCTGCTCATGATCCAAAACATACAGCTCATCTATGAAGCATGGTGGAGGTAGTGTCATGACTTGGGCTTGCATGGCTGCTTCTGGAACAGGCACAATAATCTTTAATGATGATGTAACTCATGATCTCATGATGGTAGCAACAGAATGAATTCAGAAGTTTACAGGAACATTTTGTCTGCCAATTTACAGAGAAATGCAGCAATTTGGTGACGTCAGTGAGTTGCAGGCTTGGTGCAGTTATTGCAAGCAAGGGATATGCAACCTATTAAGTGTTATTTATTTTAACTTACTTTGACTGTTTGTGTGTGTGTGTGTGTGTGTGTGTGTGTGTGTGTGTGTGTGTGTGTGTGTGTGTGTGTGTACAGTATGTGAAATTTAGATTTTTTTTTAGTAATTTGTAGCAATTTTCAGGGGGTTGTTTGTGATTTTCTTTGAAGAGTTTTCAGTTATACACATGTGAAAAGTATTTACAATCAAATTTATGTATACTATCATGGGTGTTTCTTTCCTCTGCATATATACAAATGATTTGAAGGATCACAATAGTGGTCATGTATTTACGTATATGCCTAAATTTAAAACTGGATAATGACAGATGATACTGTATGTCTGTATGTACTGCTGAGTGAACAGCTTTCATTATTGGACTAAAATAGCTTGGGTTCACAATCCTCCTTGGCTATAAAGAGCTTATTGTCCTACAGTAATGACCATTTCACCATGTTGAAGGATGTTGAAGCACAATTCTGTTGGGTCAAAACACGTCAGGAAATTGGGAAATGAGAGATGCTAAGAAGGCTTTAACAGAGAGTGAATTAAATGTAATCATTCCCATGAGAAAACTGAGGCTTAATCTTGAGTAAGGGAGCCAACTGGCAGGAGAGACAGGACAGGACTGAAGCCATATAGGAGGATGGCATTGTAGTACAGTTCAGCTATTGGCAGACACATTTTTTGGAAGGAACAAAAGGGAAAAGGTTTTGCTAGCCAGAATGGGATTGGGTTACAGATTTGCACTCTATCTTACACAGAATGTATTGATGTAGTTTTTTAGGCATAGTGCAGAGAGTCAGGTGTCTATAGAACAAGAGGCTGTAGAGTATACACTGTGTAGCTAAAAATTTATATATGACACTAGGTAACAGTAATAGGATTGGAGGATTCAGATTGAAGGTCAGAGATGTTGAACACAAAGAAAAGACGATGTTTTACACCTTAAAGAAAGTAGGCCAGCAGATTAAATCTGACAGGTTCATCCCCTAGTAGGGGATATTCATCAAAGTGAGCTGGCATTTAAAAAAGAAGAAAAAATCTGTGGAAAACCAAAAGCCAAAGCATAAAGATCATATAATGCAAGCATTTTCCGCATGAAAACGTTCCACTTTTTTGAGAAAAGTCTATGAAGCGGAGAGTGCCTGCTCAAAACACCTGAGCGATTGTTCATTCAGGATTCATTGACAATTTTTTAGGGAAATAAAGATGACTCCTACGCAAAATGTGTAAAGGTTATCAGGTCTGTAACAGCCATTTAAATATTTGTATTTTGGTGTTTTCCATCTCACCCATGCCCCATCTGTGATTCCTTCACCACTGTATGAATACCTCTGATATAATTCATGGGTCAAGTAATAAGCAGTAAATAACAGCACAGAGCTGTGTGTAGTTTTTCTGTTTTCTGTATTCATTCGTTCATTCATCTTCATTAACCAATTTATCCTGGTTACACCTGGATCTGTGGCCAATCCCAGGAACACTGGGCAGGAGATGGGAATGCAGCCTGGATGAGAAACCAGTCCATCACAGGGCACCATGCACACTAGGGTGCACATGTAACCGAATGCAAACACATTATTCAACTTGAACATTTGATGTGCTTTTGTCACATCATATTTTATTTTACATGTGAATCTTGCATTCATGTAAATATATCTGGCACAGAATGATCTCTGTATGAATGGTTCTTTAGGCTGCGTGAGACGGAGGCGAGAGCAGAGGGCAGAGAATCACTGAAAAGATGAGCAGGTCTTTCTTAGGTCCTTCAAAATCCTTAGACAGCACTTTACTTTCCAACAAGGTGCAGGTGCTTGTTTTGGAAATTGTGCCTAATCTGGAACCACTCTGCCCGTTTTCGTCAAGTTTCCAGCCAGCAAAATTGGTTCAATCCCAGCAGCAAGCCTGGATACAATACTGGTAATATCAAGCATTTAGGTGCAGAGTCACCTCATCACTTTAGCCATTAAAACAGGACACAAACAATGTGCAGGGTTTTGGAAATGTTTATGCTAGGATAAAACATAGCAAAATGAATCATGTGAGCATGAATCAAGGGTCTGAGGAAGAAACCATTTTAAGGACAATATCAATATCTCTGTGCTGTTTTTTAATGAGTGGAAAAATATCAGAAGTACAACTTACAAACTCCTCCATCTCCTCCAACTCCAATATCCAAGTAATTATGTTCAGATCTTACACTGGTTTTTAGAAAGGTTAGAAAGGCACTACATCCATCAGGTGATTGCCTCTTGTCTAATCTAACCTTTAGCTAGTAAACAAATACAGCTTAGCAATGGATATGCCAATTAAAAATCAGATTTGTTAAACAGTGCCAGTGAGACCATTTTGAAACCTACTTGTGAAACCATTTTTCCTACAAAGCCCCCCAGCTACTTTATAGAACAACCTTTCAGTTAGGGTTCAGGACTCAGACACAGTGATTAAGTCTTGGTTAAAAACCTATTTGTTTTTTGTTAAGGAGTTTTTTGTTAAAGTCAAGCTTTTTGTTAAGGAGCTTTTGTCTTAGGCAAAGGGTAGATCTGGGGGAATTCATGGGATGCTTTATGTCCCAAGGTACCCTCAGACCCTTTAAATGTCTCTTTAGTCACACTGTCTAAGCCAGAGCGCCAGGAGTCCCTACTTGTACTCTTAACACAATGTACAACCTTTTAAACCACTATAGGACAAGAATATACCTAATCATCTGTTTTCTCTCTCTCTCTCTCTCTCTCTCTCTCTCTCTCTCTTCTGACTGATGGGATGATGGTGCATGATCATCACTCCCGCTGCCCTCCAGACATGCTGGTTTCATCCTAATACTCTACTTTTGCTTGAAGCTTTTGCTTGAAGCTTGAGGATCACTCACTGCTGCTGCTGCTGCTGAGAATGGTACCGCTTGGATAGCCTAAAGACTGCTGTGAGCTTGCTGGAGATGGTCCCACTTGGATACCCAAACATCTCTAATGTCCTTACCAAAACGTTTTGTAACTCTATGTCCTGTTAAATTCAGCTTTTTTGCAAAGCTTGGCTATTTTGGATTTGATTCAGATTGATTCAATTATAGACAACAGAACACATGCCAACCTCTGCAGAGTTAAGAGAACCTTAAATATGCAAGTCACCTACACTACCTGCTGCACCACCATCTCTCCCTAGGCAACAAGCAATCAAGCATATAGTGTAGCTGAGCAGCTGAGTACTGGCACTGAACAGTGGCTCTCTGGCTGTTTGTAGATTTGAATTCACAGCCTTGCAGACACCAGCACAGTTTTAGTTTGAGCATAGAAATCCTTATTTTACAGACATTTTGTATGATCATTTTCTTTGCCCTGTGCTTAGTCATTTTGCACAGTGATTAGTAAACCTGCTACCATGTTTCAAATTAAATGTCAAACAATTTAGCTGTAACTGTCAAGTTGCCAAAAAATACTGTCAAAAGATCAGTTTTCTTTCAGTGATTCTATTGTAACTGCTGTGACATCGGAGACTTTGGACGACACAAATCTTACCTGGCATATGGCAACAAAAGAATTACATTTAAAGAAGTATTATTAATAATATTAATAATAATAATATTAATAATAATAATATTAAGCTATTTGACTTGCCAAGGTCTCTCTCACACACACACACACACACACACACACACACACACACACACACACACACACACACACACACACACACAAATCGTGAATACATGCAAATGAACGAAAAGCTGTGTCAGACTACAAAAATATTGTGTATGGCCTCGATTCAAGATTATCTCGATAACCTTTCACACTCTTGCGGTATTTGTGTGTTTGTACGTGTGGAGGCATGTGTTTGTGACCTTGATGAATGTCAACAGTTATTATCTGTCTCCTTCTGACTTTACAGCAATCACTCCACAGCAGATGTGGTAGTTAGTGCAACTTCGATTGGAGGGCTTCTCATAGCGCCAAATACACTTCATAAATATTCAGCCTCTTATGTTTGAACAGGGTTTCTGGTTTTGGAGTGGCCGGTTTATAATCTGCTGCAGATGCACTGAATCTCATGGGCATATGCTAAGTTCTTCTCTTTTCTTCTCTCCTCCTCTCTTCTCTTCTCTTCTCTTTTCTTCTCTTTGCATTTCATTGGTTTTAATTGGCATGCGTGCGTAGAACAAATCTCAAACTTCCAGTAATGAAGTCAGAAGTATGTGCAATGTGTGGAATGAATCCCAAGGGGTGGTGGTGGTGGGGGGGGGGTTATTGGGGGGAATCAAAAAATTGATCTCAATTTTATCTCTATATTATCTCTATATTTTTTCCTAGACATTAAAGACATCAAATGGGAATAAAAGAGAGATGACTGCTTACGGCCCCTGCCTCTCCTGAGACAAAAGACCCCGGTAATCTCACATAAGTCTCCTCTTAAACTTCAGTCGAAATCTCAACAAAAAAAGAAAAAGAAAAAGAAAACGCACTCCCAAGTGGTGTAATAGAATAGTGTATGTCCTGTTGTATAGATGTTGTAATATGGCCATAAAAAGTAATTGTGTGTGCTAAAAACTCAGGTGTAGTTATTTATTGTCTACAAGAAATGATTTTTTATTTTATATGAGCAACTTTAATCCAGTAATGTTATACTAATGAGTTAAGAATGCATTTTGTCAAGCATTTAAAATTCTATTCGGAGAAGAGATTTCAATTCCACTTTACTCAAATATTAATTTTACTGTGCGGCTCTCTAGACAAACATTTGAAAAAAATTTCCAGTGTTATTGTAAGGCATTTATTTTGTGATCAGGAGATTTGTTTGTTTAAATATTGCTGATGCAAAGTGTGGCCTCCTTTTTGTCTCATTATTTTTGTCATTCTAAGAAATTTTAGGAGAAACATTTGTGACATTTGGAATTCTTGTCTGGGATGTGTCCTTAGGTGCTCTCTTCAAACAGAGATGACTTGCCTGTGTGACAGCTAATGGATAAGCTCCATATCTAATGGATAAGCTCCATATCTAATGGATAAGCTCCATATCTCCCATCTTTTTTTGCAGGTCTGCTGAAAACACATTTTGATGCATTTTGTCCTTTTTTGCTGCTGCTACCAAAATATTATGATCCATTACAGTATAATGTCTAAGTAACCAAGTAACCTAACATTTTGTTGGTTAGACTCGGTGTTCTAGTACATTGAATTTGATAGGAAATGATGACTATGGATGACTATACTTTTCACGCACAGCCCTCCACAATAATACATATGACATTCTAATGAGTGATAGACTACAAATGTATTTTTGGTTATGTAAACTAAAGTATGAAGTACAAAACTGAACAGAAACAGGATTTTTAAACGGTTAATTCCCCTTGGATGGCTAATTCTTAGTACTTCTGTAAAAAGCTGATTCAGGAAGTCTTAATTTTGAGTTTAGTTGAAATTGTTACAACCTCAATTTTCAAAAAAAAAAGTTGGGAGGCTGTGTTTAATGTAAATAAAAACAGAATGCAATGATTTGCAAATCACTTAAACCCTATATTTAATTACATTTAAAAATAGAACAAAGACAACATATCAAATGTTGAAACTGAGAAATGTTATTGGGTTTTTTTTTTTTTTTTATCTGATTCCAGCAACATGTTTCAATAAAGTTGGATCAGGGGCAACAAAAGACTGGAAACGTTGTGTAATGCTTAAAAAAATAAATAAATAAATAAATGGAACATCTCACAACTAATTAGGTTAACTGGCAACAGATCAGTAACATGACTGGGTCTAAAAAGAGCATCCCAGAGAGGTTGAGTCTTTCAGAAGAGAAGAGCAGTTTCTTTCTGTGAAAGACTGCGTGGGCAAATATTCAACAATTTAAGAATAGCATTTCTCAACGTATAATTGCAAAGAATTTCGGGATTTTATCATGTATGGTACATAATACCGTTAAACGATTCAGAGAATCTGGAGAAATCTCTGTAAGCAAGGGACAAGGCCAAAAACCAATACTGAATGGCCGTGATCTTCGGGCCCTCAGGAGGCACTGCATTAAAAACAGACATGATTCAGTAGTGGAAATCACTGCATGGGCTCAGGAAGACTTCCGAAAACCACTGTCTGTGAACACAGCTCGTCGCTGCAACCACAAATGCAAGTTAAAGCTCTGCCATGCAAAGAAAAAAAAACATATATGAACAAGATCCAGAAAGCAGCCGCCTTCTCTGGGCCCGAGCTCAGTTAAGATGGACTGAGGCAAAGTGGAAAACTGTCCTGTGGTCTGACTAATCAAAATTTGAGATTCTTTGTGGAAATCATGAACGCCGCGTCCTCTGGGCTACAGAAGAGAGGTTCAAAAGCCAGCATCCGTGATGGTGTGGGGGTGCAATAGTGCACATGGCATAGGTATCATTGGTTGCACATCTGTGAAAGCATCATTAATGCAGAACGATATACAGTATACAGGTTTTGGAGCAACATGTCCTGCCATCCAGATGACATCTTTTTCAGGGAAGGCTTTTCTTATTTCAGCAAGACACTGCCAAAGCACATTCTGCATGTATTACAACAGCATGGCTCTGTAGTAAGACTCTGGGTGCTAAACTGGCCTGCCTGCAGTCCAGAGCTGTCACCCATTGAAAACTTTTGGTGTGTTATGAACCAAAAAAAATACGACAAAGGAGGCCCCAAAGTGTTGAGCAATTAAAATCCTATATCAAGCAAGAATGGGAAAACATTTTCCTTTCAAAACTACAGCAACTGGTCTCTTCAGTTCCAAAACACTTACAGAGAGTTGTTAAAAGAAGAGGTGATGCAACACAGTGGTAAACAAACCCCTGTCCAATTTTCTTTTTAAATATGTTGCTGGCATCAAATTCAAAATGAGCACATATTTTTCAAAAAACAATAAAATTCATGAACAACTATCACAAAATATAAAAACAGTCGTTGATCATCCAGGTAATGACACACAGTATTAAGAATCAAGCGTATGTAAACTTTTGAACTGGCTCATTTGTGTAAATTCAGTTATTATTGTGTCTTGTGGACTATATGTAAACATCCGTTATGTGAGATAGCTTATTCAGGGCAGAACTAAATAAAAAAACAAAATGCTGTTTTTATAATTTCTCATGCATGTACTGTACATGCATACACAGATACATCTACACATATTTTTAAGCCTGTAGATCTTTTCTATTATGGCAGCAGAAAGTCTCTTTATCACAAAAGTCGATGCATTTTCAGAGAATAGTAATGAGATATTGGGAAGGCCATGCTGTTATTGTGACGCTTTGGAAAAGCTGATTCTCACTATGAAGTTTATCTACAATAACATGAGCGCATTTGCTTCTCCTCCGTGTTGTCTCATTTTTGTAAATCTGCCACTGTAATGATAGTTAGAGTCAATATAACGACTCACTGTGCCACACTGTCATCATTTTATTTCCTGTAAATAAAGTCGTGATATAATAATGTAATCAAATTCCCATGATTGAAGGAAAGGAAAATAAACCTCACTTGTATTATATTAATTTATAAACATTTGAACATTCTGAGTTTTATCATAGAGGAGACACTTTGTCGCAGATGCCACCCTTGGAAATACCATTAATAGGACAAAACTGATATTGTGAGTATGCATTTAGATCAGTTTGTATTGCGAGCTGTTAAATAAAAGATTTTCACTTCAGAATTCATTCTGCTTTTTCCAGCAGCAGTCACATCTTCAATAAAGACAAGCGAGACAGTTCACCCAGCTGTCACATATGACCATGGCACTTTTCTCTTTTCTCTACACTTTCCTCATTCTATTCATCTGTTACAGGTTAATTTTCATATCAATCTTTCTATAAGACATAAATCATGGATTGGCGACTCTAAATTGCCCATAGTGTGAATGAGTGTCTGTGTGCCTAGGGCTGGGCGATATATCGATATAATATCGATATCGTGATAAATGATTACATGATACCCTTTTCTGAGATATCGTTGGCATGGTGATGTATATTTTTGTCACAGCCTTAGTTATTGGGAAAGGCTGTATGGCTCTAGTTGTGTTAGGCAAGCGTGCCGGAGTGGTACTAGGTGCAACAGAAAAACCATATGGTACCAGTGGCACTGAGCATGCATTAACGGTGCCAGTGTCTTAGTCACTGGGGAGGCCTGTATGGTTTTGGTTGCATTAGGCATGGTGGCAAGGCTGAAGGAAGAGCAGTAAACCTATGGGCACCGGAGGAGGTGAGACAAGCAGTAATGCCATAGCAGGTCAACATCTACCTGTGTAATCAATGTTATGTTTTTAATAATTACAAATTAAATGGTACTGAATGAATGCTGATTTGATGTAATTAAAAAAAATTAATCTTCTTTGTCTTTGTGGGCTTTAAAGAAAAGTACCATCAAAGACAGTTGAACAATCTTTAGTTTACAGGTGCATCTCAAAAAATTAGAATATCGTGTTTTTTTCCGTAATTTAATTCAAACAGTGGAACTTTCATATATTCTAGATTCATTACACGTAAAGTGAAATATTTCAAGCCTTTTTTTAATTATTTTAATCTTGTTGATTACAGCTTACAGCTCAGGGAAATTAGATACTGGAAAAATCCAGTATCTCAAAAATATTAGAATAAAGAATTTATAATACAGCGACCTGTCGACCTGAGATGAGCTCTAATCAGCTAATTAACTCAAAACACCTTTTTACTCAAATCACTGTTGCTCAGTGGTCCAAAGTCCTCTTTTCAGATAAAAGTAAATTTTGCATTTCATTTGGAAATCAAGGTCCCAGAGTCTGGAGGAAGAGTGGAGAGGCACAGAATCCAAGTTGCTTGAAGTCCAGTGTGAAGTTTCCACAGTCAGTGATGATTTGGGGTGCCATGTCATCTGCTGGTGTTGGTCTATTGTGTTTTCTGAAGTCGAGAGTCAATGCAGCCATCTAAAAGGAGATTTTAAAGCACTCCATGCTTCCATCTGCTGACAAGCTTTATGGAGATGCTGATTTCCTTTTCCAGCAGGACTTGGCACCTGCCCACAGTGCCAAAACTACTAGTGACTGGTTTGCTAGTGACTGTGCTTGATTGGCCAGCCAACTCGCCTGACCTGAATCCCATAGATAATCTATGGCATATTGTCAAGAGGAAGATGAGAGACACCAGACCCAACAATACAGACGAGTTGAAGGCCGCTATCAAAGCAACCTGGGCTTCCATAACACCTCAGCAGTGCCACAGGCTGATTGCCTCCATGACACGCCGCATTGATGCAAAAGGAGCCCCGAGTGCATAAATTAACATACTTTTCAGAAGGTCGACATTTCTGTATTATAAATTGTTTATTCTAATATTTTGAGATACTGGACTTTTGATTTCCATGAGCTGTAAGCCGTAATCATCAAGATTAAAACAAAAAAGGCTTGAAATATTTCACCTTACATTATGTGTAATGAATCTAGAATATATGAAAGTCCCACTTTTTGAATTAAATTACGGGGAAAAAATTTACTTTTCCACGATATTCAAATTTTTTTAGATGCGCCTGTATTTTATTACTGTTTTGCGGACAGTTTGTTAGCTAAATTATATATAGTGATACACATCGTATATCATAGAAATGTCCTCAAGTATCGTGATATGATATTTTTGTCATATCGTCCAGCCCTATGTGTACCCCATGTTTCCAGGATGCATGACGTATTCTCACCTTGCACCCAGTGTTCCTGGGATGGGCTCTGTATCTGACAGGATAAAGTGGTTACTGAAGATGAATGAATGAATCAATGAATCAGTAAATCAATGATAACACAGTTGCATTAAATCCCTAGAAAGAATGAATGCAGGCTAGAAGTTGCTGTGATGCAGATGGAAAGTATGATTCAGTCATCCACACGAATGCTACTTTTAAGACCACCAGCATATTTTTGCTTCATAAAATGACATACTAAATAGTTTTTGATCAATTTTGCTTTAATGGCACTGACAGACCTTCAGGCCTTATTTTAGGATGTAGGTGCTCTTTTGTGCATGAACGATGCAATGACACACATGGCTAGTCAAGAAACAAATCCCCTAAAACGAGTCAACCGTGTATAAATCGAGTCGCGATTCCTGATGGCCGCACTTCCCACTTGAATGAACAATCACAGTCTACAAAAAATTTGTTCAAGCACCAAGCAAAAACAACTGAAATTGAGCTACCATCGTATATCATTTTGAGGTGAGAGTAAAAAGCCTTTTGTAGAAACATGGAAACATTTTGAGTTTGTAGAGTAATGCTCATTTTGCCCACAAGCGCCAAAATAGAAGTTAAAAGCTCTGTGAAAGGTTTGTCTGCTTTCTTAAAAAAAAATTTTTTTTAAAAATGAAAGCAGCAGGCCCTCACAACAAATTGATTTGAAAATAGAGAAAGGCAGTGTGAGGGCTAAGACGATGCCGTGGTGCCCTTGAATCGATGCTGTTTCTTTTTAAGCCATAGAGACCTATTAAGCTGTCATAGGTCTCTATAAGCTAATGTCAGGAGTAGCTATTTGATGGACACAACACACCTAATACTTATGTAGACAATAATGCTTTTAGTGTTGTCATTTCTCCTATGGGTTCAGAGCTGTGGTTTCACTTTAGATACTCGGTGCCTGTTTGTGTTTCTTAGAAATCTTGCCTGCTGGATTATTACATTAAAGCTTCATTTCAAAAGCTGGGGGGGGGTTGGGGGATTTGCCAGATCTCTTCATCAGCCACCCCTACACACTCACGGACGCTCAGCCTGTGCAAAATGCCTTTATCGATCTATCTCCATGACCAAGCAGGTTTTTATGTTAGGCACAAACTAAGAGTGTGTTCGCTGAGAGTGTGTTCTTTGCAAATTCTCCCTTATGGCTGATCCAGACACATGGCAGTCACAAAAATGAAAATGTGCTTGTCAGAGCACAGCATATTTGAATTCTCATTGGTAAGAAGGTTTTGATTAAGTTTCTATAACAGCAACTCAGACAAGAGTTCCATTATTAATGTGCTCATTCTAATAAGTTTTTGTTTCTATAGTAACAACTTCACAGGCACTTGTATGGTGGATGCGCCACATAATTTAAGACTAATAATGAATGCATTAAAATATGTTATTTAAAAATGCAAATGTATAATCATTTAAACAATGATGCTTTATTTAAGAAAATGTTTAATTAACAGTTATGGAAGAAATCTCTATAGTGTTAGATCGTACTCCATCTGGTACTCCAGATTCCTCCCCCAGTCCAGAGACATGCATTGTAGGCTGACTGGCATTTCCAAATTGTCCATAGTCTGTCAATGTGTGTGCAAAGGTGCCCTGTGATGGGTTGGCACCCCATCCAGAGTGCCCCCTTCCTTGTGCCCCGAGTGTCCAGGCTCCCCGCAACCCTGTGTAGGATAAGAAAATGGATGGATGACGTCCTGTATTAATATATTAAAAAATGTAATCATTGGCAAACTGCCGTGGTACTGTATAAAATGAATAAAACACCTCAGATGTGCTTTTATAGGAAAATAATCAACTTCGGAATTATATCAGCAACTCTGCTTTGCATCATGCCACATCACACCACCTTTTCTTGTAAACAGCACACCCCAAAGTTTTTTATTCTCTACTTCACCTACAGTATGTCTTGCTAGAAAGAATGATTCCACTTAAAAATGTGAATTTGCTGTGAATTAAAGGTAATATTTTCCATGTAGCAGTTATCAAGACTATCTATCATTCTGCATGGGATTGAAGAAGATGCAAAAACAGAGTAAAATCTAGAAGGAATTTAGTCAATACTCTAAAATTGTAATACCAGAGAAACAGGTATAAAACTATTCATCTCCTCACTAAACCTTCCACTCCCTTGTGTACTAAAAATAGGACCACAGGTTGTTGTTTTTTTCTCAGCAGTCTGTGGGTCATCCACACATTGGGAGGTCATAACTAATTGGACACCACCTTGGACACCAGAAGTTGAAATGCAGAGATGCTACAATACTGTATGTTTTCCATCAGAGCCTGGCAAACTTTGCAAGTCTTTCAATGCACCTTCACATGCCACCTAATACATTCAACAAGTCTGTCAAGGTCACACAGCCATACATACACCGGTCAATCTCAACCTGTTGCCTCGGCACACTAATGAGGGTTCATGCATTGGTTTGAGCTTGTTATTGCAGGTGTGATTGTCTCGTTAATCCAAAAACATCCACTGCTTCCATTTTTTTCTGCTTTTCCTCCTACAGGGTTACATGGAAGTCACTCTTCTTGAGGCTATCTTAATTGTAACAACACATCCTAACATTATTCGTGTTGGCACTTATTTAATAGTTATTTGATAAGCTTGGTTATTTGCTTGGAAAGTCAGGCTAAATAGATGAGTTGATTATATCAGAACGATTTAAGAATGTGGTTTTATTGCTAAAGGATAATGAAATTAAATGCTAATTGTTCTCCATTGGACACAATCTCTGGCAAATAAAATTACAATGCAATTTCTGATTGAACCTTATTAAAAAATTATCTTTAAGCCCATCGTCGCCATGATGTTGCATGTTAATGAGGCAATTGATTTGAACTGAATTAGCCTAGAGCAGAGAGGAATGTCTGAGGTTACTTTTGTAAAATTGTTTTTTTTTTTTTTTCTTTTTACAAAGTCTTTAAGCCAAGAGGGAAATATGACTCACTTTAGTGAACTACAATAAATATATTTTCCATTATATCTTGTGTGGTTTATCAGTCCCATCAGTGTGACAGAGCCTATTGTAGCTCAGCATCTGGCAGTGTTACAATAGGGAGCAATTAAACTGACAAGATCCGTGGATAAATGTGTTTTGTTTAAAATATAGACTAAGTTCTACTTTCCTCCTATTTTCTATATAGATGCTATTTTGGTCGGGGTGAGTGCGTTTATATTTAAGCAAAATTACAGACTAGATATAAATGTCTACGAATGCTACAAAAGCATCTGAGGTCCTCTGCTTTATATCAAACCAGTGGGGTCATGGTAACATTTTTAATCTAAAAGGCAAACTCTACAATTCAATTCAGTTCAATTCAATTTTATTTGTATAGCGCTTTTAACAATGGTCATTGTCCCAAAGCAGCTTTACAGAAATATACAGGATATAGATTTTAAATGTACGAATTTATCCCCAATGAGCAAGCCAGAGGCGACGTATACAGCATACAACAATAATTCTGTGAACAAAAAAAGTCTTCTCCTTACCACAAATCAGGGAGACCAAGACCGTTGTTACTGATTTGCTGGACACATCCAACTTCTGGTAATTTCCTGGACTTTACTGGAACCAAAATTATAAATGGTGAAATATTTTAGTCACAGCTAAAAGAATTCAAGACATCCAAAGAAAAATGACAGATACTGTTGTCAGGTGTCAGATACAGTTATCACGACATTAAATGTAACTTATAAACAGATTTTTTTTTTTTTAAAGTATGAGGTGTCATTCTTATAAAAGTAATAAAACACAATGATTTGCTGTTATTGGGCCACATCACACCACCCTTTCAATGATTTTTTTCCCCCTTATAACAGCATACCACAAAGTGTTTTTTTTTTTATTATGTGGCAGCTGTACTACCAGTTTTAAATATCTTTGAGCACAGAAAGGAGGACATTCAATATCTGCTATTCAACCTCTCAAGCAAACTCAAGTGTCCCTAGGTGAAGTTTCACGTCAAGTCTAAATAAAATGTAATAATAATAATAATAATAATAATAATAATAATAATAATAATAATAATAATAAAATAAAATTGGCAATGATTGAGCCAGTTAGAGCGCTGTGATTAAAACTTTGCTGAAGGATGAAAAATGTCAGTGCTGAGATTGCACCCACATGCCCCAATGCCCCCCAGGGCATTAGGAGAAGAGATAGCAGTGCGATTGAATTTCAAGTGAATGAACAGATATGTCAATAAATCTGACAAATGATGCTTGGTGCATTCATTTGTGCATGAGTCCTGCATGCACCCGAAATATTGTAGCCTGCACTACTATGTTAACACTACAACCACACTTTCACATATTGTACGTATCGCAGGTCTTTTAATACAGTTTGCTATGAAATCGAGTAGGTATGTGCAGCTCTACAGACTATATTAGTGTGTGACATTTGCAAAGAATCAGCTGCAGGACCACCTGCTGGATCCTGGTGATAATAATTACCAGTGCCATTTCTTTTGTTAATCAATGGAATCAAATTTATTTGGAATCAAAAGTTCATTGGTAGGGGATGAATGAGCACTCAACCACTCCAATGTATATTTATCAGCCAGATGTGCAGATATCTTGTGATTTTATCATTTTTTAACACACACACATATATATATATATATATATATATATATATATATGTTAATTTCTTTGTTTGTTTATTTATTTATTTATTTATTTTTACTATCTATCAGTTTTACTATTATGAAATCATTAAGGTAGATGGACACTTGATTTTCAACAGAATCTATGAGCTAGGAAGAATTCAGCCCCAATCTATATTTCATACCATTCTGTCTGTCTGTCTGTCTGTCTGTCAAATACTCTCCTTGCTGAGTTTTTCTCAGGAATTATACTTTATTAAGTATATTAAACTGCATGTACCTGCGATGGGTTGGCACCCCGTCCAGGGTGTCCCCTGCCTTGTGCCCCGAGTTACCTGGAATAGGCTCCAGGCTCCCTGTGTAGGATAAGCAGTATGGAAAACGGATGGATGAAAAATGCATGTACTTTGACGTTTACTTGTGTAAGTGCTATAACTGCTATTTTTCATTCAATTTTATACATTTGTTCAATGTTTTCCATTTCTTTTGACTACTCTGTACTTATAAACAAGATGCTCTTTTATGTTTAAGTAGTTTTTAGGACTGGCACTTTTTCTCTACTCACAGTATATTGTTTCAGAAGGACTTTTTACTAACAACCACAAAAGTAAAAATCGACTTAAAGCTTTTTGTTAACAGCAAATAAGACAATGTGGATGCCAAAAATTTAGCTTTATTTTGATATATTTTTATGGATTTTTTTTTCCATTAAAGTCCCCATGAAGTGCCTTGAAACGCGCAGTGTTATTCGATGTGTTGACGTAATTTCCACTAAAACAGGAATTCAGGGCGGGACATATTAAGTGGCTCCTCCCCCTTTTTAAAATAGCGTTTAGCTTACCTCACAGCCCAGGCTAAACCATACTTAACCGCTAGTATCATGGATTTTTATGATGTTGGGGGTGAGACATTTCAGATTCTAAAGAGCATTTGATTGGACAGAAAATCTGATAAGAAGCTGAAGTGCAGAATGATGTCATCAAAATTGTTGCTCCGTATTGGTGGTAGAGAGAGACTGTAAATTTGAATGCAATATGATCTTCTAAATGCGAATTTTGTCACTGTTGTGGAGCACACTAGGTTTTAGATAACCTTAAGGCTAACAGATTCATACTAAAAGCCACAAAACAACTATTTTGATTTCATGGGGGCTTTAAGGAGAATGAGGGATTAGCCCTGCTAGTCCTTTTACACCAGCCAGCCCTGGATCTTGTATGTTCAGGTTCCCAGGCCAGTTTTAATGAACAAATTAATGCATTTTTTTTATTTGGGGATTTACATGATTAATACATCTTGCAGAAAGACAAAGGGTGGTGAGTACATGATGTATTGGAATTGTCCAAAATATTTAGATGTATTTAAACTGACATTCAAGTGAATGTTTTTTTTAATGAATGAATGAACAAGGATTCTCTATTTAATGATTCCTGCCATTTACTGCTGTTATCAGCTGGAGTGTTTCTATATCACATTAGATTGTACATGCTAGTGTGCCACTGTTATTTTGTGAATATTGCAATGCCAGTGTTTTTGTTGTTGTTGTTTTGCTTTTATTTATGCTGGATTCAGTCCTCTTGGGAGTCAATCCGATTCTGTTTAGTGAGGTGAAGTTTATTTGTATAATTAGGATTGGCTGGAAACAGATGAAACAGCCTTATTGTTGCCCATTCTTTTTCCCTCTAATTTTATAATGGTATATATACCATATATATGATGGTTTACAAATCAAATTTACTGGCAAAGCAAGTCACTGCAAAGCCTTTCTTATTAATTCTAGATACCCATTTTGTCTCAGCAACGTCTTCTTAAGGTTTTCACTAGAAGAGGATTTGCCACCCATGCAAGCTGTACAAAGCCATGCAAAAGAAAATCTGAGGTTGTGTTTCAGTATTGAGAACCTCTTCCACTAAGAACTGAGAAAAACTGTCCTCCACACCGTAGGCCTGAAATGATAATGACTATGCCCTACTCGCTTCACCGATTATGAAGGTTCCACCCATCAAATTACAAGGGGGTTTGGTGGTGCCTGACGTCTTAAAAAAGACTTAACTCCCCAAAGAAAGTAAAGACATTGTGAAGAGAAAGCACAAGTATCTAGGCGTTTTGTGAATTCGCTTGCCAGCTTAGCCGTGTAATTGAAATGGAGCTGTGTTAACTGCCATATGAATTAATTTTTCGCACAATTCGCCCCATATAATTAAAGTTACTTGTGTAGCGTGGTTTGAATATACAGTACTGTGCAAAAGTTTTAGGCATATGCAAAGAAATGCTGTAGAGCAAAGATGCCTTCAAAATAATGAAATACAATTTTTGTACATTAAAAAAATACATTAAAGAGCAGTAAACAGTAATAAATGAAACAAAGTCAATATTTGGTGTGACAAAATAATTAACATTTAAATAAAAATAGTAGTCTCTGGCACAATGTGTGCAGTTTTATAAGGAAATGAGCTGGTAAGTTTTATTGAGCATCTTGCAGAACCAGCCACAGTTCTTCTGGAGACTTTGACTTTCGCACTTGCTTCTTATTTTTGCAGCAAAACCCAGCAGCCTTCAACATTTAATTTTGTGCTGGAAAACTAATGTTTGGAAATCTGAAATGTTTTTGTACTGACTCCATAATGTAGAAGTCATAAAATAAAAATCTATAACAGTTTGTACTAAAAAAAAAAAAAAAAAAAAAATAGGGTGCCTAAGACTTTTGCACAGTGCTGTATGTATTTATATGATATAGATATTGTGATATAACAACATCAGAGAATCATTATTATTGTCAGCTACTCGATGTAAGTAACTGGAATTTTCTGCTCTGAATTTTCGGTAAAATGTAAATAAGTGGACACTGAAAACATTGGTCCTTGTTTCTCAATTTTTCAGTAAAGTTGTGTGTAAATATTTTCATAGGCCATACTGAACTAAAAACGTCCACCATATTCAAGAACGTTTTGAATGTTTGTTTTTTTTGTACTACTGTTCATAAATGCCAATCACCCATAAATGTCCAAGCATACTCATGGTATAGTTGATTCGCATATAGTGATGCCCATAAGCAATAATGGCAAAGTTTGCAGAGATCTGAAAATGACAAAATGATGACAAAATTCTAAAAGATTGTTGAAAGAGCGCCTCATACGTGTGATTCCAATAATGCAGCTAAGCCATTGCAGCAAGTCAACTATCGCAGACACACACTAACTGCTCCTTATTTTATAGGCCTTTTGTACTAAATGAATATCTAGTCTTATTTGTGCTTATTTATGGATTGCTTTATTTCAGGTCAGTAATATTAAACAATTGAGATTTCACAAAATGATCATTAAATGTGTGTGCAATAAAAATAAATATATAATCTGTACATAAAAATGCAATAACTCATGCTAATGATCCAATTTGAAGCCTATCAACTGCAATTCACATTTGTAACTAAGGAGACTTAGATGTAAATTTACACAAAATCACTAAATGGATTTTCATGAACAGCACATTTCTTGTGTAATTGCTCCTGCAAACAATTTAGGAATAAATTTGCTTCATATCCAGCTTGATAAATGAGGCTAATTATAGACTTTTTGTACCAATATATTCATTTTCCCTCATGAAACACCTTGAGTATTTATAAATGCCGGCACTACATTCACAAAACCTCAGTAAAATGATACAATGTGATATTGTGAAGATGTCTTCAAGTATTGCGATATGACACTTTTGCCATTTCACCCACCCTTTTTTGTAACAACCCTACAAATTACCATGGACCTCATAATGTTGCCCCGCCCACCGCCTCAGTTCCCACAACTACAGTGCCCATCACTAATATTGGCACCCTTGATAAATATGAGCAAAGAAGGCTGTGAAAAATTGTCTTTATTGTTTAACCCTTTGATCTTTTGTTTAAAAAAAAAAATCACAAAAATACTCTGCTCTTATGGATAGTTAACAAAGTTGACTAAACATTGCACATGTGGTATTGGACATTACAGGGATGTCTGCATCAATTCAGATTAAGATTCCCTTCAAACATTTGCCAGAGACACAAGTGCAGCCAGATTATGAATACTGAGACCAAGGTGTCACAACTCTTATATAACAGTATAGAGTGTTGCAGGAATGAGTCCTAAAACCCAGAAATGGATTTTTGGACTGAAGTAGGGTCTGTGCTTTACACAAGCTCAAGATATGTTCACGTTTTATTTTACAGGATAAAATACATCAGTAATAGCAAACTCGTGATTTTTTTAAAAGTGAAAACCTTTTACGTGTCTTGAAGAAGGCGGTTGTTAACAAGTGGCTAAATGGGATTACAGAGGTTGTCAGGGACATTAAACGTCATCACGCTGAACAGGAAAACTCATCTCCTACAGCCTTGTTGTGTTTATACTCGTGCTCTTGCAAACCATTCCAACTCAAACGTTCCAACTTGTAGATTTATCAATTTGTAGTATTTTCCATTTTTAGTGTTTTTTCAAATTGTAGTGCTATAAAGCTTCGTGGTGGTGACGCTGAAGTCATGCGACCATGGTGTAGTTTGTTTATAACCTAACTTTAGCTTTTTACTTCTGCCGATTGTATTTAGGCTTCAAAATTCATAAAAGTTGTGTTCATTTGTGAAGATTATCATGATGAACACAATGTTTGTTGGTCACAGAGCCTATTTTCTGCAATAATCCAGAAGCCAAGGGAAAAATCACCCTGGGACCCATGGTGATGCTAACTTCCAAGTTGGCCTACAAAAATACGTCATCCCTGCTGCACTTTATTATGTCCAACATCCAGGATAAATAAAACATAATACACATATATAATTATAGAAAACCCTAGGAGTATTAGAATTTTTTTTTTTAATTTAAAACACTTAATAGCTAATTAATCTGACTATGATTGATTACCTAATTTCACCTGTTGCCTATGATTTGCTGATTACAGCTGATACAGCTGATTTTGCCACAATGCATCTTGTGAAATTTCTATTTTCATGACGGACCGAAACTCTGAACTTCAGTTGTCTTTAAAAGGAAAATGGCAAAGGTCCTGTCAGCGTATCAGCACAAGCATCTGAGTGAGTAATGTGCTCAACTACATGGTGTGTCCATGTGTCCAAAATGCTTGGTATTTAAAGCCATGTACCCTCAAGGACCGGCTCACTTTGTCAGTGTCATTATAATATTTTTACTTTGTCACTGTCACTATAATGTAGACTTTGAGGAGGACCATACGAATTAGAGCACCATTTGGGGAAACTGTATTACTTCTAACTGAAAAGTGTTGATCACATGACAGGTACTGGTTAAGATAGCATTTAAAAAAATTTGAATTGGTTAAATGTTTATGCAATCTGTGATCAAGCTTTTTAGTGGTACAAAAAATAGTGGAGCGCGACTACAATCACAGCAAAGTCTATCGGTAGTCTATGGAGTCCTCAAATTATTAGAATCAAGAATGTTCAAGCCAAACAGATTGTAGACAAGCTCTTTTATGAAGGCTTTTGTGAATCTTAACTTAGGTTTGGTCTCTATAGGCCTTTACTCCGTCCTCTCGCTCTCTATGTGTTTCTCATTCTCTCTCCTACACTCCCTGCCTTTTTGTCCTCTCTTTTGGAGCTGTTCTTGTTCGTCTCATGCTTCAATTGGATAGCTTTATCCTCTCCTTGATTACTTCCCTTTCTAAGAGATCACTAGCGCACATACTATCAATTCAAAGCCAGTGTCCTGAAGCTCAGAGACCAGAGACCATTTCGACAATGAGTCGTCTCTTTTGTTTGTCCGTCAGAGAAATCAATAGCGAGTGCGTAAGAAAGAACGAATTAGAGCTCCTTTTAAGGCAAGTAAATTCAGTTATAGTAATTTAAAGAAGTCAAGCACAGGACACAGGCTGGAAATGAAACAGCAAGAAACAGCATGGAAATGAATCGATCATTGTTTTTAGAGCCAGGGCATCCAAATTAAGTCCAGTCTTAGATTTAAAAGAGATGCATTTTGCATTGCTGTTTACTGTATAATTTCAGGCTTTATTTTATTTTAGTTAGCAGTTTAAACTAGGTAGTTTAAAATTTCTAATTTCACCTACACTTTCACAATCCCGGATCACCAAACAGTGAAAGAACAGTGAAAGAGGTAAAGGATATTCAAGAGGTATGCTAATTATCCAGTCTGCTCATGTATACAGTGCTGTGAAAAAGTATGTCCTGATTTCTTCTGTTTTTGTGTATATCTTGTACTAAATAGTTTTAGATCTTCAATCGAAATACAACACAAAACAAAGTCAACCTGAGTAAACACACAATACAGTTTGTGTGTGTTTTTTTTTATTGAAACAAAAAAAGTTATCCAACACCTATCACACGTGAAAAACTAACTGCCCGCTTAACCTTAAAATCTGGTTGTGCCACCTTTCGCAGCAATAACTGCAACCAAATGCTTCCGATAACTGGAGATTAGTCTTTCACAGCACTGTGGTGGAATTTTGGCTCACTCTTCTTTGCTTTAGATCAGCCACACTGGAGGTTTTCAAGCATGAACTGCCCATTTAAGGTCCTGCCACAGCATCTCAATTGGTTCAGTTCAGGACTTTGACTACGCCTCTCCTAAACTTTAATTTAGCTTTTTTTTAAGTCATTCAGAGGTGGACTTACTCCTGTGCTTTGGATCATTGTCTTGCTGCATAATCCAGTTGCATTTGAGTTTCAACTTACAGACTGAAGACCGGACATTCTCCTTTAGGATTTTCTGGTAGAGAGCAGAATTTATGTTTCCCTTAATTATTGCAAGTTGCACAGGCCCTGAAGCAGCAAAGCGTCCCTACACCATCACAATGCCACCACCATGCTTGACAGTAGGTATGATGTTCTTTTATTGGAATTCTGTGTTTGGTTTACTCCAGATGTAACGGGACCCGTCTTCCAAACAGTTCCACATTCGACTCATCCGTCCACAGAACATTCTCACAAAAGGTTTGAGAATCCTCAAGGTGTGTTTTAGCAAAATTCAGATGAGCCTTAATGTTCTTCTGGGTTAGCAGTGGTTTTCACCTCACCACTCTTCCATGGATGCCATTTTTGCCCAGTGTTTTTCTGATAGTGGAGTCATGAACAGTGACCTTTATTGATGCAAGAGAGGCCTGTAGATCATTTGATATTGTCCTTGGCTCTTTTGTGACTTACTGGATGAGTCGTTGTGTGCTCTTGGAGGAATTTTGGAAGGTCGGCCACTTCTGGGAGGGTTCACTACTGTGTTCAGTTTTTTCCATTTGGAGATAACGGCTCTCACTGTGGTTCTTTGGAGTCCCAGAGCCTTTGAAATAGCTTTGTAACCCTTCCAAGACGGATGTATTTCAATCACCTTCTTCCTCATCATTTCTGGAACTTCTTTCAATTTTGTCATAGTGTGTTACTGGGTAAGATCTTTTAACCAACTTCATGCTGTTGAAAAAGTTCTATTTAAGTGTTGATTTGATTGAACTGGGTTTGCAGTAATCAGGCCTGTTTGAGTCTAGTCCAGCTGAACCCCATTATGAACGCAGATTCATAGATTTGGGGAATTAGTAACTACGGGAGCAAATACATTTTCACACAAGCCCAGTTGGTATTGGATAACATTTTGCTCCAATGGATAAAATTATCATTTAAAAACTGTATTGTGTGTTTACTCAGGTTGACTATGTTTTATTTTGTTTTAATTTTTGAAACAATTTAGTATGAGATATACACAAAAACAGAAGAAATCAGGATGGGGCAAATACTTTTTCACAGCAATGTATGCATACATGTATGAATATGTATGTACATTCCTTTGAAGGAATAAGGATGCATTTTCAATTACTGGAGTGTAAGCTAATGACTGTGGATGTGGTTTGGAGTTAGGCAGTATGTGAGTATTCACTACTAGTGGAGCAGAATGTCATAGGATTGCTAGAGTATGAAGCAGGAAGCAGTAATGTGCTGGTTCAGTAATAACAGGAAATGACATTGGGCAGACTTAGTGTTGGAAAGGAGGTTGTGGGAGTAGTGTGAGAGTTTGCGGTTATTACAGTGGAAAATGTCAGAGTTTTATTAAGATGAGCAGATATTAAACAGAGTTCTGATACATTTGCGTTATGTATTAAATGGTTTTGCAGTACAAGTCAGAATACTAATCCACAGCATATTTCTATTCCAGCACTGGGGTTATTATAACTGAAGTAGCCTCACCAGAAGAACTTAATGTTATATTTATGTTAAACTTTATACCACTAGCTGAATTCTTGTTTAGAACTGGTCAGAAGTTGTCAGGTAATTTTCAGTAACAGTAGCTTTGACAAAAGTGCCAGCTACAAGACAAATCGTAGGTTTATATTAATGTGCTTGTTATAACATAACAATCTAACTCTCTAGCTAGCTCACAATGATTCGTACATTCCCGTTAAAGGTGCATCCGGTGGAATCGGCTTCCCATCTTCCTTTTCATCTTCATCTGACGAGCTAACATATTTCAAGTCAGAACTTATACAGTATTCTTGAAAAATGTATCGTTTGCCATGATGTTGCTAACTCTAGCGTAGTAACCATTTCAGTGTTGCTAGATTTGGAATTTTATGTAGCGGACACGGACAAGCGGAGTGATAGAAACAGTGAAATGTCCCAGTGCGGTTATATAAAGTATAAGCACTATTGGAAAGCCGCTCATCCATTCAAATTAGTGGACCGGAGCTAAATGTTGTATAATTAATGTTTTGTCTGAGGGAGAAGTTAGTTCTTTTTATCATTTATGTTCACTTATCACTTCATTCCCTCACCAACCTTTTGTTTCCTCTCACTTGAAGTTGATCAAATGCAGCCTGTCATGTTACCAGGAAACTGGAAAGTACAAATTCTTCTGTCCTGAACACTTTCCTGTGGCAGGTTATGTCTTATTGACTTCAAGAAAAAAAAGAAAGGCTGTTTTTTTTTTTTATACATTTTTTGCTAACTTGTTTACGTAACTCTTACATTACGGTTTACAAGTATATTTGTTCATTGATGTTCCACAAATGGATAAAAAGAAAGACATGATTTTTTTTTTTTTTTAATTGGCAAGTTTTTTTGTTTTTTTTAATTGGCAAATTGTGTTTTAAGATTAATAAAGCACTTTGGGAGGTGTTGGTATAGGAAACTTTTTCTACACACTTACTTATCGCACATTAAGTGGTGGAAATGTTTTTGTGTTTTTCTTTTCTGATCTATTTGTCAGTAGATTTACTAATAGGCCTCGACTAGAGATTTGTTGTTAGAGCCCAGAGTCACTGAGTATAGCCTAATGATAAAATTGGGTTAGATGGCATAATTGGTTGGTTTTTTTAATGCACAAAGGGCGTGTGATTTGAACATCAGCCCTAAGGTTAAGGCTTTGTTCCATTCTTTTATTCTGTTTTCTAGCTGTAGGTGGATCATTTTTTCTGGCCACATCAGTGTGTAGCTTGTAATCAGTCTCAAATGTGTGTGTGTGTGTGTGTGGGTGGGTGGGTATGTGTGTGTGTGTGTGTGTGTGTGTGTGTGTGTGTGTGTGTGTGTGTGTGTGTAACTAGCTTATGTGCTGTATCTATTATCTCTCTGATTGATTGATGCGGCTCCAGGACATCACAAACCATAATTACGCAGTCAAGTGTGACACAGACACATTGTGAGTGAGGACCTAACGGACAGGTGAGACAGGTCAAGACACACTCTAGTATAGATTGGAATCATAGCTTGACTTTATTCAGACATGGTCCTCTCACACTTTCTCTGTAATCACGGGTGTTCCAGATCCTTCCAGTTGTTGATTTTTGTGGACGCAATTTTATTCTGAGATTTCAATTACAAGACACAGCTGTACCTGGAATTTAAAATAAAATTGTTGTTCTCTTGCTCAACGATTTATATTACATTTCCAGCATTCGTAACTATGGGCCCGGCACCTGAGAATAAGTATCAGGGATGTAACCAAAAACAAATTCATTATATGGGATGAACAAGTAATATGTTCTAAACAGATACAAATACAGATATGAAAAGGGGGTACACATTTCATGTTTTGGGTTTTGCTCTTTTTTTTTTTTTTTTAATCTGATGCCAGAGCTCTCTGGGTGGAGGGTTGGCATGCACTCCCTCTTGCACTCCTGTCCTGTCAATCACAGCAACGCTAGTCAATCGTGGGCATCTGTGAGCTCATGTATGCGGAAGAGGGCGGATAGCGCTTTCTTCCAAACGCTGCCCTGTGACATGGCATGAGCAGCAGTTTGAAAAAGATGCAGTAGCTGGATTTATGTATCTCAGAGAAAGCACATGTTAGCCCTCATCCTCCCAGTTGGTAGCTGTCATATGATGGGGAGGGGTGGCTGATGGGTGGGAATTAGCAGGGTACCAAATTGGGGAGAAAATGAGGGGAAATGAACTCCAGTGGTGTAGCTGAGGTTGAGGAACTGTGGTAGAATTCACACACCATATCCTGGGGTTTCTAGGGGCAAAGTAGTAGGGTTCATATTTAATTTGAAAATTAATGACATTGTGTTACACCCATAATATAAATACATACAATTGCTGTGTATGGCTAAGCTAAGCACTTAAAAGGGTTAGATTTATGCTATAAGAATGAATGGTGAGAAGAAGAAAAAAGGTAGGTTAAAATTGAAGCATTTCAGATCGCTATAAACAGATCAAATATTCTGTTTGAACACACTATTTATGCTTACTCAGCATGATCCAAACACATATAATTAATACATTTTACTTTACAAGGCTCTAGTCATGCCCATGGTGGTGTCCATGTTACACTAGTTCTCAGCAGGAGCACACTGGGACTTTGAGCTGCCTGATTAACTCTGGCTTCTGCACTCGGTGGGTGTGTGAAGCGTGTGCATTCCTGTGTGGAGCTGATATAATTTTGCAACCATGTCTAATTACTCTCGGTCTCTGTCTCTCACTCTCTCATTCTCGCACACACACACACAAACCCACGCGCATACACAGCATGAAATGATACATTGTCATGTCTGTATTTTAATGGGGTTACTGAAGCTTTCCAGCCATCAGTAGTGCTAGTAATTCCATCATAAAGTCATACGTGACTTTATTCTCTATTACTCACTTATATATTATATTATACTTCATTTCCGTTCAGTCCAGATATTTGAGAATATTTCATCAAGCATATCCCAGATAAGCACGTTTACTATATTTTCATTGCTCCTATAAAATATTTAATACACCATTCTAGTTTACTTATCTAAACTAGAATGGTGTATTCTATACTAGGTCATGAAGGATTTATGCTTCTACTGTGAGCATATAAAATACCTCACATATAGCTCAGCGTCCTATATTCAGCAAAAAGGACTTCTTCTTTTTTTTATTTAGTCCATCCACCCCAATGTCACATGCAGCTATTACTATCTTTTCATTCCCCCAGTATGATTATGACCCCTCATTTCCCACCTTCATGCAGACTATAAGAAGAACCCAGAAATGATCTGTGCGTGTGTCTGTCTCCACTAGGCCTACTTATGCTCTCATTCATGAGGTGTTATTGTATTGCAGAAGGGCACAGATACCTGGCTGGACTGAATTCTGCATTGATTACATCTCGTTATTCAGTGAAAATTGGCTGTTGTTATTTGTGTCTTTGGTGAAATGTGCCTGGGCTTCACGTGTCCTTGAGCAGAGCTTTCCACAGGCTTTTTGGTATGGTTCCTTGGTCCTTGGTTGCCCCCTGTTGGACAGAGGAGTGCCAGACATCCTTTTTCTATTTTGCTTCATTTAATTTTTAATATTATATTATATCTGCTGGAATTTAGCTTATAAATGGTTTCTTATACTGGGAAAACAAACCTGTGACACATTTATATCCATTTGCCTTGATCTTGCTTTTGAAACTCTTCAGATTGTACCGTCTGAGTGTATAGTCTTTATAGTTTCCAGGAAATCCTCTAAAAAATGTTTTCCTCAGAAATTGTACACAATGTTGACTTTATTCATTCACAGCAAACGCCCCACTTTAACATTAGACCACGACTCCACCAATAAGCCCATTCACACTGGGCACAATGATACCCTGCCTGCAGGACGATATGACTGCAACATGTGGAGCTATTTTTCATCTGGTTTTCAATCATTTTGCGGTAGGTGGGGTCCAACAAATAAAGTAGTACGCTGTATGTGCAGCCTTGGCAGCAGGTGCACTCCTGGGTATTTTTGTGACCATGAATCCCACTCATGAATTTCACTTGGAGACCATCTGTCACCGTTCCATAGACCAAAGTTTGCTATGTTGCAAGCTGAATTTTCCAATATATATGAAAGAATACAGTATAAAAATACAGTATATATATATATATATATATATATATATATATATATATATATATATATATATATATATATATATATATATATATATATATATGTGTGTGTGTGTGTGTGTGTATATATATAGTATCCACAGCTCCATTGTCCTTGTGCCCTAGTTGGACATGGCATGGCGTTTCTGCATGGACTTCCTCAAAATGAACATTGTTTCTAGGTTTCCAGTGCCTCATACTGATGAGATACTGGATCAACTAAGCACAGCTGGTTTTTACTTGATCCTGGATTTGTCAAAGGGCTATTGTCAAAATCCCTTTCCTCTGAAGTCCAAGAAAAAATGGCTTTCTCCATAATTTACTTTTCGATTCACTCTTCAATTCAGGTTGTTAGGATGCTGACTATATCGACTAATGGACCACATTTTATGTCCCTGCTTTGCCTATGCTTTGACATAATCATCTATAGTAATGACTGGCAGCGGGTTATGGAACAAGTGAGAGAGATCATGAAGTCCTGGAGATGAGCCAGGATTACCACAAACCCAGCGAAGTGGGTGAGGAAGGGGATTGGGGACAATCAAAGGGGTAATGATGATGTGACATACCTAAACTGTTTCCTGGGATGTATTTATACGTTATGTGAGCTCTGCGTGTGTGTGTGTGTGTGTGTGTGTGTGTGTGTGTGTGTGTGTGTGTGTGTGTGTGTGTGTGTGTGTGTGTGTGTGTGTGTGTGTGTGTGTGTTCATTCCATGGATTCATTCTTCTTGACTATGTAACATGCCAAGGTGTGTGATACCCTGGGTCTGCTGTGTTCCCAGAGCAGGGCACTTGAAAATTTGTTACACCTTGCTTTGATCAACAGGGGTCCTTCTTACCCAGACGGCAAAACCAGTTATGCTTTGTTGGACTCCTGGCCACGGATGGATACGGCATTGTCAGGATTATTCCAGTTTTTAATTTGAGATTTGAAATAATGTGTTTTACAGTTCAGTTCAGTAGTGTGTGAATACTTTTACAGTACTGGCAGACTAGTGTATCAAAGGACATTGTAGCTTCTGCATGACTACAGTGACTATATTATATCACATTTACAAAACTATGGGTGCTGAAATCCATTTTCCCCTAACTTTTGACAAAATACATAGTTTCAGTAGTATCACCAAACCAAGATAAGTGCAATAAGTTTAAAGCAGTGGTAAAGCTATACAGGAGGCCTGGGAGGAGATTTGCTAGCTTCTAGTTAACTACCTAAAAGCCTACTAGTTTAAATGTAACCACTTAAACATAATTAATAAATACGAATTATAACCAACTCTAACTGATAATGCATGCTCCAGCTGGTAATCAGTTAAACGCCTGTAACGCCCTGCACCTAGACCATAATCAGGTTCAACAGCTAACTGGTGAAAACAACTTGCTAACAACTAGCCTCCATCATCAACATTCTAATACTTAGCTAGCCAAGTTAGCTAGCTAGTTATTTGGAACAGCTACTGAAGTTAATTAATTACATTAATATTTAAATAATAATAATAATAATAATAATAATAATAATAATAATAATAATAATAATGTAGAATACATTAGTAATAGCAGCAGTGAATTTTACCTTACTATTCTGATATCAACATGTAGTGATGCAAAAATATAGTTTTCATGCTATAAAATGCAGTACAATGTGCCAAAACAAGTGTTACTGTATGAATGCTGTGAATATTAACTGCAGTAACTACAGGACAATACTTTTGCTAATAAAATAATAAAGTAAATTTACAGGTAATCTGGTACAGTGTGAAATTTCTTCTTATGAGAAACTCAAAGCAAATGGAGCATAATATATAAACGTGCATTATGTCGTGTATATGAAGTGTGCTTTATGGAAATAAAAACCCCAGCATCATAACTGGAAAAAAAAAAAAGATGAGAGAAAAAACTCTGCTCACTGTTTTATCTAAGTGAAATCATCAATACTGCAATTTCAAGGGCTTCTTATCTAATATGACTAGTATATGCTTAATCACACACACACACAATTATTAGTCAGGTGGTTTTAATGTTATGGCTGATTAGTGTGTGTGTGTGTGTGTGTGTGTGTGTGTGTGTGTGTGTGTGTGTGTGTGTGTGTGTGTGTGTGTGTGTGTGTGTGTGTGTGTGTGTGTTGTTTATTTATTTATTTATTCATTCATTCATTAATGATCCTGCTGCTATTTGAAACATAGACATTAGATGGCAGTGTAAAGTAACCCAAACCATTCAGTCACCTCAAGTAAAAAAAATAAAATAAATAAAAATAAATAAATAAATAAAAATAAAAAAGGAAATTGTTACTTGTTTGTTAATTGTTAAATTGTCTTTTGTTGTACACATTCTGGGGCTTATTTGATACACAGAGTCACCTGTTGCATATTTTAAGTGTTGCATATTGCATGGAAAAGGACTGATGATGTAAGATTGATCTGATATGTGACATTTGTGACATCTGCCTGTGCCTGTTTCAGTAGACATTTTCTTGTCTAAATCAATTTGCACTTTTTTTTTTTTTTTAATTTCATTTCATTGTTTCATTTTAGTCCTGTTTCACAAAAGTACATATATGCATAATTTGAAGTGATTCCCCAGGCTTTGTCACTGTACCTTCTGTTTTCCCACATGGCGTTGACCATTTTGTTCATAGTAGAAGGACGAAGTGCCATCTCTGCAGTAGATGCAATACAGTGCACTAATGGCCGTGACGATAAGAACACTATGAATAGTGAAATCTAAATCGTTCACTAGCTCCCAACCTCAATCTGCAGAAGAGGAGAAAGTGCTTTTATTTTTTATTTTTTTTGTTGTTGACTTTCTTCACAAGAACGCAATATCACAAACCACATCACGCCTCCCACGCAAACCTGCGGATACCGTGTTCTTTATCCTGCTACCTCAAAGGTCATCAGATGTGATAAGACATGTAGGTATTCTGAGTTGTAAACGATTAAGCTCAATAATTTACAAATGAGATTATGATAAACAGAAATTTTCCGACAGGATTCCCTAATGGCAGTGCGGATTGCATGCATACTGGAGCTCACTGTGGAAAGCCAGAAAGATCACTGTCTGTCAGCTTTACTTTCACAGAGAAATAAAGAGTGCATAGGATTGTAACATATCTTGCATTCGTATTTATGCATTGTGCATTGTAAATGAAGCACACAAAGCTTTCTGTCATTTTAACATGCCAACACCTCAAACTTTGCAAACTTGTGTAGGCGGTGTGTGTGTGTGTGTGTGTGTGTGTGTGTGTGCACGTACATGTGTGTGTGTGTGTGTGTGTGCAGGCGCATGTCTTCATAAATGAGTGGGCAACTTTCCAACAAGATACGATATGATGAAATAAGATGTGATGACATACTGTATTTCTTTAAACCCAAGATTATGACATTATTACAAAAGCTATGCACTAAGGAAGAATGAATGCAATGCAAACACTAAGAACATTACAGTGCTGTTTACAAATATAAATAACATTCACCATTTTGAATATTTTTTTGAATATCTGGAATTCCAGACAGGATTCTGTACAAATTCCTGATTATAAGAGGCAACTAATTGTCACCTCATATATGTATAAGAGGCAACTACAGTGCAGAAATGATCCTGTCCATCTGATTCTTGTCACTTTCTAGCAACCCACACAGTGCTATTAAAGGTGCTCTATGAGGTTTTAATGTTCAATGTGTTGGGCTGTGAGCATGTCTCAGAGGAAATTAATACCACAGGAAATGTGATATTGATGTTTTCGCATGCATATGTGAACTTTTGCGTTTTTTACGCCCACATGCGTCAAACAAAAACATTCTCCGTGTCTGTAAATTCCCTGTCGCGGAGCTCTGATAAGAAAGTGCCAGCTCTGCACATTTTAGTCTGGTTTTAAAAGTAAAGAAAGTGCTGATACACCTTGCATTGTGTTTTTCCCACTCTGATAATATTTCCATGGTCAAATATTTACTACTGTTGCTTTAGGGTTAACCATAGTGTGTGATGGCTTGCTTGCTGATGTCATTATTTACAAATACTCATATTGTAACTAATTGCTCTGGCTGTCATCATCAAGACTTCTGAATTTGCATGGTGTATGTGCAACATTATCTTCAAGTGTTCCCTAATTAAGTATGCAGCATCACCACTGTGTTGTCCTTGAATGGCACAGTATACATTTAAGGGGAAAAATAACTGTGATTCTATCACAGACACCATGTGACAAGTATTGGACATATAATACGTACAGGTTATAAGTAAGTCCAACTGCTACCACCACCACAACCACCACCACCATCATCAACAAGAGCAGCCAAAGCCTTAAATTCTGATCTTTGTGAACTGTTTTCTTCCTTAATGAAATATAAAATGACTGAAAATTGAGGTCTATGCAAGGATTTCTTGTATTTGTGATCAAATCAGTACATTGTAAGTTTCCTCCTTCAAATATATTGTACGTGTCATAATTGGTAGTACTATTTTCAAGATTTTTATTTTATTTTAAAATAAAAACAAAATGAAAATAAACCTATGCTTTAAAACAAATTCTTGTATTGTTTTTTTTTTAAATCCAGTGTGTTTAATATAAAAATATTATTTTGTTACATAAATTATGAGAAATTTTTCACACAATCAACTTGGAGCTTATAGGATATTATTATATATTAACATATAAAAATATACAACTAGATAAAATATGATATTATGTAAGGAATAAAACACAATGTGGAATGCTGTTATAGGAAAATATTATCACTACCTTTTCCTCTTGTGCCACAAATTTGCCAAATATCTTTTATTTATTAATAAACTACACATCATAATTTGTATCCATTTATAGTTATGTTTAATGTTGCAGAACAGCCATCAAACAAGTTAGTTCCTGTTATCACTTATCTTACAGCAACTATAAACAGTCATTCCTTCACGAGCCTCTCTTCTTTCTGTCTCTTGAATAACAAGAAAACACGTCTTGTCATGTTAATTAGAAACTGTAACGTGGCAGAAAACTTGTTCCAAAGCACTGACACTGGAGCCTCCTTCCATAAATGTTAAATAATGTACAGAAAACTTATCAACACCATATCAACAATTATATTTTTTTTAATTTGTTAAATAACTGTGCATTTTTTATTTGTTGATTATAAAACTTTGATTATGTCAAGGGTCCATCATACATCATACATGAGCTGTTATTATAGAAATGATAATATATTGCAAGCGCATTCAGTGCAAGCGCATTGAAATATACTGTGTATATATAATATATCAACAAATATAATAATATAATAATAATATATAACCTGCGATTTGATTTACAACCTGCAATAATGTCAGAGCTACTGTTATAGAAAATTTAGCAATAATCATAATTGAGAAATCAATAATGCTGTGGTATATAATAATAGTAATAATAACAATAATAACAATAATACAAATAATAATAATGAATTCATCATTTGAAATAATAATGATAATGAACTTAGAACTTATGAATAATTATGCACATCCTACATATATTTAACAAATTATTTCTGTTATGATTTCTAATTCTATTTTCTTTGAACTAGAGAATTATTATTTGATAAATACTAAAAAAAATCTTTTCACAAATATTACCTGTACCCTGACAGACTGAAGAAAAAAAAAAGTGTTATAGCTGATGTCCTTATCAGTTACTGCATTATGAATGCATGCTTCAGGTTTCATCCATCATGCAGAGAGTCTTATCAATAAATGAAGTATCTGGCTGATATAATTGAATTTGTATAGGTGTGTGAGTGTGTGGGTGGCTTTTTGCACAGTGTAACCTAAGCGAGGTCTATATAAGTGCGTCAGAATACAGCTCTCTGCACTGGCCTTACCAGCACTCCTCCAGGTTCAGGTAGGTGTGAGATTTTGTTCTCAGAGCTCAAAAGGTGTTTACACCAGACCTCCAGTTGTGTAAATGTAATGGAGTTAAGATTCTTATTATTTTCTAGTAGTGAGTGTGATTATCTCTGACTGCTACTCAATCATTAACCCCTTCAATACCCAGGACTTGTCAGCAGGTCATGCTGGTATCACTGTACAGTGGGTATAGAAAAGAATCACACACCCCTTTAAAATAATCCCATTTTGTTGCTTTTCAGCCTGAAATGAAGACGGACACAGTTTTTGTTTTATCCAGCTGTATTTACTCAGTGCAACTTATAACATCCAAGTGAAAGATATAACACCAACATGTCAGAATTTTTTTTTTTTTATAAAACCAAAAAAACTGAATCACTGAATTGGAAAAAGGATCACCCCACTCCTAAAAATGACTTTTAAACTCAATAAGGTGTAGCTAATCACCTTCTCAATGGCACATAAAGCCATTTGACTTTCAACTGTGATCAGCTGTGGTCATTTTGATTAGCTCAGCAGGAAAAGCGCTTTCCTGGAGCATTTTGTAGTGCAACTGAAGCAAACAATCAACTATGGGTGGCAAGGCACTATCAAAAGATCTCCGGGATAAAATTGTGGACAGGAGATGGATACGAAAAAAATTTCAAAGGCTTTATCAATGCCTAGAAGCACAGTGAAGTCTATTATTAAGAAGTGGAAGATATTTGGTACAACACAGACCCTCCCTGGATCAGGATGTTGCTCCAAACTGGATGAATGAGCCAGGAGGAAACTGGTCAGAGAGGCTACCAAGAGGCCTACAGCAACTCTGAAGCAGTTGCAGGAATTTATGACAAAGAGTGGTCATTGTGTGCATGTGACAACAATATCACAAATTCTCCACAAACGTGGCTTGTATGGGAAGGTTGCAAGAAAAAAGCCACCCACGACTGAGCTTTGCCAAAACACACCTTGAAGATTCTGAGGCCACATTGAAAAAGGTGCTATGGTCAGATTAATTATTTGGCCTCAACACCAAACGATATGTCTGGCGGAAATCCAATACAGCTCACCATCCAAATAACACCATTCCTACAGTAAAGCATGGGAGTAATAATATCCTGTTATGGGGTGTTTCTCTGCAGCAGGGACTGGAGCACTTGTCAGGATAGGAGGAAAATGGATGGGGTAAAATAAAGTCAGATTCTTGAGGAAAATCTGCTGCCCTCTGCCAGAAAGTTGTCAATGGGAAGAAGGTTTACCTTCCAACATGACAATGACCCAAAGCACACAGCAAAACTGACCACACAGTGGTTGAAGGAGAAAAAGGTGAATGTCCTTGCATGGCCTAGTCAGAGCCCAGACTTAAACCCCATTGAAAATCTGTGGAATGACTTGAAGACTGCAGTCCACAAACAGTCACCATCAAATTTAACTGAACTTGAGCAGTTCTGCAAATAAGAGTGGGCAAATATTGCAAAGTCTAGATGTGCAAAGTTAGTAGAGACATATCCCAACAGACTAAAGGCTGTAATTAGTGATTCTGTTTTTTAATTTTTAATTTATTTATTTATTTTCTGACATGTTGGTGTTATATCTTTCACTTGGATGTTATAAGTTGCACTGAGTAAATACAGCTGGATAAAACAAAAACTGTGTCCGTCTTCATTTCAGGCTGAAAAGCAACAAAATGTGAAAGGGGGGTGATTCTTTTCTATACCCACTGTAGTTACTGAATATGATGTAAGATGAATAACTGAATCTGGAAATTTGAAAGAGAAAAAATGTTGCATGAAAAGAATCCAGCAGTCTCATTGTCACAAGGCGACAACCGAAGTTGTTTTGCTCCTAAAAATGTAGGACAGAACAATTTGATCAACTTGATAGTCAAACTATATGTTTTAAAACCTATGTATAGTGGGCAATAGGTCGCGTGGCAGTATAACTCATATTTATGAAACATTATTCCAAATCACACTGTCAGAAATCAAGGTTCCAATCTGTATGCTGGGTTTGGACCATCCTTTGTACCTTTAGTAACATTTTACCTAGTGCATGTGGTGTACCTTTAATTAGCATTTCAAAGGTGAAAGATACATACTAAACATATAAAAGATGTCTGTTTGATGGTACCATGCCAGCGACAAGTAAAAGTAAAGTTTGGTTTATTTATGTCAGAGGGTTTACATTTGACAGATTACTCAGTTACTGATTAGTTATAAAGGTTAAAAGGTTTTATAATAAAATAATCTAATCTAAAGCCTATATTTAACTCTTCTAATCTCTCCTTTTATGCAGTGACACTGTCGCTCAAGTTTATTAGTTTATTAAGCCTGTTTATCAGTGGAGAGCCTAGTACATGTAGCCTGTCCTGCATTATTGTTCTTTAAAAAAAAAAAACATGTCGCCATAGCCTGTTGAAAACTGGACTACAAGTTTGAACACAATCTGACACGGTGTTTAAATTTAATTTTGAATTCTATAGAAACCTATACTTGTGGCTTAGTGGCTAGCATTGCTGCCTCGCAGCTCCAGGGTCTCCTGTTCGATCCTGAGCTCGGCTTACCGCCTGAGCGGAATAATGCATGCTCTCCCCATGCCCGTTTGGGTTTCTTCCGGGTTCTCTGGTTTCCTCTCACCTCTGAAAAACAATGCAACAGGTGGACTGACAATGCTAAATTAGCATAGTGTGAATTCGTGCGTACATGGTGCTCTGTGATGGACTGGCATCGTGTCAAGATGAGCTCCCGCCTTGCATCCAGCGTTCTCAAGTAAGCTTCAGATCCGTCGTCACCTTGACCAGGACCAAGGGGTTACTAAAGATGAATGAATTAACGTATAGGCTACTCCGTAGCACGCTTTCGTTTTCCTACTATTGTGTGCCTGTGTAATAGTAGCATGTGCAGAGTTAAGAATGTTGTGTTCAACAAGCTGTTCATACAGTATGTATTTATCTGCTCTTTTATATAGTGACCCTAATTGACTTGTTTTTGGGGTTTTTTTTTGTTTGTTTGTTTGTTTGTTTTGTTTTTTCCCCCCCCCTCGTATGACCATTACAGCGCCTGTCAGTATAACAGAGAGAAGCGAACTTCAGTACCCATGAGCACCTCGGGCGAGCGCGGCGTCTGCGTGTGCGTGTGAGTGCGCGTGTGTGGTGTGCGCGCGCGCGCCTGTGTTGTATGCCGACTTTTGCTGACGTCACCGCTGGAACTGCCCTGTCACGCGCTGTTAGTAAAAGTTGGGATAGAGTGAGACACGGAGCGCGCGCGCGCGAGGGAGAGAGAGAGAGAGAGAGAGAGAGGTAGATTTACAGACAGAGAAGACAGAGAGAGAGAAAGAGAGAGAGAGAGAGAGAGAGAGAGAGATTACAGTCTGCAGCGTTCACGGTTGTGTTGATAAACAGCGGATGACAATATTCGGCTCACTGCAAAGTTGTTTAGAGGATCAGCTGCATGAACTCTGCATGAACATTCACTCTTAGAGAGACAGACCGAGAGAGAGAGAGAGAGAGAGAGCGCGCTTAGGAAAAACTTCACACTCGGTCTGGTCCAAAATTCACAAAGTTGCGCTCTTTTTATTCTTTGCCGTGGTAAATGTTGTGACAGTGAGGAGTGCGCCGGCGCGGACAGACGCGAGAGAAGCCGAGCTGTCAAACCCGATGAGTAGTGCAGACTGCAGCGGGAATGAGGAGCTGGACTTCAGGCTGATCTTCGGTGAGGACGGCCAGCAGCCGCCGCCAGGCCCCGCAGGTTAGTACTGCACTTTCTCCCTGTACTTTTCACACCTTCTTTCATCTCCTTTAGTTTAGTGTAGAGAGGTGAACCTTTCCTTCAGAGCTCTGCTCTCAGCTCTGAGCCGGCGTGCTTCCCTCAAGTCAGCTCTGCCGGGTTTTTGTGTCTGCACGAGGGAAGTGTTTGTAAGTTAATAGCGTCGTTATAAGACTCTTGGCTCTCTCTCTCTGTGTGTGTGTGTGTGCGCACCTACACTGTTTTGACACACTATTTTGTATGTGAGTGTGTAGGGGTTTCAAACTGCAACATCTCTGGGCTGTTTTTCAAAGTTATTCAGCTAGCCATCAAACTGGAAATTAAAGATACAGTTAAAGTTTTAACTGCACATGAAACACACACACAGAGAGGTAAATTATTCTCGTTCAGCTAATCCAACAGTTCATTTGGTGAAAGATGTGATTCTACACGTCACTGCATCTTTGTTTGTTTGTTGTTATTGTACACACACTTTGTTTTTTAAACATTGAACATGAGCTGTAAATACTCAGCCCCTAAATATTCTCCAGATATTCGGATTATTGGCGTGAGATGCAGATGATGCAGTAACGCCTCCCTCCTTCCTCTGATTTATCCATTTATCTATTTTTTCTATTCACACAGTGAAGTTTTACTTCTAATAATTTAGCATTACTAATAAAGCTGACCAACTATAGTCGATTCCTCCAAGAGCGCACACAACGAAGGTGGTTTGTTCCTCTTACGCCACAGCAGTCTGTACGTCCTCTAAACGTATGAAAGGACAACATACTTTTTATCCATTTATAGTTACAGTTAATGTCGCCGGAATGGCCGGGAAACAAGTGTACCATGTGCGCCACAACCAGTCGTGACCCCTCTTCTTTTAAAAAGACCAAATCTCTCGCGTTATTTTCATTCCGCGAAATGTATTTACTTATTTGTTTAGTTATAATTTGTTGATTTGTTTAAAAGTTATTGTGAGTAGGACGTTTGAGAGGAACTGAATCTTATAGTGCCGCAATCATTCAGTCATTCAGAATATCACAGAAGAAAAACGTTATTTTTGAACGCACTATAATGAAGACCTGGATGTTGTTTATTCTTTACTTTCTCGGTTATTATCAGTGAAATGGTTTAGACACGGTGTAAGATAATAATGTGAATGTACTTTTTTAATGTAAAGAGTTTGTAAAAAAAAATAATAATAAATAAATAAATTTAATGTAGTTGCACAATATTACAGGTGAAAGTTGTTGTATTTGGGAGGATAGATCGTTAGATCGTGTTAGGAAAATATACATTTATTCATCACGTTTTAAGGATCAGCCTAGCAATGAAAAAGTTATAAAGCGTAAAGGAAGTGCTGCAGGGCGTTTCCCTCCTGCTAGCGTTTAATTGCATCAATCATATGCAGTATGCAAATCTGACTAAATTACCAAGATAAAACGTTACATATGATTGCTTTACACCTCGAGGCTGGTGCATGTTTCTCCAAATGTTACACTTAGCAATAAGGATATAATAGCAGCTGTAAGCAGAATTCATGGCAGAGAAACGTGCTTTTATTTTGACTCCTGCATGAGTGTTTGAAACTGTGAATGTGTGTGTGTGTGTGTGTGTGCGCGTGTGTGCGCACACGCCTGGGCTGTGACATTTGTAAGCTGACCAGTTTTGTGTGCTTTATTTTGTGGGGTTTTTTTTTTTTGTGAAGACAGAAAACAAATGTGCGTTTGGTTTGGAAAATGACACACAAATCAGCCTGATATCTGTCAGTCTTCTCAAGTGTGTCGAAAAGGAAACAGATTTGTACAAAGTCAGCTCGCCATGCTTTGGGTGTGTGTGTGTGTGTGTGTGTGTGTGTGTGTGTGGGTGGACATGTTTGAATGTGTTTTGTATTTTTATTGTAGAAGCAAAGCCTGAGTGCGAACACCTCATCTTGTATGCAAAGCAGCGTGCTGCTGTATGATTTAGGATATTAGCTGATGATTGGACTTGCTTGTGTGTAATTGCTCAAATGTTTGACGCCAGCTCTAAGTCGTTTAGATGTTAAGAGCAGGAGAATTAAACTAGAAAACTTAACTGTCACCTCAGAAGTCATTACATTACTCGCTTACGGTGTGAATGGTACACGGCAGAAAACCACCACTCATAACATTTGCCTGTAAAATAAAATAAAAAAAAAATAACATTAATTCTAGATTTATTCATTCTTTGATGCACAAACAAATTTTGCTACTCAGGTTTATTGTGAAGTAAAAGCAAAATAAAATAAAAAAATAAACTGTTTGATTCTAAGAGTTTTTTAAAAAACGGTCACATTTTTAATTTTCCCTCGATAATTAGAATTTTACATGCTTTTCTGCTAAGATTAATTTTTTAAGGGCCTTGACTTATGTGTTTTTGTCTTAAGTCTGTGGAATAATGTTGAAATTAAACCCTGGAAAGTCTTTTACTCAATTAACTCTTTCCTAAATTAACCTAATAATAATAATAATAATAATAATACATCATTAAAGGTTTTGGTTTGAAAATGGATTTGGGCTGAATGATGTAAACTGAAGCATCTGCTGTTCACGTTTCATCTCTCTACACCGTGGAGATTCTGTACAGATGAACACGCACATGTCAGTGTAGCGCTGAATGACATGTAGTGTTGAATGAGCCAGCACTCAGGCCTGGGAATTGTGTCGCATCCCCGTTGAAGCGGTTTCAGCGCTGGCTTTAGCCTATATATTTTTCCCACAGCGTGTAAACGTGTCATATTTACGTCATGTGCGTGAAGTGGCTAAGATGTGTGGCATTTGCCTTGTATAGTGGATAATTACATGCTGCTGGTTTCGTACCACCTGCGCCTAAGGTTGGAATTTATTTATTGCAAAGGAGCTTAAGCGCTTCTCTCTGTCAGCCACTGTGGAGGTGTTGAAAGATCAGCGTCAACGTATGGCAGACAAAACAAACGCACAGAATCTATTCGCCGTGAAAGGTACGCTGCAGGATGTTCGTACAGACTCGTATCAAGGATCAGCTAGACGCCGATTCTTAATTCTTTCGTGTAATTAAATATAAGTAGTCGCTTCACCTGGTCAGATAAAAGCATTGCTCGAAATGAGGTATATGATGCTATTAAATGTTCTTTTGCAGTTACGATATTTGACGATATTTTCTAGTAAAGGTACAGGATATCGCTATTGCAAGCTATACACTGTATTTTAATTGTGTGTGTGCACATTTAGATGGACCTCAGCGCTGAATGCAATGCACCCTAAGTAGCATGCCTAAATATTAATGACACCGATAGTGTAGCGTCATATGTGGTTTGGGACGTAGCATACGTATTGTCATAAGTGTTACAGAAGTGTTATGAGAATAAAATGACTTTTATTATTGTGCAAATCAATAGCAGCGTAACCATCATAAGCAGCATGTAGCTGCGTAGCATGATGCTGCGTCCGAGGCAAGGTTTGACGCAACTCGTAATTCGCCCCCTCAACTTGAAATTTCGACTCTCAACTACCAGTTCTTTCCCGTTTTACAGAGTGACAGAAAATCAACATGGCCGCCCACACTGTGAACTGTGTAAAGCATCACTTATCTACTTTTAAATTAGTTTATAGCAATATTGGCTTTAGATCAGTTAATATACAAGCACAGTACCTTGTTAAATCTATAACACTGACCATACTAATAGCTGTTTTGAGAAGGTAATCATCAACGTTAGAGTTATCACTAAAGTTAGCCAGCTAGCTTGTTGCTAACGCTACTTGCTGTCGTGCATTGTTTTTGCTGTACTGCAATTTCAGGCTATAATGTTGCATAAATGTTTGAAGTTCACTATAGTAGAACAGAACCAATAGCCACTCAGGCCTGTAACTGTAAAAGTGCAGTTAAAGTAGTTTTTTACGAGCTTTATGTGCTCTAACAGAGCAAACAACAGACGCTCTTTTGTGGAGACGTCCATGTTTTTTTCATGTCACATGTTGAACATCCCAAAGTGGGAAATTACGTTATTACACCTTACCACTTACAAACGCACCACAAATGCAGCATAAGCTCTGGTTAAAGGTGAAAATGTTGCACAGCACGCTGCGTGCACCATACTAACAGCTGAAGGTAGGGGCTTTCCCTGAGGTTAAGTTAGATGTAGCTAGCTTGCTAACTGTAGCTAGTTCGATCAAATATAATGGAGAGAACAAAACTATAATGCCTCACCATTTCCGGTTTTTTGTTTTGTTTTGTTTTGTTTTTTACATGATTTGTGTTCACTGTATATTTTGTTATCTAATCTGCATATTTTGCTCTCCAGCCTGTAAAAACGTCTAGCATGAACCGGGCAGTGTTAGCATGCTAATTAAACCCACACCAGAGGATAAAAAGACACAGATCATGTGAGAACAGGGGTCAAATCACGCACAATCACCCAATATAACCGTGCTTGAAATACAAAGATACAGGGACGTCACTCCCGGCTAGTTTTCTAGCTCAACAACTTCACAACTGGGCGATTATACAAACTCTACAGTGAGGACAGATCAGCTGTCAGCTATCGTTCACTAGCTTCCTACAGAGTTAGAGAACAATTAAATGAAGCTAAAACTCCTTCAGTCCTCAAAACTCTTTCCCTCTCTCACTCCTGTTTCCACTCTCACTCTCTCCTGGCCACCCACTGTGTAGTCAGGACTTCTTCCATGCCTAAAGTTGGAAGGTGATGATGTTTTAATATACAGTAAATTACACATTTCAATGATAATGTCTATAGAAATTTTATTTAACAAAAAAATAAACATAGAAGTAAACTGTTGGTACGTTAATAGTTTTTAGTGTTTAATGACTTGCATGTCGGTTTTGGTTCTGAAAAAAAGAAATTTCAGAAAGTGTTTTTACCACAGTATGGATTTATTACAACATGGATATCATGTCATCATATCACCCAGCCCTAAATTCAGAGGTTGCAAACTCATATTACAAATAAGCAATGTATCTGCTGTAAATGTGGATATTTCCATGGTGATTTTTGCACTAAAACCTGATTTGTCACTGCAAACTTGTAAAATACTTGCGTATAACAAAAATACAAGTGATGTCAATGGAAGTGTGTTGCCTGAACTGCATGCCATTGCAGCTTGTTAAAAAAAAAAAAAAAAAAGTTCCTCTGTGACTGTGCTTCTGTATAAGGACCATTTGACGTAGTGGTTATGTGATCTGAATGATGACCAAGTTACAGACAGAGCCTTGCTTCTTGGCTTTCTTACTTTTCTGACTGGTGTAAAAGATAAATTAGCAGAACAAAACTGTTTGTTGGTTTTGGGTTTCTGTCAAATGGTTTCTGTCAAATGGCTTTGGGTTTGATTACTAAGTTTCTCACCTTACAGTAAGAAATAATCTACCTGTTGAAGTCGGTCTTTGGTTTTACAACAATAGCATGGCCTTGAGTTCGGCAGCTTGTCTTTCATGTATGGAGGTGGCATTAGTAGGGGCACTGTGAACTTTTAGATATGGTGTGTGGCGTGTGTGTGTGTGTGTGTGTGTGTGTGTGTGTGTGTATGTGTGTGTATGTGTGTGTGTGGCTGTGTGCCCAGGCATGCCATGTGGTCTTCAGATGGCAGAGGAATTTAAGGGGAGGGACAGACGAACCACCGTTTCTCTCCCACTGAGACAGGAACAGGAAAGGTAGTCTATCTCTCGCTAATTTCCTCCATCTCCAGACTCTCTCTTGCCATCTCGCCCTATCTCTCTCTCTCTCTCTCTCTCACACCCTCCTAACCTCCCGCGGCCCTTGTCTGGCAGTTCAGTTTCTGTCATTACGTTGTCACTCCGTGCTTTAGCCCCTTTCCTTCCAGGATGTGAGAATTCGATTTAGCAAGTCAAACTACCAACAAGTTACGCAGTTACGCAGCTTTTGCGCTTAACCGAGTGTGATGCATGCATAATAAAACTCAATGATTACCATAACCAATGGTTGGCGTTACAAAGATTAGTTTTTTTCTCACGCTCTTACTTATCAAAGCTTGCAAGTCACTCATTACCTCAAAACGTGGCTACTGGTAGGTTTACACACATGTCTCAGGTTTGTAACGAGTCATAGTTTAACAGCAGGCAGGAGGCAGAGAGGTGCAGAGAGACAAATGGAGAAATCGTGTGAGGAGTAAATGGGGGAGCGCCGGTGAACACTGAGACTGTTTGGAGCGCTCGTGTCTGGCCTGCAGTCTCAGTCGTGGGAAAGACTGAAATTACATCGCTCTCAAGGCCGGTTATTTTCAGCCGCGGCTGAACGCGACAGAGGGCACACACTCGACTCCTTTAGCTCCTCTGAAGCAGGACTCCCCCGCGAGCTCACCGTGCCCGCAGAGCTGAGCAAGAATGCTGTGTGCCACGTCCCCAGGTGAGTTTGCGAGCGTGTCTGCATGGAAAGTGACAGGCGGGTCGTCTCAGTCAGCTTTGCAAGGAGGCGTTGGACCAAAAAAAAATCATGCCTCGATTTGTTTCTTTTTGTATATTAATAACCCATCTTGTTTATTGTGTATGTATGTCATAATAAGCATGTGCTGTGTGTTCAAGAGACAACAGCATCATTAGACAACGGCCTCACGCGTAACGAAGCCTGCTCCTCAGCTGTTAGTGAGTCAGGCATTGTTTAGGCAGTAATAAACAGACACCGGCACATGCTGACTCACTAAAGACCCCGACTCGACTCAGTTAATATTAACCCAAATGTGTGAACCAGCATCTTTATACACAGGGATAATATACGGAGGGAACACGATTGACTGCTCAGTCCCAGAAGCTCATTGAACCTTACAGTTTGTATCGTGTGTGTGTGTGTGTGTGTGTGTGTGTGTGTGTGTGTGTGTGTGTGCGTGTGTGTTTGTGTGTGTGTGTGCATATTCATATCTGTGTGTCTGTGTTTGTGATATGAGATGTACTAGATTAGGCAGATGAAAAAATCACCAATATGACAAGTTCATTAATAACCTTTAGCACTCTAGATGACACTGTAATTAGAACAAGGCCTTGACAACATTATTCTAGTCACATGGTGTTCTTTTGGTAAGTTTGCATACCCCTTTTTGTCTCTCCCTACCTACAGGGACAGTGTGTGTAAAGCTGGAATGAGAATTTGTTCACCGATGGCTCGAACATGGCGAGTGTGAGTGGGAGTCGTTTGTTTCCCTGGGCGAGGCACGAGCAGATATGTGTGGCATTTGTCTAGTTTAAATTTAGTGTAACTGAAGCCAATGCAGGCTGCTCTGCATCAGCTTGCCTGTGCCGTTACCAGCACTGAACTCTCGCATTTAAAACTAGGTAAGCGGGAGCGCAGGAACATGTGAGGACAGACACAGAAACCGCTCCGGCTTAGTCATACACTAACAGTTTGTGATGTTTGTATTTAAACTGGTATTATATGTATTTAGGGCTGGCTGATATAAATGGACTAATATTAGAAATGAAAGTTAATTTTTTTGTATCCAGATCAGATTATTTGCTGATAACAAATAAATTATTAAGGAGGATTATTTAGAACCTTTATGGAACGAAGCGTGACAGCAGCACAAATAGTTGTGAGAAAAATCCACAGAATGGTACGAAGACACTGGGTCTGATTTCTTTCTAGCCCAGACTGTAGATTCAGTGACAGCCATACATATGGCACAAAAGGACAGCCAGCAGAACTGTAAGTTTAATAGGTTTTAGTTTGAAAGAATGGGTTACAGCGTTCTGTTTACCATGTTTGGTATTCTGAGGAAACATGGCATGAATCCAGTAGAGCATTACAGGCTTGAAAAGATAGAAATCATGAATGCAGCTGCCTATCTGTCTTTAAGTGTGTGTGTGTGTGTGTGTGTGTGTGTGTGTGTGTGTGTGTGTGTGTTGTGTGTGTGTGTGTGAGTGTGATAGTTTCTCCTACATTGTTTTTTTGTGTTGTTTTTTTTGTTGTTGTTTTTTTTTTAAATATTATCGCCTGTGAGACCTTGTGATATAATGCATTGCCCAACCATAAAAGTTTCATTTTCGAGTTTGATTTAGATCTAATATCACAACCGTCACTGATAACATTACAGAAATCAATATCAGTGGGAGGTTTAGCAAAACACACACACTTCAAGTGTCAAGCAGGAATATATCTAATCATAGAATTTAGTATTACTGATAATTACTTTTTTGTTTGTTTGTTTTTTCAAATAAGCTCTTTAATGAGTCATAATTTCTTCTCATTCTCTTAAATACTGTTGATTTGTTCTGTTATATATTAGTTGAACAGTGCTGTCCAACATCATGCTCAGATATTGTTCTGATATACACGTGGCTAAAATTATGTGTTTCTAATGATTTATTGCACACTGATCAAAAAAAAAAAAATCGTAACGTTTAAACCTCCCTCGACCTCAAACCTCATCTCATTTTATCACCTCGAACAGTTCACCCAGACTGATTGTGTTGCCCCGTTAATGTCAATCCGCTTTTCTCAGACATGAATGCATAAAGACCAGTAAAATGTTTGCATACTTGGCTTGCATACGACCCCAAAGCAACAACAAAAAAAAAAAATTCCCCACCTAAAATTCCCCACCTGCACAGTTAAGTGATTCAGTGATTAGCTCACCGTGCTGAATTGGTTAAAACTCATTTGTAGCCTTAATTATAAATTTTAATTACTTGTTGTGTAAGTTATGCACGTTTCTCCCGCTGCAAGGTTGTGAGGTAAAATAGAAAGGTTCTGCTCCTATCATAGGGAACATATTACTCCCATTCAGCAGAGAGACAACTGTTCATTTCAGAACCGTGTGTTTGGCCTGAAAGCGGTGTGTAGTACCAAAATGGAAATACTTAAAATAAGGATTGGACATTAATTTGTTATTATTGCTCACAGATAAAAAAGTAGGAAGAGATGGAAGAAACTACAGAACACTGCACATGGGTTTATAGTTTGTTGTCTCTACTTCAGATGTATTTAAAGGGCAAACATGTTTACTGTACTATCATTTGTATATTAATATACAGGGTGTCATACATAGGGGGAAAAACATCTTCCAGAATTTTTCATACTTAGTTTATATTATATTGTGTATGATATGAGAAAGGCCTTTAAGAACGCCTTTGACAAAAGAACATATTGAAATCATTCTCATGGCTGGATCAGGAAGCTGTCGCAAAGGTTGCGATGGACTTTAATAGGAAACATGGCAAACGCATCACACAGGACACTGTTGCCAAACTCATTAACAAATTCAAAGAGACTGGAAGTGTTGCGGACCAACCGAGAAGTGGACGTCCACGAGCATCCACTGATGAAGGCACAACCGACCTGGTGCTGGCAGACATAGACCCCTTTGTATGGAGACTTTTGGGACACCCTGTATTTCTTTGACGTTAGATTTTTTATTTATTTTTTTTAATTGATTATTTACTGATGGTGGACTAAAACTGGAACAGATTTTTGGGCCACATGAAAGGAAATTGTGTGTTTATTCTTGAATTAGTCCTTCATTCAACCTTTTTATCGACAGTCTCGCAATTATCAGAACACTTCAAGCCACATACAAACCCCAAACGCATAAGGGCCTAAAATTTCAATTATTAAATTAAAAACGGTGCGCTACTAACACTGTATAATTTAGACCTGGCAAAAATCGCTGCCTTGATCATCGTTAACACATCTGGCGCTGTCTTAATCAGTCTGATCCCACTCAGCGCTGGGTCACCACCTCGTTTCCTTCCCTTTCTCACTTTCTCCCCAAGTCTTACAAAATGTACCTTCTGAACCGTTGTGTAATTACAAGTGTGTAACTCACAGCTACATGGTGGAGGGATGGGTGATTGTCTAAGAGGTGTGTGTGAGTGTGTGATGTGTGAAAGTGTGTGAGTGGTCCCTTCTTATACGCCCATGACTTTTTTTTTTTTATCTGAGTCACACTGAAGGTAGTACATGCTTTAAGGGTAGACATATATAAGAGGGATTTTCCCTTCGTGATGATGATGTGTGTCCATCTGTCTATGTCTGTGTGTGTGAGTGTGAGTGTGTAGGTCATTCTATAAACACTTTATAAGTAAGTCACTCTTTTTCTTTTTTAGTAAAATCATTTAAACACCATTTTATACACCAGTAAAAACAGGAAAAACTGTTCTCTGAGTCAGAGCATTAGTTAAGATCCATTTTAAAATTACTTTTGGGTTAGGATTAAGATTAAAATCAATTAAATGGTTAGTTAAATTGAAATTAATTAAGATTATCTGTATAAGTATACACTCACCAGCCACTTTAATAAGAACACCTGTATCCCTGCGCATTCATGAAATGATCTAATCAGCTGATCATGTGGCAGCAGCACAATACATAAGATCCTGCAGAAACAGGTCAAGAGCATCAGGTGACATTTTTCCAATCTTGTCCACTTTTGGTGAGTGTGTGTCCATTGTAGCCTCAGATTCCTATTCTTGGATGTCAGGATTGGAATCCGATGGGGTCTTCTACTATTCTACCCTTGAGGTTAGACAGTTTTGTGTGTTCTGAGGTGCTTTTCTGCTCACCACAGTTGTACAGAGTGCTTATTTGAGTTACCATAGCTTTCCTGTCAGCTCCATCCAGTCTGGCCGTTCTCCTCTGACTACTCTCATCAACAAGACGTTTCCAGTTGCTGAAATGCCACGCACTGGATGTTTTTTGGTTTTTTTGCACCATTCTATGTAAACTCTAAAGACTGTTCCTTGTGAAAACCCCAGGAGGTTAACAGTTTTTGAAATACTCAACCCAGCAACAACCAGGCGAAGGTCAAAGTCACTGAGATCACCTTTTCCCCCCTTTCTGATGTTTGATGTGAACATTACACATTACAATACAACATACATTGCGCTGCTGTTGCATGATTGACTGATTGGATAATTGCAAGAATTTCTGAAAATACACTGCAAAAAAGGACATCTTAGCAAGTGAATATATCTTGAATCTAGTTAAATTGATCTACTATTTCTTATTATAAGATTACAGTAAACCAAATACAAGATTATTAAGTCTGTTTCCAGAAATGTTTTGTTATGTTTAGGGTTTACATTTTCTTATTCTATTACATTTTCTTATTCTTATTCTAGATTATTTTGCGTCTTTCTAGAAATGAATGCTTAAAATGAGCAAAATAATCTGCCAATAGAACAAGAAAATGTAAAGCTTAAAAATAGTAAAATATGTCTAGAAAAAAGTTTAATAATCTTATATTTGGTTTATTGTAATCTTATAATAAGAAATAGTACCTAAATATGACTAGATTCAAGATATTTTCCTTTGCTAAGGTGTCATTTTTTGCAGTGTAACTAAAAACCGTACACATCCATCAGACCTCCTTTAACAGCTCTAACTGCTACGCTCACTTTCTCCATATGAACACTTCCCAGAGATGCTTTATGCAGGATGTTCCTGCATGTTTGCTCCTGACGAGTTTTGATGTTTTTAATGTTATGGTCTGATGCAAGATCATAAAGCCAGAATATTGTGTCAGTTTGTAGAAGTATCGTTTTATAATGATGTTGGTGTACTTCGCTGGCCACAGCTAATGTGATCTTCACTATTATGTAGACATTTCTGTGCACCATGTTTAATGAGTGAGACTAACCTTTGTGATGACAATTAGCTTTCTTAGAGCAAATATAGGCTAGTCATGGTTGATCTTCACAGCAACCTATCTTGTGACGTTTTTTTTTTTTTTCTTCCCCTTCAGAGCAGTACGTGTTTTTAGACTGTAACAGATATATTTGTTGAAGCCCAAAATTTCACAATATCCTCCTCCTACACATGATACAAAAACGATGGTCTGCAGTTGGCCTTTTGCAGTTTCAGTAGATATTAGGCAGTTCTCGGACATGTTGAATAACTGTAATGTAATAATAGCTTGTGAGACTAAAGATACAGTAACTGCTTTACATGTCCAACCTAAAAAGCACTACAGCATGTCTCCATACTGTAGATCTCCATAGGAAATCAATGTATCTGTGACAGACGTGGTTCAGAGTGGCTAGACCTGAAGCGCTGGCTCTCTCTCTCTGCCAGCTGAGCTTTGTTGATCCTGTAACGTTATCACAGTGTGGGACGTCTTAATCAGAGAGCTTTATTTAGAAGGCAAACATACATTCGTGTTGGCTTAGACCGCCGTCGGGCAGCACAGCAGACATCCGCCGCTCGTCAGTGATGTAACCGACCTCAGGTCAGGGAAATAGGCTGCATTTTGCATCCAGTGATTGTTAAAAGGTTCGGAGCTTTAGCTGGCGTTTAGTGGATTTTATCACAAAGAGGAAATAGATTTGGGAATTATAATCTAGACTATTTCAATCCAAAGCACAACGAATGACCTTTGATTAAGGTACACTGAGTTTCTCACTGTTTATACCTCTCTCACTTAGTAAATTTCTCATACACACACACACACACACACACACACACACACACACACACACACACACACACACACACACACACACAGGCTGTAGTTGGCAGCTGTTTTGTGGACGGGCCTGCAGGTGTGTGTGTGTGTGTGTGTGTGTGTGTGTGTGTGTGTGTGTGTGTGTGTGTGTGCTAGTCCGAGGCCTCCGCCAGCGACTGTGTGTTTAAAAATTAAGGCACTCTGCCAGCAGTTCTTAGAAACAGGAGCGGAATAAAAGCCTTTTCGCCAAGCTACTGCGTGCTCAGTGATGACGCATTTCTCCTGTTGTGTTTTTTTTTTTCTTTCTTTCTTTTTTCATCAAAACCTTCTAAATGTAGGTTACATTTTTTTTGTACGTTGAAGTGAACAAGAGAATACTGTTGGACTGTTTTGGTGCAAAGAGAGAAGCCTGCTGTTAATGAGACAGCGCTGCTTCACAACGGGAACCCTGGCTTAGGTTACACCTGTCCCCACAGAACAAAAGTGTGCACGCACACACACACACACACACACACACACACACACACACACACACACACACACACACACACACACACACACACACACACACACACACACACACACACACACACTCTTGCTCGCAGAAGCCAGGATGTTGTGTAAGTATTGTAGTTCAGGAATTGACCTTGAGAGGAAGTTAGGTTTGCACTTCATAGCCTGAATACTGTGTGTGCGTGTGTGTGTGTGTGTGTGTGTGTGTGTGTGTGTGTGTGTTTAATTTTGATTTGTGAAATACTGTCAGAGGAAATAGTGTAATTGTAGAGATGTGTGTGTGTGTGTGTGTGTTGAATTTTGATTTGTGAAATACTGTCAGAGGAAATAGTGTAATTGTAGGGATGTGTGTGTGTGTGTGTGTGTGTGTGTGTGTGTGTGTGTGTGTGTGTGTGTGTGTGTGTGTGTGTTTAATTTTGATTTGTGAAATACTGTCAGAGGAAATAGTGTAATTGTAGAGATGTGTGTGTGTGTGTGTGTGTGTGTTGAATTTTGATTTGTGAAATACTGTCAGAGGAAATAGTGTAATTGTAGGGATGTGTGTGTGTGTGTGTGTGTGTGTGTGTGTGTGTGTGTGTGTGTGTGTTCATCTGTATGTGTTTACTGTGATGCAGTGTTCCTTTGATATTGTTTATTCCTGTGCTGTCTGCTTTATCCACTAATGAGCATCCCTGAGTGACGTCACACGTGCGCACACACACACACACACACACACACACACACACACACACACACACACACACACACAGGTGCAGACTAGATCCAGAGAGGGAACAATGTCCTGCATTTACCCCACCAGGCACAGCAACCCTTGGCCGCGTCATATCTCAGAGCGGCCTGTGCATGGTGCGGGGAGCTGCAGCGATTTCCTGGCGTTATTAGCTTAGGAACAGCAAAGCCGCTTAGGACTCCTTATTTAACCAGATCACGCTAATGAGCAACTTCTCTAAGCAGGGACACCTCGACACATTCCTCTAAAATCAGTTGTCCTTCTAGTCATACTCACTGTAAAACAGGTTGAGATGATATATTGTTGTATTGTATTGATGTATTGTTATTGTTGCACTGTTTATCATGAAGCCACACCCTTTTTAGTATTGCAAACAGCAAAATAAATAAAACGAACACATAATTGAATTTAAGATGCTTTATCTTGCCAGTTGGCTTACTTTGCTATATATATATATATATATATATATATATATATATATATATATATATATATTTTTTTTTTTTTTTTTACTTTTATGTATAAGAACTTGTTCAGGATCGTTTCAATTAGAATTTCCATCCATACCACTTCTCCTACACAGTGTCATGGGGAAGCCTGGAGCCTATCCCAGGAAACTCAGGGCACAAGGCAGGGGACACCCTGCCAATCAGACTACAAGGCATGGGGGAGGAAACCGGAGTACCCGGAGGAAACCCCTGAAGCATGGGGGGGAAACATGCAAACTCCACGCACGCAGGGCAGAGGAGGGATTCGAACCCCCAACCCCGGAGATGTGAGGCAAACATGCTAACCCCTAAGCCATAATCCCCCACCTGCAATTAGAATTTATTCTCAATAAAATTCTTGCATTAAAATGACACCAAAAGTGAGACTACATATCACTTGATGACATCAACAGCATGGTTTTCCTTTCCCCCCCACCCTCAGAATGGTTTCTATGTAAGTCGTGATTCAGTCTATAAGTTTGTGTCATTCCAGTCATAACCCCTATGACAAATTCATATACACGTATACATGCCTCGAGTATTTACAAAGTTAATACCCTCCTCATAGAGCTGATACCTTTAGTCAGGAGAGGATGCTTACATATGTGCAGCAGCCTAGAGCCCACTTTCTGGCCTCTGATACTCAGATAGATCACTTTATTAATCCCAGAGGGAAATTTCAAAATTTGATTTGATTTAATTTCTCAATTTGATCTTTCTTCTCTCATTGTGCCACCATTTTGTTGATTGTACCCTCTGTTTAGAAAACGTCTTAGTCTCAGCTTCTGACGACCTTTCCATGACCAAGGACCGTCTGTTGCCTACTGTACACTTTTCTGGCCACCAGATTCAGAATGTTTAAGTTCTCAAGCAGTCTATCCACACTCAGGTCTGCTGAGTAAGATGTAGTCACTGGTTTTCAAAAAGATCACCACTCATATCTTTCAATTTTATTCAAGAGTTTTGTTTGAAGAAATTAGTGGAGAATAAACGTGACACCCTCATGGGTTTGCCGCTGACTGTTGTTGGTCAGTGGTAGTGGCAGTCAGACAGCCTCTACAGTCCTTTTTGGCCATGTTTTGTGGTGAAATGTATTAAACTCTATCAAATGCTAAAGGTTTGGTTTGCAACCCTACACTTTCTTTGGTGTGGCTTCTAATTGCTCACTGTGGTCCTCATTTACATAATGTGGTCTCAAATTACTTACTGTAGCCTTTTAGTGTTTTTTTCAGTAGTAGTAACTACTATATATACTATACACACTATATGGCCAAAATATGGTGGAGACCTGACCAATCACACCCATATGTGCTTATAGAACATCCCATTATACATATAGTCCCCCTTTTTCTGCTATAATAACTATAAATATCCACTCTTCTGGGAAGGCTTTCAACTAGATTTTGGAGCATGGCTGTGGGGATTTCTGGCCTTTCAGCCACAAGTGCATTGGTGAGGTCAGGCACTGATGTTGGGTGAGGAGGCCTGGTGCGCAGTCAGTGTTCCAGTCAGTAATCCCAAAAGTGTTTAATGGGGTTAAGGTCAGGGCTTTGAGCAGGCCACTCCAGTTCTTCCACTACAATCATGGCAAACCATGTCTTTCATAGACCTCACTTTCTGCCCATCCTCATCTGGGTGACAACGGATAGTGTGATTATAAATAATTCCCTTCTTGAACTACATGGTCAAAAAGTGCAATTGTGTAACCAGGAAATTCATCATCGTTTTAACATGAAGTGTAATTTGTTGAAGTTATCAAATGTTGACTGATGGAGACTTGAGTGCAAAACTGTTCATGGCAATTGCAGTCTTAAAGCTATCCTAGCAACTGTAGTCCTAAGCCATCGTATCAAAACTGTTTGTATCAGTTGCAATCCAAAGCCATCTTGATGGTTTCTAAGTGGTACCATCCTCAGTAATCTCATGTATCTTTAGGATGTCCCATGTGGGGCCATCCTCAGCAGCAGTGAGTGGTTTGCAAGTGATGAGAACTTCAGCCAGAAGTAGGGCATCGTGTTGGATCAGGCAGGTCTGGAGAGGGATCAGGATCACCTGATATGGTCAGGTGTTCACATACTTTTGGCCATATAGCGTATCTAGTATCTACCAAGTTCTACCAAGTCATTTTTCTGGGAGGCACCATTACAATTCTATCGCAATCAACCCCTGATTTCTCAGTGTATTTTTCCCCCTTGGTGTGGCCCTGCCTGCTTATTGTAGCCATGATTTCTTCAGTGTGGCCCCTGTTTCCTTAGTCACTCAGTTTCCTTATTGTGGTCCCTGATTTTTCACTGTGGCTCCTGATTATGCAGTATTTTTTCCCTTGGTGTGGCACTTATTGTAGCCTTGGTTTACTTCCCATTCCCCTGTTACCTTCCTTTATGTGGTCCTTGACTTCTCACTGTGGCTCCTGATTGTATTGTTTCAGTTCCCTTGGTGTGGATGTTGCCTGCTTATTGCTGTCTTTGCTTCATCAGTGTAGCCACTGTTTTGTCGGTCTTCCCCTTCGTTTTTCCTCCACATCTCCAGGGGCAGGTGGTCATATCCTGGCCTGAACAGGGTGCTTTCCCACTTGGCTTCAAGATGATGCTGTAAGCAGATATCAGGTAGCTGTCCCTGACCTCACTGCATCCAAGTGTTTGTGTTTATGTGTGAATGTGTTTGGGCAGAGTGCTGGGGGTGAGGCTATAGCAGACTATAGCACAAGTACATTCTGTTGGAGCCCAGTCCCAGCACCGAGTTTTGAATCCTAACCTGAATACATTCTGATAAAATTCTGTCTGAACTTGACTCAGACCATCACCAACAGGAGACAGTGTCTGTTACCATGATCAGATCATTTGTAGATACTCCATGATTATTAAATAACATTGTTGGTGTGATGGCACTTGTGATGGTACGTTAAAGATAAATTATTTCAAGACTTAATTTCACCAACATAAGTAGCCTAGCTAGCACACGACTCTTAATTAGTAGGCTACAATAGCATGATGTCACTATCACGTAGCTATTGGACCTCAATTTCAGAAATGTAGCCTCTGACTATGGTCAAAGTTTGGGTCAAAGAAAGTGACATAAAATGAAAGTGTTGGTCAAAGGGAGGGGGGGCGGTGGAGTGGTAGACGTTGACCTTCTGATCAGAAGGTTGCAAGTTCAAATCCCAGCACTGCCAAGCTGCCACTGCTGGACCCTTGAGCAAGGCCTTTAACCCCCAACTGCTCAGCTGTATAAATGAGATAACTGTAAGTCGCTCTGGATAAGGATGTCTGCCAAATGCCATAAATGTAAAGTTCAGTCTTTTTTTTTTTTATAGAAACAGGAGGTTATAAAAATTGAGGTCTCATTAAAATCCTTGGTATTGAGGCAGTGTTTGAGTAACATAATGTGATTTCAATTTATTTTCTTTCTTTTGTTACAAGCTTGAGTCTGATTAAACAGTATTCATTAAATGCCATTGTCTTGTCTTTGAAACAGACATTGTTCATTTCGGTCCTCGGTCACCTAGTCTGTCTCTTCGGCTGGTCCTTTCTCATATCCGTCCATCATTTCATTCATCTGCTTATTTGTGTTAACAAAAAGGCAAACAGTGGGGGCTCAGTGAATTGGCACTAAATGAAGAAATGAAGTGTGAATGTGTGGAGAAGAAGGCTAGCATTGTGTGTGCTGAGTAAACTTGGAGCTGGGATGAAAGATTTGTTGTTCTTCGGGAGGCAGAACCGCAATACGATGTTTGCCATCTTCACTGAACTCCTAAGCGAATGTGAAAGTCATTGGACCAGGTCCCAGAGTGATGGAGAGAGAAAGAAGCAGAATGAGAGAGAGAGAGTGTGTGTGTTTCTGTAGGTTGTGGTTCGTATGTTAGCTCATTGCTTGTTTACTATTTTTATGGGTTAATGCATCGGAGATACAGAGAATAACCGCTTTGTCTTATTAAAGACATAAATGAATGAGTCATTTCATGTAAAACACAGCTCTATAAAGAGCATTTTAAATGGATGCATTTATTTTTATTTGTTTTTGGGGTTTTTTTTTTGCTTTCGTTTTTCCAATAAAGTCCAAACCACATTTGTATCTGATTTCAAATCCGTTTAAATATGAATATTGAAACGTTAAACAGGATTTTATGTTTGGTTTTGGGTTTTTTTCTTTTCCCCACTCCACATTACTGGCATTGTAGTGTACATTCTGGCATTATTGGCATCATTACTATAATAAACAAGGTGCATATGACATATGCAGTCCAAACAACAAATCAGATATGGTCGATTGTAATGTGCAGAATGGACCATATCTATAAATCTGATATATCTGTAAATAAAGATCTGTCTCAATCAGATCTATCTGTAAATAAGTCAGATATACTGTACATGTAAATAATTCAGATCTGTCTATAAATAAATCAGATGTGTTTGTGAATACATCAGAGCTATATGTAAGGATATTCAGGCCTATCTATAAAACAAAAACATATCTACCTGTAAATACATCAGATCTATCAATAAATCAGATCTGTCTGTAAAGACGTCGGACATGTTTAAATAAATCAGATAATCAATAAATAAATCACATCTATCTATAGATGTCACATCTGTCTGTCAGGTCTAGATGTAAATCAGTCAGCTCCGTCTATCTGTCAGATCTATTTATAAATCAGATTTGACCTGCCATGTGAACCCAGTAATTTGGAGGCCTTTCGTATGGGCCGATTGTTCTTCCTGGGTCAAAGTGCACAGTCGTGTGTGACTTTCTGGCCTGGTGTCCCTCCTGTCCAGTAAGCTGTGTTGTCACGGATACGGACGTCTTGTGACATGCGGGTCATGTGGGGCTGCTATAAATAAATCCATTACAAGAGAGCGGGAGAGAGAGCGAGACACTGTTCCATATTTATCAGACTTCTCAGAGTAAGAGTGCTGGTCAAAAGGATTATGGCGTATCGCCTGCTTTTATGTGTTTAAATGTCAGACAATGTCAGTATTTTGTTACTTGCATGCTTGTGATTTTAGAAAGTGACAGAGAGTGACATTAGTAGGAATGATTATTGAAATGTAATCAGGTTTATGTTGCTAAATGTTGAAGGATAACGCAGGACTAGCGTAAGTATGTGAGCTATCTTGGTCCACCCATTCACTGGAAGCTCACGAATGACATCTAATATAGTTAGGGAAAAATATTTTGTGTGTGTGTGTGTGTGTGTGTGTGTGTGTGTGTGTGTTTGTGTGTGTGTGTATTCCGCAGTGCTCTTTAACTGATGTTATTAATAGAGCCGGTTACCATGTGGTGACAGACTGAATCATGTGCCTGTGTCTGAATGTATTTCCCAACTTGATGGGTGGGGTGTGTGTGTGTGTGTGTGTGTGTGTGTGTGTGTGCACTATTTGAGTAAGTGGGTGTGCTTCCTGCTTTTAGGCATGCTGACGTTCCAGCTCTAAATATGAACTTATGTGGAGCAGTTTGCCTCCAATGATTTCCTATTGTCCTCTGCTATCCACACTCTTCTTCTCTGACGTTATCGAGTCGTCCAGAAGGACTTTCTCTCTCCCGCTGGTGTAGAGAGATGAGCATTGTTTGTACACCGCATGTACCTTCTTTGTTGACCCGGGGTGAGAGTTGTGGTCTGGACGGATTCCCTGGTGGCTCGTTTGCAGGCAGCCGAACTCTTCTCCGAACAAGGACAATGTAAAAGCACTCCAATAAAGGAGAAAGCGAGAGAGAGAGAGAGAGAGAGAGAGAGAGAGAGAGGAGGGAGATCTGCTTGGCTGTTTGCTTTAATCTGTCTTATCAGCCTCCTGGGACTGCGGCCTTGAAAGATAGGGACAGACGGCATATTAGCCACGCTCACACCACAGGGAACGACAACTTGATTTGCTGCCTGGATCGGCAGCGAACATCCTAAGAAAACAAAGAGCGCATCATTCTCCATGTATGGAGAGACTGTTTCCAGCACACAGCATTATTAATGCTGAAATCTGAATAAAAATAGCTATTACGTAAATACCTATTCTACGTCCTGTCTACCTGTGGAATGAACTTCCTGAGCAATGTTTTGGTCAGCCATGTGCTTTCTTATCCTCTCCTGACGTGTCGTTGTCAGCAGGTTAGGCAGTGAAAGCTGTCAGCAACGTCATACTTTAGTAACACGGGAGAGCCAGAAGTTCTAGACCGTTTGTGTCGTGACTTTTTTTTTTTTTCACTCTAACCAATCAGGTTTAATAAATCAGGTCACAGTAGGTTCATTCATTGCTTTCATTCTTTCCCCACCTAATGATTTGTGTGTGTGTGCGTGTGTGATACAATTGCATCAAAACTATTTTATGTGTTGATGTTTTAATGATCTTGATGAGTCCAGCACATTAGCTTCAGGCCATCAGGGTCAGGAGGTTTGACGTTTTCACTAGCCCTTAGTTTTGTTCGCAGCAATGCATTAAAGTAATCTGTAATTAACTATTGTGTTTATTTGATACATTGTCCTGTTCCCAGCCTACCTTTCCGTTTGACATCAAGCCACCTCTCCATTTTTTTTATTTTTGTCCTCCTGAAACAGTTGTGATTTTATCACTGAAGTGATATTGCACTATGCTGCATATTGGACATTGTAAGATACACACATAAGATGTTTAACAGTGAGTAAGAATGTAATTAGTTTGTATTTCTGTAGTGTGCTCGTTTTGTAATTGTACAGTATAAATATGATTGAATGATTATGAAAATCTTTTTTTTTTTTAGAACATTAGACATTATGAAGATGATCATCCTATCAGATTAGTTTCTTTCTCTTCTAACTCACTGGCCTCTCTTTTCAGATCTGGAGCCGGATGACACCGCATCATTCTACATCCTGAACGTGGGTCAGCCTCCAGCAGTGGCGAACCAGACCCTAGGTGTCCAGAGGCATGGAGTCCAGCCTCACTCACAGCTCATCTCTACTTCTCCTACGTTGCAGCCTCTCCACAAGCCCTTTGAGCCCAGCTATGAGTCCCTGGACTCCAAATACCCTCCCAGTGGAGGCGGAGGATGTGCAGGTAGGCCCCCCAAGGCCTTTGAGTGCCCTAGCATCCAGATCACCTCCATCTCCCCAAGCTGCCAGCAAGAGCTAGATGGAAATGAGGCTGACCCTAGGTCCAAAGGCGTGGATGGGGACTTCCGCGAGCGACCGCTGTCTCGGGACCACCTGTATTTGCCGCTGGATCACTCGTACCGTGATTCATCACTGAGCCCAAGCCCCTGCAGCAGCTTGTCGTCACGCAGCTGGTTCTCAGATGCTTCATCATGCGAGTCCATCTCCCATGTGTACGACGACGTGGATTCGGAGCTGAACGAAGCAGCGGCGCGTTTCACACTCGGATCTCCACTGTCCTCACCGCAGGGTGCCCCGCTGGAGGAGCCATGGCAGCAACAGCACCATCACCACCACCATCCGGGTTACGCCCCATCACTCTCCCACCCACACACCCACTCTCTCTCTCCACGTCAGTCACCATGCCACTCACCACGCACCAGCGTCACTGATGAGAACTGGCTCAGCCCCCGGCCGCCTTCACGTCCATCCTCACGGCCCACATCGCCTTGTGGTAAGAGGCGCCACTCTAGTGCTGATATCTGCTTTTCGGGTTCGCCCCATCACTCCCCGACACCAACCCCGGGCCCCTCGCCCAGGAGCAGCGTCACTGAAGACACCTGGACCAGCAGTCCTGTGGGTATAGCACCCTTCCAGTGCTGCACCTCAGACCCTGACATCCCTTCCAAGACCAGGAAGACATCACAGGACTGTACAGCCACGCTACAGTCCGGGAAGAACGATCTCAGCCTGGATGATTCGGGAAATATCTCACCGCTTCGTGATTCCCCGGCTGACGAAACCATGCACGGACTGAAAAAGGATGGAGCTGGGGAGCAATTCCTTTCCGTGCCCTCTCATTTCACCTGGAACAAACCCAAACCAGGACACACACCTATATTCAGGTAAAGGAAACCCTGCAGACACTTATGACAGGTTATGGATAACACACTCTACTTTTTCTCACATGGATGCACGGTGATATTGGCAATATTATCAAGTCAGGGGAGGAACATGATGTTCCTGAGCCGCTGTGAGTTGCCCTGGGAATCCTGTAGTAGTAAATCAGCAATTCACAGCTGCTGTATTGAGATGGTGTCATATGGTGTGGGTATCACTGAGTCTGAAAGAATGGGTATTTTAGCGTTGGGCTGTGTTCTGATCTTGCAAAATGAACACAATTAGACCAGAAACACAGCACCGCAGGATCACAGTGAAGCACACTGTTTAAACAGCACCTGGTAGCAAAGCTAACTTTAAGCATCACACTGGCAGAACTGTTAACATTTAATATCTGTTATTTTATTAAAAATCAGTGCAGGGAAAGAGCAGAGAGGGGCGTGTGAAAGGAAGTGTAACATCACGCAAGAACACAGTGAAATGGAAAGGAAAATTGTATTCACTTTAATGATTGCTATAGATGACTAATTCTGTAAGAATCTGTGAGTCTCTGCTGTTTATTTGAGCGTGAGAAATTGACAACCGTAACCACTAAAGTCCCATTTAACTAAAAATATTGCTTTGTGTTTAATTTTTGAGCATGTAAAACTAGATCTGCATTTCCTAAAGAGAATACACAGTGCGTGTAAGGAGCTGAAAGTTGTTGGGGATTAGTAAGAAGGAAGGAAGGAACGAAGGGTGAGAGGGAGAAGGACAAGACAAGAAAAACAGAATAAGAAAAAGAGGTACAATAGCCCTATTTGGATGAGATTACACCCATGTGAAGAGTAATTGGAGTAATTCCTTAAATCACGTAAATCATTTCCATCATCACAACGCAGGTCCTGCGTCTTGCGTTGAAACAAACGTTTTTTTGACTGCGTGCTGCCATATTTAGTCATCTAGCGTGCATATCCGTATTAAACACTTCCCAAATCGATCATTTGTAACACAAGCATCTGGTTTTGTAGGAAAAACAACGCTGTGGAAACTCACTCACCCACCCAATGTTAATTTAATTGTCGTGCAGACGTGAGAGTTTTATCTCAGGGGAGATGTGTTAAAAATGTTATCACAGACATCAGTCAGTGAAACTGATCCCATCTGTATAGGGCTAATGAGAGAAAGAAAACAAAAGAACTACAGGAAAAAATGCAAATTAGGAAAAGACAAAGAAAGAAAAAAAAGATTACGATTAGATCAAGTTATCATTAGGTCAGCCAATATTATCAGAATTATTTTTTTTTACAAATTTCGGCTTAGTGGTTAGCACGTTTCCCTCGCACCTCCGGGGTCAGGGGTTCGAATCCCGCCTCCGCAATGTGTGCGTGAAGTTCTGGCAGGTGCACCTGGGGTTTCCTCCGGGTACTCCAGTTTCCTCCCCCAGTCCAACAACATGCACTGTAGGCTGATTGACATTTCTACATTGTCCGTAGTGTGTGAATAGGTGTGAGATTGTGCCCTGCAATGGCTGGCACCCCGTCCAGGGTGTCCCTCACCTTGTGCCCTGGATAGGCTCCAGGCTCCCCACAACCCTGTGTAGGATAAGTGGTACGGAAAATGGATGGATGCTTAGTGCTTAGCAAACAGCAGACCTGGTTAAAGGTCAAAGTTAAAGGTGAGATTTGAAGAATTCAAAGTTTTATGGGATTAGAGGTGAGGTCATAGGCCAGAATAGCATGAATGTTAGTGAGATGGTTAAATTAAATCTCTCAAGGAACTCTAATACTTTGACCCCATACTGAATAATATTATATTAGATTGAAATAGCAATGTGTACAATGTTACAGGTTAATGGTATCTCTCTCTCTCTCTCTCTCTCTCTCTCTCTCTCTCTCTCTCTCTCTCTCTCTCTCTGTCACACACACAAACACACACACACATTTGTGTACAGATACAAATGTAGAAATTAATATTTGTGCTTTGCTGCATGCTTTTGTAGTGTAAACTTGGAGTGTGTGTGTTGTGGAAAGCAGGGCAGTGGGAATGTGATGGTAGGGTATGTGTATATACACACTGGCCTCTATAACCATAAATCAGAGATGAGCCCTTAAAGGTCCTGGCCTCACACATGCCATGATCCCCTCTCTCTCTCTCTCTCTTTCTCTCTCTCTCTCTCTCTCTCGCTCACTCTCTCTCTCTCTCTCACACACACACACACACACACTCTCTCTCTCTCTCTCTCGCTCTCTGACTCTTTCTCATTCTGCCTCTCTCTCACACACACACACATACATTTTTTGCGCTCGCTGTCAGCTGCTCTACACAAACAGGTTGTGAAAGCTCCAGTCAGGCGAGTCTGAGCTCTGTGTCTGTTCAGCCTAATCCCATCACAGCTATACTCTCATACAACACTGACATGATACATGATCTTGCCATCTGATCCTGCAGCCCCAGCAACCAGACCTGCTCCTGCTGTGTGCGTGCGTGTGTGTAAGAGTGAAAGAGACTCTGGAAGCCTGGCTTTCAGAGCAGATGGTCTGTGTGGAGCTGTTGGCAGTGAGGCGGGCTGCTCTGCGGTGTGGAGACATCCGAGATATCTTTGAATACATGGCTTAGCAGAACACACCTTTACATCACTAGTACACACCATCTTCTACACACACTCGCTCACCCATGCTGCATTACTCTTGTCATGTTAAAGCACCGAGAGGCTGGAGAATCAGTTGTGGGTGGAGAAACAGTGTGTGTTTTGTATAACATGAGGGTTGGACTCAAGAGAAACACGGTACACTTTGTAGGCCACTGGGCAAATCGTCACACTGTTACTAGCCCTAGGATTCCCCTGACATTCAAACCAGCTACGGTTACCATGACAGACTTCCTCCCCTGGGCCTTCCTGTGAGCGATAGAGAGAGGGAGTGACAGTCTAGGACTGGAAAAGGAAAGGAAAAGAGAGGTCGAGGAGGAAGACAGGAAAGTGATTTCTTATTTGTGTTAAACATAACTTTAATTATATCTTTCTGGAACTACAGAGGAACTTTTGCCAAGGTGTTTGGAAAATTCTTAAACTATGGTTAACGGTTATATGAATAAAGTGCTGCAGGGATGACGTATTTTTGTAGGCCAACTCGGAAGTTAGCATCACCCTGGTTCCCTCGACAAAAATCCAATAGGATTTTTCCATTAGCTTTTAGATTATTGCATATATATATATATATATATATATATATATATATATATATATATATATATATATATATATATATATATATATATATATATAAAATAATGTCTGTGACCAACAAAAGTTTATGATTCTTACTCGGTTTGTTCATCAAGATAATCTTCAGAAATGAACACAACTATTATGAATTTTGAAGCCTACATACAATCAGCAGAAGCTAAAGTTAACCTATAAACGAACTACACCACGGTCGCATGACTTCAACGCCACCACCACTAAGCTTCTGCCAACTCTTTCGATCTTTATTTTTAAAAAAAAAAAACACAACAATTGGAAAATATTATAAATTGATAAATCTACAATTTGGAAAGTTTGAGTTGGAATAGTTTGCAAGAGCACGAGTATAAACACCACGAGGCTGTAGTAGATGAGTTTTCCTGTTCGGCATGATGACGTTTAACGTCCCCGACAACCTCTGTAGTCCCATTTAGCCATTTGTTATCAACCGTCTTTTCCAAGACACATAAAAGCTTTAAAAACTCACGAGTGGGGTATCACTGATTTATTTTATGTCGCAGAATAAAACGTGAAAACATCTTGAGCTTGTGTTAAACACAAGACCTCATTTCAGGCATTTAACCAAAATCGCATTCAAAAAACCCATTGACTTCGGGACGATGGAAGCAGAAGTGCTAAAATGCTAACTAATTTTAGGAATCTTTCCCGCAGCACTCTATGAGTTTCGATGTAATTGCGATTTGTGTGGGAACCCAGTTAATGCAATAATTATTCATGCAGCCATATTACCATAAAAGCAGTCAAGTAAAGATAAAAAAAATAAATAAATAAACTGGAAATGCTTACCATTGAGTGTGTGGAATTTTTTCGCGTACTTTTTTCACCACAAGCTTCAGGATCTTGAAGATTGCCATCGGTTTGGATCTCTGAGCATTTATGAGCGAGTTATACTGTTAGTCACTGGATTTAAAAAAAAAAAAAAAGAAAATTCACAAAATTCACAAAGCTGTGTGTTTGGCAATATGTGACAGGAAACGGTCTAGCCGGTCGTCTGGCATATTAGTCAGATCGCCTGTTTTGGTGAACGTAGGTGTTTTTTGGCCACATACTGCATATTGAAGTAACGTACCAGACTCTGTAGAGGATGCTAGAAGTCTTGTCAGACTAGATGTCATTCAGTCATGTGGTGAATTGTAAATGAATTGTAGGATAGTATTTCATAGATTTGTCCATAAACTACATATAACCCTCTCTGTATTTAAGAGCTACTTGTGTTGCTTTGTGCGTAATCGGTTCCCGCTCTCTACGTAGTACGTAACTATTCATCATTATTCCTGATTATTCACTATTCACGTCTGTTCCCACAAGATCCAGCAAATTATCCGTAATGTTTCTGTTCTTCAACTGCGTCGAACTGCTTATAACAGGTCAGTTGTTCTGTATTCCTGTGCTATCCGTCTCTTCTGCTCTACAGTACCAGGGCTGCAATGACAATCTGAACTAGCACAAGGTCATCATGTGATCTTATTGACCAAAATGTCAGAAACATGTGCCTTTTTTTTTTTTTCCTCTCCATTTGCCTTTCTTCCCCATGTAAATGTCAACCCTTGTGTATTTCCCGTCATTCCGTTTTCCAGGACCTCGATACATTTTGCGCCAGCGTTCTAACAAAGACATTAAAGGTTTTGCTTATAAAATGAGTTTTGCTACTTTTTTCAGAGGCTAACGTTTGTGACTGTATTTGTTCTCACATGTGTGTGTGTGTGTGTATGTGTGTGTGTGTTTGTGTGTTTCTCTAGGCCGTGGCATAAAGGAGTCACTTAGGTGAGGTTTTAGGCCTGGAGGAAACTTGCGGTCAAATTTGCTGCCCATTGAATCAGCATTTTAATATACAGACTATTATAGAGTGCTAGAATAAAGCAAAACACACATTGAGGCCAATACATACACCTTTTCATCCCTCACACATTCATTTCACATACACACACCCACACACGCACACACACACACTTGTTTTAATCTCTGAGGATTCCTGGTTCTGTAACAGACAAAATGTGCTTTGAATGGCAACATTGTTTGAATTCCCAAGGTCTTTAGCATTCATTTTATTGAAACCGTTAGCTCGTAACTTGGCCTACTTGTTTATCACTTCAAATCTAAGGTTGAAATTATGCTGACAAAATTGACTCAGCGAGGACGTGGCGTGTGTTGCGTGTGCTCACTGTGGAGTCCAAGGCCCTGTGATTCACGCTCTGCTGCTCCATTTTACCCATCCATTACTGTCATTTAGTAGCTGCTTTTTTTCTCCCAAAGTGCCTCACATGTAGTTTGTACACGGCACTTTATTTCATTTCCTGGAATATCAGAGCGTTCCTGAAACAACTTGAGTTAATATGCCTCAGTCATGGGCAAACCCCCTTCTGAGATTTTTACCAGCAGTCTTTCATTCAGCAGATTAGATCCTGTAACCCCAGAGCCCCTGCTGTGAGATTTGGGGGATAATGTATAACATCCACCGGATTTTACATGCAAGTCATAAGTATGTGCTGACGTTACGTTTTCGTATGACAACAATTACATATGATCACAGTTCTGGGAGTTCTGGGAAAAAAGACGATGTTTTTTTTTTTAAAAAAAAAAAAGAAAAAAGAAAGAAAGAAATATTGGTTTTGTAGTGTTTTAAGATATAAAATATACAGAGACATTTAAAAAATTGAAATACAGTACTGCGCAAAAGTTTTAGGCACATGCAAAGAAATGCTGTAGAGCAAAGATGCCTTCAAAATAATGAAATGAAATGTTTCTACATTTAAAAAAAAAAAAATACCGTAAAGAGCCGTAAACAGTAGTAAATGAAACAAAGTCAATATTTGGTGTGACAAAAAAAATTTAAATTTGAATAAAAATAGTAGTCTCCGGTACAATTTGTGCAGTTTTATAAGGAAATGAGCTGGTAAGTTTTATTGAGCATCTTGCAGAACCAGCCACAGTTCTTTTACACCGTACTGTGTATAAATGACAGTTTGGTCTAACAAAAATAATAAAACATCAGTATGCTAGTAAAATTGAATTCAAAATGTACAGAACATAGTCCTAAATAATGAACAAGGCTCACATTTTATCAAATCTACACTGTTCTAATCAAATCATATTTGAATTTTTCAAAGAAAACAAATTTGTTATCACTGTATTTATTTATTTTTTATTTACTTGCATTGTGATCAACTACTTTTTTTTATTTTTGTTACCTTCACTCATATGTGATTTTTGGCCGTAGGTGGAAATAGAGACTGACATTTTCTATCACTTTATGGCCACCATTTTAGACAGTTACAGGATACATAAGATTAGGCATCTTTTTATTAAAATGGAATTAAAATACCTGACAAATTTCATTTGTTTTTGTTTTTTTTTCATTCATTTTCCCTCCACTTTTCCTGGTGGATTTGAGAAATTTGACAAATCAAGTTAAAGAACTCTTTTACCAGCTTAAGGTGTCACACGCCAGTATTTTCATTTTAAAATCTGCGTCTCGATCAGCTCCCTAGCTCCTTAGGTCATGAATCAGTATGTCGTGTACACAAGTTGGGGTACTGGTAAGTACCCTGGTTCACTACACATCTGGGACACTGATGACTCAACTTCCGGTGACATGACTACATACTCGCGTTGTAAAACATCACCACTGGCATTTATCAACAACAGGCAGGACCGAACTGACATTATATTTCATATAAATTTGTTAGCTTAGTCACACGCATTTCTGTCATGGTACTTCGAGCAGGATCGTAGGCTGGCTAGTGGATTTTTTTAAAATCATCAAACACTAAAAAATTATAAGACTCAAACCGCGCATATACAGGACGTCAAATAAAGTTAAAATCGCTAACAAAAGAAATCGTTCGAGAGCTACAACAACGAAGTCCGTCCACCATTTTATTATTTGTTTCGAGCTGACAGGCTTCAGAAAATATGACGTCATTTCCAGTAAGGGAACATAGCGAGCATCGGTGCACTATGGTTTTTGCGGTACATTGTGATTGTTTTAGGGAGCGAACGTTCTAGTGCACTGGAAGGATTTTGGGATTGAGACAGCCCTCAAAATGGCCGACTCCCTGATCAGCGCCCTGACTACTGAACTAGGGAGCTGATTGAGACGCACCCAGTGTGAACTGCAGTGGAGCAAACTAAAGAACCGAACCCGAGTACAAAAAAAAAAAAAATGTTTAAGGGTGTCTCAATATTAATCAACCAGTTCTGCAGGAGTGCAAAATTAGCTAATGTTCTTAAAATCCTATTAAGAGCTCTGTATAAATAACTCCAAAACCAATTATTTCTCAGGTATCTCTTCATCTTCATTTTCATTTTGTATGTCCTGTGAATTTAAGGGACCCAGGAGAGCTCAGATGGTTGGAACAGTTTTTACTCTTAACCCTTAGTTAGAAGTCATTTTCTACAAAAGCTTCAAATAAATGAATACATTGAAATGTTGGCTTTATAGTTTTACAGGGTTTGAGGCTTTTCTCCCTAAATATGCTCAACTGAATGAGAATTAATATCCAAAGAAGCCTGGTATAATTATATACGTTTGTGTGTGTGTGTGTGTGTGTGTGTGTGTGTAGGACGTCCTCCCTGCCCCCCCTGGACTGGCCCTTGCCGAGTCAGTACAGTCAGTATGAACTGAAGATCGAGGTGCATCCTAAAGCCCACCACCGGGCGCACTACGAGACTGAGGGCAGCCGAGGAGCCATCAAAGCAGCCTCTGGCGGACACCCTGTCGTCAAGGTGAGTCGCTATGGCAACCAGCCACCTGCCGGCAGTGATGTAAGCGCGCGGAGTGTCTCGTTACTTGTTCAATGAGGACGAGTTTGTTTTACAAAGCCTTGCTTTCATGTTGGTTTTAAATGGAGGAGAGGCTGTGAGCTCAACCAATATCTTCCCTAATATCTCACTAAATTTTATAGACTGTAACGTGTGCGTTTATGATGTCGTCTGTGCATTATGTCATCTCATGAGTCCTCAGAGGAGTCCTTTCTTACAGAATCTGTGCCATGTTGAATGCGTTGATCGAATCAGCACAGCGACTGCAGACTAGAACAGATAAAGTAGGCATTTCTATGCAAAGCAGTACAAGTCATTTGGATAGATGTGTTTGGGTGGATCACGTGCGCTTTCACTGGACTGTTGGGAATGCAGTGCAAGAAAGAAAGTCTCTGCAGGGTCAAAACTGAACAATATTAAGTCCAGGTAGATAATGTATGCATTGGTTTTATTTCAGTCTATCAGTCACAAAATACAACGTTTTGATAGGAATGGGCAAAAATGAGCAACATAGAAGAAGTCTGTTATTTACCTGCAGAAAACTAGAACATAATTTATCCTGAGCATTTAAAGTAATATTTAAATGTATGTTTTGATTTGCTGCTATGTAGAATTAAGAAAAAATTGAGCTGCTTTAACAAGCAAAAAACAAAACAAAACAACACCACCACCAAATGTGGCTATTAGTTTCCTTGGGGTTTCTAGTTGCTTGTGATATTTTCTCTTTCACTTTTGTACTTAAGATACCTTTTTCAAATTAACTTGGTTAATCAAGGTTATTTCATATATATTTTAGCTAGACTAGATTTTTTTCAGTTTGTTTCCCAAAAGTTTCCTGTCCACAAGGAAGATAGAAACCATGCGCGCTTTGTGTCTGACCCACGATCATTACGTCATTTCTGCTATTTTTGTTTGTTTTGAAAACATAAATGACTTTCTTGCACGCTACAGCATCTCTTGTATACTATACAAAGCATTCAGACATGAAATTCAAATATCTAATTCAGGAATCAGCATAACAATAAGTTCTAACATTATATATATATATATATATATATATATATATATATATATATATATATATATATATATATATACAGGTGCATCTCAATAAATTAGAATGTCGTGGGAAAGTTCGTTTATTTCAGTAATTCAACTCAAATTGTGAAACTCGTGTATTAAATAAATTCAATGCACACAGACTGAAGTAGTTTAAGTCTTTGGTTCTTTTAATTGTGATGATTTTGGCTCACATTTAACAAAAACCCACCAATTCACTATCTCCACAAATTAGAATATGGTGACATGCCAATCAGCTAATCAACTCAAAACACCTGCAAAGGTTTCCTGAGCCTTCAAAATGGTCTCTCAGTTTGGTTCACTAGGTAAGCCACAAACATTCATTGCCAAAGAAGCTGGCTGTTCACAGAGTGCTGTATCCAAGCATGTTAACAGAAAGTTGAGTGGAAGGAAAAATTGTGGAAGAAAAAGATGCACAACCAACCGAGAGAACCGCAGCCTTATGAGGATTGTCAAGCAAAATCGATTCAAGAATTTGAGTGAACTTCACAAGGAATGGACTGAGGCTGGGGTCAAGGCATCAAGAGCCACCACACACAGACGTGTCAAGGAGTTTGGCTACAGTTGTCGTATTCCTCTTGTTAAGCCACTCCTGAACCACAGACAACGTCAGAGGCGTCTTACCTGGGCTAAGGAGAAGAAGAACTGGACTGTTGCCCAGTGGTCCAAAGTCCTCTTTTCAGATGAGAGTAAGTTTTGTATTTCATTTGGAAACCAAGGTCCTAGAGTCTGGAGGAAGGGTGGAGAAGCTCATAGCCCAAGTTGCTTGAAGTCCAGTGTTCAGTTTCCACAGTCTGTGATGATTTGGGGTGCAATGTCATCTGCTGGTGTTGGTCCATTGTGTTTTTTGAAAACCAAAGTCACTGCACCCGTTTACCAAGAAATTTTGGAGCACTTCATGCTTCCTTCTGCTGACCAGCATTTTGAAGATGCTGATTTCATTTTCCAGCAGGATTTGGCACCTGCCCACACTGCCAAAAGCACCAAAAGTTGGTTAAATGACCATGGTGTTGGTGTGCTTGACTGGCCAGCAAACTCACCAGACCTGAACCCCATAGAGAATCTATGGGGTATTGTCAAGAGGAAAATGAGAAACAAGAGACCAAAAAATGCAGATGAGCTGAAGGCCACTGTCAAAGAAACCTGGGCTTCCATACCACCTCAGCAGTGCCACAAACTGATCACCTCCATGCCATGCCGAATTGAGGCAATAATTAAAGCAAAAGGAGTCCCTACCAAGTATTGAGTACATGTACAGTAAATGAACATACTTTCCAGAAGGCCAACAATTCACTAAAAATGTTTTTTTTTTATTGGTCTTATGAAGTATTCTAATTTGTTGAGATAGTGAATTGGTGGGTTTTTGTTAAATGTGAGCCAAAATCATCACAATTAAAAGAATCAAAGACTTAAACTACTTCAGTCTGTGTGCATTGAATTTATTTAATACACGAGTTTCACAATTTGAGTTGAATTACTGAAATAAACGAACTTTTCCACGACATTCTAATTTATTGAGATGCACCTGTATATATATATATATACATATATATTAGAATATATTATGATATTATACAACAGCCTTTTCGGGGGGGGGGAATCCATCCATTTTCATCCACACTACAATGTTTACCGATTTTTTCAGCGAGCAGATTAAAAAAGATTTTTAAAAAAGCAGTAGGGCTGGGCGATATATCGATATAATAGTTATATAATATCCGTATTGTGATAAATGATTACACTATACACTTTTCTGAGATATCATTGGTATGGTGATGTATATTTTTTATGTTTTTAATAATTACAAATTAAATGTTACTGAATGGATGCCGTTGATTTGACACAGTTAAAAAATGAATCTTCTTTGTCTTTATAGGTATTAAAGAAAAGTACCATTAAAGTCAGTTTAACCTTTTTTTGTTTATTTTACTACTGTTTTGCGGACTGTTTGTTAGCTAAGTTATATATCGTGATACACATCATGTACCATGGAAATTTCCTCAAGTATTGCCCTATCAAGCAGTTTGCTGCTTATATTCTAAGTAACCCTAACCTTGACTTTTTGATGGTAGCATTACTACTTCCTGTGAGGGTTAAGTAGTAGTTAAGTCCCAGAGGAACTAAATCTAAGGTTAGGTTAATGTTGGTCTAGCGGGATTACTATAAACAGCATAGAGAATGAATCATTTAAAGTCTTGAGAGCCATGCAACCACAAACACTGATCCAAAAAAGTCCAACTTAATCCTGACCGTCATCAAATACTAAACTATACCAATTAAGTAGGATAAAATTGAGGAAGAATTTTATTCACAAATTCAAATTCCAGTGAAAATGCAAACACCAATACTTGGCAGGATTCATAATCGAACCCCAGGAAAAACAAATGGAAATGTTGTATACGAATCACTTCCATATTATGGAGGAAGCGCCATTTTGGGGGATTAATTCTTGTGAGATGCACACGTTGTGGTACGTAAACACGTCATCGGCTACAGTATATCGTCAATATCACGGGATGGCAAATTCTTATCATGGGGAGGAATTGTACCGGTATATCATGTATGATATGATATGGCACAGCCCAAGTTTGGACCTTGAGTTTATGTTTTTTTGTTGGATTCAGAAACTAATTCATCCAAAAGGTCAGTTTAACTTAGCAAGTTCATTAGGAACTGTTGTAATGGATCTTAGACTCGGCACGTAACTGTTCGGTTCCTTTAATCAAACGTGGTCAACAATAAAGTTCGGTCTGTCGATTGTGTCGTTTATGAGTTCAGCCTGTTTATCGGATAAAGTCTGGATTAAGCTTTCAAAATACAGTAGTAGATTGTGGGAATTGTACTAGAATTCTTAAACCAGTAACAACAACATTGCAAATATGGCACACACTTTGATTCAAATCGAATTGCGAACAGGTTTGACCGCCTCACTCAAAAGAACTGGATCGAAAGAATGATTCCTTCATGAGTCGGACATCTCCAGAGCACAAATCTAGAGTCATTCTTGTCATTAAGGTCATGACAAATGTGAGGTGACATACTATGAGATAGTGTAGCTGATCTTATCTAATCAGTACTTTCAGGGGCCTGTTAACACACAACACAAAAAACAGTAGTTTTTTTTTTTTTTTAGTTTTTTTTATTAATAACCTCATACACACAGACAAGTCTTATCTGATCACACACATGCATTCTTTTGTCTGCTGTCTAGTTAATTCTAGTATTTTATGAGCTACTTTTAAGCTATTCTCCTGCTCCCCACATTAGACGTCTGCTGTGCTGGATGTGGAGTATTAGGTTTGTCCTCACTTTGTACGCTGTGTGAGTGTGTGTTTGTGTTCGACTGTGAAGAGGCAGTGTGTAATTACATAAACGCTTTCCCCACTTCCTCTTCCACCATGATTGAGGATGCATAATTCCAGCTTAGCACTATAGTGGTTAGCTTTATAGCTGTTTAGCAATAAGCCACACACCACCTGCTCTCAGCCAAGGCTATGGCATTGTTGAGTTTAAGGAGTTTACTCGGAGGATACTTGAAGCTACAGAGCGTAGGAATTTTTGTTTAAAATGAAAGAAATAATAATAGAACATGATTAGGGAGTCAGGGGAGAAAAGAATATTCACCCTGACAAACCTGTAATAGTAATTCACACTCAGTGCTGTGTCATGGGTCAAGGCTTGGAATTGGAGGGAACTTTTGTGTGCATATGTCATACGCCAACTCGGATACATTAGGCACAAAAGAAGTCCAACTGACAGACAGGATTTGAAATCCTTACAGAAATACCAAACTAAGGAAGGTCCACACCGAAGCTGCATGAGATATTGACCATCCCAATTTGCTCACGTCATTCTGAGGAATATGGGTGTGTAGCATCACGTACAGGCGTTACTGTATTTGTTTGTGTGTATGCATGACTGTGTGTTTTGTTGTGTGAGAATGGGTGTGTGTGTGTGTGTTTGTTTACTAAACACCCCTTGGCATGCTCTCTGTTCGTTGTTTGCCCGCCTCCTCGACCGGCTCGCTCTGTTCGGCTGGCTGGAGAGCTAATTCAGTGTTATTATAAAAACAGCAATACGTCGATCACGTCCAGGATAAACACGGCCTCGCGGCAGGAAGTGCTGTTAGTCAGTCGATCGGTGTTGCTGTGACCTGATGGTGGAATTGAGCAGATGAGAGATGGTCTTCATGATGAGTTCAAGCTGTGTGAGTGTTTGAAGGTGTGAGCTCATCACATAACATCACCTCCATCTGGCCTCAATGTGTTTTTTTTTTTTGTGTTTTTTTTTATGCACGTACAAACAAACAGAATTATACCCACACGTTTTTTTTAGTATATCATAGTCAGTCCCTCCAGGATTTCGCGATTTTGCGATCGCAGAAATCAACACAAAATCAAGCAAACTTTGCAGTATTCGGAGGAGCTTGCAATTATTCAGCATTACCGCAGATTTTCTGCAGATTTGGGCCAAGACGCCTCACTGTGACGGCATCACAACGCGCCATTCAGTCAAAGTCCTCTTCGATGCACATGCGTTGAACTTGAGTACAGCTAAAAGGTCTCATTTATCAACCAATATCACTGCGAAAGAGCGTGTAAAACAATTTAGTGCAATTGCTATTTCCCCGGATCAAGTAATTTTCCGCAAAAAAATCACAAAAAAACTCTGAGAAATCCTGTATGGACTGAATAGTGTACCAAAGTATACCAAACTTCATATTAATGACAAGAATACATAATATATCCCTGACATAGCAGTTCAAGTAGCAAAATTATCTTTTAAAAACATACTAGATTTGCAGTTTTGTACATTTTTAAGTAGCGTTCATGCCATGTGCTGAGCCTCCTGTGCTTGTTGTTACGTCTCTTGCTGTCTTTTCACCGTTTTCTTGTTTCTCAGGTCATCACTCAGAGCAAGGTTTTTGACCTCAAAAGGCTGTTCAGTCGGTGCATGTGTGTGTGTGTGTGTGTGTGTGTGTATGTGTGTATTAAATACATTTGTCTCTTGCACCCCTAAGTCTGCTTGCATTCCTCTGTTCCTTGTTGTGACATGCTCTCGACTGCAGTTGTAAACTTCCACTTCTGCTCCCCTGTTCAACTCGGTGGAGAGAGAGAGAGAGAGAGAGAGAGAGAGAGAGTGAGAGTGAGTGATCTGCCCCAGTTGGCACAAGTCTGTGTGTGGGAAAGCGTGTACGTGTGTGCTCGTTTACTCCAGGCAGTGTAGCGCCGTGCACATCGTGTGTCCGCACATTTCGAGTTAATGAATGTGTGTCTGTACTGGGCTTGTGTGTAGATAGAGTAGATATAGTGTAGCTGTGTAGCTTTGGAATATTAGCATCTCAAAGGTGATTGAGTAACTGACACACTGGGGTCAGACGGTTATTGCTTGAGAACGTCACAACATTTGCATTAAATTAGCGCATAAATGGCTTAAAGTTACAACTCATTACACACACACACACACACACACACACACACACACACACACACACACTCACTTCTCATTAGAGTACACTGGTTAATGAGTAAGGAGCAAGAGAGACAGGTCAGTAGCCAGTATGAGGCAAAACAGTTGGTTTACAGTACTACTGATAGATTTGTTGTAAACATGTGAACCCACTTGAGTTATATTTACTGGTTTAAATTCTAGGAAATCCTCCAGGTGACCCTTCTTTGAAGTCAGTTTTGAAGAACTGTGACTGCTCAGGGTGTCTGTTTAAATAATTATTGCTACCTACATATATTATTATTATTATGGCACACTGAGGCTCACATTCAGACCTCGTTAGATCTCTAAAAATCAACAGTAATAATTATTAGGTATTCCTAAATTAAACTGATCCCAGTAAAGTAGATGACTCCAGTTTATATCTGTATACACGGCAAGTCAAGTAAATTTCTGTTGTCTGAAGATGAATATTTTGAGTTGGATATCCCAATACCTGTATTAATAACTAGGAGTGGGTGATATGACAACGATATCATATCGCAATTCTCGGAGGCATTCGCTCACAAACTGAAAATACAGTAGCGATGTGTATAAGAATTATTTTTTTTCTTTAAATTTGTCTTTAAAATTGAATTTTTGTTTTTAAATAAATACATGAATGAATAATTATTTAACAAAGAAAAAATCTGTAAAAAAAAAAAAAAAATAATAATAATAATAATAATAATAATAATAATAATAATATAAATAAAAGTAACATTTTACAAAATGTCAATTTTTTTTATAAATTAAGTAAAAGAAATTTAACACCACATCAGTAATTATCATAATACACACAATAGCTTAGAAAAATGGATTGTGCCAAAATTTATCATAATATCACACCCAGCCCTAATAATAACCAATTTTTGTAACGTTGTGCATTTTTTTTTTTTTTTTTTTTTTTTTTTTTTTTTTTTTTTTTTTGAAAACTGTGAAAAAAAATGTTAAGTACAAGTGCTTTACTGCAAATGGCTGATTTACTGCAAAAAGTACATCTTATCAAGTGAAAATCTCCTGAATTTAGTAGAATGTATCTGTATGATTTGCAGTCATAAGTTTACATACGCCTTGCAGAATCTGCAAAATGTTAATAATTTAAAAATAATAATAATAATAATAATAGAGATCATAAAAATTGCATTTTGTTTCTTTATTTAGTTCTGCCCCAAATAAGCTATTTCACGTAACAGATGTTTACATATAGTCCACAATAATAACAGTTCAAAAGTTTACATATGCTTGTTTCTTAATACTGTGTGTTGTTACCTGGATGATCAACCAGACTTATGTTTTGTGATCGTTGTTCATGAGTCCCTTGTTTGTCCTGAGCAGTTAAACTGCCCGCTGTTCTTCAGAAAAATCCTCCAGGTCCTGCACATTCTCTGCTTTTCCAGCATCTTCTGCATATTTGACCCCTTTCCAACAGCGTCTATATGATGTTGAGATTCATCTTTTCACACTGAGGACAACTGAGGGACTCGTACACAACTATCACAAAAGGTGCAAACATTCACTGATGCACAAGAAGGCAACACGATACATTTAATTAAAATTTTGAACAGGATGGTCGGTGTAAATTGTTATTATTTTGTCTTCTGGGAAACATGTAAGTATCTTATGTGGCTTCTGAAGGGCAGTACTAAATGGAAAAAATAAGATCTTTAAAGAAAATAATAATTTACACCAATCCTCCTGTTCAAAATTTGCAAGGCCTATGTAAACGTATTATCGCAACTGTATATTAAAGCTATTTATAGATATTTTTAGTAATTTCACACTGGAAATTGTCTTCTTTTACTGTGAGGTCATTTCAAGCATTTATTTTCATGATGTCAGTAGAACAACAAGCCTTGAAATTTGAAAGCATGTTCAGAAAAAGGATGAATTACAGCTAATATAGCTGGTTAATTATTAAAATCTTATAATGAGAAACATTTTGACTATATTTGAGAAATGTAAGAATGATATAGAGTTGTGAATCCTGCCACAGCACTGAGGATCAGGAATGCTACACTGTGCTACAGAATACTATATACTGCCTAAGGAATAAAACACAAAGGGGTGTGTGCTGTTATTGGAAATTAATCTTGATGGGGTGGTGTGATTGATCGTTGATTATTTTCTTATAACAATGTTTTCTTATTTTCTTATAATAATAATGTTTTATTCCTCTTAAAGCGCTGCACTTTTGCCATTGATTACAATTGTTTTATTAATGAAGGAACATGTCATACTTTTTATCCTTCTACAGTTACGTTTAATGATGCGTAACATCCGTGAGACAAGTCAGTTCTCACTCAGGTTTTTAGATTATTTGGATTAATATGTCTATAACAGGGCTGCAGTAATAGAAAATTAATCCACAGCTTCTGACCAATCAGAATTGAGAATTTGACAGCGCTGTGGTATAATGAAAAACAACAAACGACATATAAAATGTTAGTTTTAGTATGGACTTTCACTTTAACGACAGCCACAGATCACATACAGCCCTTTTCCTATTATAGAGTCTACTACAGTGTGGTTCCGTGTGTTATTGTGGACTTTATCTTGAAAAAAACAACGGACAGAATTAGAGAAAATGAAAGAGCAGGCATAAAAGAACGCTCGTAAATTGAAATTATAAAAGCTAGAAAAACTTGGGATATGTGCGGAGTTGAAAGCCATATGTAAAGCTGCCATAACAGAAGCCACAGGAGTGTGTCATACAGTAGCCAGACAAGCACGGGCGAAACAAATTGACACTGTTTACTCCGAGTGTTTGGACTGGTCTGATTCACAGGACAGATCTAGGAGGAATGCTCCATATCGACCTACACCTACAAACCATAAACCCCCCCTGCTCTCTGCTCGAGGGCTAACATTACAGGGGGCAAACCATAATCAGCAAACCTGTTGCTAAGAGACATGTAAGTCCCTAGCCCATCTGGCTTAGGCATCCCTGTGTGTGCGCACACATAATTAAGCCAGTTAAAAACACACAGACGCACAAAGGCAGCCAGCATCAGTGCACACACTGCACACACACCCAGACATATTTACCACAGTGGTGTTCTCTGCATTCCCCCCCCCCCATTTTACCATAATCATCAGTTACATATACATGTATCCATGATTTTTATATTAGCAAAACATAAAACATAACATTTGTGTATGCTTAGAATGATCTTACCAAGTTTTCTTTTTATGTGCTTTTTATAGCTGCACACAGAAGTGTCATGTTCCTATCAGTCATCTTGTCATTAGTGGCTAAATTTTATGTCACAACAGGAAATAGGGAGTAAACGGCCTCTTAAACCCCACTATAGAACAGACACACATTTCAGTCATGCATAGTTTTAGCCGATCAATACTATTAAAGGTGCAGTCTGTAGTTTTGACATGGGCCTCTAAACCAACAATGATCAAGTCACCATAAAAGCTCAATGAATGTTGCTATTTTCTTTCAGGTTTTATATTTTTATTTGTTTTGTTCACATTTTTCCAGCTGTGAAATGAGCTCCGCCTCCACCAGAACAGAGCTGCCCAAATCCATAGAGCTCTGCTCCCGTTTTTCCTAAAGAAGGACCCATGGGATGTCTACTAGCTGCCATTCCAAATATGGCTGATACAAAGAGTTTTTATTTTTTAAATGAAGCAAAACCAGAGCCAACATCCACTGAATTAGACAGTTTAATAGGTACACCCGGCACTGGTACTTACTCTTATATATTATTATATCAGATATTATTTGGGTTGTGCCATTCCCTGTACTGGCAATGTAATGCGAGTACGAGTGTATTAGAATGTATTAAACACAAGGTAGGTACGAGGTAGGTGTGATTACTCATTACTGAATATGATCAAACCCCTCAAGGCATCAATAACCATTCTATCTTAGAGCCAAACAGCTATATTTGCTGTTCATTATATATATTATGGCCAAAAGTATGTGAACACCTGACCGTCACACCTATATGTGGGCCTTCTCCAAACTGTTGCCACAAAGTTGGAAGCACACAATTGTACAGTATGTCTTTGTATGCTGTAGCGTTGAAATTTCCCTTCACTGGAACTAAGAGGCCCAAACCTGTTCCAGCGTGACAGTGCCCCTGTACACAAAGTGAGCTCCATGAAGACATGGTGTGATAAGGTTGGAGTGGAAGAACTCGAGTGTTCTGCACAGAGCCCTGACCTCAACCCCACTAAACACCTTTGGGATGAACTGGAACGCCGACTGAACCCCAGGCCTCCTCACTCGACGTCAGTACCTGACCTCACTAATGCTCTTGTGGCTGAATGATCACAAATCCCCACAGCCACGCTCCAAAATCTAGCGGAAAGCCTTCCCAGAAGAGTGGAGGTTATTATAACAGGAAAGGGGGGACTAAATCTGGAATGGGGTCTGATGGTCAGGTTGTCCACAAACATTTGGCCAGATAGTGTACATTATAAAATATTAAAATGGCAGCATGGTAGCACAGTGGGTAATGTTGACTCCTTACAGCTCCAGTGTCCCAGGTTTGATCCTGAGCTCCCAGGTTACTGCTTTGCAAAAACATGCCAGTAGGTGGTTTGACTACACGAAATTGCCGCTAGGTGTGAATGTGTTTGTGTATGGTACCCTGTGATGGACTGGCATCCCATTCGGGGTGTATTTCCAATTCACACCCAGTGTTCCCAGGATAGACTCCCGATCCACCATGACCGTTGCTGAAGATGAATGAATGAATGAATGGATTATAAACTGTTTAAATAAAATATTTAAATTATTGCTCTTGCTTATTGCTCAACATCTTAAATCCTAGATACACAGACTGAGCTTCAATCTCATACACGTGCGGCTTGTGCAAATATACTTTATTTGCAAAGCTAGGCCATTTTCACTATTCATAGATTCACAATATGATGTAAAGGTGGTTGGAGAGAAGGACAGAGGGTGTGTCAGTGTTTTTATTGCAACTGGATTTCAGATGCAGGTGGCATGGCGACATAATCCAACATCCTGCACGCTATATTTGATTTGACTGGTGCGCCATGTTGACAACGAAAATGCAATTGCAAACAGGAATATCAACTGGGGCGTGTTAGCGGCATGCTCAAAACTCTCAGAAGTATTGACTGATTACACAGCAGTTACACAAAATGCAAACATTCAAACAATGCGATTGAATTTTGATTGTTCCTCAGATTATGCCCACATGTGAAATTCAATTGCAAACACGGACATGATTGAACTTTTTCAAGTTAGAGTTTGATTTTGAAGCTTGGCATGGAAGCTCTATCGATACTCCATCTCAGTTTGAGGGACAATTCCAGTTTGGGAGAGAAAAAAACAAGCTCAGGGCGTCAGTTATGCATGGCGTGTCCTCTGCGTCTTCACAGGGCAGCCCGGTGTCGGATAACAGCAGCATGAAATCCAAGATGGCCGACACCGTCGTGAATGGTATTGAGTTACGGCTTTGGAACGAGTTCGACATTGTTGTCGGGCTTGCAAGAGAGACATCACGTGCATGTGCAACAGGTCAACGGCGGCTTTGCATGTCACTGCTAATTGTGCTGATCTCCGGTTAGTCGTAACGCTAGCTCTGTTTTTGTTCTAATCATAAAATCAGAACCTCAACCAAAACGTTGTGCTTTCAGTCATGCACACCGAATCTCAAGTATTTTTCCATTTATCTGATGATTTGTTGTTTGTATAATTGCTTAAATCACAGCAATTTTGCTTTGTTTTATGAGAAACTAAATTACATAACAAAAAAATTCTGAGTAACTGATTGAGTAACATCTTGTACAAGGCGAAGTGTTAATTCTGCCGCCCATCAAACCATTAACCTTATTGGAAGTGGGAAGTCAGAACCCAGAATTACGTCAACCTCACCGCAATCGAGCTATAAAAGAGTGACGGTAAAACCAGGGAAACCATGTTCGTCTTTTGTTCGCAAAAATCTAGCAAGCTAATTGTGATGAGTGATGTATATTTTCCTTCACGAAACAGCGCACTAAATATTATAGTATATATAGTAAATATTATAGTGTTATAGATTTAACGAGCGACTCCGGGTGCATCTCGATCAGGGCACTGATCAGGGAGTCGGCCATTTTAAGGGTTGTCTCATTCACAGGATCTTTCCAGTGCACTGGAACATTCGCTCCATAAAAAATCCCACAATGCACCGCAAAAACCAGGGAGCATCGATACTCATTATGCTCCCTTACTGATAATGACGTCATATTTTCTGAAGCGTCTCAGCTTCAGCTCAGCTTTTTTTCCTAGTCGGAGTTACAATTTTCAATCGAGACGCAGCATTGTTTTAAACAGAATGAAAATGTGCATCTTTTCATCACATTTTCAGGTTGCTTGTTATTGTGGTCGACTTTTTTTTTGTTTCTGATATCAAAGATAAGCAGGTGAAGAGGTGAATTTTGTTTTTGCCCGCGCTGTCGCTCTGATGCGTCGCGGTCCCTTCGTATAGCAACGCAACCTGACAGCAAACAGCAAACGGCTCGGATTTCACACATAGATGCATTTTACTGTGCCAGAGGGCTGCTCTGTTGTATTTAGCTTGGCTTATTGATCTCAGTGTATTTGGCATAATTACTCATTCGACTGATTCGGACTTTGGAGTGCTTTTTGCTCTTTTGTTTTGTTTTGTTTTGTTTTTTTGTTTTTTTTTAGCCTAATAGATTCTACCACTTAACGTTTGATGCGATCCAAGTTTTCAGGGACTGTTCTGTCACCCAGCTATTTTGTGTGTGTGTGTGTGTGTGTGTGTGTGTGTGCCTTTGTTTGTTAGTTAGTGTGTTAGAGAGAGAGAGAGAGAAAAGCGCTTCACCATGTTCTGAGCCTGAGGGTGTGTTTAATGTGGACCTCATGCAGGCAGAGCTTGAGTTTACAGGAGGACACACTGCTGATGAGGAGCAGGGAAGGCCTTATACAGCGCACTACGGTAAATGCCACTCTCAGTGTGTGTGTGTGTGTGTGTGTGTGTGTGTGTGTGTGTGTGTGTGTGTGTGTGTGTGTGTGTGTGTGTGTGTGTGTGTGTGTGTGTGTGTGTGTGTGTGTGTGTGTGTTGACCTTGTTTAGACAAATGGCTGCATAACCTCCCAGATCTGCACTCTTTCTCTATGTCTCTCACTTACATTTACATGCACAGTACGACACCCCCCCACCCCCCCACACACACACACGTTGTGTAAACACTACGGTGCTGAACAGAACCTTCTCAGTGTCCAGTACAGACTGTTAGACATGTCAGCACAAGGCCACAGTAAGGGGCCACAATTTGTGTGTGTGTGTGTTTATTTCACAGAGAAGACCAAATGTCCTCACAAGGATAAAAATATCTGACAGTTTTGACCCTGTGAGGACATTTGGCTGGTCCCCAGAAAAAGAAAAAAAAAACTTTTTTTTTCCCCTTTCTTTTTTTAATGTCTGGAGCTTTTATAAGCTTTTATTTAAAAAAAAAAAAAAAAAAACTAGATCCAGACATTTTCAGTTTGGATACTGAGGTTAAGGTTAGATTTAGTTCTAGGTATTAAGTAGCTGCCATAATAATTACGTCAATGAAAGAATCCTTACAAGGATAGTAAAACGTGTGTGTGTGTGTGTGTGTGCATGCACGTGCCCGTGTGTGTATGACCTTGGGTGTGTAACCGCCCCTCCCCCTCGGGCACATGAATACACACAAATTCACATTCACGCATGCACACACATGCACCGGCTGGCCTTCGCCATAGCAACCATAGAGCAACACAGGGAAACAATCAGCGAGAGAGAGAGAGAGAGAGAGAGAATGGATGGTGAAACTCAGGTGTAAGGAATGTATAAGAGATGGTGAACTGCTGGCATGATGAGACACATAACTTTTAATGGTAGCAGTGAGAAAGTGTTCATATTATCCAACACACATCCACACACACACACACACACACACACACACACACACACACACACACACACACACTCGTCGCTGAGCCGTGTCTCCTTGGTGCTGTCCCTCATTCCATCTGAGGCTCTCATTCTCACTCTCACTCTCACTATTAGTGGAGCTGAGCAGCGAATGCAGCGCACACCAGACGCCTTTATTTAGCCTTCAGAATGTAACGCTAGCCAGAGGTGCTATTTCTGCCTCAGTTAAGTTCGTCCAACGCCAGGACATGTGACGGCTCTAATGTCACCAGATTTAACACAACCTGCGACGGGGTGAGGAGGAGAAGAAGGAGTTTTGGGGAGGATTTAAGAGGTTACATGCGTACAAACAAAAGCATATAGATGTGCGTGACTGAATATGTCTACTGAATATGAAGCTCAGGTTCTCAAAATGTTTTCATCCCTTGAACTATAAATTAATGACATTTACAGCACATGCCCTATGCAGAGCTCTTACGGAATATATCTTCCTGCTAGTTCGATAGGTCAAGGTCTAAGAATACCAAAACCCTCTTAGAGAGGTGTGAAGCAAAAAAAATATATATATATATACAAATGTCAAGGGAGCAATTTTTGTTTTGTTTTGTTTTGTTTTGGTGATGAAGTAGCCTGCTGGTGATGAACCTAATCCAGCTAATAAAATATTTAATTCATTATTGAAATGTGTATTTTATATTTTGGCTGTTTATTCATTTTATTCCTGACTTAATTCCTGGTTAACAGCTGATGGATTGTAATGGTATGTGCAGTGGAAACCATTAGAATTTCTGTGATGGTTTCGATTGATTTCTTCAGCAGGGTAGGGACCAGTATAAAAGAAACCTTGTTTGATTTATAAAAACCTCTTTTGCATCAAGTTTTATGGACATCAGAAGGCGGTAACATATTAGTATTATTTGAAATCCAAGCAGAATTTTGGACGTAATGTAGACTGTTTAATGTACTCTCAACCTATACGAGCTCAGGCTTAGCTGCAGTGAGAAGACCTGCCTCTTGGAAGACCTGTGGAGCTGCTTTAGAGGTGAAAGACCAGCAGAATGATCACAGGTTATGCGAGAATCCAACATCTTGCTGTCTGAGAAAATGGACCTAGGAAGATGTGCCTCTTGCTCAGGCTGGGTTAGCACAGTGATTATGGCTAGATTACAGCTGGCGGATAATCGCGTTTGTACCAGTATCAACATTTGATTTGTTTTATAAGCATTATTTTGGAAAATGTAATATAGTTGATGGTCTAAACTCATAAACTCATCTCAGCCTGCCGCACCTTAAACGGATTTAGCGACTTGCCCTTTCGGAAGTCCTTAAAGGCATGAACAAAGTACCATCTGAAAGGTCTGACTTCACATTGCAAACCGTTCTGACCATATTTTAACAACTAACAATTAATTTACAGCAAAAAAAATAAAAGCATATTTAAATGTTAAAGCATTCATACATATATTCTATATACCGTGTAGCTACTTTTATATAATCTGAGAGGTCTAGTTGGCCATTTATGTTTTCATTTTAAAAGTTCCACCTCTGGAGCTAGCACATGCCAATGCAAGATAAATCTGAATTACATTTTCACTAATAATTACATAAAACATAAATGTAGTATGGAAAAGGACATAATTATTTACAAGTGATAAAACAACAATGTGTTCCTTTTTAGATGTATCATGAAACAGGAAGTTAGCGCGGGACATATCGAGTGGCTCCTCCCCCTTTTTAAATAGCCAGCAGAGTTTAGCTCACCTAACCTCACAGCCCAGACTAAGCCGTACTTGACAAAAAAACTGAAATTTAAAAAAAAAAAAACGAAAGTGAATGAATTCAAGCCATTTCCTTCTTACATTTGGAAAACTGAATAAAACGCGCACACTCGAACAGCCAAAACACATTTACGACCCGTGCTCGCTGATATGATTTCCCTCGCTCGACACCAGCAATTTCGGCAAGGTGATTTTTATAATGTTGGGGGCGGGACACTTCAGATACTAAAGAACATTCGACTGGACAGAAAAATCTGATGAGAAGCCGAAGTGCAGAATGATGTCGTTAAAATTGTTGATCCGTATCGGCGGCAGAGAGAGACTGTACATTTTGAATGCGTATATCTTCTAAATGCGAATTTTTGTCATCGTTTTGTAGCACACTAGCTTATAGATAACCTTAAGGCTAACAGATTCATACTAAAAGCCACAAAACGTCGATTTAGATTTCATTGGGACTTTAATGTTTAGTTAGAATTAGTTCGTGGCTATAAATAAGACAGTTCGAAGTGGTTATGTTTTGTTTTGTTTGGTAGTGGTGCTACATGTCACCACTAGCAGTCACATGACTCTGAACAGACAAAACACATACTTCTGTCAGTTTGTTTTTCAACACTGATTTTGCTGTTGGTTTTTCTTCTTTTGTACAAGCCATGACCGGTCAATCAGACCGTTGAGGGTAAAGGAAATTAAAAATCTATGAAAATCTGTGAAATACACACAATACTCGCACCTCCAGGGTTGGGGGTTCGAAATCCCGCCTCCGCCCTGTGTGCACAGAGTTTGCATGTTCTCCCCGTGCTTCAGGGGTTCTTCTCCGGGTACTCCGGTTTCCTCCCCTAGTCCAAAGACATGCATTGTAGTTTGATTGGCATTTCCGAATTGTCCGTAGTGTGTGGATGTGTGTGCGATCGTGCCCTGCGATGGGTCGGCACCCCGTCCAGGGTGTCCCCCACCTTGTGCCCCGAGTTCCCTGGAATAGGCTTCAGGCTTCCCACGACCCTGTGTAGGATAAGCGGTTTGGAAAATGGTTGGATGGACAAGTGATTGGATGAGAAATAACAGAAGATCAGCGAAGTGGGTCATGGTTAGAAGTCGTTGAACTACAGCCATTTTTTCATACATCGTACGAAGATGTTTCTTCAGTTCGGTCGGTCAGCCCTGGTCTACTGTCAACATCTCCCCTGCTTCTCACTCAGCAGCGTCTGTGCTAGTATGCTGCTAACGTCTAGTAGCTCCCTTAAGTAGGTGAAGATTTCTTAATGAATTTCAAGCGATTTGCTCTGGAAAACACTGCACGCAGTTTAACAGCATGGTTGATTTTATTTATTTGCGCTCTTTCAAGTGGTGAAAATGGGACATGGCTGGCACATAATTGAGTCCATGCGTCAGAGTTCCCTGTGAGCTGCACACAATCTGACTTTGGTCTGGTCTGTCACTCCCCATTTTAGTCTGGCAGCCAGCTTTGCACACCACAAGCTTGTTTATTATTCTCTCTCTCTCTCTCTCGCTCTCTCTCACACACACACACTCACACATACACACGCTGGCTCTACCTCTTTCGTAGCACACAGGAGGAAGATTAATTGGCTAGGAGAGCTGGAAGCAGTGAGCACGGTCCCCTAACTCAAATAAAATCACACGCCTCCCATAAGCACACTCTGAGGATCTGTGTGCTGATGGTGGAGGTCAGAGTAATGCGTGTCCCCTCAGACCTCTAAAAACACACACACACACACACGTGTGCTCAAGGCCTCACTGTTACCCATCTGAGCACTAGAGCAAACAGTTCCAACAAAGCGGTGTGTGTTTGCAGCTTCCTCAAACAAGCCTCACACCTCAGTGGCTCGTTACACCACGTCCATTTGTTTTCTTTCGACTCTGGTGTTTTCTGGCCTCAATTTCAACCTCAGTGTGTGTGTGAGCGTGTGTGTGTGTGAGCGTGTGTGTGTGAGTGTTTGTGTTTGAGAGTAAGATGAATGAATGTGACATCAGTAGCTGAGGGCTTGGTGAATAGCTTCCATAATGCTGCTTTGAGAAGGTTTGGAAACCGTGGCTTATCTGGCTGATGAATTTTCCTCGTTCTGGGTTCGAGCCTCTGCCGTCTAACTGCTTTCACTACATCGGGATTTTAAAACGTGTCATTTCGGGTTGCCATTTCCCTCAGGTACACATTTCCAGGAGAAATGATACCGTATATGTCCAGGACGCAATTTCAACCTGCCTGTTCTCAGCATCCTATTTTCGTCTCCAGTAGTCTCTCAGTTTCTCACGTCTTCATCTTTTTTATTTGTCCATCCCTCTGTTTGCCTTCAGGTGCATGTGACTGAGTGTTAGACACGTCCTTTTGTGACGTGTAAAAAAAAAAAAAAAAAAAAAACATTTTCACAACCATGCTCTGCTGTTGGTTAGCTGTGAATCAGAGCTGTCTCACTCTTTCTCTCTTTCCCTTCGTCTTTTTTTCTGCCTCTCTCAATGTCTCTGTCTTTCTCTCTCTCTATCTGTCTTTCTCACTCTGTGTCCCTCTCTGCGTTACCGTGTTTCTCACTGTCTCTGTCTCTCTCTCTATCTCTCTCCCTGTGTCTTTCTTTCTCACTCTCTGTCTCTACTTCTGTCTCTCTGTCTCTGCCTGTCTGTGTCTTTCTCTGTCATCTCTCTCTTTCCTTTTTTTCTCTTTCTGTCTCTCATTCTTTCTGTCTCTCTCTCTCTTTCTCTCTCTTGCTCTTTCTGTGAGTGTATATCTCTCTCTCTGTGTATCTTTCTCGCTCTCTTACTGTCTCTATCTCTCTCTCTATCTCACGCGTTCTGTGCATCTGTATCTCTCTTGCTGTCTCTCTGTGTCTTTCTTTCTCACTCTCTTTCTCTGCTTCTGTCTCTGTCTCTAACTTTCTCATTTTTTTCTCTCTGTATCTCTCTCTCTCTCTCTCTCTCTCTCTCTCTCTCTCTCTCTCTCTCTCTCTCTCTCTCACTCATATTCATACACACACACACGCACACACACATACACACACACACACACACACACAAGGATTGCCCTCCTATATATACAAAGCTTTCCAAACATAACATTCCAGCAAAAGAGGTATTGTACAGAGTGTGTTTGTGTGTTTGGACCAGGTGTATACTCTCTCTCTCTCTCTCTCTTTCTCTCTCTCTCTCTCTCTCTCTCTCTCTCTCTCTCTCTCTCTCTCACACACACACACACACACACACACACACACACACACACACACACGGAACCCCCCTCCCTGTTCTGTGTGGTGGCACTCTCCTGCCCGGCAGACGTGTTGGCAGGTCAAACGCTCACACACTGGCCTGGCAGCCTGGACATCATTCAGAGACATTTACACTGGCAGGGAAGTACATCTACTGCACCTCAGACTCTACAGGATACCGCGTAGTAAAAAAAACTCATCGTTATTACTTAAATGTTCAATTCATTTTCATCGTGCATATGCTATAGATGCTTTCTGGTATTTTTTTCTTTTTTTTTCTTTGAAAATTCAAACACTTTTTTTTCTCCCTCCTTTCTGTTTCTGAAAAATGCTATATTTGGGCGGGAATGATGTAAGCCAGGACTTTGGTTTTATCTGTCACGATTTGACGCTAGACACATGCCATCAGTCGTCACTCAACTCCCGGAGCGCCACCACCACCACCATCACACTAGACGTGGCGACAGTCCTGCTAGTGTCGCTGCTTGGTAGTCGGCATCAGCGTGACCGCACCGAAGCACGAACTTATTCAGCAGTTTCCACTGGATTAAAGCTGAGTGTGGGGAAGACAGGGGGAATACATCATACATCATATAATATGATCTCATGTTCACCTGTGACAAATGCAAGCTAGTTTTTAGTAGCTGTTAGGGGCAGCAAGAGGACAGGGTGGTGTTTCCAAATTGCATATTCATGTATATTCAAGGATCCTGGCATTTTTAATGAGAGAATGTACAGAATTTATTATGCTATGTTTTTTTTTTTTATGGTTTATGGAACTCGGTTTTATAGTAGCAAGTCACTGTTCTGCATCCTTGTTTCTATCCATCCTAAAAGTCCATCCATCTATCATTCAAGTTCTGTCTTTCTGATGACTATAATGTGCTTTGAACCCTTAAAGGAAAAGTCCATCCTGAAGCATGTCAAGTATGTTTATATTGAAATATCTGTGCTCTGCTTAGTCATTCTTGTGCTAATGTGTTTGGTGGTGCTGTACGTTTATTTTTCCTGTGAGAAATTAGCAGTTGTGCCACGCTGAATCGCTGGAGGACGTGGCTAACGCAATGACAATGGCATTTAATAGCAGAATATACTGTATTTCAACAACGTCAAACAGTTAGGGTGTACAGATGAGGAGGTGAGCAAGCTGGACAGACTAAAGGGCTAAAGTCCCGCTGCATCACCCTCTTTAGGTAGAGATGAAGCAAGAGCTAAATCCTACAGACACCACGATCCGCAGGTAGTCAAACAGCATTGTGGGTAGGAATATAGGAAACCATTAACCACAGTGAAAATAGACCAACATGTTACTTATGAAGATTAATATTCAAGTCATTCAGGATGGAATTTTTTTATTCATTAAAACTAATGGTCCAGATTGAGGTTGGGGAATACTCAAGTTAAGAAAGTTTAGTTAGAAGAAAAAAGGCTTTTCCTTCCTTGGATAGCCTAAAGACTGCAATTGTTAAGAACAGTTTACACACAAGTCTCCATCATTGAACAGTTGATAAGTTCAGATTGATACGATAGACTTAAAGTTAAAACTCTAATGATGCTCATTGGTTAGAACGTTTGCCTCACACCTCCAGGGTTTGGGGGTTCAAATCACACCTACGCCCCGTGCGCCCGGAGTCTGTATGTTTTCCCCGTGCTTCGAGGGTTTTCTCCAGGTACCCTGGTTTCCTCCAGAAACATCTCTAAATTGTCTGTGGTGTGTGAATGTGTGTGCGATTCTGCCCTGCGATGGGTTGGCACCCCGTCCAGGGTGTCCCCCACCTTGTGCCCGAAGTACCCTGAGCTCCAGGCTCCCCATGACCCTTAACAATTAGCATTAAATCTTTGACTATAGTATACAGTTATAGAAGAGAAATTATTTATAATCAGTCTATCTGGTGTCACCAAGGAGAGGATGAGTCTGGTTCCTCTCAAGGTTTCATCCTCATGTCATCTCAGGGAGTTTTTCCTTGCCGCCGTCACCTCTGGGGCTCGTAAAGTTCTGTAAAGTTGCTTTCTGCCAACGTCCATTGTTAAAAGTGCTATATAAATAAAACATTGAATTGAATTGAAAAATCTGACAGTGATGCCAAGGCAAAAAGCACTAAACCCGATGTTGTATCCCAAATGATGGTTCCACAGACACTGATAAGAAAAGTAACTGAGAATTAACATTTGCCTTACAATTGTATTTCAAAAGTGAAAATTATATATTTCCGGGGCACAAACGTGACGTGTGTAATATGATATGTGATATATGTGTGTGATATGTTTTTCATTAGTGCACTATTTAACACGTGCCCTCTCTCCCACTCAGCTCACTGGCTACAACGAGAAGCCTGTAAATCTGCAGATGTTCATCGGGACGGCAGACGACCGCTATTTAAGACCGCACGCTTTCTACCAGGTTCACCGCATCACAGGCAAAACGGTGGCCACAGCGAGCCAGGAAATCATCATCGCTAGCACCAAGGTTCTGGAGATTCCACTCCTTCCTGAGAACAACATGTCTGCCAGGTAGTGTCGCATTTTACATTTCTCTAACTACTGTACAACACACACACACACACACACACACACACACACACACACACACACACACACACACCTGCACATTGTGTAAAATATAGACGCAAAGCGCACTGTAATGTCTTCCATTGTGGCACATTTTTAATTGGAACCAAAAGCATGTTCGATTCCAAGGAAACTGTGTGGGCTTCTGACTAAGCAAAAAAAACATCATTCTGTTTTCCACGGTTTCACCACTGAGGTCATAAAATCTAAACGTCAAGTTAAAAAAGAGATTTTGTTGCCTTTTTGTGTAATGATACACTACAATATATTAATAGAATGAACACATCAGCAGCTAGTGGGCATCGCTGCCCATGATGTAATGTCTTGTGAAATGACCAGTGTAAGAATCTGCCTTTTTTTTTTTTTTTTTTTTTTTTTTTTTTGCTATCATTGCTGTGTTTTACAGTATTGACTGTGCCGGGATTCTAAAGTTGAGGAACTCGGATATCGAGCTGAGAAAAGGAGAGACAGACATTGGGCGGAAAAATACCCGAGTGCGTGTGGTGTTTCGGGTCCATATCCCACAACCCAACGGAAAGGTTCTGTCCTTACAAGCTGCCTCTATCCCTGTGGAGTGCTGTAAGTCTCTCACACACAGCCACCATATCATACATAAGGTGCATTTTATTTCTTACATTCACTATGTGTGTGTGTGTGTGTGTGTGTGTGTGTGTGTGTGTGTGTGTGTGTGTGTGTGTAGCCCAGCGCTCAGCACAGGAGTTGCCTCAGGTGGAGAAGTTCAGTTTGAGCAGTTGTCCAGTCAGTGGAGGAGAGGAAATGGTCATCACAGGTTCAAACTTCTTTCCTGAGTCAAAGGTCATCTTCCTGGAGAAAGGCCCTGGTGAGAACACTAATCCTCTGCAGGGAATTGTGCAGTAGGGTACATTTTTCAAATACAGAAGTGCATTATGGGTGTTTTGCATCCCCCTAGGCTACAGGAATATTCATTTATATATTTATATGATTAAGATATATAAGTAAGTTCTAATTGTAAAAGCTGTGTAGGGAGTGTAATCCTTACTAGTTATGTTTGTTGAAATGTAGCTGAGGAATAAAACACAACAGAGCATGCTGTTATAGGGAAATAATCAGTGACAGGGTGGAGTGATGAAGCGGATTTACTGTTACCACCGCCGATGTTGATTATTTTGCAATAACAGCACATCCTAAAGTGTTTTATTCCTCTTATACCACAGCAATTTGCCAACAATTACATTTTTTTTAATTACATTACATTTTTTATTGTTACATTTAATGTTGTGGAACATCCATGTAACAAGTTAGTTCCTGTTAGTTAGTGGCTATAAACGGTCATTCCTTCACCTGTCTAATGAAGTTAATAAGACCAAAATTGTCATATTACAGAGAAGCCGCAAAGCGCGAACTCCTTTGTCCTGAAGTCAGTGGAGATTCCCTCCGAAAATGCTAAATAAACATCTCACATAAAACTACACCATATCAACAATTACACACAAAATCCATGTTAGTTGTTCTTGTTATAGAAAGGATAACATATTGTAATGAGTGCATTAATATAAACCTTGCAGCCCGAACTGCTGTGAGAGCTGCTGTTTAGGGAAATTTATTAAACACCTTCTGACCAATCAGAATCGAGCATTCAGCAGCGCTGTTGTGATGTATTTATGCATTTCAGTGAATTACTAGACATTTGCTACAGTATTAGATCAATATACAGGTGTCCCAAAAGTCTCCATACATAGGGGAAAATAACGCTTTTTAGCAAAATGTAACTTTATTTACAAAACTTCCTCTACATGATTGCCATTTCTTTGTAAATACACACAAAGTCGTCACTCATGATGTTACTCATTAAATCGTGTTAACACATCTGGTGTCATGCATGTAATTGCATGTCCATCACAACCTTGCGACAGCTTCCCGATCCAGCCATGAGAATGATTTCAATACGTTCTTCTTTTGTCAAAAGCGTTCTTAAAAGCTATCTGAAAAAATACACAGTACTGTACTTATATATATATATATAACATATATAGTCTTATAACATATATAGTCTTATATATATATATATATATATATATATATATATATATATATATATATATATATATATATATATATATATATATATATATATATATATAAGACTATATATGTTATAAGACTATATATGTTATATATATATAAAAGTACAGTACTGTGTATTTTTTAGAACATATATAGTCTTATATATATATATATATATATATATATATATATATATATATGGAAGATATTTTGCTAAAAATGTTCATTCCCCTTATGTATGGAGACTTTTGAGACACCCTGTAGAATAAAACATATTTAAAATAGAACATACTATATGGAATATATTTCTTGGTGTGTTTCTGTTTAAATACATTTCCATTTCTGTTTGAAATAAACACTATATAAGAGACAGTTGTAGAAGCTCCTGCTTAAGGCTTTGTTTCCAATCATTTCAAAATAATAATGCAAGTGAGTAATAAAGCTGCAATATTACCCAAAATGAGCATCCCTAATACAAATGTAGCCTTTCAAAATACTGTAGCTATGTCTGTATTTAATTAATGCTCTACTTATTGCTAATAGGAAAATGTATTATCGGCATCCGCCCACACGATGAAGCCTAACCGTCTGAACACTTTTACTTGATGTCAGTTATAAACAAAGGGTCTGATGTCTTTCCTCAGGCTGGGTGTGGAGTATTAGGGATTTTTTGAAGGTTCTGGAGGGTAAGACCTAACGATGAACGTTGTGAGTCTTTTTATTTATTAGCTCGACTCGAGGACGTGGCACTCTCGTGTCTGTAAGAGCCACGTAGATTATCAGCGGCGCATCAGCAGCTTGACCTCCCACGGTTTCCCTTTTCCTCTAGGCAGGGTTTGTGTGTGTGTGTGTGTGTGTGCGTGTGTGTGTGTTTGTGTGTGTGTGTGTGTGTGTGTGTGTGTGTGTGAGTGTGAGAACATGAAAGTGTGAAGACACCACCTGAAACTTGTGCATCTACACACACTCACAAATAGACTGTTTTTGTATGGATTTTTTTTCTTCAATTTTCTAGATTTTCGCTCTCACTCACCCACTCGTTTTCTCTCTCAGGAGCATGCACATAAACATCGTGTAATTTATGGCAGGCAGAAATGCTGGACTGTTAAGCGATCACCTGCAGCTTTGGTGACTCACTGGTCAGTCACACCGTTGTAACTGCCTTGAGCCAAACAGATTTTTGCTTTAATATGTGTTTTGCCTACAGTTCATGCAGAAATTATTCCGTTTTTTCTTCCCCTGAAAGTGCTACATAAATCCCTGTAGTGAAACACAAAGAAAGAAAAGAGTCGACCGTGCAGCGGCATCCTGGGATTGACGAGCCCATGCCTGCCCTCAGAATGTGTGTGTTGAAAAGAAGTGCTACGTGGTTGACAGGGAATTTTAGTGGATATCCATGGGTCTGTTTGTTTTTCGTTTGTCTTTTAACCGAGCTTTAAGCCCTGTGTGTAGTACGTATCCCATGTTCCTCATGCTGCTGGTATTACGAACACCACAGAGCACATCTGTCCTCTGATCAGCTGCTATAAGAAAGCATGCAGCCAGATTTAGTGTGTAACCTTTAGTGTTTGTCATCTTGTATAAATGGAAAGATGACAGAGTCTAAGATAGGTGTGGTGCAAATCTGACCGATGTTCTGCGCTATAATCACTGTGTTACTCAGCGATGAGCTTAAACTCTAATGTTAAGCCTGTTTATACTGCTGTTCTTCATGCTGCAGGTGATACCTTTAAAGGTCGAAAGACACATTTAGGTGTTACTCTTGGTCATGTTTCTCAAAGTGTCGGCAAAAAGCTTCCCAGTTCAGACATGCCCATATTCCGTGGCACATCATTTTCCTATCAGAATACACACTCATCCGTGCTGAGCTGGCCCGTTTTTCTGACTGCTTGATTTAGCTGATTTTCACTATTACTTATTATTGGAATATGTGACGTCATGGTTGTAATGATGCCCGACTCATTACGAGTCATTCTTCTGAATCAGTCTAACTAATTCAGAAGTTGCAATGCAGTGCAATGTCGGTGCTATTGGTTTCAGACTCGAGTACAATTCTAACAGTATAACACTTTAACCTCATAAAACTATAACATAATGCCACCCAGTCTGACATTATGTTATGAACTGTTATGAATTCACTTTCATTTTGAGCCTGAATAAAGGCAGCTGGCCTACTGGTTTGTTTCCTCTTTGTTATGTGTGCATTCCAATATGCTAGGGTGGCTCAGTGCACCCTGACCAGCGAAATCACAAATAAGCTGAACTGATCTGATAATGCACACAGGTTCAACCCATAACTGACACCGCTGACTCGCCCTGTGAGCCGAACGTCATTGGTGTTGACTATGTTTGACTAAAGGAAATGAATGCCTGTAAGTCAAGTTAGGTCAAGACAAGTGGGTTTTTATTGCAATTCCTCAGTATATCTCATACACATTGGAACGCATTGGTGTTTCTTCAGGACCGAGGTGCGATGCGGTGGCATAGCATACAGGACTACATAAAAATTGCAAATACACAACAGTGTGAGACGAACGCCGGATGTGCTGTGCAATAAATACAATACACTGGACAGTGTACATAGTGCAGATGAAAGAACCAGTGCAAACAATCGTCTATAAACTGTAGGCTTTTCCCTATCAAGTGGCCAAGTAGAAAAAAAGAGATGGAGACGTTCCCTCCTCCATAAAGGAATGTGACAATCCTAAGATACAATGCAACAGTTGTTGTCATCACTTAACCTGTTCAGTAAGTCTGGCCAGTTGCTTGAATCGGTTGTTGTCACGTTTGACTCGAAATCCACCCAAAACTGTGAAGATCTGAAAAAGACAAAGTCACATTCCACAAACTTCTCATTTCAGGAACATGAATTCAAATGGGAAAGCTTGTTGCGCTTGATAAAGACATACGGTCATAAGGTAGAATTTTTGTTCTTCTTAGGGTTTTTATGCAAAACCGAATCAGACGAGTCCAAGACACATAATTCATCGAATGTTCAAGCACAGTAACACGTTCGATGTTTAAACACGGTTCAAATGCAGTTCAAAAGAATCGGTTTTGTAAATGTAATCACTAGATAGTTGCAACGACAAAGAAAGGTATAGAAACAACCCAAAGAGAGCGAGAGAGAGAAAAAAGCCTTGGACTTGGGGTCCACTTTGAGCTGAAAAAAAAAAAAAATGCTAAGCACAAGAGGAGATCAGGATCTCAGTTTTAGGCCTTAATCATGGCTCACAGATTGTATCTAATTAAATTCGGGGACTTATTGAATCTGGTCATTAAATGGACTAAATGAGTCTGATTGTGTTGGTTATTTTTGCACTTTATCTGTAGTTCTTTCTCAAGCTGTTGATGACTGTAAACAACAGTTAACAGGAAATCTTAATTATGAATGAATGGAGAAAAATTCGTAGAGTATTCTGAATCTCGATGCAGTTGAAAACAATATTCTGTACCATGCTTATTTTGCACTGAGGCAGTTTATATAGATGAAAGTTCACTCAACACCCATATGTCTGGAGGGAAGGGTTGTGATGGTGTACATGTCCCAGAACCTCTGTATTTTGGTTCATGCTTGTGCTTGCCTCCCTTCAGTGCCTGTGGGGCCCACTCCGCTGTGTGTTGAATGTCAACATGTGCAGTAAAAATATGTTTCCCAGTATCAAAGGCATCCAAGGTCATTGAAGGATTAGCAAAAAGCCTTTTGACATAGAGTGCTGTAGCTAGGCCTTACAGTGACTTTCACTGCATTCTCATAGGGGCGTGGATTACCAGAAGTGTTCCTTTGAGTGTGGTTAGCTTTAGTAAAGACAGTGAGGAAACAGTAAACAGGAATTAAAGGGTTATAGTTATTTGTTATAGACTGTCTGGTAAAGCTACGGCTATACATGTGTTGTATGTAAAAATGGGTCTGAAACAGGACAGGTGAGTTATGGGAAATCCTTTCTGGGAATCTCTCTCTCGCTCGCTCACTCTCTCTCACTCACACACACACAAAACTGGTGCACATCAGTGTCATATACAAATTTATTCTCCACAATATGCACCTGTTACACTAACACCCATCACTTCAAACAGAACTTAAAGTGGAAGACAAAGTTTACTTATTTTAAACATTGAACACTCTGCTCGTTTTAGACAGCAGTGCCAGTCCTACCCAGCCTCCCATGCTCTTCATCCTCCGTCCTGACTGGCTCTGAGAGCTGGCCAGTTCATTATTTGAGTGTGCAGTAGGAAAAAAAGCAGCATGACTGCATGTTTCCAAGCCCCACAGTCCTGGCTGTATGCACATTTGCCCATTTTAATACAAACCACATTGTTCCACTTTGCCACTCCATAACTCTTCCCAGGAAAGAGAATCAGCAGGACTTTTCAGACACTGATTACTTTTTAATACCTGTAGAAAGGTTCGCCACAGGCACTAGGGGGGGCTGTTTATACCACATCGTTAGCCCTTTACGGTCCAAGGAATAAATTTAAAAATCCCTTGCTTTCCCCAGCTTTTGTGGTTTCCTGAAGTCCTCCCTGTGGATCTTAACAAAGTGAGGTTGATGTTTCTATTAAGTGAGGAGGGTCTGGAGAAGTCCAGAGGAAATCACTTTCATAATGTCATTTGGGCCTTTGAACTGGGCCTCCATTCATGGAAATAATTGATATGACATTTGTTTTTGCAGCCAGCACTCTCTTTCTGAAATGCTGAACAATTCAAGCGATTGAGTCTCAGTTCCCTCAAGGAAATGGACTCGCGGTTCGAATGCAAATACAATTTTTCATTTTACTAGGCATCATATGGAGCTTAGTTTGTACTGAGTACGATCAGATGTTTTGATTGTTAAAACACATGTAAAAATGTGAGATTGTGCAGCACAAGGCAAATGACATGAGCTGGAATCCAGAAATGTATTAGGAATATCAGATATGACGAAATAACCGGTTAAGATATAAGAGCTGAGCACAACTGTATTGTTTTATCAGATGGACGACCACAGTGGGAGGTGGAAGCCAAGATCATTCGCGAGAAGAGTCAAGGGGTGAGTGAAGTGATGGTTCTTTAATTGTATAACGAAAGGGGGAAAAAAATTGCTATCATGCAAAAATATCAAATAATTCTCATTTGTAATTTACAATCAGAATAATCAGTAGGGATGATAATCAGTACTGGCTGAGATAACAAAGACAACGGCAGCCCATATATTGTACATTTGGAACTGTACATGAAATACACAGTAAAGAAAGGCTTACATAAATGTCAAGGATCCCAACTGATATTTCTGTTAAACACTGTGTGAATACTGATATATAATCACAGCTAAAAAGGATATACGATAAATATAAAATGCTCCAAGCTGTGTCATTGTCGGAATTCTCAAAGCACAGCCAGCCTTCCATTTTATTTTCATGTATCTTTTTTTATAATTTCATTCTTTTATAATATGAATTATCAATAGGAATATTTTCCTCACTGACACTGCAACAAATGAAATGATCGACCCTAGACTGAAATCAATGAAAAGCCAAAATGATTCCAAAAAAGACTAAATATTAAGAAAAGAAAGTCAAAGAAAATCTGTTTCATATGAATTTCTTAGTAAATAACAGACATTTTGTGTTGGATGTGTGTTTAGTCAAGCATTGTAGTGGAAGTTCCACCGTACCACAGCAAGAGCATCACCTCCGCAGCTCAGGTGCAGTTCTATGTGTGCAATGGGAAGCGGAAAAGGAGCCAATCGCAACGATTCACCTACCTTTCAGGTACATCACGCACACATTCTACCTGCTGTGATTACAGGTTTTTTGTCAAATACTGAAATGTGAAAGTGAATTGAATCATCTTGCTGTGAGAAACTTACTGCACTCCCTTAACTACAAACGAACTGGTCAAAAATACATCTGATAACGCATCTTTTCTTTAATGTGAAAGGACACATGGCTTTGTGACTTTGCTTAGGCTGTTGTTGCGAGTGTCTCCCTTTTGCATCTTGGTGTGTGGTTTGTTGGAGGGTTTCTCCAGCTAACCGTCATGCACCTGTTAACCACTCAACATTTAAGATGTTAAAACAACTCAGAGTGTCAGTCTGTATGTTCGACACTGTCCCTTTAATAATACATTGTAAAATTATTACAGTTAGGTCTTCATGGATCACGGTGAAGCTTGAAGAGCTTTTGGCAGGCATATAATAATGCAAAAATATATTGAGTCAAAAGAAAGTACATGCTCATGATCCACACTGTCCCCTCAGCTCTCTGAGTAACATAGATCATAAGTTGGGTAGTGACTTGCAACAGATTTCGGTTGTAATATCTAAGAATATCTAAACGTCATAGTTATTATATATTCTATTATTTTGTCCTGGTTTTGGGTAAAGGTATGACACTAAGATATTAGAACAGTGCTAATCGACAGCCGTTCACAGAATTAAGCGTTAATGAAGTCTTTTGTATGCGTGCGAACGTACTCCGGCAGTATATCGCTTTGTTATTATTTTCCCAAGCTGACTCAAACCGAAAAACAGCGTTGGCGTAATTTAATCACACGTGAGCTTCTTTCTTTCTCCTTGTCGCACACTATTCTAACCTAACCATGTACCACAGGAGAGAGAGAGGCAGATACAGATAAAGAAAGAAAGTGAGAGAGGCCCAGCCTCCCGCCTACTCCCCCCCCCCCCGTTCCACAAACCGCCCACTCGAAAGCAGACTTCCTGTTTTCCACACTAACCCGCCTAGCCTCAGCCAATCAGGTGTCAGCTTTGGGCAGTAAAAGCTCAGAGTGAGCCGTGGCGGCTTGTAGTTGTCATGGCAGCAGCCGGCTTCGGTTAGGGGTTGGGGGGTTAGGCATATCTAGGTAAAGAGGCTTTAAGTAGTGAAAGGTGGGCTTAGTACACACAAAAATGCACATACATTTTCTCATCAACATAGTGAACTTGTTTACCAGTGATCCAGTGTTACAGCCTTTCAGCATTAGAGAGGCAGTAAACTGGATTTGTGCTCCTATTTGGAGCATTGCTATAGGGCACAGAGCCCAGCGCCTCTTTCGAACCTGACACTAGTTTATGTGGCACTCAAAACAGGCACCATATGCTCTCTCAGAGCGGGCCCTGGGTAAAAATATCCCCCCGCATGAGGACGAAAGAAACGCCAGATTGGAAAATGGGTTACTGATCACTATGTGGCATCTGTTTTTTGGGACGGCTTGTCTGCATATGGACCAGTGTTGGACTTGATGACTAACCTTCCAGCCGTATAAGCTTGTTCTGTGCTTAAGATTGCATGAACAGAAATAAACAGATTTCTTCTATTTAAAATAAAAGTAGATAGTAGTAGTAAAAAATTTAAAGTAGATATTAGATTTTGAACCGAAGGTTTAGTCACTGTTGCTGTTCAACTATCTTTACCTCTCTCTCTCTCTTTCTCTCTCTCTCTCTCTCTCTCTCTCTCTCTCTTTTCCCAGTCCTGGTTAAACAGGAGCACCGAGATGATTTGGACCCCCCTGCCGTGCCCCCAATGCCCATTCCCCATGCACATGCTGTTGGCCTGGTTCGTTCTCCGGTCCTGCCCTCCCCGGACCACTCACATTCACAGGATGGGCTTCTGCCAGGCTCCCCGCATGGCCTGGCACCCTCCCTGCATCCTCTCCAGACAACCTGTGCTCCTCTTCACTCACCTACCTTCTCTCACCTGCCTCATCTCCAGGCCCGAGGTCTTCACCCACCTCCTGAATGCCAGATGCCCTTCCATCCAGGCAGTATGCCCCCCTCTAGGCCGACCTACTCCCCTCTCCAGCACAACCTACCCTTCAACGGCCAAGCCAGTCTACCTGGAGCCAGTTCTCAGGCCTACGAGCGCGTGGCCTTCCAGCCCGAGCCAGCCGGGTGCCACTCTTTGGGAATGGGCATGGTGTATGGCTCACCAGTTTCAGCTCCTGCCTCTGGAACCGGACCTTCAAGCCCCAGCCACTCTCCTCAACTCCACTCTCTGGGCTATCACTGTGCCACCCCAGCTCAGGTGACCTCACCCACTCATTCCCTCGTTCAACCTGGAATGCAGCTCCAGCGCTCACTTGGCTACCATCCAGTCGGGCAACGTTCGGCCTCATGCCCAACGCCCTCCAACGCCCCTACCCGAATGGTACCCCTGCCCCACTCAGGCCCATCCTCTCCTCAGATGCACTCACTGCCCTACCAGTCACCCACCTCGTCTTCTCCCGCCAGCAGCCCTCTGGGTGCCCAGCCCTCACCCCAGGCCAGCAGCCCCGTCATGACAGGGATTCCCACTGCAGGACCCATGGTGCATCCGCTGGCACCACAGCAAGGCCCATTTACCAACGAGGGAGAGAGGCTGAACATCAAGCAGGAACCCGAGGACAGAGAGCTCACATTCCGCTCTATAGGCCTGCAGGATATTACACTGGATGATGGTGAGTGCAAGTGCATTTATACCCTTCCTTCTTTCAGTCTCCTTCTCTTAGTCCAAGGGTGTCAAACATATGGGACGGGCTTGATAAAGGTTTCAATCCGACCCCACCAAATGTATTTAGCGTCTGTGTGGAATGTAAATTAATACAAAGATTTCATGTTATTCCACTAGGGGAGTAAGAGAGCAACAAACTGCCATTTCAGATCCATGTTGTAACACTACAAAACATGGAAAATTTCAAGGAGGTGAAGACTTAGGGGAGGCACTATAAATTTGTTCTTGCAGTCTGTTCATCTTTATTGTTGATGATGCACTATGTTCAGTCCTTTTCTGCATTGAGGAGTTGGTGATGTGTTATTGGACTACTAAATTTCACTTTTGGTCCAGCCCACATTGGACTAAGCGTAATGTGGCTTGTAACCTAAAACGGGCCTCAATTATGCTCTCAGTGATCTCTTCCTTTCTTACATTATTTGTCTTTGTTTTTTGGACTTGTCTATGCCAAACCAGGATCAGCACTACCTCCATGCAGAGAGATTGTATTTCCCTTCAGCGTAATGTGATTAACTGATAATTTGCTGTAATGTAAACTTGCTTTATTCTGTCAGTAGCCCCACATCAGTTGCTGATGGGTGTTAATTAATCTTGCCAGAGCACAGAAGGAAATAGCAGAGGCTAATTCCTTACTCCTTCATAAGCTGGACACTGATGGGAACTGAAATATGATTGACAGTCTTGGTAATGAAATCTCTGTGCATGTGCGTGACTACTTGTGCTCGTATGTTGTGTATGGGTCCCCAAGGCTCTAGTAGACCAGCTGGTCAGTAAATTCCTAATGCAATAAACAATCTCAATAACAAGCACTATCATTCATAGCTAATCCTCATTAGCTTTATTACGAGACTTATTAGAGCAGGCGTTTAGCTTCGGAGAGAGGGGAAGGGAAGAAACAGGGAGTGTTTTTGAGTGTAACACGTTTGAGCTATGTCCCACATCTAAGGTGCTTGTTTGTTGTTGGTGCATATGATCAGCAGTGTGTAATGTACTGTAATGCACTAGAGCTAAATGGTGTTACTATGTGTTAGCATTTTCTCATGTTCAGTCAAATCACAAAAGTAGCCTTTTCATTAGTATGCGAATTGAGAAATATTTGTAAGTTCTAAGTGCTAAAATTGAATTTGTGATTTATTATTCCCATTTTATGCCATGCAAGTTTCATAATGAAGTGTCCAGGAAAACAGCAGTGTGTTAAAGAGTAACCCATCTAACAAGAACAGAGATTGTAAATATGTGTGTGTGTGTGTGTGTGTGTGTGTGTGTGTGTGTGTGTGTGTGTGTGTGTATTTGAGACACATGAACTGCTCACATAGCTGTTAAACACAGTTTTACAATCAATCCAAACCCCCAGGCGCAGTGGTGGCAAACACACACGATATAATAAAATTTAAATACGGATAAACTTCATTTTGTATTTATTATTCACAACATATGCTATACATATGTTGTGAATACATATGTTCACCCTTACGCTCTAAGCATTTTCTCAGCCGCTGTTTCTGTCATCATGTTTCTGTGGATATTGCTCAGTGTATAAGGTCATGCAGATACAGGTCAAGAGCTTCAGGTAATGTTCACATCAAACATCAGAATGGGGAATTTTTTTTATTTCTGTGACTTTAACCATGGCTTGATTATTGGTGCCAGATGGGCTGTTTTGAGTATTTCAGAAACTGCTGATCTTCTGGGAATTTCACACACATCAGACTCTAGAGTTTACAGAGAATGGTGCGAAAAACAAAAAACATCCTCTGAGCAGAGGGTCTGCAGGCTGAGACACCTTGTTGATGAGAGAGATCAGAGGAGAATGACCAGACTGGTCTGAGCTGACAGGAAGTCTGTAGTAACTCAAATAAGCACTCTTTACAACCGTCGTGAGCAGAAAAGCATCTCAGAATGCCCATCAAACCTTGAGGTGGATGGGCCACAACAGCAGAAGACCATATCAGGTTCAGTTTGGGTGAGTCTGTGCCCATGATAGCCTCAGATTCCTGTTTTTGACTGACAGGTCTGGAACCTAATGTGGTCTTCTGTTGTTGTGGCTCATCCACCTCAAGGTTTGATGTGCATTCTGAGATGCTTTTCTGCTCATCACGGTTGTAAAGAGTGATGATGTATCCTTCCTGGCAGCTTGAAAATCTGGCCAATTTCCTCTGACCTCTCTTATCAACAAGGCCTTTCCATCAACAGTGTTTTTTTTCGCACCATTCTGTGTAAATTCTAGAGACTGTTTTGTGTGAAACTCCCAGGGGATCAGCAGTTTCTGAAATACACAAACCAGCCCATCTGGCACTGGACAACCATGCCACGAAGTCACATAGATCACAATTGTTCTTCATTCTGATGTTTGATATGAACATAACGTGAAGCTCTTGAACTGTATCTACATTCTCCCAAAACAAAATGCAAAACAGTTATATTCTGCTGAAATGTTGTATACCAATAGAGTTCAGAAATGTTGACACAATTTGTACCTAATTGGTCACAAATTGTCAGCTAGTTTTAGACATTATTTATACTATATTATACTAATATACTTTGTAATGCAAGCGGTCAATTAGTCTTGTAACTATAAAAACTAAATAATAACTATAACACTTGTACTAAAAAGAGAAATTATAAAATTGTGAACCTCCAGCCTATTGGTCACAGACCCCACCGTGAGTAGCCAGATGAAGTTTTATGCTGCTTTCTGGAGGCACTTCATCATCCCTCCATCTTTAGGCACAGGCCCAGGCACACACATAAACACAGAGACTGTTAGCTATAAATAGCGTTGTGTAGATTTCTGTCCATGCAATGCTTTTTCTGAAGCTGTCTTGTGATCTGTTTCGACTTTAAGGAGGTCAGAGCGGCTCTGGAAATAGACCACAGCTCCAATCAGTGAGACGAATTCACCGTATCAGTCTCTCTCTGTTTCTCTCGCTCGCTCATGTATGTCTCCTTTTCTATTTTTCTCTTCCTCGACTTCCCCAACCACCTGGGTCTCTCTTGCATTGCTTCTCTGACTCTCTCTCTCTCTCTCTCTCTCTCGCTCTCTCTCTCTCTCTCTCTCTCTCTCTCTCTCTCGCTCTCTCTCTCTCTCTCTCTCATGCCATGAATCACTGTTTTACGGTTGCTATAACTGACGCATTTGTGACTTTCGGTAGGGTAACACAAAGACTTTTTGTATTATTCAGATAGACTACTGGTTGTGTTCTTAATCAGAGTTTTCCCCTGTTTAAATGATCTTTACCACTTCCATTTTATTCATGACATTTTACTAGAACAGTGCAGCTCAAACAGGTTTTTTCGCCCCGTTGGATGGTCCACACTTTTGTTCTTTCATAACACAACTAAACCAAGCCACCAAGATCACCAAATGCCAGGTTTTGGTGTGTTTTTGAGCAGGAAGAGGGCACAAATGTAGATCATAAGGGGCCCAAGCACCAAACTTTTAAATAGTGCACAAGGGTTTCATTTGGGGTGTGGGTAAAAGAAGAAATGTGTTTTTTGTTTGTTTGTTTTATGTTTTATGTTTTTTTTTTTTGGTACATGTTTAAAGGCTATTCCTTTTAGAGGAATTTAGTAATATACGTAAAAATTTGTATGACATTATTTCACTCCTTTGTTGATAGGAAAAATTACATACGTATTAAGGGAGAAGTTCTAAATTGCAAACCTGTCATCCAGGAAACAGTCGTTTGTATGTAACTGATAACAATCAGCTAGTTGACATTATCTCTATGTATACTATTTATATTTTTGAGTTTTAGAGTAAACCAATTTAATTTAACTGATAGCACCCCGAGGTAATTTCACGGCTCAAGGTGTTTTATTCCTCTTAGACCACAATTTTCTTTAATGAATTAAATAATGATATTTATCTGTTAAACAATGATGTTTATCTGTTTAATGTTATAGAATGACAGCAAAACAAGTTAGATTATGTTGTCATTTGTGTTCTAGCAGATATACACAGGTGTACACTGTTCTCTCACCAAACTCTCATTCTTTTTTTGATTCTTACCGAGAAACTAGAAAGCCCTCCATCCTGAAGACTTTCCTGTCTCAGAAAACTTAAAGTTAGAGTGTTGCAAAGCTCTGACACTCGAAACTCCTTCCATAAATGTTAAATAAACATGTCCTTACCATCAAATTTCACCATCAACGATCACACACGTTTTTAACTCAGTTTACGTGGCGCGTCCGCTGTACAGCTTCCTGTGTACATTTCTTACTAGTTTTTTTTTTTACTATAAACAATCATGTATAAGAACGAGAGTATTAATATAAACCTTGCTGCTGGAACTACTGTAAAAGCTGCTGTTATAGAAAATTCATCAATACCATCTGACCAATCAGAATCAAGCATTCAACAGCACTATGGTATAAGTATATTGGTAAATGTACATATAAATATATTTAGATACCTTGTGGAGCTTCGGCCATAAATTGTAAGACAGTTTAAAATTATATATCATTTTGTATAGCTTTTTTTCAATATCTATGAGATTAGTTGAAATAAATAAGCTAAAAAAAAAAAGGTTTACTAAATCTAGAAATGTCCTGCTCTGTATAACCATGGTATGTTGGGTATTTTAGGTCCGCTGATATTTTATTTGTTTTTCTCCCGAGCTTGAAGTGTAGCGCGGTTGTAAGTGCTAAGTGTACTGGTTCTCTAGCACCGTGTTGAGGAAACATGTGGAGATAATCTGTTCCCTGTAGCATGATGGCATTAGTGTGTGCCAGCTCACACTGCCACGGGAGTCTGCACTGGCCCATGTACAGTAAGACAGAGAAGTTGGTGGGTGTGGGTGTGTATGGGTGTGTGTGGGTGTGTATGGATGTGTGTGTGTGTGTGTGAGAGAGTTTTTGCGTCAGCTCTTGCAAATTTTGTGCATACTTGAATGTCTATTGTTGTTGGCATATACACATATCTGTACGCTACCAGTCAAAAGTTTGGAAGTGACTAGTCACAAAGGGTTTTCTATTTAGTTTTAGTATTTTCTGTCTTTTGGAAAAGTAGTTAAGACATCAATCCTGGAAAAAAAAAATAAAGAAGTGACTCATGTGGAATTATGCTGTGATCAAATAAAGTGTTTGAATATATATCAAAAATATCTAGTTTAGATTTTCAAAATAGTCACCTTTTGCCTTTATCAGCTTAGTAAACTTTTGGGATTCTCTCAATCTGCATTATAAGGTTCGATGCTAGATGAGAAGAGTCTCTTAGGCGTCTTAACACCCCGACTGCTTTTTCTTCACGCTCCGGTCTGGTTTAAAACAGGATTTAATCAGGTGTATCCAGTTGTTTGAACTGGTAGTTCAAACAACTACGACTCACTGTGATTGTGTTTGTAGGGGCATGAATTTTATATCTTACTGAGGACCAAATGTCCCAATAAGGATAGAAATATCTGATGGTTTTGACCTCGTGGGTCAAATTTTGGGCCTTTTTTCCCCCAAAGGCTTCCTTTTGGTTACTGAGGTTAAGGTTAGGTTTAGGTATAGATATAGGTTTAGGCCTAGTTAACCCTCAGACAGCTTTTTTTTTTTTATTTGATTTTAATTTTGTACACCCAGACATGTGTTAGTTTGAATTTTACATCGAACGTTTTAATCATTATCATGATTTTACCTTTGCGTACAAGAAGACTATATAAATGAATTTCCTCATTTATACGTGTTCCCCAAACAGCATTTTCTAACCAATGATGTGTTCTTAAGACCATTAAAAGCTTAATATTTTGCCATTTTGGGCTTGGCCCATTTTATTTTTACACAGCCAGGTGTGTATATCAATGGAAAGTCCTCACAAGGATAGCAAAACAGGTGTGTGTGTGTGTGTGTAAGATGGTTCAGGCTCTATATCAGAGTCTCTTAGCAGAAGGTAAGGAGGGAGGAGTTATACAGTGATGGACAGATGGTCAGAAAGCAGGGAACCGTACACACACTTACTCTCTGAATATGGGTGTGTGTGTGTGTGTGTGTGTGTGTGTGTGTGTGTGTGTGTGTGTGTGTGCGCACACATTACATGGACATAAGGCATGAGTGAAGCTGCCTTATTTACTCTCATGGAGTTGGATGACGCTGTGAACAGAAGGAGCAGCGTATGTTAGGTCATTTTTTTCTCTCCTCTTCTCTCCTCTTCTCTTCTCTTCTTTTCTCTTCTCTTCACTTCTTTTCTTTTTATCTTTATCTATACACTCTTATTCTCCTCACCTAACCTGAGCAGATAACTGGCATATTTTTATGTAAGCAACTGAAACTGGTTCTCAATCACAGCTCCTGGCCTACATTTTCATGTGTGAATCTGTAAGAGAATTCTTGAGAGAGAGAGTGTGTGTGTGTGTGTGTGTGTGTGTGTGTGTGTGTGTGTGTGTGTGTGTGTGTGTGCGCGAGGAGAAAAGTGTGTGGGCGTGTGCTGCTTTATTTGCTCTTTACTTGGTGTAAAGTGCAGCTGCCACCTCAGCATGAGCCTGGTCTGGGTTAATAATAGCCAATGCCTTCTGGGCTTTTCTTTTTCTTTTTTTTCTTTTTTGTCATACATTACTACTGTTTACCTAAAGACACACACACACACACACACACACACACACACACACACATACACTACAGACCATAGTTCTTTTGCACACTATAGAGATTCTCAGATGTGTAAGTTATCAGATTATTAATGTATGCGTCATGGATTTGATGCCGAATAAACTGCATTATGTTGCAGAAAAGGATAAAATCACGATGCTATCATCATCATAATCCTCCTCCTCATGATCATCATCATTATCCCCAGCAAATGAGCTCTAACGAATCACAAAAAGTGCCCGTGCGAGTGTTTTGTTAAAGGACAGTTCTGTCGTGAGCCACATCACAAATGTCTCCATAAGTTTTGCCTTATGGACTTTATGCAAGTGTGTGTGTGTGCAGGTGTGTGTGTGTGTGTGTGTGTGTGTGTGTCTGTGTGTGTGTCAGCTGATCTAAATTCAATGCTGACAATGCTGCATGCCTGCCATCCGGAGAATCTCGTTTTACAATAAAGACAGGTTCACTGATCAGATCAATTGTCTTCATGGGGGAATCCCAGTGATTATGTGGTATTAATAAATCATTATAAATCCTTTATCTTTGTTTCTCTAATTAGCAGGTTACATAAACAAGGCGAGGCTGGTTAACGCTATGATCTGTATTTACTCACGCAACAGAAAGTAAGTGACATACGCAACCTGTCAACAACATGTAATCAATCATTTGTCATATTAAAGGTCAGGTCCATGAAGTTCTTCCAACATTCATGCAACTTTACCTGAAATATCAGCTTGGAGGAGAAAATCCGGTCTCCGTCGTGCATGCACAAGGCTGCATGTTTCAATTTTGAGTATCAAACAGGAAGCTTCAGCTAACTTCCACCAAAAAAATCCCTGACTACTCATTTACTAGCTTTTTATATTATTCAGTATCTATACTACAGTCATATAGAGTTTTAAATAGTGTATATTTAAACGATATAAATAGTTAACAAATTTTGGGATCAAATATACTGTATATTGAGAAATTGTAAATATATTGTTGCAGTAAAAAAAAAAAAAAAAAGATTTGTAGTAATAAACTAATAATTTGGGATTTACAATTTCTCAATATACAGTATATTTCACAATTTCCCCATTACTTTGTAGACAGGTTACGTCCAGGTATAAATTTTATTTTAACATCGGAAAACTCCTGCAGTCCCATTCATCATTCTGGGCCCAACTAAAATTCCTTACAGCGTCTTACAATTTACTTGAAATCGATCCTTGTGGCCAAAAAGAGCAGCGGATAGGGAAATCACCTTCCCACTCACTGTATTGTTTACAAGAACAATTACATTTTTCAGTCAGCATCGTTTAGTCAGCTGTCATTGTTTCATGTTTTGTTTCCCAACCGGTGTCTAAAAAAATCGAGTCTATTTGGCCATGAACTGCAAACATGCTTGGTTTGGAAGAACATGGACTCTTTTTAACATTAATGTGAAAGCTTGGTATTTTCTTTTATATAAGAGATAAAGTAAAAGCCACTACTTAACTACCAGATATTTTGGAATATTTACAGTAGGTCGTGTCTCTCGTTACTTGCCACCATTAGTCATGCTTTAACACTGCACACTGAACGCGCACATGATGCGTCATAGCATTTGTAGCCCCTCGTCAGCCATGTTGAATCACTAATACAAATCAGTGATCAGTGAAATGGAGAGTGCGTGGAGGAAAATCCGAGGGCTGGGGCTAAACTCGGCTTATTAAGAACCAACTAAAATATCAGACAAAAAGGGCATTTTTCCACGCAGCAGCTTTCACGGTGCACTTATGTGGTCTTGTGGATTACGAATGAGGCATCGTGTGCAGGCATGTACATATTCTGCAAAGAAAATTATAATAATAATAATATCTAGCGGAAATATCAGATGATGTATCAAATTTTTCCCATCATAAGATTTCAATAAACAAATCTAACATTGTTAAGCCTGTTTCTAGACTTTTATTTTAAGTTTGAATTTGTCTCGTTCTATTTTCAGATCATTTTCCTTATTTCTAAAAATGGATGTCTGAAACAAGCTAAATTTTCTGTAATGAGAACAAGACAGCTTCAAGCTTGTAATGAGTAAATATCATTTAAAAAATCTTTTAAAATATATATTCCAGATATTGTCACTTGCTAATATATTTATCAGCAGGTTTTCGATGAGATGCCGGCGATGCGCTCTTGGCAGGAAACAGATTTGGTTTGCTTGTCTTTGCTGCGTAGACGTTGTTTGCTTTGACGTGTCTATTTTTAATTGCGCAGGTTTGTAACAAAGCAGAAATTTTATGCAGATTAAATACCAAGGTCATGTAAAAGTCAGGTGCTTTGTGAGCAAGTTGGCTTAATAAAACACCAGCCAGCGTGTTAAAGAATCAAAATGAGCTTTACACTCTGACTATACTCGAATGAGTCAGTTCTCTTTGGTTGCTTTATTATCATATTTAATTACATGCTGCTTTGTGAGGTACTGGTGAGAATCGAGCAGTGAGACAGGGACCCAGTGATGGTAGTGGGGTACATGATGAGGCCAGTGGTCCTCTAACGCCCGTAGGAGGAGTGAATCACTTCCTGGACCATGAGACGGGAAATCCAATGATGAATCAGTGATCCAACTAACTACTAAATACACATCAACCTGCGCATTCTTCCACGCTGAATTAACATACATCTCGCTCTATGGTGCTTAACAGTGAACTTTTTCTATTTCTATTTTATCTTATTTAGTTGTCTCTTCAGTGCTCATGACCTCATAATTATTATACGGTTATTTTTACATACTTTACGAGCACATGGTGTATCACAGGGCCTTTCCTTGTCAATGTGGTGGTGACCTCATGGATGCATCGTCTGTATTTTTAGCATGTATCGTTTACATGGTAATTTGAATGTAGCGTACCTTTTAATAAAATTATTTATGGTACATACAGTAATTGTACCTTTAATTAGCTTTTAGAGTACTTTAAATCAGGGCTGGGGGATATAACAAACATATATAATCATTCTTGAATATATTTCTAAAATTCATGACATGTATCACAGTGTATAGGCATGCTAAGAAACCTCCAGTAAAACTGTAGTTTTGCAGTGGAAAAAAAAAACTGTTATAAATAATAATACATGTATTTAGTATTTTAATACATGTATTTTAATAAACTATTTTTTTAAAATAAAAAACATTATTGAAATAGTTAGTAAATAGAAACATATTTAGCACCGAAGACTGATTCCATAGCTGCTTCCAGTCAGTTTGTAATATTTTTTTTATTATTGTTATAGTTTTTTGAGAGTGTAATGTGCCATTCATGCTGTCAAGCCATTTAATGAAAATAATTAAAGGATTAATCATAAAGTGAAGAATTACCGTTAACCCTTAGTCGTCATAAATTCCCCCTTGTCACACTCATCAGGATGTGCCTCATGGTTGCAGCCCTGAAGAAGCCATCTTAGTGGTCAGTGCTGCTCAGCTGAAGTGTCACTCACCCTTTGCAGCCAGTGCCGTCACACATACATCCACTGATTCACATCCAGAGCGGCCCTGATGTTGAGCTGTCATTTATCGCCTGCTTTACAAGTTTCAGTCTGGCAGTTGCATGTATATAGAATGTGTTCGGTGTTACTGTATGTATTTGGAAAATAGGGGTGTCCCCCTGCAGTCCTCCAAAGAGGATCCCCTCTTTCTGAGAGTTACTTAAAGCTGGGGGGTACGTGTGAGAGAAGTTCTAGATGAATCATACTTTCTTACATGTGGGGAAATCGAATGCTGAAATGTATTCTGACATCCTTCAGCGTGGCAGCAGAACACCAACTTCCCGTATTTGACCGAGTCATACAAATGCGCAGGCTGTGTGTCTTCGGCGTAATATTTATAACGGTGCACTTTAACTGAGCCACATCTAAACAATACGGCTCGCGACATGTATACTTTTGGCATCAGAAACAGGCTACTGAACCATTTTGGTCAGTGTGTGTGTGGAGGGGACCCAAATGTCCACACAGGATTAGGAATATCTGAAAGTTTTAAACTTGTGGGGACTTTTGCCTGGTCCTCATATAAAAAAAATAGGTAAACGGAAAAAGACAAATGGTTTGCTTTTAGTTACTGAGGTTAAGGTTAGGGGTTAGATTTAGCTGTGTACTCCTAGGCAAAAAAAAAAAAAAGGGCCAAGCCCAAAATGTTAAAATATTAAGCTTTTAATGTTGTTAAGACCATTAAAAGATTACTGTTCTGGGCTTGGCCCATTTTTTCTTTTTTTTTTATGCCCAGGAGCATAGGTGTAGCGTTAATTCGCTGTATGTGAGTTGAACGTCTTCACAAGGATAGTGAGACGTGTGTGTTTAAAGAAATGGAAAAAACTGAGAGGAGGAAAGCCTGTATTTGGGCAGAAAGTGTAATTTCCTTTTCATTAAAGAAACAACAATATGTAGGTTTATCAGACTTTCATACTGACTCTTTCCAGCTGACCCATTTCCAAATGTAGAATCTTGAATTCTTTGTAGCTTGTCCTCTGATTCAGCAGCTACTTCTCCACATCGAGTCACTCTAAAAATACAGCTTCATCATTTTTAACACACTTAGCCACTAATAGATTCATTCTTAATAGAACTGTATTAATAATTCATGAATTGAAGTAACATATATTTAGAAATGCAAAACATTTCAAACTACTCAACAGAGAAATTTTAAACCATTGCTTTACCCTCTATTCTGGTTACGAATTACTTAATATTCTGCCTTATTGACCGAGATCAGATGATCTTGATCTGTCTAACGGATGATCTATAACACTTTTATACACTTTTTAAATTCTTAAAGAATCTTATCAATGATCAGAGTAAACAAAAAATGCAAATTAATGCTCAAACTCTCTTCCTCTTACAAATCCTCTGGGGTGGCAGATTTGTGTGCAACTAAGAGAGGTCACACTGTTTCCTTTATTAAAAAAAACAATAAACTCTTTTTATTTATTTTTTAATGTATTTTTTTAAGCTTTATTTATGTTTTATAAAATAAAATAAAATTTTTCATTTTTTCCCTACATTTTAAACCTCATAATGACTTGTACATAATCCATATAATGTAAATTTATATAATTTATAATTCACTTACATATATATATATATATATATATATATATATATATATATATATATATATATATATATATATATATATATATATATATATATATATATATATATATATATATATATATATATTAAGTTCAGAAATCGAGCTACACGTCTGGTTTGTATCAGCAAAATAATTATTAGTATTTTTGTCATTCAAGCTTTATGCTAAGCTGCTTTGTTGTTGTTGTTGTTGTTGTTGTTGTTATTTCCCTCGCTCTTTCTAATCAGAAACTTAACACCATTTGATGCACATAAGTAGGTTCATATTTTCTAAATTATTACACCATTCAGATTTTCAACATTTACTAATACCCTAAATTAAACAGTAACTGATTTAATGTAATTTTAATGAAATGAAATCATCATATCATATCTAACTGTGCAAAAGTCTTGGTATCATAAATATTTTCTACAAATATTATTATATATAATTTGTATTCAATGTTTTTTTTTTTATGAATTATTGTGTCATTGTGGGAAAACATCAAACTGCCAAACATTTATTTTTACCAAACGATTAAATATTTCAGAAAGTAGCATATTAAGTAATACAGCACTTTTCAGATAAAATTACATAAAACATTAAAAACATAAAGAAGGCTTTCTGGTTCTAGCTGCTAAAACAGAAGGTTATAAAACTATGTCAGGGTTTTTAAGACAAAAGGTGGACATGCTTAATGTTGATTTGGATCATTTTATTACTGTTTCTTCTAGTCATTTTTTTTTTTATATGCAGACGTTCATTTAATTTCTTTCATTTTGATGGCATGTTTGCTTTACAGATAGTGCCTAAGACTTTTAACGTTTATATGGTATACTGTATATCTGAAGAAAAATGTGCGTAACTGCAATAGTAAAAGTGATAAATGTGTCAGTGCTTCACAGTTGAGGTATATACTATATTAGTCTGGAGCTTTCCCGTTGTCGTTTAAGGGTAAATATATAGGTTGAAATGTTGTGTGTAGTTGCTTTTTGCGTTCAATACTCTGTCTATGAATTTGAGAAGGATGCTGTACTCTCCCATGGACTGCAGCGTTATTGCACCCACTCATCTAGACCTAAAATCCATGCGTGTGGTTTGTAACATCTCCCACACCCTGCTCACAACTCCCACATCTCCGAAAGTGCTGAGTTGCCTGTGTGTGCACGCCATTCCTTTTGCTTAGGTACAGAGAGGTGTCTGCAGCAGTGTGTGTGTGTGTGTGTGTGTGTGTGTGTGTGTGTGTGTGTGTGTGTGTGTGTGTTCAGGAGACAGACACACATTTAGCAGAAGTCTTGACGGGCAGGCCTGTACGTGTGAGAAGCTCTTTTACCAGAGGAAGAGACGCACGCCTACACGAACAGGATGATCTGAGGCAGCGGCCCGGCATTTTTAAGAAGTCACAAACCTCTACAAAACAAAAAGGGGGAACAACACCCACCAACAATAAGATGAAAGTCTAAATAACAACACATCCTGTACATCCGAACACCACTAAATTAAGCCACCTTTGACATTTAGAAGGTTTTTAAGATCACAGGTTAAAGACAGGTTGTGCGCTTCGAATGTTTGTTCGGTGAAGTGAAGTTTAATGTGCGCAGATTAAACTTGCAGCTCTGCTCTGTAAGCATTCCTCCTTCCCTGTTACTTATTTTTAAAAGTCTCTTGAGTATTTGATAGATTTTCCAAAACCAGGGAAAACACACAGTGGGGTCCAAAAGTATAAGACCACTAGTCTCTTCTGCATTCTTTTCAAATTTATTACAAAGTTTTCCATCACAAATGATATTATCAGCTTGAGTAAAAAGAAGAATCTTCGAAATATTTACATGAATTTTCTAATTTCTCAGTATTTAGTACAAATCTGTTTTGCTTTAATGACAGTGAGCGCTCGAGCTGATATGGACTCCACAAGTTTGTGTAGAACCTGATGATACATGTTTGATAAAAAATCCATCGGAGCATTTCAGTGGAAGAGATAAGACACAAGGGAAATCTGACCTTTTGGAGATAACATGATCATAATCGCAAATTTGCTTAAATAGTGAACTAGAAATAGTGCAGAGTCTTGAAGATATTAAACATTTCCTTTTCAATTTTTCAAAATTCTAAAACTTTCCAGTTTTAAATAAATAAAACAAAACAACAAACCCCACTGTATTATCACAATTATGTGACCTTTGAATGTTGTCTTCAGCTTCTCTATATTTTGTCATTATGCCTCTTTTTAAGAACTTTATTATATCATCATAGTCACAAAGATCACATTTTTAGCCATATTCCCATCTGTGGCCTTGAGTGGCAGGACTGGAGTGAGAGCTCTTTGAGACAGACAAGCTTAAAAGTTAGTGGCATGTAGTTTTACTCTGTGGAGAATTGAGATCTTCAGATCCTTGTTTCATTCTCCTTTCTTGTCTATCCTTCTGTAGGTAATAATGGTGGAGTAGTTATTGTGCAGTTACAGCATTGATTGTCTCTGTCTGTAGTCTTGATAAGACACCCACTGATCCACCCGCGGTGTCTGAGACAGTGGGGACGTGTGGTGACGTCGGTTGGCCAATAGCATGTGGAGAAGGTTGGCTCGGCCAATCGAACATTTGGCGGAAAACGGCTTCGGTCTTAGTACGAGTCCTGCCAAAAAACTGACCCCATGTTGGGCTACATGCTGATTTATTTATTTAATATCAGTCATCCAGTCTGCCAAGGTAATTACTCCACTCACTCCAATGCTGCTCGGGACGTGGAACATATGTTTTATGATTTATATTTATATTTATGTATGTATATCTCTCTGTCTTTTACATTGTTCACAAAGCCAAGATGATAGGATACTTGATACTCATGTATGACTACGTGATGTGATTAAATTTGGCATCCTTGACACTCTCACACAAAAATGTGCACTTTACAGCTGGACAGCTTGTGGCTAAGCTGCTACAAACCGCTGAATGGAATAGTTCTGCCTGACTTTCCATTTGCAGCGAGTACATCACATACCAAAGTCTCTGGGTTTTTTTTAGGCTTTTCTTTTCTGCCTCTCTTTCTTTCCGTCTGCTTTTAAGAGTGTGGTATTGGTCTACCGCGCTCCACTGGCACACGTAACAGAGGTTTAGCATGGCTCAACACTGCTCTCTGCTGGTAAAGGTGTTACACCGCGCCCACTAGTGATGGGAATTCCTGCATTTCAGTGCTCATCAATAAGAGTCGACTCTTTCAGCTCCCAAATGACTCGTTGCTAGAGGTCGACCGATAGTGGATTTTACCAATACCGATACCAAAAAGTACATTTACGGCATTTTGCAGATGCCCTTATCCAGAGCGACTTACATTTATCTTATTTATACAACTGAGCAGTTGAGGGTTAAGGGCTTTGCTCAAGGGCCCAGCAGAAGCAGCATTGTGGTACTCTGATTTGAATTCACAACCTTCTGATCAGAAGTCCAATGTCTTAAACCACAGAGCTACCACCACCAAAAGTAACACTCCAAATAACAAATAAAAATAGAGACATCCAAAATGAATCAAAAATCACTTCAAATAACACAAAAAAATTTGCCAGTGATAGTTTTTTTTTTCACCTCTAGAGGCCGCTCTCGTACTGTATAATGACAGCGGACCCTTCTGAGCCGCTCCCGCAACGGACGCAACCGGGAAAAACTATCAGTGTGGATTTTTGCCGATAACCAGCAAAACCGATCGATCGGTCGTCCTCTACTCATTGCCCATTTTTCTTCATGGTTGTTCCAGTGATTGGTCTTCTGGTCCTAACTAGGGCTGAAATCTTTCCACGAAATCCATATTCTAGCTTCAATATAATAAAATAATAAAAAATAAAGCTACTTTATGACATTTCCATTGTTAAAATTGAATTGAATCGAATGTGAGTGAAGCAAAAACTCACATGAACGCTGCTCTCATTAGCTTTTAGGCTGAAAGGAGTGAGAATTGAAATGAAGAGGAATTATGCAGTTTTCAGCAAAGCTCAGGGCACAGAACTTCCGACTAAGGAAAAATAACACCCCCTCAACTTGGAAGGTTGGGAATGTATACTCAACCCAGAATAAATCAAATCAGTAAATAAAATTTCACTTCACTGCTTTAAACGTTATCGTTTATAGTAGTATTTACTTCACTCAATTAGTTGGTCAAATCTATAACACTTACCATACAGTTTTATGTACACTGTTTTAAAAAATGCAATACATCATAAACTCTTGATCACTAACTCGCAGCTAACAAAATGCACACTTTCATCGAGGTGTCCATATGTTTTCCCATTTTGTAGCTCAAACACATGCAATCCACATGCAATTCAGGCTTCAAACTTCTGAGTTCAGTCGAATGCAGCATTAGTACTTAAACGTACTTCTCCTCACAGTTCTCCTCTCCCTGCCCTCGAGCTCGGAGTATGATGATTGCCACGCACTTCGTGAGTTTACTACATGGTGTGATGGAGCGGAGTTGCAGCTAAATATCTCTAAATCAAAGGAGATTGGGGATTGGTTTTAGAAAAAATGCTCCCACGTTGAAAACCATGTATATTCATGATTTGAGGGTTGATAGAGTGGAGGAGTACAGATATCTTGGAACTATTTTTGATGCTACACTGAAGTTTCAGCAGGACACGGAGGCCATTATCAAAAAGGCTCATCGAAGGCTCTGTGTTCTGAGAAAACTAAACTCCTTTTGTGTCCAAAGATCTATATTGAAAACTTTTCATAGCACCTTTATTGAGAGTATCTTGTGTTTTTCCATTCATATGTCGTTTTTCATCATTTTCTCTCAGGAGTAATAATCGTCTGCAAACCATAGTTAGGACCTGTTCAAAAATTACTGCTGTGCCTCTGTGGAGTCTTAAGTATTATGAGCAGCAAGTTATAAAGAAGGCCTGGAGTATTATTGGTATTATTATACCCATATAATAATAATAATAATAATAATAATAATAATAATAATGGGAGTATTATTATACGCACCCCCTGCACATATATTTTGAGATAATGCCTTCTGGCAGGCAGCTCCGGAGTATCAGGTGTATGACCAACCGCTACAAGTTATGTTATTTATTAGGTATTTATGAGTAACTGAATTTATATTGAAGCATGCTGCATTATGTTTTATGTATGTGTTAACATGTTTTAGCATGTGTTTATATGTTTAGACATGTCCTTTAATGTGTTGTATTAAGCCCTATGCTAATTGCCCCTTGTGGGATTAATAAACTTTTTTAAATAATTTGTATTTGTGAAAGTAGTGTTAACGTGCAAAATTAATGTATGTATTCCACATACATGCACTCACAGGGCAGAAAGCACTTTCCTCTGAGTGTGTTACCAAAATTATGATGTCACATATTGAGTCGTGGGTCTTTTGATATAAACTTTAGTCTAATCTCATATCATCATGACATCCAACAACTTTTTATTCATATCATGCAGTCCTAATAGGCACGCTGTCTGTGTGTACTCTCTAATCATACTTTGCTCTGTTTTTTTTTTTTTTCTTCTTCGTTTTTTTCCCTCCTGCCGTAGTGAACGAGATCATCGGCAGAGACATGTCTCAGGCTCCAGGGGTTCATGGATCCTCAAGCACGCTCGGTCACTCGTAGCCCGGTGCCCACTTCTCTCGTCCATACAGCAGCACATCTGCGAGTCCCGGCGAGCTCTGGACTCGAGAGAGGCGGACAGACACAGCGCTTCCATCCACACGCATCCTTTCAAACGAGACCAGACCCAGCCGGAGATGATCCACTGTTGCTGACATTCATTCAGCTAACCAAGCATCACGCCATTTAGAAACGGTCAGAAAGAAGAAGACTAAGCGATCAAACAAAAACACGCTGGATCATTTTGGCTACAAATAATAATCACAGTACCTAATCTGAACAGTTCATCCCTTTCAGCTTCTTCTCTCGCAGTAGTTCTCAGGCGCTTTTTTTTTTTTTTTTTTGTTTTGTTTGTTTGTTTTTTGGATCAGCCCTCTAAATGTAAAGAGCAATCTATGCAGCCCAGTATGAATATGCAATACAAAAAACAAAACAAAAAAAAAAAAATCACACAGACCAAATGTAGCATAATGTATGTAGATGTTTTGCTCTGGATTTTGGGTCAAATTGGATGGAAAATGGCATTCAAGAGGCATTTTGATCATGGCTGATGCTGCCTCATGAAATAAGCGTGGTCTCAGCAGCGCCCCCTGGAGGACAAGCTGCTGATGTGCTAATGATATGCAACATTCCACACTTTTCTAGTGTTTTTTTGTTTTGTTTTTTGGGGGTTTTTTTTTTCATGAACAATCGATCACCCTTTTTCCTCTTCAGGTTGAACAAATGCCTTATAAGCCTAGCAGCTTGGATTGACTGAAAACATAGCTTTTAATAGAGATGTTATATTGTTCTTTTTTTTTTCCCTTTTCTATATTTTCTTCTTCGTAAAGCTGAATTCTGTGCCAAGGACACAGTTGAAGTTTGCGTGTTTTGCATTTCAAGTTCTAGTGTGCAGCAGAGCGTGTAGTATTTTCAAACGCAATACACCCAAGACACAATCTATATAGGAAATCTGTACCACTGTAGAACATTAAATTAAAATTGGAGTGAGTGTTCGAGACGTCGAGAGAATCTGTCGTATTGTAAGTGTGTTGGCTGATACTCCCGTGTGCCTTTCAAGCGACAATCATGCTCGGATATAGGATAAACCACCCACATATGTTCAATATGGTGGCCATATTGTCGTGGTTGGAAACGCTGCTTTCAGACTGTACGGGGTTTTTTTTTCCTACAGAAAGAGTGTGTTCTGTGCTGTAATGAAAAAAGCAAAAACCAACTATAACCCTATGTTCATGCTAGCAAGCAACAGGCAACCAGTCATTGTCTATTTAGCTACGATTTCAGCGACAATGGCATCGCAATTTTTTCAGCTCTGTGCAAATTAGCTATAATGTGTTAAAGCAACAAATCCAAACGATCGGCTCGAATGTTCCCTCAGAAGAACTCTATACCACGTGTGGTTCGATGGTCTTCAGTTCTTCTTCAGTTTCGCAACTTTAGTTCCTACCTGCAATTCATTCCCATTTACGGTTTGATGCGCAAAATTGTGGTCCTGTCATATACAAAGTCATATATCAATGTTTATGAAGGTAAATACACTTGAAATGAAGTGGCAGAGACGGGTGGTGGATTTGCTTGCTTCGCTTTCACACTGATTAGTCCATTTGTGTGTAACTATGGAGTTAGCTTGAGTAGCTATACATAGCTACCACAGTTTCTCATCGGAAGTAAACAAAAAACGAAGTCAGCGACATCAGTATCAGTCGCTACAAGACAAACCACAAGCGACTTGTCACTTGCTAGCACAAACGTAAGGTAAAACTTTGTTATGGCTTTTGGCTAATCAGCTCTCTTTGTTAACAACAAAGATTAGTTTTTGTGTTCTGTGTTGAAATATCTCCATACATTTCATAGTTTTTTTTTCTCCATGTGGATGCTTCTCCGAAAAAAAGCTTTTTTAAATGTTGTTTTTGTTTTGTCTTTTTTAAAGCATTCACATTTCCTCCGCCTTGTGGCCGCTTCACACAGGACTAAAAATGTGCTGAGGGAAAAAACACGTAGTGTGAAAGCAGCCATATTGCATTTTGACAATCAATCAACAGCTCAGTGCCGCAGGATATAAAGTTGTACAAAACCGTTAAAAAGAAACTCTTTTTTTTTTTTTCTTTTCAATTTACATCTAGTTTCATAGTAGTACCCAAAAAAATGCTAGATCCTGAACAAAGCATTGTAGATAATGATGATGGTACCTTTTTTTCCCTCCTTGGGAATCAAATGAAATCAGTGTTTGAGGTTACTTATTGAAGCATGACAAGAATGTCCGAAGGAAGTGGGACGTTACGGGGCAAGGACTTACACGTTTGCTTGGACGCTCGTCTTAAGGAATTGATTCATAGTGAACATTGGGTGCTATCTTTCTGTAAGAAATGTATTTTTTAGCCTAGCTGTGTAGCTGAGGGTTTGATCGAAATAAATCTGTGAAGAATTTGTATTGGATCCCTGCCTTAAAAAAAAAATTGACAGTAATAACTATTGTGTGTATATTTTTCTATTTTAAGGAAACTGGTACAGCTACTTAGTTTTTCATGTTTGGGTCTCTGAGACTTAGCGGTATTAATGACTGTTGTTATGAATTGAAAACATTAAAAACAAAAAGGACAACATTTTGGAAAGAAAATTTGCTATGCACTAAAACCTGCCTGATGCCTTTTGACAAAATAAACTATTAAAAAAGAAAACCTTGATGCCTCTAGACGTAGATGCTACAGAGCGGCATAAATGTAGAACAGTATATGCCAGATAGCTTTTTTTCTCCATGTCAGAGCCCTCTGTGTTTGTATGTGTGTGTGTGTGTGTGTGTGTGTGTGTGTGTGTGTGCCGGCCTGGTAGAGGACTAAAGTGTGTTTGTAACATCTTAGCATTTGTAGATAACTGTTTTTTAAAATCCTTTTCCAGTTTCAGCAGTGAGAAGGCACACGGATGCATTTAGGCTATGCAAAGACACAGCAACACATCAGCGCAATATTTGGTATCAAAGAAAAATAGCAGATATGTTTGTTAGCTAGCTCTTGTATATACACGTGTGCGCGTGTGTGTGTGTGCGCGTGTGTGTGTGTGTGTTTACCCGTAGTGACAGGTGACATCAATGCCACTTTTGACTATTTAATTTAAACTATCAGATCTACAGTAGGAACGCCTTAAACTTGTATTTGATACAGAGATGTTTGACCGTTTGGGTTTGATTTAGGAATAGCTTTTAAAACTCATCTGTAGAAGGAGGGCAAAATGGAAAACGGGAATTCTGGGACAGAAACCCGTGCTCCCAACAAGAGTCTACTTTTGTCCCATTCTTCAAACCAAAGACCGAACAATGTGTTCCTGCTTTACAGACAGATGACAAACATAGACTCTAAAACTCTATTTTTGATACTTTGAAGATGGATGTCATTCCGAAAGGTTGGGGGGAGGGGGGGGATTAATATATATATATATATATATATATATATATATATATATATATATATATATATATATATATATATATATTCTCTACTATAACATTTTGTAAAATAAAAGGGAAATACAGGTTTTGCTGCTGTTTACAGAGCCTTGTATTGTCATTTCATGTACATTTTGTATTTTAAACTTTTTTGTAATTTTTAAGACTGCAGTGCTTTTTTTTTTTTTTTTTTTTTTTTTTTTTTTTGAAATTATCCAAAGGGAATAAACTTGCATTGTAGGGTCTTCTGATGTAGTGTATCAATAAAAAGATGGAAACAAAAACAGACCATCATTACTTTTCCTCCAGTGAAAAAATAAGTTGTGTATTCTACACCAATGATGTATAAGATTTCTGTATTGAGATAGAAGTAGAGCCTTTAGCTGTTTTTTTTTTCCCCTTCACTTTTCCCAAAAGTGTTGTAATGACGCAGCAGAAGAGCGTCATTTTCTTTTCTTTTACTATATTACGTATTGTACTAAAAAGTAAATATTGCATAACAGATTCTTTACAAGCAAACAGTATATGCGGAAAAAGTGTTTAATGCCTGCTGCATGTCACCTGCATAACAGAGAACATTTTAAATCTGAAACAGAAAGTGGACTTTCTTAACAACAACAACAATAATCATAATAACGATAAAGTCCAGAGCCGTGCTACAGTTCAATCAGCCACACGATGGCGGACATTACACTAATTAAGAGAAGACTGGTTGTCCAGTCAGGTGTAACGTTTTTAAAGTTAGTTTTGTTTTTTTGTTGTTTTCCTTACTTTACCAAGAACCTCCTAAATTTATAAAAGGACAAGACAAAAACTTACCAGGGAGGCTGCCAAGAGACCTACGGCAACATTAAAGGAGCTGCAGGAATATCTGACGAGTACTGATTACTCTCTGCATGTGACAACAATCTCTTGTATTCTTCACATGTATGGGCTCTGGAGTAGGGTTAGGCTTAACATGTTAGGGCTTCTTTTCTTGAGCCAGAACTGAGCTTTTATCAAAATATCAGTCAATCTTAGTGCAAAACCGACAGGTAGTAAGCTGAAGATGAAAAGGAATTTCAGCATGACAGTGACCCAAAGCATACATCCAAATCACCAAAGGAAAGGCTTAACCAAAAGTAGATCAGTGTCTCTGAATGGCCTAGCCAGAGCCCAGACCTGAAGCCAACTAAAAATCTGTGAGGTGACCTGAAGCAGACTGTACACAGGAGATGCCTTCACAATTTGATGGATCTAGAATGTTTTTCAAGAAAGAGTGGGAAAATATTGCCAAGTCAAGATGTGGCACGCTGATAGACTCTTATCCAAAAAGACTGAGTGGTGCAATAAAATCACAATTCTCCAACTAGGTTATCGCAACTTTGTTTTTCCTATTTACTTCTAAAATGTTTTTCACTTAATTTTTTTATACTTTATAACTTCACATTGAGGGTGGAAAAACTTATGACATGATTTATCTTGGTTTCGTTTTTTACATCACAAATATCTGCCATTTTAATAGGCGTGTGTGGACTTCTATCCATTGTAGGCGCTCCTTCACATCGCACACCTGCACCTTTGTCCCAAACCAGGTGGATTAACTTTCACAAGATCACCTCCCCTCTTTAGTCTTTCAAGGAAATAAATATAGACAATTATATCCTTTCGTATCACAATTACACTCAACTGATAATGACTTCTTATGGACATCGATCAAAAGAATTGGGAAAATGAAGGAATAAAACAAATCAACTGCCAGGTTTCAAGATTATTCAACTGTAAGACACCACTTCCAGAACAGGAAGTGGTTTGGAACACGCTACAAAATGCAGAGCCCGATCTGCACGTCAATTATAACTGTGACTACAGATGAAAATGTGCATTGTGGTCAGATTAGACCTAATTCTTGGCCAAGTACATCAGCATGTTTGGGGGGCGTAATAAACACATAAATAAATAAAATCACCTGATACACAGTAAAATATGGTGGCAGATGATTTGAAGACATTTATAAAAGCTGGTGGTTTAAGGGATTCGGGATTAGGGATATGCAATACAGACAAAACTATCACAATATTTCCTGGTAATTTATTTTTTGCAGTAACGATATAAATGACATGAAAATAGTAACAAACACAAACATTGATCCAAAAAAGTCAAATTTAATCCGGACCATCATCAGATACTAAACTATACCAATTAAAATGTAAAAGAATTTTATTCATAAATTAAAATTGCAGTTAAAATGAAAACACCAATACTCGCAGGATTCATAATCGAACCCCAGGAAAAACAAGTGGAAATTCTGCATCCAAATCACTTCCATATTATTGAGAAACCTCCTTTTGGGGATTATTTCTTCTTCCTCGTCCAGGGTTGGAACTCCACCTTCCGCCATGCTTGTTCTCTTTCTATGTGTGAGATGCCCACGTTCTGGCACGTCATCAACTACATCGTCAATATCGCAGGACGACAAATTCTTATCACGGGGAGGAACTGTACCGGCATATCATGGATGATACAATATGGCACTGCCCTAATCAGGACATTTCAGCTCAAACCTGTTTGCCTCTGCCAGGAGGTTAAGTCACGGTCACAGATTTTAACAAAATCATTTTCACATGCATCCAAATCGACACAAAACGATTGAGATACACAAAAACATTGTTCTGCTATGGTCATCTCGGATTCTAGATTTGAACCCTCCGGAAAAATTGTGCAGGATGGTACAAGATCTCTGTACAGTGTCCCCAAAAAACGTTGTACTAACTAATAAACATCCCCTCGAGTTTAACCTGAAAAGTCACACAATGCACACGCCACTTTCTGAACACTGTACCAATAATTATGGAGCTCATTGTGTAATAAGTAATCGGGTCTGAGATATTTCAAGAATAATATTTTATTGCTTACATATAACTGTTACATAAATGTCATCTTCAGTTTCATACAACTTGGTTTAAAAAAAAAAAAAAAAAAAAAAAAAAAAAAAAAAAAAAAATCCTAAATGCCCACTCGGGTGCCAGAGAAGCGTGTTGAGCTTTTTTACAGCTGGTATTGAACTCTGGCTCATGTAGTAATGGCACAAAAAGGAGAAGAGTAAAGGCACTATGATGACCGAAGGCCTCTCTAATCATGTTAGACAGATTAGGAAAGAAAATCATCTCTCAGTAATAAAGGCTGCAAAAACAAAGCATGCAGATCAGACTAAAGCACAATGGCTTGTCTCTCACATTAAATAAAACGGCCCTGTTCTGGATTCGGTTTAACTAAGGATAAAGTTCGAGTAGATAAAGGGGCACGCCCAGTCTCGCTTGTTACACAATAATTAATATGATCTACAATGACAAAAAAAATCTTACATGCAGCAGGTTGTCTATAGGCACTAGGTTGAGGCATAGATTGGCGTTTTAGAAACTTTCTGTACATTCAGTAGTGGCATTAAACAGGCCTCAGTAGTATTCATTCCTTTTTCTTTTTTTTTTTCCATCACATTTTCTTGCAGGCTGTATGGCTTAGCCTTCGTATATTGCACTGCCTTTGAGTAAAAACACAGTGAATCCTCATTGTGGGATTTCTCCCACAGGAAGAGCTAAAGTGATTTTGGCCTTAATGTTTAGGCTAGTCTGCGTAAAGAACACAACTAAGAATATACATCGTCAAGTCTTCCATATCCACACTGATTTATACATGAGGCATTTTAATGATAGGTGTATTTCATGTTTAAATACATATATACATAGAGTTCATGTATTTCCACCATGCTAGCATGTCCACGGCAGTAGCACGTTAGAAACTGAGGAAGACTTCTCCCTTTGCGCCTGGGTAAGATCAGCGTCGGGAGGAGAGCGAGAGAGAGAGAGATAGATAGATAGATAGATAGAGAGAGAGAGAGGTTATCCGGGTGAAGTGCAGACCTCGCTCGTTCCTGGAGTCGGCTTCAAGTGGTGAGTGTTTAGCTCATTCGCAGCAGATCAGGCGGACACGGTGGCCAGAGAGGGGAAGGTTGGAGCGTTCGGCTACAGCACGCCTCGCTTCCTCCTCGCTGGGGAAGGTGATGAGCGCCTCCCCGCTCCGCTGGCCACTCAGGTTATACAAGACGAGCACGGAGTCCGCCTGGAGCTGGGAAAGAATTAAACGCAGGAACATATCAGGTCACGCTGGTCCAGTGTTTTGTAGATTTAAGATTTAAAACCACAAGAGCTTGATTTCTGTTCACAAACTGCAATCCTGGTCATAGGAAGAAGGAAAAATAAGTGCATCAAGGGACCCACAGGAAGAAAATCAAGTTAGATTTGCTGTTGGCACATTTGCAATCAAAGCTGTATGATTTAGGATCTATCCTAAGGAGAATAAAAAAAGAAATCAGTTCGGGTTAGTGAGGATGGCAAAGATGTTAACAATCCCAGAACAGGAAAGAAATTTTGCAATGATAGAAGAAGGCTGATGTCACCGCCTCAAAAAAAAAAAAAAAAAAACCCAATAGCAGAGCTGTCAATCAAATGTCAGAGTGCACAGAGGAATTAATCTTCCTCAGGGTTAGACATCTCAATCACGAGAAAGACAGAAAAGAAAGGAAAAACTACGAAGAGAGTTTAGACTGCAGGCGAACCTGTAAAATCAGGACCACAGATGAGTGAGACAGAAACAAAACACTACGGTTTAGTCCACGGCTTTTGAACTCTGGTCATCACCTGCTGCACTGCACAGTATGAAGCTTTCTCTGCTGTTCTGTTCTCTCTCACACACACACACACACACACACACACACACACACACACACACACACACACACACACACACACACACACACACACACACACACACACACACACACACACACACACACACACACACACACCTCATCCAAATCAGCAAATTTAAAGCTCTTAATGAGTGTGTTGGGAGTAGGAAAATCTTCAAACTGTGCAAGGCAGGGGGTCGGGATGACTGGAGTTAAGAAGCTCTGGTTTAGTCCATGCACATCTGGAGCTGTGGGAGGCCTTACCTGGAGGAACGCCCCCTACAGGCAGAGCCACTCTTTGGGCTGGACCAGAGCACGGGCCTGATCGCTCACTCCCATCAAACTGCTGTAATCCTCAGGAGCATACTATAGCACAATAGCCCATAGTCAGTGGCACAGCCTCATCACACACACACACACACACTTATCACACACAAGCGGTACTGTTAATCCTGCACCTGCTTCTGGTTGCATCCACCTACAATATGTGCTAATGAATTGAGTAAATTAAAAGAGAGAGAGAGAGAGAGAGAGAGAGAGAGAGAGAGAGAGAGATCCCACACATACAAAAAAAAGATTAATTGCAACAGTTAGACTACTCATTTGTCTAGAACAAGCTTCAGACCCAATGCACATAAAATTTGCCTTTGGAAAAGCCAGTTCATTTGAATAGGAAAAGGAACACAAGGGACTGGTGTCTGGTTGTGGATAATTTAGTTTGGAGCAAATTCATCTCTATAAACTTGAACCCGGCGATTTCAAACCTTTAAAGCAAGAGCTGATGCAATAGAGGTCATTATCTAATTAAAAAATAAAATAGAAATGAAGATACTTATTATACTATGTGCTATGCACATTCTTTCTGTTCCTGTAAAAAAAAAAATGCTTTGCACCCTCAAATTGTTTGGGCTGACCCTAGTCTCAAGGCACACCCATCATTTAACGCAATATGTTGTAGCATAAAAACAAAATACGTGCTACGTTCGAATTGAATTAGGTAACTGTGTAGGAAAATTACACGAAAAAAATAAAAAGTACAATTGTTTTTAATGTGTGTTCAAGTAGTTACAATGCCATAATTTGCTGTCTTCTGCACAGGAGAAAAAAAAAAAATAACAAAAAAATAAAAAATGCACAGACAAAAAACAGACACTTCCTGAAATAAATCCTGAAAAAAAAAAAAAAAAAAAAAAAAAAAAAAAAAAAAAAAAAAGAGATCATCTCTAGTCAAACCTTTTCCACAGAAGCACAGCAAAACAACTAAATCTAGAAACACATGCACACCCAAACAAAGTCATAACTTCCACTTCCAACTGCACCACACATAAAGTATGGAGAGAAAAGTAAAAGTACAAAAATCCCACCCAAAGGAAACATTCTTCCCGAAGAGACACGCGCACACACACACACAAAGTGTGAGTTCCATCTGAGCAGCTAAAAGCACACACTTGGAGGGTTCAGCCAGGCGTCAAAGCTGAATTCAGTCCCCACCCCACCCCCCCATTGTGATCTCCGGCTCTCGGATAGTGGAGATCCCAAGCAGAGAGCAGTTCACTCCATGGTATGCACTAGCTCTGAACGCACCCTCACCTTTTAGCTTAGGTCTGGGGAATGAAACTAATGTGGCACATCAGTTCCATTTATTTCACCCTGCTACATTACCAGGATGAAAAAGCACACAAACACCACAATCCCAATAGAAAGCACCAGCCAGTAGTTATCCCCCCACCTCCCCTCCTCCCCCCCTCAAAAACCCTCTGTCCACCCCGCTCCGGAGGGCTGAAGTTCATACCGTCAGTTGAAGACTCCGCCTACTTGGATGTCAGCCAATAAGGAGAAGGAAAGAAGCAAAAATGGACACGGCAATGTAGCATTATTAATACGACCCAAACATAAAAGATTTATGCATATTATGCATACAAAATATGCTCACCTTGCTCTGTACATCACACATCTGGCCACAAATAAAGCTTAATTAATGCCACAAAGGTGAATATAGAAAATGAAGCTCCCTGGACAAAAATTACAGGCTAAGCATCTGGATAAATACAGATGTAACTTGGCATAAAAGCAGTTTGTTGGTCAGACTTAGATGTTGCATTTTGTTCTTCATGTCTAAGCAGAACAACAATTACAACACTATTCCACTGTAGGATTCATTCCACAAGCCTTACTTATTATTTATTTATAATCTCACTACCTGGTGTCACCCAGAAGAGCCAAAAGGGTTCCCTTTCGAGGCTGGTTCCTCTCAAGGGTTCTTCCTAATGTTGTCTCAAAGTTCATCGGCTTGTTCATCGGGGATCTAAATTTACATCCAGAAGTTGCTTTGTGACGATGTCTATTGTTAAAACCGCTACACAAATAAATTGTGAATTACTAAAATTATCAGAAACTCACAGGACACTGGTGGAATCCTCACTTATGAGGATAAAGGCGAGGGGAAATGTAATCAGGTATTAGGGAAGAAGTGACACATGCAGCTATTGCACATTTTTTTGTCCAGTGAGCTTAAATTTGAAGAGAAACATGGAATAATATATACACTGCACTATACACTGATGTTCCGGTTTACTACATACACCTACTTTGTAGCTATACTCACTGGTGGTTATCAGGTCCATATAGATCACTTTGCAAGTGAAGAAGAAGAAGAAGACGACTTTAATTGGTCACATATACACATTACAGCACAGTGAAATTCTTTTCTTTGCATATCCCAGCTTGTTAGGAAGTTGGGGTCAGAGCACAGGGTCAGCCATGATACGGCACCCCTGGAGCAGAGAGGGTTAAGGGCCTTGCTCAAGGGCCCAACGGTTGCAGCTTGGCTGAATTACTGAATGTATCCCATGTGCTGCTCCAGTTTATCAGGCCCCCTCTATTCTGTCCATAAGTAAAAAAGGGACACCACAAGACCACAGCTGACAAAACTGCTTAGTGAGGAGTGTAGAAATCTGACACACACACACACACACACACACACACACACACACACACACAGTGCAGTGGTCCTATGGTGTTACAAGGTAGGTGTACGTAATAAACTGGAAACTCTAGAATTATTGATTTTTACTTAAGTATTTCTCAATAACTACTGAATTGTCATGTGTGTAGATATCAGGAAAAACGTATAGATGTACAACCATTATATAAGTTGAGGTCGTAATTTACACTCGGCTTGCAGAATCTGCAAAATGTTAATAATTTTTTTTAAAAATTTAAAATTAAAATAAATAATAATAAAAAAAACATTTTAAAAACACCCTGTTTACTGATCCCTCTCTTTTTTTCTTTTTTTTTTTTAATTATTAACATTTTGCAGATTCTGCAAGGCATATGCAAACTTTTCACCTCAACTGTATGTATTGTGCATGTTTTCTATATGCACATGTGTGTATAACCAATGCACCAGTCACAGAGGACAAACAGAAACAAGCTGCACAGCATAACTACGTAAAATCAGCAATTGCCCTTTTTGCACTCATGCTAAGCTAAAAGCCTCTTACCTGGTAACCCTGGAAGAAGCTGAGGATGTCTTTAACCCCGGCGTTATAAGGCAGTCCCTGCATGCGCACCAGAGCGCCGTGCTGAGGCAGAATAGCAGGAGTAGGCTGTGCTGCTAGTGAGCCTGGAGGAGCTGCAAAATAACTCAATGTGGACGGGGACACTGGAGGACTGAGAGCAAAAGAGCACAAGAGTGTAAAAATATACGTTTAAGAGAACAGATTGTCTTGGCATAAATAGATATCACTGAGATATCAATAAAGTAAAAGATCTATAATTATGAAGGAATACAGGCTTATAAAGTAAAACATTAAACAAATGTGTTCCTAAATTGGCTGAATAACTGATCAATAACTGTGAACTCAATATTATTTAGCCGAATAACAAATCTTTTTAGCCTCTACCGTGCGGCCATGTGTGTTAAGAATGGGAACAGATGGCGGTATGAGTGGATACCTGGGGTAATACGTGGTGTAGTTCATGTTCATGTTCATATACAGCTGTGGCTGAGGGGAATAGTAAGCAAGGGTTGGGGCAGGGCTGTGTGGGGGTGGCTGTGGAGTTCTTGGAGTGGCCAGCAGGGGGGGCTGATACATGGCTGCCTCAGAGGAAAGCATAGCAGCTGGAGTTGGAAATGCAGCGTAGGTCGGTGGTGAGAGGCCTGAGGCGACGGGGGGAGAAAACAGAGCCTTTGAGAACCATAGTAAAACTATCAGAGCTCATTACTGCAATGCAGAGTGTAGCAAGTAAATGAAGCGTGACACCAAAACCCAACCCACAAGGGGGAAAAACAAGCAGGTTGGTAAGTGCGACACCTGTGCTTCAGGTTAGAGCAGAGTGTGTCCTTCAGTAGGTCAAAACATATTCAACACATATTTATATGCAAACAGCCAACAGTGGCATGCAGGAAGGGCCTGCTCACCACCTATAGGGTGTACACACACTCACACAGAGTAAGTGAAGGTCATGTACAGTACACGTCCCTCTTTCAACCCAGGAACCACTACCAGTCCATCCTGTCATGCAGCTTGTGCACAGAGACCCATTCTGTCTGTCTGACCTTGGTTTGGGATCAAGTCTCTGTGCAAAGCAGGAAGCTTTTAGTGTTGCTTTAAGCTCAGACTTTATAAACCGTGCACCTTTCAGCAGGGCCATAGGTGCTCACGTTGCTCCGTACAAGATAAACTGAAATCTAATCTTTAAAGTCTGTGCTGATAGGCATTAGGGATAATCTACACTGAGAGCTGCTGAACAGGCTGCGTGCATTGCTCAGACAAAGCTCACATTGGGACAGAGTGCTGCTATCAACTGCTCTAAACTTACTCTAAAAGTCGTACGGGACGTTCCATTCTTACACACCACAGGTTTCTTTTGAGGCTTTGCAACACAATAGAATGCTTGACAACCAATAGCTGACTAAATGAAGCAAAGCACAAACTTTTTGTTCCCCCCTTTAATCCCATCAACCACCACCTGCCAAGGTGGAGCAATAGGTCTGTATTGATTGTGTGTGTACAGTACATATATATGTAATGTAAAGTAACTGAGTAGTGAGGATAAATGTTACACTCTTTCACTATTTGCGTGGTTGGTTTGAAGAAACTAGTTATTTATTTGGACATTTTAATGGTTTTGAATTGCCATTAGATATTCTGTTATGATAACTTGGTGTCAGTATACTTGAATAACTGAATAACCCGATTACTGAGCTAAAATCTAGATGCATCAGATATCTCTGAAATCCTGGAAACAGCTTTAAACCAATACATCATATCAAGCATGCCATGTACGTTTGAAGAATCTGGTACCTTCCCATATTCAGATAATGATCATAATGATTATTATTGTACATGTAAACATGTTTATTTCCCCATTTTCTAACCACCACACAATCTGGAAGAAGGATTGTTACCATGTTTGTTAAAACCAAATATTACAACATTTTTACATCTCTTGACCCATACAGCAGAGGACACAGCTGGAACTAAAACCTGACCAAGTACTAGGTTACTTCCCTTAACAGCTTCACTCATTTGTGTTCATAGTCATTCCAAAACCAAAACTAATCTGCCTTAATCAGTGTTTCGGAAAAGGAAAAAAAAACAAAAAAAAAAAAAACAATTTAGGGTTACTGAATTGTGTGTAAATCAGAAGTAAGCATGAACGGTGTACATACAGGGCAGTTTGCATGGCGGAGGAGACAAGCCGCTACGGTTCAGCGTTCCTCCCATCAGCACAAAGCTCATCTCTTCAGTGGAGCACTGGAACACCTCTACATAACGATCCTTCATCATCTTCTTATGGCACTTCTGTGCTACCATAAAGGCACGATCTGCTGATTTCATCTGAATGAAAGCGTCACCGGACGGACGACCCTTAGAGATACACAGGAAGATGACAGGTTAGGAGCTCTTACCTGTGACAACCTTTACTCTTACCACAGTCACCTTCTACAAGGGGAGTAAAACTGAATGGCATGTTCCTGACTGTTGTTGGACGCTGAAGTTGGCACAATGACCAAGCTGTTTTGATTTATAAATAGATAATTAAATAAAACATTGGAGCTGGAAGTAATAAATAAATCCACCAGTCTCAAATCAGCTTTAAAACCATTCAACACACAGCCTAGGTACCAAATGTCCAAGGGACTATTTTCTTTAAAAATAAATTAATAAATAAAAATAATAAAATAAAAAGGGAAAAAATTCAAAGAGATTAAACAAATTAACCATGTCCGTTTCCTACATTAAGATAACAATCCAAAACTTGAAAAGTTTGAAAAGAATCAAAAGTCTGAAGTTTTTCCACAACTCTGTCATCTAATTTGAATGTGGCAATGTACTACATCTGTCACAACAGGTACATCAAAAAGAATGTGGTTTTGAATATCTAAAAGCTATACAAGTTATGAGAAAATATTTTGATAGGGAAGTAAACTTTCGAAATGTTAATAGCCATCTCTATCATCCATCCATTTTCTGTACCACTTATCCTACTCAGGGACCCTGGAGTCTATCCCAGGGAACTTGGGGCACAAGTCAGGGGACACCCTGGATGGGGTGTCAACCCATTGCAGGGTGCAATCATACAATTTAGAAATGCCAATCAGCCTACAACACATGTCTTTGTACTGAGGAAACCGGAGTACACGGAGGAAACCCCCCAAAGCACAAGGAGAACATGCAAACTCAGCACACACAGGGCAGAGGTGGGACTCGAACTCCCAACCCCGAAGGTGCGAGGTGAATGTGCTAACCACTAAGCCAACGTGCCCCCTACCATATGCAAACTTGCACGTACATATCTGTACATAGAGCATAGTGCTGTAAAAAGCACCAGTTAAATCGAGATCAAGAACATTCCTTGGTATCATAATAAAATGTGTTGTTTTTTTTTCTAAACCAGGGCTATATTTGATGCAAAATAATCATCAATCCAATAACAATTCCTCCTACCTGCTGATTGAGCACCATATGAACGCCATGGGGCTTAATGTCTATGGTGTGCTCTCCCATAAACTCCAGGATGTCCTCGATGGCAGCAGTGTATGGCAAACCACGCAGCCGCACGCAGTCTCTGGTGCTGCCTGTGGTGATGAATGGAGGAGCAGCCAGCACAGAAACAGGAACCATGGGAGGAGGAGGAAGTGTGGATATCAGTGGAGTGGACATGTAGCGGTTCAGCACCTGAGACACAGCAAACACATAAAAACCTGTTTGCTTCTCAACAATCTGCTTTAAAAACAGTTTAAGAACAGAGCTCTAGTTTCTAGTACAGACTCTTGCTGTGCTGACCTGCTGGACCTCGGCTGCTGTGCTGCGGAACAGCTCGATGTACCTCTTCCCCAGAATCTGTTTGTGCTTTTTCAGAGCGTTCTGGGCGTATTCCTCACAGGCAAACAGCACAAAGGCATCACCCGTGGGCCTTCCGTCAGGATATTTAACAAAGAGGAGCCCCTCTGTGTCATCAGTCACAGGGCTCTCGGGGCCCAGGAAGCCCAGCACATCCTGATGTGTGGCGGTGAAGGGCAGGCCCCGCATTCGGATGATCACCTGATTCTCCTTAGAGAGGAACTGTGCCACCTCGTTAGATGTGCCTGAGCGAGCAGAAAAAGAAGAAAACCAAGAGAGAGAGTCATTGCTTGAAGAAACATTATACTGACCAGCAAATCTAGGTGTATTGCAACAAGACGACAATCCAAACACAGAAATCATGAAATTAAGAGGATAATATGATCATTTTTTAAAAAGGCATTTTGCCATGACCCTCTTGATTTCCAGCTCTAGTTTGAACACGGCTGTGTGTCACTTTTAGCATTTGATAATAACACGGACAATATGATATCAGGAATAATGTGCAAAGATTGGCCGAGCAATCTGAACAATATTACAGATCACATTACTTGGAGGATCCAAAACCTTTCTAGAGAACACAAAAGAGGTTGGAATTGGAAGTGCAAATGTGAAACGTACGAGTTAACAGAGAATATTTATATCAATGCCACAAAGGAGGAAGCGCACTTTTAAAGCAATATTTTTTTTTTACCATTTTGCTCCTTGTTATAGTGAAGGAACATCTGTGAATGCTAATAAACAAAATATAAAAAATAAAAAAAAATTAAGGCTTAGAAAAAATACATGTAAAATACTGCAACACAAGCTAAATGGAGTTTCCTAAAAGTACAATTAAACGTGCACGTGTGACAGATCATGTATAGATCCATTACGAGTCTGCACGGAGACGAAGTGTGCATGTGCGTTTGCCAGGGATCTACTTTCACCCCTCTCTCAGCACACACACGCGGCAATATCTCGGCCTGCCGCTGGCTCTTTACACCCTGCGTGTGAGAGGGCAGAGTCAGTCTTTTCAGTGGCCGCTGCTCGTGCGCCTTCTCAGGGGAAGCCGCACTCTCTAAGGCACAGGTGAGGGTGGCGGGGACACGAGAGTAGAGTTTCCTCCTGAAACAGCTCGACATGAGTCAGCACGGGCACACGGCTCACAAAAGAGTCTTTCATTCAACCCAAACAGGAGAGAGAGAATGCATCAGAGGGAAGTGCACTCTACAAATGTTAGTGTTTATTTTTAGTGGTGTGGTTTGGTGTGTGTGTGTGTGTGTGTGTGTGTGTGTGTGTGTGTGTGTCATGCGTAATTGAAGACTTCCAAAACACATTACCAGCCACTCCATAAAAGTAACTCACCTCCAGCAATCTTTAGGAACTCCTCTCCAGTTGCTTTATACACCTGAAACAGAAAAGGAAAAATCAACCTGGGGTAAGAGTGTGTATAGAGTTGGGTGGGGGTGTGAAAAACATGAACCCTAACTACACCAGCCTGCTTGTTAGCTCATTAAAAGGTGGTCTTAATCAAAAGTGGTACATTTTTTTAAGTTAATGTGAAATGTAACAAAAACACGATCTAAAATAAATCACCACTTATTTTGATCCTGTCCGAGTTGAGGTGACTTTAGACACTGGACACGTGCTGTTATCTCAGCATTAACTAGAGTCACGCGGTTTTTAACTTGAGCTGCGTCTTTGGAACAAAACATCTTGAAGCGCATCATTACACGCACTAAAAGTGACACCACTTCCATGTCACTACTTTGGTAAATGGTGCAATGCTACCAACTCCTGACTGAATAATATACTTAAAGCACGCATTCTAATATTACAAAGTTTTGAAACTACTACAACTTCTATCAGTACTACAACCTGAAGACTTGTGGGAGCCCATATTATCCCATAATGACGGTGATTTCCAACTTCCATAAAAAGTGTTCAGGTCTCCTTTAAACTCTATTACTAATCAGAAACTCATTGATGCGTACGGATATAACCAAACACCACACACCAAACACTACGAAAAATCACCACATTCCACAGTGAAAGCATTTAGGAGTACAACACTGGTGTTAAAACACGATATATCCTATTAAATTTCTATCACTATTAATAATGCTTATATTCATGACCTCATAATAAACAGCATAGTGAAGTTTAGTTTTAAGATTACAGCATTTTGCTTCATGCAAACCAATGAAAAATGAATTATAGAACATCTTTTAATAGCAGTCAGTACCATAACTCTAACACAAAGTGTAGCCATTACTATTTGGCAGGAGAAATGTACACCACATACACGTGTTGAGTATCTTAGCATGGATGTGATTAATCTTGTTTTAAACAGGGGATTTTCTGAAGTGTGAGACTGGAGAGGGAAGCAGCTCACCTCAATGTATCTGCTGCCCATGTGGTGCTTGTGTCGTTCCAGTGCCATGTCTCTGTGTTCGGAGTTTACAAAGCGCACCAGAGCCTCTCCATTCCTGCGACCCTGAGCATTCAAACACAGTGCAACGCCACCTCTGACACAGATACACACACACACACAAAATTAGTCACACAGGCACTGTAGCTCTCTCTAAAACTCAAAGTGCTTGCTAATCAACATCCCACATGGCCTAACTGGGATTTGGGTAAACCCTACACTTTAAAATATGCTCTTACTTGGCAATGTTGAGGCCCTTGAAGAAGCGAGCGATGTCCTGGTCTGAAGATTGCCACGGCAACCCCCTGGCTCTGATCACCGTCTCACTGTCCACGGCTTCTGTCTTGCTGCTGCAGGACAGACAAACAGAAGACGGTTTTCAATACGGCTTCAGACTGTTATGATGCTTTAACCCGATCCTCGCACTGGGGTGTGTTTTCTCTTCTCTAGCAGGTCTCATCCCTCCTCAACACCTCTAACTCTACTCATTAGTTCAGAAACAAGCCCGTAGTGAGTTAATCCTCCAGGGCCATGAGTGGGAAATGCTACTTTAGCAACATACTCACCAAGCTCCGGATTCAAACTTGTACTTCACCGTCTCAAACGAGGAAAATTTGTGACCTGGGGAAAAAAAATGAGAAGAGTTTAAGAAGCAATGTGAGGTCACAATTGAGCTACATACAATATGCAGCAGTAGACCTCTTCTGTGTCCCACGGTGTTCCCATGTGCAACTCGTGGTACATGCGTGTTGTGGAAACTAATGATGTAGTCTAAAACACATGCGCAGGTTACTTTACTTCCTGAACGAGTGCGGACCCCTTGTGCGAGTCGCGTTCACGTACATGGGACTCACAGCACAGTTCCAGTGCAACCGACTCAGACCACCTCGAAGAGGTAGTCTCGAGTTCGGTACCACAGTGCACTTCCTGGGCCGCATGACAGTTTTCACATTCAATTCTTCATGCAAACCCTGCTCTGTTTCGAAGTAAACTGCCAATGTGAAAGCTCCCTTAAACAAACACCATGGGACGTTGCAAAAACAAAACCACAGAGAAAGAGAGAACTATAACAGTACTGCTTGAAGACAATATACTTTTACAAAAGAAACAAGAGGAGCCTAAAGAACAATGCCCCCCCCCCCCCCCAAAGGTTATGGAAAATATGATCTAATGCAATATGTGTACATTTTATTGTTTTGTAATTCTGCATTGATTCTTCTGTTTATACACAAAAGGATATGCACAGGCTAGGTTATTGCTAGCATCAGTAGCCAAAAAAAAAAAAAGGCACAGTGTTAAATATTATTAACACTGTGGGGCATTCGTTGCTGCGTTACATGGTCTGTGTCCTAGAATACTTGCATGCTTAAATTTGTTACCAATTTGTCTGAAAGCAGAACAATTTGTAGAACATTTATACAGCTGACATAATTCCTTATACAACCTGCTACTGAGTTACTAGCTACTAGAGTTAGAAGCTACTTTACTAGTTAGCAAACCATGAAAACCTCACTAAAACTGTACGACAGTCTGTACACGAGGATTTTTTTTTTTGTGATTGTTGTTGTGGCCAAAAATACTTGATTTTGCTGCGGATTTCTTCAAAGTTTGGGATGCAACTTGGAGTTTATGCTGTTTTGTGGAAAACTATTTGGTGAAATTGCAATTGCACGAAATAGCTTTGCGCAGTCTTTCACAGTGATGATCGTGATGTTGGTAAATGAGACCTTTTAGCTGTACTCATGTTCGACGCACGTGAAACGAAGAGGGCTTTTGCTGAATGCACGTAGTGATGACGTCACATGACGCAAAATTGCAAGCTCCTCCAAATATTGCGGAGTTTGCTTGATTTTGCGTTAATTTCAGTGACTGCAAAGATCCCAAAATCCTGGAGGGAGTGGTATGAAAAATAACTTGACCTACAATCTTCTTGTTGCCATGGACAAGTGCATTTCAAAAGCAAAACTGGTTTCACCCTACATCCTCTTCTTATAATGCACATTTTAGCTGAGAGCAGATGTTCAGCAGAAAAAGTGTATTAATAACTTTATTGGAACTGGGTTGGATATAATTTGCTCCTCCCTGCGGTGCCGTCTATTACGGCATACTTCCTTAAAGCCGAAGAAATATGATCTGAAACTGAACACTGACGTAATAAACAGTATGCCAAAATGTTTGCCGTGACTGGTGTTAACATTTAGCACCTGATAACACTTAAGTAGTGCCTGTAACAGTTCATTGCATTGAGTAAGTGCATCGAGACTGTATGCACAATAGCAGTAGAGTAACAGGAAAAAGTGCACTGACTGTATGGCTCATCCAGGATGTGCTGGATGATCATGACCATGCTCTTCACCTCCCTCACTCCAGCCCTCTGCTCGCTTACTACTGGGAGACACACATCTGAGGGCACGGGTTAAGGGACAAACACTGTATGTCACACAGCATTTAGGGTCAGGAAATAAATCTTTAGATAACAATAAGCAACGCTAAGCAAACTTCTAATAAGGATACATTCGAGCATTGATGGAAAGGTGAGGTCTTTCACTGGACCGGCGTTGGGACAGCATTTGTGAAACTCTCTTTTTAAATCCACGAATGAGTAGAAACACTCTGGCAGGACCAAATTCTAAGAGAGGGGAGAAAAAGAAAAAGAAAAAAACCACAAAAACTCCCATCAGTCTCTCTGTGGCAGGGCAGAACAAAACAACAATAAAACTTTGCGCTGTTGAGAATGTTATATAATATAATTAGCAGGTTCTTTTTTTTTTTTTTTTTTTTTATAAAAAAGACAGTCAGGATATGGCTTGACTTGTGCTTTGGATTAGTAAGCAAGCACACACATGTTGAGCTAAGAATTCACCACCTATACAGCTGAGTGCAAAAGTTTGCATACCCTGAGGACAAATTTAAGATAATGTCACACAGTGCCTTTGTTGTCTGGAGGTCAGGTCTTTTTAAACTAGTTTTCTGTTGATTTGGTTCATGTATTGGGTTGATGTCCTGTAGGATACATTTTGAAATTCCTTACTTGTGAATTAACTGTAAAATAAAGCTACATTACCCATTTCAGTGCAAACGTTTGCCCCTCTCTGTATACGGGCACATTTATTCTGTTAGTTTCCATTACACATTATAAATAAAGGTCCTGAACATCGGTCACGAACCTTTTTGGAAGCCTCAGGGTGAAGGGCCTGTCTGATGAGGAGGGGTCCGTCCACACACAGCGTGTAGGAGCTTCTGCCCAGAGCTTTAAGTTCTGCTGATACGGCCTGCTGGAACTGAGCGCCAGTAAAGCAAAACAGAAGCAGAGAAGAAAGAAAGCATTTATTTAAGGTTTATTCAATTATCTTATGAACATATGCAATATAGTTAGCACTCAAGGGTAAGTACAAGGTGGTGATAAAGCTGGTAAAAACCTGAAGATGCAAAAACAAGTATGCAACAGTAGGCAAGGTACCCAACTTCAATCGAAACATATCATTGCATACAGAAAAAGGGAGAAAAAAAAAAAAACTACCAAGTTTCAGTAAGATATTTTTAGCAATGTCATATGGTCAGACCCTAGTTGCCGGTCTAATGCTGTCATTTTCACTCAGAACTAATTTCCAGGTGCAGGGTGAAACACAGGCATAGATTTGGCTAGGGAGCTTTTATGAGAGCTGAAATATCACTAACAACATTTGAACTCCCTCCCCCCCCCCCATTTTTCTCATTTTGACTTCATATCTGCTATTCATTCCAGTTAAAGGTACACACACACACACACACACACACACACACACACACACACTTACTTCCTCACCCTGACTGGTCATGACCCATAGAGCTTTCTGAATGGCAGAGGGGGGGGAAAAGGTAAATGAACTTCATCTAAACTCCTGGTCATGTGATCCTCTAGCTTTCTCTCACACACAGCGACGCTGTAGCGAAACAAGAGCTGAAGTGCCGAGTCTGTTGCACAAAAGCAAAACATTTCCACGACCAAACACAACTGACCACCTGAAGTTCACAGTTCAGTAGGGAGTGGTTGGGTGATGCTCACTGACACATACTGAAGAAATATAGCAACTTAATGATTACTGCTTCTGACATTAATGACACCTCCCTAGACATCCAATTTGATTATTAAAAATAATTATGGATAATGAATGGAATGATAATTAAGAGAGTTCCTGAATTAATTAATGGGATGCGCATACTTGAAATTTCAAGTCTCTAATGTTGCAATCAATTTTGTGAGGTTTAATGTTGTGGGGTTTTTTTAAACTAAAAAATTACATCATTACAATTCTTTCTGAGGCCAAGTCCCTAATAGTGCGTTATGTAAATTCAAGAGCACCATTATGTTATACCCCATGTAGTGAGGATATATAGCAAAATACAGTATAAAGCCATTTGAGATTCTACCTAACTATATATATGTTTGCGGAAACGAATTAACCAAAAAAAACAAAAAAAAAACACTCCTGCTACTGAAGATGATCGATTAGTGTGGGTAAATAAAAACTTTTCATGTTTCAGATTCAAGTTACAATAAAGTGATAGAGCCTCCTCAAGAAGACAAATTTCATATAATACATCACTACTGATAATCTTCACTCTGTCCACAGCTGTATAAAATACAAATTCATTAATAACTTAATTATTTAAAGATGCAATAGTTGATTTTTTTTTTTTACTTGTCCAAATAACTCGGAAAATATGTAGATGATGATGAAAAGTAATTGTTTAAGGCATGGTCTCGGCACATGTGTATTAAGTGGCTGAGATAAGCTGTTTGGAAAGCTGACCGGTCCAGAATGCATGTTTGTGTTTAGATGGACCTCCTGTCAGTCATTTTGTAGACATTCTTGAACCTGGTTTCTTGAACATGGGCAGTAATTAGTGGGCTCAAAAAGCAAATAAAAAAAAAAAACAAAACCTCATTCTAATGTCCAGCCCATCTGGTAGAGACCTAATCTTGGGAAGAAGAAGAAGAAGAAGAAGAAAAAAAAAAAAAAACAACCTGTTACTAATCTTAGCTAATGCACCTAAGTGCATTCAAATACTAAAGATTTTAAGCAAGTAAATTTTAGTGAAATTAGTAACATGCTATTTAAGCAGTTTTTTTTTTCCAGCGAGTAAATGCTTTCTCAAGTCATTATTTCAGTGAGTCTTTTTTTTGTTTTTTCCCCTCTCAGAAGCACTACCATGGTTACTGGGGCACATTACAATTCACACTACAAATGTTGTGTGGTCACCTCTGAAAATAGTTAAACTCTCCAAGGGTGTTTTCACATATGCAGTGTTTGTTACATTTGAATCAAACCCTAAATAGTTTCCACCCTTGGTGTGGTTTGTTTAGGCAGAGAACATAGCAATGGGCACGGACCAAAACTACCAGTCTGAGAGCATCTGAGCGAGGTAGAGAAGTCTTGTGCAATCTAGAGAAGTTGAATGTAACAAAGAAGAAAATGTTCTACATATGGACCATGTGAAATAAACATTTTGGAACATCAGAAAGTCTTCAGCGCAGCAGGAAGCTAATATTGTTGCCAAAATCAGATAAAGTTAGCATTAAATATTTCTGATATTAACTAGTCACATGCAATATTTTAAATAAACTGAACTTTCCAGGGTAACAGGAGGAGAAGGTCAGCAGACTTGTAAGACGTGTTTTTGTGACTGCGGAATCATACATCATACAGTAGGTTCTCGTTTATTTTAATATTAGCAAATGTTTCACAATGAACAACTTTGGGTTTTAAAAAGTAAAATATATTGCATTTTAGAGAACATGTTAAGCCATACTCAAGCCTTACTGAATAGCATATTTGATTAGAATGTGGTTCTTAACAAGCGCAAAATGTCTTCTGCAGCTTTTAGTATGAATATGTTAGCCTTAAGGTTATCTATAAGCTAGTGTGCGCCAAAACAATGACACAACTCGCACTTAGAAGATATACGCATTCAAAATTTACAGTCTTCCTCTACCACCAATGCGGATCAACAATTTTGATGGCATCATTCTGCACTTCAGCTTCTCATCAGATTTTCTGTCCAATCAAATGCTCTCTAGAATCTGAAGTGTCCCGCCTCCAACAATATAAATATCACCTTGCCAAAGTTGCAGCTGATGAGCGAGAGAAATCATACATGTTCGAATGCATGCGTTTTATTCAGTTTTCCAACTGTAATTTGGTTAAGAAGTGAATCCAATGCATAGTTATTGCTCGGGCTCACGTCCATGGTACTAACTGTCAAGTATAGCTTAGCCCGGGTTGTGAGGTAAGCAAAGCGCCATTGGATATTGGATACTTAAAAAGGGGGAGAAGCCGCTCGATATGTTCCACCCTGACTTCCTGATTCGGTGGAAATTACGTCAACACATCGAATTGCACGTTTCAAGGCACTTCACTGGAACTTTCAACCTTTTATTAGCTATCTAATCTGACGAAAATGTTACTTAACAACAAACAGAAATAACCTTATAAAATTAAACAGTATTTGATGTTACAGAATAAAAAGGTGCTATCTGAAGCAACCTTAAAAAGGTAGTCAGTCTTGAGCTGTAAATGCAGTTTGCAGACATTAGGCCTTTGCTAGATGAAAAGTCAAAACTTTGATCTTTGGCACTTCATCCAGACAGAACTTTATAATACTAAAGGTCACAATTTGGTAAGTATTTTTTGTAATCCACTCCATAATGATGTGCTAGCAACAGTGGCTTCATCTAATAGCTCCCTATGGGTACACAGTGTTTCTGCACAGGAGTTCCCACCCAATAACAAGCGCCATGTTTGAGGTCTGAACCACCCAATGGAACTATGAAACCTTACTGGATTTCTGCTTTGATATACTTACAACCATATTCAATATCCCACATAAACGCATTCTTAGCAAACACCTGACCTGAACCTTTATTCAGCCCATTCTGTTGAAACAGTAAAGAGTGCTGAGACGACAGATCTGGACATGAGTCACACACCAACACATTTAAGCCGCGAACATCTGTTAAACATCATGATGAGCAATATGTGTGCTGGCCCATAAGCGCTTAAGCGCCTAATAGTCATTTTATAGCAATTTAAAACCAAGATTGAGTTTAGTAACCTTGCATATGCGTGTTCCTGATCCAGGTAATCAACATTTAACAGATTATATGGTGCGTCTGGGAGCTTGAAAACACTACGACATAGACAGGGTGGAGCGTTCCTTCAGGGGTGGAGCGCTAATCTGACAAACGGTGGCATTTCGCAACATGTCCATGCCCAAGGGTGTGCTTAGGCAGCAGGCTGAAACAATCAAATCTGATTTCTATGATTTTTAAAAACATGATCGAATTGGCAAGTTCAGACAAGATGGTGTATAAGTTGGTTTGGTTAATAAAACATTAACATGATCCATCTGGTTTCAGATTCGTGTTCCATATTCATATTCACCGAATCCAAATCAGAAAACAAAAACGTCTGTTTAACCACAGCCTGAGAGCATATCCATCCGCTTAAAACTAGTTCTGTTCTTCAGAATGACTGACAACACTGCAATAGGAGACTCCTCAGATGTCAGAATGCTCTTAAGTAAAGGTCTTCCAGTAGAGAACTTCCATCATAATGACAGAAAACAAGAGCTTGGGCCGACGCTGCGTCTGTGTGTTTGCTTACAGCTGCGGTCGCAGCTATCAGGCCCCACCTTGCACAAATCAGCACCCGGATTAACTCCTGCCCCACAAAAAAGGTTGGGGAGAAACAAGTGCCACACCTTGGTCTTACCTCAGAGCCCAAACAACAAGCAAGAGACAGACAAAAACACAGCTGAAGCTGAGCAACAGAGGGTCAAAAGCAGTTATGTTTAACCATCGCACGACTCCTCAATGCATCACACACACACACAATATCTATTCAACTCGATTCTAAACACATCAAAGTGATGCACTCATTTCTGATAGGTCAACGTTTTAAGTCCCCATTTTACGGTGGTGAAAAGAATCTGGGCAACTAAAGGACTTGGGAGTTGGGATGGATAAGATGGTGTTTTCACAATATCTGAAGCAGCCATGCCATCAGTGAGACTGAGGGACTTGAATTGATCTTTAGCCCTTCCCATAAGGCCTTATTTCACATTTAGTGTGTGCACACATGTTGCTCAGGAAAGGAAGATAAAACAATGGGAGGGTCTAATACAGTTTAAAGCAATGGTCACACACTCACACACACACACACACACACACACACACACACACACACACACACACACACACAGCTTATCGATATATTCAAATCTAATTCATCAAATACATGAAAGCCTATTTAACCTCTAAACTACATAAGTGTTTGAGTATCAGTGACTCCTCCTTTCCCTGTAGCAAAGCCTGCTGATCTAAAGCCAGATTAAGAAAAATATATAATTCAAGAGTCTAAATTAACTGGATTTATTAGCAAAATCTATTTCGAAGTCAGCTGACTTTTTAGAAATTAGGTCATTTATTCTTCTTCAGCTTATTTTCTTTCATAAGAAAATAGTGCAAAAAATTTGATCTGATGCTACATTTTCCAGAAGACATGATAACTTAGGGTGGCACTGATGAGGCCATTCTACTCCCAGCGACTAAATGGGAGTGGTGCCCTGCCCTATTACAGAAGCAGACATGCTACTACCAGCCCAGACCGAAGCCCAACAGCTCACCTCTTCCTCACCCTCCATGTTCTCCTCTCTCCCTGAAAAACCGGTCTCTTTTTTTTTTTTGTTTTCTTTTCTCACTTGCACTCACACATGCACGCACACAGCATCGACTCGAACCAATAGAGGCAGCGTCAAGAGGGCAGGTGCAGAGCCATCAGGCACAAAAGCGCCCACAGGCAAAACACTCTGTACTGAATCCGAACCTGGAGCTGAAGGAGAGTGGCATTCAAAAAAAAAAAAAGAAAAAGAAAAAAAAAAAAAAAAAAAAGGGTTCAGTCTGACCTACAGCAGCCGGTTACTAACATACACCTGAGTATTTAAGATGTTTGAAAAGTGAGCTGAGGGCAGCTGAAGGACATATGACTGGCTGGTGCTACGCTGTTAAGTTACTGAAACATTGTGGAAATGATTAAGCAGTTTTAGTGGAAAAGGACAGCTGTGTATTATGAACGAGCCCTTTTAAACATGTTTGAATCATCATCAGACATCACTTCGTCAGTGTCTGTTATCATAGTCTTGCTATTGTTAATTTCATAAATAATTTAACACTTATTTATTTAAATTGTTGTACCTCACAACACTGTCTTTAAAGAACGATTTTTTTTTTCAGATTTAGATTTCAGTTTACTTTTAGAATTTAAGTAAGAATTTAGGAAAAAACATGATTAGCTGGGTTTTTTTAATCAAATTATTTATTTGTTTCACGTTCCTGACTGCACTCAGGAGTCGCTCACCCCTGAAATAAAGGTCCTATACAAACGAGGTGTGTAAAGTAGCCAAGAGTTACTAAAAAGCTCTCGGATCAATAGTTCACCAGAGATTAAAGCCTAAAGCCTGAAGAGTCTGAGGCAAAGGTTGTTTTTATATCATGAGACAGGACTAGAAGTCTATTAGGAGAGAAGTAACTATAGCAGTGCATTAGTACGAGAAAGTATTTCCCTTCAGTGAGGTATGCAAAGAGATATTGATTTTACTGGTTAATCTTTACAGGGCCTTCTGGTGACAAAACGGCATTTGAGGTCAGATATTACAAGTCTGGCTGGACGAAAACTAACGTGTGTCACAAAACGCACAGAAAAGAGGCTTTTAAAAATGCAGTGCTATGTCTGGGTATAAACATGGTTTGGTGTAAGTCAAGGAACGTATTAAACACACTGGGGATTGTGTGTGTGTGTGTGTGTGTGTGTGTGTGCCACATTCATATCGGAGACACTGCTGCTTTTTAACGGAACTGTCAGTAAATGAAATGTATCCAAATTCATGAGCTTAGATAAGATACATGAGAAAATCAGCGTCTGAAAAGGTGACGATGGGAAATATATATGGGATTAAACTTAAAACAAACAAAGCATGAAATTGTATACAGTACAACACAGTGAATTTGTATTAAAAAATTATATATATATACACATACATACATACATACATATAAATAAATATAAAAGGCTGAGCATGCACAAACACTTAATTTGTTACAGAGGCTTAAACAGATGAATGGAGAGAACACTATTCAGAGTAGAGCTGGGGAGAGAAAATGGAGCTCTGAATGTCATATTTATCTTAATCTTTCTATTCTATACCAACAGTCTTCCACTTCAGCTAAGAACATCACCTGTAATCCAGTCCAGATAGCGTTATATCTCTAGCAGGACTAGTAATGACTGGTTTCAGTTATGAAATAGGAGGGGGTGGGGGACAGATCAACTGACTGCAAACAAATTCTTCTGGAAGGCAGGTTGAGAAACACGTTTGGCAACATATGGCTTTTGTCAAAACATACCTACGCACACCACAACAAACTAGAAACTGTCTGCATCCTGGTTTTTAAAGCAAGTATTCCCGGGACATAGCTAGGGACAATAACACTACGTCTCTCCCCTTCTCTGACCTGTTCGTTCATCCCCCAATCTCCCCCAAAGCCAATGACATTTACAGCAGCCAGGGAGGAGCGTTCCCAAGTAAACATTCCGTCTTACAGGTGTTAGCAGAGCTCATTGGATAAAACATGACCAGGCCTGCAGCTTTCCACTGCAGCCAAGAGCCTGCCTGCTTGCCCAGCTCCTAAAGTTTACCCACATACAAACAATTCAGATAAAACTACAGAGTGTGGGAATGCATCGACTGCAGAACACAATACAGCTCATTTTGGACCGGAGACCCTGCGTGTACACAGCATTGCGTGGTTACGTGAACCGGCAAAAACAAAACTGACACGTGTTTGTAAAACACATTAATCTGTCCTAATCTAAAACAACTTCTAACCAAGTAAACAAACTGGTAGTCAGATAGTTACTTACAAAATTACAAAATATCAGAAGTTCCATCATGACTTTAAACATAACGTAACTGTAACACGTTTTTCTTCCATATCATATTACCAAATGAAATAGGATGGACTTAGTTTAACCATCAGAATTTGACTGGAGTGTGTAAAAAAATGTCAGTACTGGTAAATGTACATGCAGAACAGGTTTAGAGCCAGGCAATTATTTGCATTTTGATATGAGATTATAAAAAAAAAAAAAAGAAAAAAAACAAGAATTTGTCTGCCAAGTATAGAGATGGTAATAAATACTGACAAAAATATTGTTCCGCAACTACGCTGCTTTATATTTTAATTGCAATATTGTGAAATATTAAAACACAATGATCGACTTAATGGTTAATGCATGACATTGGTTCGGACTATCTTGAACAAATTTATCTACACAAGACTCATTTAAATATTGCAACCCTATTGCATAGGCAAATATTACAATAACAGTTAACAGCCCTAGATATTAACTAACAAGTGTAACAAAAGTTATGTCATGTTCAATTATGGAGTTTGGGTCACCTTTAAGAAGATCGGCCCCAAATAAGAATATACTAGGCTCATCATTACACATCCACAATGCAGAGGACAAATCCCAGAGCTTCACACAGCACACACTACTCTTAAAACAGCAAGTGTTTCAGTGTCTTGCCATTTTTAAAGCCTCAGATTTGTTTCTCAAGTGTACCTCTTAAAATGTCATCTGAAATCCCCTTCCTGGAATTACGCAGACATTTTGGCCTGGTCCTGAAGCTGGTGTTCTGATTATTTCTCTTACCTTATCAACCTGTCCTACTGTATTTATAGGTCTTTGTAAAACAATACCGCAAGAATTTTGTGCTAGTTTGTCTTAGTTACCTTGACCTTACTAGAGAAATGTGTCCAGCATCAAATACAAACAGACAGCATATTTGTCAGAAAGTGTCTTGAGCATAATATTAGGCTATATAAAAATTATTATTATTATTTTAAAGCATGAATTTATGGGCGTGCAAAAGAGGCGTGCGCATGCGCACACACTGATACGCGGAACATCTTGATAGGTAGGAAAACATTTGTTTCGTAGGTCTGCCTTTTACAGTGTCATCTGGAATACACTTTCAGGATTAAGGCAGACATTTTAGCTTTTGAAAAACGACTGGTCCTGTTGTTAAGGTGAGTGAGTGAGAGAGAGATTAATTTCTGAACTGGAAATGATCTGCAAAGCGCATGCGCGAAGGGTTGAGCAAAACTACCAAACAAACAGGTAATCAATTACGTGAAAATGCTGTTCACCTGTTGAAGAACCGTGTCCAGGGGCTCTGCTTTACGAAGTTCGTCCACATTCAAGCCTGTGTCCTCTTTACACTGATCTGTTAATTCCAAAGTGTCCGGTTTAATCAGGCGCTGCTGAAGTTTCCCCACCTGTTCAGGAAAAAACAAACAAACAAACAAGTAGCTTTTTCATAGCATGTTTGCCTTACGAAGATGAATACAGCAAGCTAGTCTACCTCAGACAGCATTGGTGTGGCCATAAACATGGCCTACACCATCCACACCGGCCATATTCATATTAAGGAATAAGGCTTTCGTTTGAGAACTGTAATTTTGTAAAAGGCGTGGAGCTACATTAGAGCTGCAAAGCAGTTAGCGCTATCTGAGCCGCAGGGTGACTGACCTCATGGCGCTGACATGCTACCACAAAAGGCACGCTTTCTCCTGCTTCGCTTTCAAATTTGATTCCAGAAAAATCTCTCATATAGACTCATTAAAGCCATGTGTACATGTTAATAGACTGACGCCAATATATATATGGTATATAAAAGTAGAAAGCGTACCTCGTTGACAAATGTCAGCTGTCAAGGTGGAATGGCTTTAAACTAAAAACAGTAAAGCATGTACAGTACAGCACAGCTTGTGTGGGTAAAGTTAGGAAAAGAACCTGACAACGAGTGAAAAGGTCCGTACCTTTTTCTCATGTAGATCCACAATTTGCCACACCAAGAGAATTATTTCCCTCTCATCCGACCCCAGTTTACCCCCATTTGCACCAGCTGTTGCCCCAAAGAACACCACCAGAGTATCACTGTGCGAAGCCATCAGGGACCACAAGGGTAAAAACTACAATTAAGAGCAAAGATCAAATAAAAACAAAACAAAACCAAAAAAAAAAAAAGTAACACGAGAGTTCACCTTTCTCCGAGTGATAAAGAGAAGCAAACAAAAGAGCTGGAAATTCAATAATGGTACAGACGAAGTGGGAAAAGAAGATTAAGACTATGTTGAAGAGAAGGACGCGGCAGAAAGTGCGGCCGAAGACTCTACCTGCTCGAGTGTGCTCTATCCAGAGTTACTGGTTTGACTGGTAAAGAAGGGTGGACAAAATTTTTAGTTTCTCTCACGCTAACCCCATAACAAGCCCTCCAGCCTTTTCTCACTATACCTTTTTTTTTTTTTTTTTTTAAGTTACCTGCCTTTGGCTCGGCCTCCTAACACAGAGTCGATCTCCCAGAAGACATCTCCGATTGGCTGATTCAGAAAGGTGAGGGAGGAGTCAAAAGGCATAACGCCTTATGTAACCCAATATGATTGGTCTGTTATGGACAGAGGAAGTGGTTGTAGATAAGAAACCATTTTCCGGCGTCAGCTCACCTTTATAGTGGCTGAGTCCTGCATGACTTTGTGGTCACTATATCAGTGCGCTACGTCTGGGTGAAATATTGACTCCCTGCACACTATCTAGTGCACTATGTGTCAAACAGGGAGGATAATTGGGATTCAACCGGTAAACGTTCCCACCTCTCTCTCTTTCTTTCTCTCTCTCTCTCTCTCTCTCTCTCTCTCTCTCTCCCTCGGGTGCAAAAGTAAATACCGAAATGTATCTACCCTAATATAGCTCAAAGAAACTTAGATAGATAGAGGGAAATGTTTGTTACAGCAGCATAAAGAATAACAATAAAATTAAAAGCAGACTTGCAGGGGGAAAAACACTGAATATTAAATAATGTTATGCACAACATCAAAAGGAGTAATAATAATAATAAATAAAAGAGAAAAAAAAATGAGCAATAAAATCAGGTGTGCCAAAATGGCAGTGAATAATATATGTGCAACATAATGTACAGATGGTTGTGCAGCATTGTGTTCACATATCACACAGAGATGAGCTGTTGTACAGTGTTATGGTGGAAGGTAAGAATAATTTCCTAAAACGTTCTTCATGGCAGCGTAGCTGAATGAGTCTGTTGGACAATGAGCTCTGCTGTCTTTGTAGTGTGTCATGCAGGGGGTGGGCTGGATTATCCATGATGGAGAACAGTTTGTTCAGTGACCTCCTACTCATCACTGATTCGGACGTCTCCGGGTTTTGTCCGATGATAGTTTCGGCCTTGCGAATGAGTTTATTTATCCTGCTGGCATCTCTGACACTGATGCTGTTCCCCTAGCAGACCACAGCATAGTAGATGGTGCTCGCAACCACAGACTGGTAGAAGATCTCCGGCATCTTGGTGCATACATTGAAAGATCTGAGCTTCCTCAGAAAATAGAGACCACTTGTCCCCTTCTTGTACACAGCGTCGGTGTTGGTTATATTAACGTTCACGTTAATATATAATGTCAGAAGGCTTTATTATGGTTGTTCACTCTCTATGGACAATTCATAATGCCCATGTTTGTATGTATGTGTGTGTGTAACAAAACCAAAAAAGAAGGAAGAAACTTTGGGAGGAAGCAAGACTCAGCAGGGTGAGCCCATCCTCCTTTAACCCTTAAATAAAAACAAAAAAACAACAACATATTTTTAATCCAATGTTCAAAGAACATAGCTTAATAGCTAGTGACAAGAATATACAGTTGATTGCAAAAGTTAGCATCCCCTTGATTTCTGAGTGAAAACATGACAACTGTACCGTTACTTTAGAGATTACCTACAAAACAGAATTCCATACTCATCTACTTTTGGATTCTTCCGGAAAACCTGTTACCACATGGTCTAAACTTTACAGCATTTGAGTCTTTTTTTAACAAGCTGAAAAGTTTGCATCTTCCAGTTCATTTATTTGCATGTGTTAAATCATGTTTAAGTTTATTTAGAAAGCACATTTCATATACAAAGACAATTCAAAGTGCTTTACATAAGTAAACACAAAATGAAAGAATATAAGGAGGAAATAAAAGACACATATGTAAAGGCAGAACATGGTTAAGTGCCAACGGCAAAGGAAAAGAGAAGTGTTTTAATTTTGGATTTGAAAATGGCTAAAGATGTCTATCCCTTAAAGCAGTTCAAATATTACTTGTCAAAAAAAAATCGCAAATAAAAATGTGAGTGATCTGAAAAATTGTGGTGAAATAAAAGTCCACATCTGTAAACCTTTGTTCTCTTCTGTCAGTTTAATACTTATGCTAGGAAATAATATAACTTTAACTGAATGTATAACTAGGTGAAGGAAAAGGGCTGGTTCATAATCATCAGTGGTTGTTACTTGGCATCAGGATGGCAGGAGTCAGATCAGGATGAGTAATAATAATAATAATAATAATAATAATAATTTGTTACATTTATATAGCACTTTTCTAGACTCTCAAAGCGCTTTACATAGTATGGGGGGGGGGGAATCTCCTCAAACACCGCCAGTGTATAGCATCCACCTGGATGATGAGTACAGGGTCTGGAAGTCCTCAGGAAGTGAGCAAGAGGGGCCTCCAAATAGGCCATTCATAATGATTAGCATGAAAAGTGAGAAAAGAAATGATAAAAGCATTTTGTATAGTGGAGTGACATGCAAGACTGCAGCAGACTGCGAATACACATACTATAGTCATGAGAGCTACAGTGTGGGGAAAAAGTATTTGATCCCCTGCTGATTTTGTACGTTTGCCCACTGACAAAGAAATGATCAGTCTATAATTTTAATGGTAGGTGTATTTTAACAGTGAGAGACAGAATAACAACAAAAAAATCCAGAAAAATGCATTTCAAAAAAGTTAGAAATTGATTTGCATTTTAATGAGGGAAATAAGTATTTGATCCCCTATCAATCAGTAAGATTTCTGGTGATTCTCTTAAAGGGAGTGGACCTAATCTCAGTTTGTTACCTGTAAAAAGACACCTGTCCACAGAAGCAATCAATCAATCAGATTCCAAACTCTCCACCATGGCCAAGACCAAAGAGCTGTCCAAGGATGTCAGGGACAAGATTGTAGACCTACACAAGGCTGGAATGGGCTACAAGACCATCGCCAAGCAGCTTGGTGAGAAGGTGACAACATTTGTTGCGATTATTCACAAATGGAATAAACTGTCAGTGTCCCTCGGTCTGGGGCTCCATGCAAGATCTCACCTCATGGAGTTTCAATGATCACGAGAACGGTGAGGAATCAGCCCAGAACTACATGGGAGGATCTTGTTAATGATCTCAAGGCAGCTGGGACCATAGTCACCAAGAAAACAATTGGTAACACACTACGCCGTGAAGGACTGAAATCCTGCAGCGCCCGCAAGGTCCCCCTGCTCAAGAAAGCACATGTACAGGCCCGTCTGAAGTTTGCCTGAATGATTCAGAGGAGAACTGGGTGAAAGTGTTGTGGTCAGGTGTGGTCAGATCTCTTTGGCATCAACTCAACTCGCCGTGTTTGGAGGAGGAGGAATGCTGCCTATGACCCCAAGTCATAACACCATCCCCACCGTCAAACATGGAGGTGGGAACATTATGCTTTGGGGGGGTGTTTTTCTGCTAAGGGGACAGAACAACTGCACCGCATCAAAGGGACGATGGACGGGGCCATGTACCGTCAAATCTTGGGTGAGAACCTTCTTCCCTCAGCCAGGGCATTGAAAATGACCTTAATGACTTGGAGAGGATCTGCAAAGAGGAGTGAGACAAATTCCCTCCTGAGATATGTGCAAACCTGGTGGCCAACTACAAGAAACCTCTGACCTCTGTGATTGCCAACAAGGGTTTTGCCACCAAGTACTAAGTCGAAGGGGTCAAATACTTATTTCCCTCATTAAAATGCAAATCAATTTATAACTTTTTTGAAATGCGTTTTTCTGGATTTTTTTTTGTTGTTATTCTGTCTCTCACTGTTAAAATACACCTACCATTAAAATTATAGACTGATCATTTCTTTGTCAGTAGATAAACGTACAAAATCAGCAGGGGATCAAATACTTTTTCCCCCACTGTATGTGAGTTTGATTATGATTATGTAGATTATTACTAAGACAAATAAACAGTAATAATGAAAACACATTGTTGTGATTCACACCTTGTAATTCTCTTAAATAAAAAAAATAATAGATAGTAACATTTTTTTCCCCCTAAAGAGTGTTTGTAGTGAATGGATAAGTCATGTAATCCACAGGTTCGCAGGCCAGGGAATGCTCCCTACAACAACTCCGCCCTGTGTATTTTACTGTTTTCACTGCTCTAACACAACCACTTCAACTCACGAAGGGATGTTAATTAGCTGATTCACTGAATCAGGTGTTTCCATTGAAACAGGGTTGGGAACCTGTGCCATAATCCTGTGTTTGCTTACTCATTCTCCAATAAAAGAAGACAGTTACTCCCATGTTGAAGACAATTACTATTTAGCAAATACTACATGCAAACAATAATTCAGTTTGCATTTAATTTTTTTATTTTTTTTTTGCTTATTAGATATAACCTGATCATTAGTGGTAGGTAATATAAGTGTAATTCTACTCATATTTCAGTAAGAAATGTGAGAATCTCCTTTTAAATCAAAGTGACAGTTTTAACTACAAATTTCCATAATGTATCTACAGTTTCTTCTTTGTGATTGTTTTAAACTCTGCACTTTTTTTCAAACTCTATTGCCTGAAAATCTTTCTCCATGCTGTTGTCCGTTATATAAAGGCTTCTTTAGACTTCCACACAGACTGTTGTTTCACCTCCGCAGTGCATTCTGCTGGTTTCTCAGCAGTTTGCCTAATAAGCACTCTTCTTGTCTGGGAGTTAAAAGTGACCCAGGGAAGACCCTGCTTCTGAGCAGTCAGATCACTGATTTGCTTAGGTTGTCACTTTTTATTTATTTATTTATTTATTTTTCAGTGCCGAAATTAGTACAGTTATGACACA